>CM042970.1:16716457-17916457 GCA_023678885.1 Pogostemon cablin
TGGATTAATGAAGTGTTTCAGATTGTTTGATTTATTCATCTTATTATATCAACTTTTGAAAAAATTGCAGGAATTGTAGCGTGAACTTTTCCACACGTGGTTTGTTTGGAATGAAAGCTCTTTAAGACATGCCTCTAATAAATTTGCAGGAGCTGAAAACACTACTTTCCAGACCATTACAACCTAAAACATTTTCAAAGTGCTTTTTAGCTGGGGTAAGTGCATGTACTCACCCAAATGAACTTTAGAATGTGGGCTAGGTGCGCGCACAATATATTACTAATTTAAAAAAATGTAGAGGCAATGTTCTTAGTTCACAGTTTACATATAATCCTTTTCACTTCATTGTTGAATGTTGATTGGCAAATAATCATCACAAATATTCCAGAATAACACTACTATTGACTTCATCAAATTTCACTTCCAATACGTCATTCACATTTCTGAGATAAAAATTATGTTCAAAATAAAAAATATTGAGTTGATGAATGAAAATAAAATATACTGAAAATTCTGCTCAAATAAAAAATTTTATGTATACATCAATATTATATAAAATATTTATGAAAAATAAAAAAATATATATACAATCAATTTAAAATAAAAAATAGTCTCTTCAAAACACAATCTTATACAATCAGTTTAAATTAATAAATATTCTCTTCAAAACACAATCTTCACCTTAATTTATTTTAAAAACAAACATGGACACAAATTATAAATATATTAAAATTTATTTTTAGTAAAATTGAATTGTCTCAATTCTCGGGGGATTGCACAAAAAATTTGAGTTCCTTTTGAATTTCCTTATTGATCAATCACAACTGCAGTATTATCATCATATCGTATTATCTTACCGCTATTTTATGGATAAAAGGTTGATTCAAAATGTGATGAAGAAGAGTCTTCGCTGAAAGTCAAATGTGCATTTACTGACAGTGAGGTCGTAGAAGAGTTGTCGACTAAAAGAGTTTTGTTTGATCAAGAGCCTTCATCAAGTGTTTCTTCAAAGTTTTGATCAAACATCAAAATTAAGTTGGAGAAAGATTGAACTCTATAGTTTAGAACTTCATTATATTTTATTATAATTTTTCAAACAATATATACCATTTATTTATAATTTTCATTTGTTTTGACGGGATTTGGAATTTTGGAATTTGTTTTATTTATTTACGATGCTGATACTTTTATTTATTTGTATAATTATATAATTTACATTCATTAATGCCTACATATGGATGAGTTTTCTAGTAAATTAAGAACGTTGTGTTCAAGGAGTCATTCAGAAATGTTTAGAAAATAACAGCTGCCAAGCACTGGAAGGTGAAAAATAAATGAATTTATCCTTAATTTGTATGGTAATCATCTTCTTAATGCAGGATCAGATATGTTTTTCACCTAAGTATGCATGAAGCTAATTTTTCTTGTGCATTCAATTTTTTTTTTGGTCAAATAAATTTAATGGTTCAAGTCCTAATGCACTGATTTTAAAATTGTGTGATTTGTGGTTATTAGATTTGGTTACTTTTTACTACTTTATCGAATCTTACCTGCAGTTTTTAACAACAATTATTTAACAGTTGAAGTTAATGGAAGGATTCATATTTCACAAATCTCCACCTGGTAGAATGATGGGCAGTCGAAATTTTTTGGCAAATCTAAAAAAATTGGTTCATGCCCCCATTAAATTCTTTTAATACAACTACATAATACAAAAAAAATAGTAATAATAATGCTCTCTCTATTCCGTCCTAATGAATATATTTGCTTCTAGCACGGTAATTAAAGAAGTATAGTATTTCAATATATAGTGGATAATTGTATTAGAATGTTAGGAGGATTAGATGGAGATAATTTAATAGTTTTGTGTGGGTCTCATATACAAAAAAGAGTAATTAAACCATTAGAAACGGATCCCATATTGGAAATATATAACTAGAAGGCTAGGAGGACATAAGAAATATAAAAAAGAAAACTAATAACAGATAACAATATTTATAATAATTTTTGTGCAAAACACATATGAGATAATTAAAAATATAAATAAAAAAATAATACTACAACAAAATTCTAACCATACCAAAACTGGACGAGACAAGCTCATACATATTAGTAGAGAAAAATTATAAAAAATAAAATATAAATAACAATAATCCTATAATAAAATATTAAAAATTATTCGCAAAATATAATTATTTCCGTGCAAAACATATATGGGATAATTATAAACATAAATAAAGAAATAATACGATAACAAAATTCAAATCACACAAAAATCGGATAATAGAAGTTCAAACATATTCATACAGAAACATAACACTATTAAAAAACCAACGATCCTATAATAAAATGCTCACCGTGCAACGCATGGACGGAAATACTAGTATTATGAAAAATAAACTCCCTCCATCTCATCCATAAGTACCTATTTGCTTTTTGCACGTGGATTAAAAAATGCTATTATTATATGTGTAGTGAGTAGTTGTAATAGTAGTGAGTGGTGGATCATATGTGGGGCCTTTTACTAAAAGGAAAGAATGGGGACATTTGAATGAGATACCGATATAGTGAAATGGGGACCTTTCCGTAGATAGAGGGAGTATAATTTTTGTTTTTTCTATTAAACGACTGGTACAATCACAGAATGTTAGAGCCACGGTTTGCAGTTCCTATTATTAAAACACGGATAATAACATTGATTAAAATACTACTCCCTTCGTCCTAAATTATATTTCACTGTTACTGTAGATACAAAGTTTAAGAAAAATTATTTTTGACCAATTTTATCGACTTTTGGAGGGTAATGTAGTACTCCTTCTGTCCGCTTGATAGATATACATTTGCTTTTTACACGTGTATTAAGAAAAATTATTATTTAACGTGTAGTGAGTAGTTGTATTAGTGGGGTGTGTGGATCCATATATTAATTGTAGTAGTGATCTGTGTGAGTCTCATATGTGCAAAAAAGAATATATATACCATTGGTGCGGACCCCAAAATGACAAAATGTGTACCTTGTTGGCGGACGGAAAGAGTATTTATAAATAAGTAAATAAATTATAAAGTATGTTATGTGTGTTAGTGAAAGCGGTAAATTTGTAATTAAAATTTACTTTTACGGTGCGATGTTTTTTTTTCTCTAACGGGTAAAATTTAATGTGAATGAATGCAAATAAACTGTGCAAATTTAATCTCCTATTTAATTATGTTAGACTATAAATAAATCATTCATCAAGTGTTGAAGTGGGACTTGAACAAGTAAGAAATTAATTAAAAGTAATAAATATATTTAAATATTGGGCACACTATGCTAAAACTGTGCATTAACAACGCTGGAATAACAACGGAGATTTCAATACCCTTTGTTAAAGTGTAAAATATAGCTTACAAGCACTCCTCCTTAATCCACATGTAGAAAACAAAGAACCTATTTAGATAGGACGGAGAGAATATGTAAATTGTGTTGGTTTATAGGTACACCAATCAATCACTATGAATATGAAAATAGAGCGGAGAATTACTAACCTTTCTTACAAGATCTGGATTTAGGATCTTGAATCTTGGATCTTGAATGTCTCGGAATGATAGCGAAGTCGAGTCGAGTAGAACTCTTCCCGCAAGAAGAAACACTCCCTGGTAATGCTCCGGTCTTGGCGGATCTTCTCCAAAGGTGAAATGACTTCTCGTTTTCGGCGAAGCAGCACCGCTATCATAGGAACTCCGGCGAACTAAGAGAGAATGGAGGACTAGATCGTCTAGACTATGCACTATGCAAGTGTATGCAGATGTTTTGTATTTTTTATGTATCTTAGTGTGTTTTGAATGAATGCACAATGACCCTATTTATAGGTTCCAGAGACCACTCTCATATGGTAGGATTGTTATTTTAAGTAGTGATCTTGATCACTACCATATCTGATCAATTACCATATTTGATCAAATTTATCATTTTTGGTCAATTTACCATATTTGATCAATTCCACATGTGAGACTAATTTCACTCACTTTAATAATTATTTAATTGGTGATTAATTTATTAAATTAATCCTTACTAACCAATTAAATTCTCTAACAATCCCCCACATGACTGGAATTTGGCGCCTATAAAATGCAGACACACAATCCAGTCCTCGTGAAATATTAATGTATCCGGATAAGTAGCTTGGGACTTTGAATCTTCCGTAGTCCAACACTATCGAGATACTGGTGGCTTAGTAGACATGATGTCTTTCAACTACTCCTCCTTAGCGTGTACTGAGACAACAGTGTGAACGCATCAATGTCTCGCATTCTCCTTGTTCTCACGTTTTGGCCCGTTTCGGCCATGGATCCCCTTTTGGATTCATAAGTATTTTACTTTGAAGCGGCCACTCACTTCATACTTACATAGGTGATCTCTTAACATGAGTACCCCGTTATACTCAACCAGCCATTACTTGGCCTTTTAGGAATCATTAAAAGTCAAAGACTTAACCTCACCAAAATACGGGTTCTATACTTGGTAGAATTGTTCTACTAAGGAATGGTAGGTACCAAGTTTAACTTGAACCTCTACAGTTTCGTTGTCCCTTTGAACCAAGTTCTTGGGATCTCCAGTCATCATGGTTGGGTTTTCACTGTTTTGGCCCATTACTTTGTGGATTTTAGCCCCATTCCTTCTAGCAATTTATTCATTTGATCTCGATTAATTGCTTTTGTGAGCGGATCCGCTATGTTGTCTTTTAACTTGACGTGGTCAAATTGACATTACACCACTCGAGATCAATTGTCTCACCGTGTTGTGTCGCCTACGGATATTTCTAGACTTTCCGTTGTACATATCATTAAGAGCTCTTCCAATTGTGGCTTGACTGTCACAATGTACAATCACCGTAGGGATCAGTTTGTTCCAACATGGAATGTCCTCAAGGAAATTACGAAGTCATTCTACTTCTTTCTCGACTTTATCTAGAGCTTTGAACTCAGATTCCATTGTGGAACGGGCTATACAGGTCTGTCAGATTCCATTGTGGAACGGGCTATACAGGTCTGTTTTGTAGACCTCCAAGACACTGCTCTGCCTCCGATAATGAATACGTGTAGAGAACGAGTCTTTTGTGTCAGATATCTAGTTTGTATCACTGTACCCTTCGAGTACTGCTGGATATTTTGCGTAGTGTAGCCCCACATCAACAGTGTATTTCAGGTATCTCAGCACTCTTCTCAATGCTTTCCAGTGATCATTGCTTGAGTTACTCGTATATCTACTCAATTTGTTAACTGAACACGCCATGTCAGGACGCGTACAATTGGTTATGTACATTATGCTCCTTATAACCCTTGCATACTCAGATTGAGCTACTGATTCACTTTTATTCTTACTAAGGTATACACTTGGATCCATGGGTATCTTAGCCAGTGAATCATCGAATGCATTGAATTTCTTCAACACTTTCTCAATGTAATGAGATTGTGACAAAGTAATTTCATCAGAGGTTCTTTGAATCTTGATTCCAAGTATCACATCCGCTATACACATATCCTTCATGTCAAAGTTCCGATTCAACATTCGCTTAGTGTCAACGATTATGTCATTACTGCTTCCCATGAAAGCATATCATCTACATAGAGGCAGATCATGAAAAATCCCTTTGATGTATTTATCACATACACGCATTTGTCACACTTGTTGATTCGAAAACCATTTGACATCATTGTGTTGTCAAACTTCATATGCCATTGTTTTGGAGCTTGTTTAAGTCCATACAATGATCGCACGAGTTTACATACTTTTTTCTCATTTCCAGGTGCTATAAAACCTTCTGGTTGGTCCATATATATTTCTTCTTCCAACTCACCATTTAAGAAGCTGTCTTCACATCCATTTGATGGATCTCTAGATTGTGCAATACAACAATCACTATAAGTACACGAATAGACGTAATTCGTGTCATTGGTAAGTAGGTATCAAAGAAACCATACCCTTCCTTTTGTCTAAAGCCTTTAACCACCAACCGGACTTTATATTTGTCTATTAACTCATCAACTTTATATTTTATTTTAAGGATCTATTTGCATCCTAAGGTCTTGTAACCCTTTGGTATATCTACCAATTCCCATGTATGATTTTGTATAATGGAATCAATCTCGCTATCTATAGCTTCTTTCCAGAATGGTGCATCTGGACGAGATAGAGCTTCAGATACGGATTTGGGCTCATCTTCAACCGCGTAGGTGGAGAAGTCTTGACCAAAGTCCTTTTCTACTCTAGCTCTCTTACTACGTCTTGGTTCTATACTCTCTTGTGTAGATTGAACTACAGTAGTATCTACAAGTGGTCTCTTAGAAGATGTCACTTGTTTATTTCCTTTGCTAGGAAATATGTCTTCAAAGAATAATGCATTCCTTAATTCTATCATAGAGCCTTAAGTCATGTCAGGTACTTCTGATTTATGAATCAGAAATCTGTAAGCACTGCTGTTAAGTGTGTACCCTATAAATATACAATCAACCATTTTAGGTCCGATTCTAACTTGTTTAGGTAGAGGCACTTCAAACTTGGCCAAACACCCCCACACTTTGAGGTATTTGTATGACGGTTTACGTCACTTCCATATTTCATAAGGAGTTTGATCCTTAGATTTCTATGGAATCTTATTCAGAATATGGTTAGCTGACAGGATAGCTTCCCCCCACAAGTTCTGAGGCAACCCTGAACTGATTAACATCTCAGCAACGCTATTTGATTGAGGTGAATAAGGAGCCGTTGTTTGATGTATGATGCCAGATTCAGCACATATTTGTTCAAATGGTGCTACGTATTCGCCACCTCTATCACTTCGAACTACTTTAATTCGAGAGTTAAGTTGATTTTCAACTTCATTCTTGTAGCGTTTGAATGCTTCTAAAGCTTCATCTTTGCTTCTCAAGAAATGCACATAATATAATCTTGTGCAATCGTTAATAAAAGTAATGAAATACTTTTTTCCCCTCTAGTTTGCACAAGTTTTAAATCACACGTATCAACGTGGATCTACTCTAGAGGTTTAGTGCTTCTTTCCGTTGTTGGAAATAGTTGTTTTGTCATTACAACACCAACTTCCGTTCTGTGTTCGCAATTCTAGGAATATTAGAATCCGATCTCCATAGTTCAGAATCTACCCGTGTGAGTTCTGAACATACTGTTCAAATTACAGCTAGATCCAACGACTTGTTTGTGAGAAACAACTCTTTCCCCTCGACTGCGCAAAATAAAATCGCACAAAATCTGACATCTGTTTTCGGCTTATTTCTGTCAACACAGAGTTCCAAACACGATCTTCACCATTCAGAATATATTTCAATATGTTTCGAACGTGCTGACCAAAATTCAGCTCAATACGACGGTTGAAACTTTGGTTATTGCCTCTGCAATATTACTGCGCAGGATTCTTAAAAAAACATGATTTTTTTTCTATCTTCCCTCAATGACTTCTAGGATAAGATAACACCACGTATCGGGCCTACTTGGGCTTTTCCATTGGCTTCTCGCCCTTGTTGTGGGATATTTTCCTTTTTTTGGAGGGTCCCGTACGATATTAAGTTTGTCTTTTCTTCCATTGAGGATTGGCCAAACTTATCATCCATCTTTTTATTGTCCTCTTCGATTCTCAATTTGACAATTAAGTCTTCTAGAGACATCTCCTTTCGATTGTGTTTGAGATAGCATTTGAAGTCCTTCCACATTGGAGGCAGCTTCTCAATCACAGAGCTGACAACGAATGCTTCTGGAAGCACTATCCCCTCGTAGAGGATTTCGTGTACTATCAGTTGGAAATGCTGCACTTGTTCAACCCAGATTTAGAGTCCACCATCATGAACTCCAAGTACATGGCTATCGCGTACTTCTACGTACCGGCATCTTTCGACTTGTACTTCTTCTCCAAAGAATCCTACAGTTCTTTGGATGTCTTCATGTTTAGATACACGTTGTACAATGCATCACTAAGTCCACTAAGGATATAGTTCTTGCACAAGTAATCAGTGGAGGTCCACTGATTAAGAGCTATACTCTTTTGCGTATCAGTCTCATTTTCATCCACCACTGGTGCAGACTCCTTTAAGAAGTTTACTAGATTCAGCGTAGTGAGGTAGAACAACATCTTTTGCTACCATCTTTTGAAGTTTGCACCCCCAAACTTATCGGGCTTCTCTGCTGGAGCCGGAATCATAAATGGTCTCGACATCCCCATTGGAGGATACATCATTTGGGAATCAGTCCCAATAGGAATCTCAGCATTAACTCTCTGAAAGTTATTAGCATTGGATGTTTCAATCCCGTCAATATCTATTGGATTAGTCATAGTGATTGTAGGGTGTGGAGGCTAGTTGTTTCTTCTTGCGATTGTTGGTTTATAAATACACCAATCAATCACTATGAATATGAAAATAGAGTGGAGAATTACTAACCTTTCTTACAGATCTGGATTTAGGATCTTGGATCTTGAACGTCTTGGGATGATAGCGAGGTCGAGTCGAGTAGAACTCTTCCCGCAAGAAGAAACACACCCCGGTAGTGTTCCGATCTTGGCGGATCTTCCCCAAAGGATAAACGACTTCTCGTTTCTACTGATGCAGCTCCGCTATTGCAGGAACTCCGGCAAACTAAGAGAGAATGAAGGATTAGATCGTCTAGACTATACAAGTGTATGCTGATGCTTTGTATTTTTTTTATGTATCTTAGTGTGTTTTGAATGAATGCACAATGACCCTATTTATAAGTTCCAGAGACCACTCTCATACGGTAAGATTGTTATTTTAAGTAATGATCTAGATCATTACCATATTTGATCAAATTTACCATATTTGATTAATGTAAATTTGATCAATTCCACATGTGAGACTAATTTCACTCACTTTAATAATTATTTAATTGGTGATTAATTTATTAAATTAATCCTTACTAACCAATTAAATTTCCCAAAAAATTAGATTCACAGTGTAAATCTTGTGGTCCCCTTCCAAAGACTTGTGTGAAATTGGTGAGACGTAAAAATGATAATTTTTATAATGAAAAAGTGGTACTCAATTAATGAAAAGTGATAATGCTATTTGATGAACAATTTATAGTATAAATAAAAAATAATAACATTTTATAATAAAAGTGATAATTTTTTTAGCAAAAGTGATTACTATTTATGAGAGTATTTTTACGTAAGTAAACAAATTATAAAGTGTGTTATGTGTGTTAGGTGAAAGCGGTAAATTTGTAATTAAAATTTACTTTTATGGTGTGATGTTTTTTTTTAATTTAATGTGAATGAATGCAAATGAAAATTGTTTACAAAAGTTGGGGGTGGGGTGGGGGTACTTAAAAAAATGTGTAAATGGGCAGCAGTGCCCGCTCAGACTTAACAAAAGTCTTTTTTGCCAAGATTATAAGGTAAAAGTAAAAAATGCCCAAAAGTACTAAAGAACTCTTGACTCCATAATGACTCGATTGTAATTTTTGAAAAAAGTCATTATCGAGTCAACTTTTTTAAAAGTAAAAAAGTTGACTCGATAATGACTTTTTTCAAAAATTACAATCGAGTGTAAAAAAGTTGACTCGATAATGACTTTTTTCAAAAATTACAATCGAGTCATTATGGAGTCAAGAGTTTTTTTAGTCATTTTGGGCATTTTTAAAAATATTGTTAAAAAGTGGACAAAAAAGAATTCTTTTAAAAATATTTGCCCACTTTATCGAGTCACCCTAAAATAATCATTGAAATAAATCACAAGGCATAGACTAAATACACACCCCATTTTATTGAATACACACCGAATTAATATACAATTAAAATATATATTTTTAAAAAGTCTAAATTGTCCTTAATTCATTAAATACACACCCCTATATTAATATACACACCCTATTAATATGTAATTAATATATTTTTAAAAAATTTAAATTATCATTATTCTATTAAATACACACCCCTATATTAAATATACACACCCCATTAATATGTAATTAATATATTTTTAAAAAATTTAAATTATCATTATTCCATTAAATACACACCATCTAATCTATATACTTCGAATTTAATACTAATCTAACAAGTCCTAAAATTGATTAACTAGTTCAATTAGATGCATAATCTTTATTTTTAATCATCCATTCATACTCTCTTATCGAATGACATAAACTGTTTTTTTTTTTTTTTCATATATTCATGAAGGTTAAATCCACATGATTCCACCTTCATGTCCACTCCCACACAATATATTGTAATTTAAATTATCAACTAGTGGGTATAGGTGGGATAGAGAAGATGACTCTAACTTGGAAGATCATATGCAACCACCGTGATATTGCTTCTAGATTCGAGTATCGTGCTTGGGCTGTGGACCTGTGGTTACCAGTGAGTTTGCACCCGAACACATTTTGAAACAACTTATCGATCAGCTATCCATTCCGATGGACCTGATGAATGTGAAGGGGATTCTGGATAAGAACGAACAACTGAAAAAACTCAAGAAAAACCTTGCTGGACTACCGTAGAAGGTTCCTATACCTTGAGTCACTTAAGAGTGTGGATGACACTCTTGAATGACTGAGCTTTGAGTGGAGAAAGTTCTTGGTGAAGAAGAAGATGCATGATAATTTACAGTGTATAATGTCTAACTGTATGATCATAAAATATTATTCAAGGTGCTTAAGATTTTAAAGTAAAAAGGGTAAATTTGAGTTTTTAGGGGGTGTGTATTTAATAAAATTAAAAAGTTAAAAGAGGGTGTGTATTCAATAAGGGTGTGTATTTAATAAAAATGAGTGTGTATTTAACAATACTCAAATCACAATCCTTTATTTTAGGATTATTTCATTTTCTTAAACGGGGATTCTAGAGTAGAGTTGATATTTTGAGCAAGATGCTAAAATCAAGAAAGTCGGAAGGAAGATATGGCACATGTTCACGTGGCAAACATGAAACGTCCCTCCTCCCACGCAGCTCTTCCTCCTAAAATTTCCCACAACTACTTATACCCATACACTGCACCATCCAATTCCACCATTGATTTATCTCAAGCTCTCGCCGGTAATTGTTCAAGTCTTGTTTCTCCGGCTGATCAGTTATGGAACTTGCCCCACTTTCACACACTACTCTTTTCACCAACAACTCCCCTCTCGTTCCCTCGCTTCCTAGTTTTACGCGGTAAACTCACTCACCGGTTACCATTTCCATTGCTTAGACGTATGCATCCAGTTTTGGTTGATTTCTCTCTCGTGGCCGTTGATTGCAGTTGCAGGTCGATATTGAGTGGGAGGGCGTCGCACTTGAAAAGTTCGCAGCAGATTGTACTCGGTGAAGTAAGCTCCCCACTTATTGTGGTTTTTTAGTTTGATTTCTGAATTTTCAAATATTAATTGGAGGACGCGTGGATCAGATTAAACCAAAGTTTGGTGAAAGTTACAAAATGAGTTCCGTTGTGTTCGCTGCTGGATACGGTGAACAGAGTGTAGCAGTTGAGGTGTGTAAATTGTTGGTTTCTAATATCTGGGGAATGTTTTCTTTCCAATCTTGAAGAAATTGTTTCATCAGGATCGAATTCTGGAGTTTCTGGAGAGATAAGACGGGTGCAATGTTTGTGACTGCTTTTACTTGGTTTACTGGATCTTAGGGGCATTTAGAAAATTCACCTAGTTATTTACTGCCTTTAATTGGTTGGTTTAGTGGTCAGATCGCGTGAACTTTCTGGGAGATGTTATAACTTTTGCTCCATTTACCTACGTATTCATCTGAAATTGCAGTCTATCATGGAATACTATTATCATTGGTAATCGTATATGTATCTCGGCATGACTTCAGGTGCTCTTGTTTGTAAATCATTGTTTCCACACTTGTTGCTCGTGATTCCAGGACGAAGCATCCCGGGAGATGGAGGTTCCATCACTGAATGTATTTCCAGGTCAAGCACATCCTTTAGGAGTGTTGGAGGTTGAAAAAGGAATCAATTTTGCAATTTTCTCTCAAAATGCTACTGCTGTTACGCTTTGCTTACTTCTTGAAGAGAGGTTTGGTTGCATCTTCTGCAAATACTGTTCACTAGACTTTCCATTTGGTTCATAGTCGATCTTTGTATTTCTCTCCTGCTTTATTTGTGGAAGTTTAAACTTATCTAATATATTATATATTTGAATTATAATTTAGTAATGTCCAAAATTTGTATATTCTTAGCATGGGAATTGAACAGGCTTATTTCCTGATGTGATTTCAACTTTTCTCTTGTTTTATGTCCTAAAGTAATATATATGTATGTGTGTGTGTATATATTTATATAAGTATATATATTTTGATGAGAAACAAAAGTTCATTGAAGCTAAAAAGAGTACAGGGATGAGAAACAGCTGAAAAAATCTGTTACAAAGGATATAAGACCAATTTCTGACTTTGAAAAAAAGGTGAAAACTTCTAAAAATTCCATTATCCAGTGCCAAAGAGAAACTGTATATTTAATCCTTTCCCCCAAAAATTCTGGGGATTCACAGGATTCTCAAAAACTCTCTTATCACTGTCTAACCATATGGACCAATATATTTCCACATAATTTTTCCCTTTTGTTACACCATGATTTGTCAGATAAAATCTGAGGAAACGAGTGGTTCCGTCACCTGCTTACCCAGTTCATGGAAAATCACTTGTGGTTTTTGACTCATTCCCTTGGCATTATTTCCATTTTCAGGGAACTACATAATAAATTCGATGAAGGGGTGATTGAATTACCATTGGACCCCCAGCTCAATAAGACGGGAGATATATGGCACATCTGTGTTGAGGTATACGTTAGATTATATAATCCTCTATATCTGCTCCATTTGATCTACTTATTTTATTTCTGAGAAAGAAAGAGATCAAACATTCTAGATAAAGACCTCACATCAATGGAAGCTAAGTGGAAGTAAGATGAAGCTGGAATGTTGACATGGTCCATAGAGACATTTACTGTTTTGTATGACTAGTGCGTAAGGGAAATTGTCTGAAATTTGATGACACTAACTCTTTTGTATGACGATATGCATGCTTTTGAAGCTTTAAACATGTAAAACTTAACATAAGAATGGTTTGCATGATTTTGAATGGTCTATTACACAAGTGGTGTCATTACTATTTCTTTGACAGTGGAAAGCTATAGTATAAGTTTATCGTTTCTTATTGATCTGTGTCCAGTTGAAGCTTTAGTCAGGGTCAGGTATCTGAGAAGAAGCAAGAATCTATGTCATTATATAGTTTTGTCTCTATAACAATTACATGTGGATGTACTTATGTTTCTAGGGCTTTGACAGAAAGGTTTCCTAAAAATTAGATATGTGGCATGAATTCATTATATGCTGTGTCTCTAATGCTTTAGACAAATAGGACAAGGTTTTATATTTAAGATACATTTCTGGGGATAAAAACAGGTGGTGAACTGTGATTTCTCTTATTTTTGTAATGCAGTTTTTTGGTCATTCTTATGAATATCTAATAATTATTCAATAAGTTTTTGATTTGGAAGGGGAAGGGCAGTCCAGTTACAGAAAATACTTACTTAAATTTTTTTATTTTATTGTTCTTATTAAGTTTTGATCCGTGACAAATAATATATGGTTATTTTGAATTTGTCTCATTATCTCCCTTAATTTGCTACTGTATTCTGTTGGCTAACCTAATTGCTCTTTTTATATATCTTCAGTTTGTTGTTGGCCATAGTGCCAATAATTCTGTATTTTATTTTATTTTACATGATTCACTTCATGGAGCTCATTTGTATAACAAAAGATTATTTATTAGGTGCCACGCAGCCATGTCTTATATGGTTACCGTGTTGATGGACCTCGAGATTGGAGCAAAGGACATCGTTTTGATTATGACAATTTCCTGCTTGATCCATATGCTAAGTTGATTGAAGGACGCCGAGTATTTGGTGATGCCACCAATAAGATGTGTAAATTTTTTGGGACGTACAATTTTGATTGCTTGCCTTTTGACTGGGGAGAAAACTATAAGCTTCCAAACATACATGAGGTAAAGTGAACTAAGTCCATTATATGGTTCTTAAAAGATTGTATTCTAAGAGACAGATTTAATACTAGATGAAAATTACTACTGATTAACTATGAAATTCTGTTTTAATATTTAAAAACACCGAAATGATTGTATAATCATATTTTGTTAAACTGGGTTAGATATACCTTTTTAACAAATTAGTAAGCCATGTTTGTATTCATTTTATTTGTCACCCTTTGCTCCCCTAGAAGTGGGGGTTTAAGATCATAGAACATTGGAGTATATAGGTAGCTTTTACTCTATGATTCTTGACTAAAATTCTATATCTCTCTTTGTAGACATGATTTTGAAATTAGAAGGATATAATTTACTTAAATTCTCTAGTTGATAAGTGATCATAATTTTGATGACATCAAGATATTTTTACCACGCACTTAATGCTTTATAAACTTATTTTGTTGATTTATAAGTTTGAGAGGCTTCTAGAACTAAATTATGATGTATATTCTATAAAGTTCTTTTTCACCCTGAAATCCTTGTAATTTATGTATGGTGTCTACATTGAACATGTGTAAATGTACAACAGTTAATCTCATTGTTGGAAGAGTATTAAATTGAACAATATTCTTGATTAATATGGATGTTTGCATATAGATGGTTTTGAATCTGCATCCTATAACAATACCCATAGATAATTAATGATAAACAGCCAGCAATATATACTTGAAAAGCTTATGTTTATGTGTACCAAGGAGTAATATCCTACCAAATGTACTATAGCAAATGCTTTCGAATTACCTACATTTATATTGCAAGTTTTCTATTTGGTTCTTGTACATTTTTTACATTTTGACTATGTGAACCATATTCTGGCTTTGCAGAAAGATCTTGTTATATATGAAATGAATGTCCGGGCTTTTACAGCTGATGATTCAAGTGGTCTAGACCCAAAGATACGTGGCAGCTACCTTGGTGTAATAGAGAAGGTAGTATTTGTATGTGTTCGAAGTGTAAATGCTCTTTCATTATTATTTTTTTACTTAAATTTTTTATTTTTAGTTGTTAAATATATTATGTGGTGTTTTCATCTACTCTTAAGGGTCTTTTTTGTTCATATTGTGTTAATATTACTCGATGGGCATCATAAAATCGTACTTAAATTGGCTTCTTTATCTTCCAAGCCCATATCTTAAAACTCAGCGCCATTGCAGAATGCAACCCATGGGGTGTGTGACTTATGATAACCCATGAAACTAATGATAAATCAATGCAATCATCATATTCATATATTTTTTTATTACATTTGAGAAGGCTTATTAACCCACATATTATGTTTCCGAACCAAACACACTCCAAGAGTATACCATTTCATCTCGCTTAACATGCCTCCAATTGTGAATATCTAATTTACATTTTTTACTTATGGGTTAAACATTTCCTATATCATGGTAAGTCTGCAAAGTAAATATTGTCTAGTTTTCTAGCCACTAGGAATCTGATAAAAGACTTGAGCCTCAAGTTCATGCCTTGCTAATTTAAAAAGATAGCTGGAGACATTTAGTTTTACATTTGCATGTTGTTTGTTATTGCATGCAGCATAAAGGTAGAAGATACTCTCCGTATCAGTATAAGCAATTTATCAAACAACATTATTTGAATTAAGCATCTAGATAACTTTTACCTTTCTTGTTTGTGTCAATCTCACCAGGCAGGGCTGTTGAGGTTGGGGGGTGGGGAGCATTATTGGATTAGTAATTTAGTACATGTAGTGTACGACTCTTTTCTAATGAAAATATGTTTCAATTGGAACTGAAAACAATTCCAGGCCTCCTTCGATTAATATTTTGTTTTATAATGTGTTATATTCATTGAAACATTGCTGATGGTTTCGGAGTGTTGTTTAAAATTACTTTTATACAAGTTTGTTTTACTTATGGGAATGATACCCACTGTGGACTATCTCCCAGTCTTCTGTAGCTGTCTTGTCAGTCACGTGCTCTACTTAATTACATGTTCTACTGATATTTACCTTTATAAAAAAATTTCTTACTTATTGTGAAGATACCACATCTTTTGGAGCTTGGTGTCAATGCTGTTGAGCTGTTGCCTGTATTTGAGTTTGATGAAATGGAATTTCAGAGGCGCCCAAATCCAAGAGATCACATGGTTAGTTTTATTGCAGACTCCTTCAACGGAATTGTTGATGATGTGAGTCATTCTGTGGCTTCAATTAACATGATGGGGTTCGATCTAACTTGCCTATTTTTTGCGCCACACCATGCATGTGGAAGTTGTCTGATATGCGTACCCATTTAATAGATTACAGGAAAAGAATCCATATTGTCATTTTACTAAAATAAACATTAAAACATTAATTTCAATGAACAATGAGAAGTATTGTGAACTTGATGAATTCCAGAATGTGCAAGCTACCTAAAGTTTAATAACCAATATCTCACCATGAAGAAATAAATAATTCAGTGGTGGAGTATTGATGTATTATAAATTTAATAGAGTCTTCATCATTATTTTTCGCCTAGAGAGTTGGGGTTGTTGTTGTTGACATGAAGTTAATTATTTTTCTTCTGGTCACCTTTGCATACCTATTATTTTATATTCTGGTTGTTTCGCCTTGTCCATGGTGCTATGCTTTTAATTTATTGGCTTTGATATGTATATCAAAGTACGGGGTGAACTTTGGATCTAATCTCAAGCTGTAGATTTTTTGTAAAGTCCTTTTACTCTTTTTTTTAAGTGAGGTCGCAATTGCGTAGAATAGGGTTTGATTAACTTGTGGATGTAGTGTATTCTTTAGTGATCAATGTTGATCAGATTAATGGCATATTTTGATATCTACATGTACTTCACATTGTTTAATATCTAATGCTTTTTAATGTTATTGTATGTAAGATCAACACATGGGGTTATTCAACTATAAATTTCTTTGCACCTATGAGTCGGTATGCAAGCAATGGCGGAGGACCAATTAATGCTTCTTGGGAATTTAAAGAAATGGTCAAGGCATTACACCTTGCTGGAATAGAGGTATTTTTCTCAGTTTTATGGTTTGATGTTCAATTTTTTATTTAATGGTACACTTGAAGTTCTTCTGGCTTTGTTTTTCAGGTCATTTTGGATGTTGTTTATAATCATACAAACGAGGCTGATGATAAAAATCCATATTCTACTTCATTTCGTGGTATAGACAACAAGGTGATTTTCCTGCATCTGTAAGTGAATAAGTAACATGCTTTTGACTCTTCACAATTTCTTTGCCAAATTGGGCAAATCATTCAATATTTATTATGTGCCATCTCAATTGATTTGACTTGGAAATCACCTCAAAGGAAATCATGCTTCAAATGATTTACCAGAGTTAGTTTATCCTCTCTTTAACCCTTGTTGTATTGGAGATAAAATATGACTGCAGAAATTTTTATAATAGTTGTTCATGATTTCATTTTTTATTGAACTTCCATGTATAATTCAATATGGAAAATTTAAAGCAACAATGCTAGACTACAAAGTGGAGACTATTGCTCAATTCCTTGTAGTCATTGGATTTTTGTTTTTTAGAAATATTTGACTGTCTACCTGCTGCTGAAGTGTACCCTACATCATGAGTTACAATACTTGTGTCCATTAGTTATAAGAGATGATTACATGATGGGATTTCTTTTCTTTTTTAATTCTATTCTCTTGGTAATGTAGTGTATGTTTTGTAGGTCTATTATATGGTAGACTTTGACAACAATGCCCAGTTATTGAACTTCTCTGGTTGTGGTAATCCATCTTTTTATACTCCTCCACTGCAGACATATTACGCTGATATTATGTAGCTATTAACACCCTGAATACTCTTTATACACCCCGTAATTTTAATGACTAAGTGATCCTCATATGAAAATACATACATACCCTCAAGCAACACTTAAAAAAATTAAGTCACGTTGTGTTTTAAGTGTTCAGAGCCGAAAACTTACATTACCATTCGGTGCTGTACTGTACTTAAATTTTTTTGAGACACGAACATATACACTATAGCTCGGCCTGAGCAGTACTTAAAATATTTTGGCATCTTACCCAAGTGTTTGTCACTTAACACATACACTACCGTTCGGCGCGAACAATACTTGAACTTTTTTGGCTATTTTACCAAGGGGTTCAATGCTGAATGTTAATGTATATGTTCGACGTCAAACATTGTGCAGATTTGTAAAAAAGGGTACTATGTGTGTTTAGTGAATACAAAATGAATTAATGTGGATTGTCTTTAGCATTTGGGTGTATAAAGTGGACTCGGGGGGTGTAAATTGCCAATACCTTTTTAAAGAACAAGTTGTTTAATTCAATGAATATGTTGATTTTTCATGCATTCTGATTTCTGTTTTCTCTTTCGTTTTTTTAAATAAAATTTCTTGCTAATTTTATTTATTAATGCTACATTAGCATTCATTTGTATACAGTACTATTACTGACCTTATTTTATGTCAATGAGACAGTGTACATTTGCATACTATAATATATTGGCAATTTATAGTGTGCACCCGGGTGCACCTAAAGATAGGGTGCACCCATATACACATATAAACAAAAATATATACAATTAAGAGTAAAAATGCATACAATTTAATTGTTAATTTTTTAATGAAAAATTGTATATAATAATCAATAAAAAGTTATACACATATGGATGTTAGTTTTTTAATGAAAACTTAATGTGAAAAAAGTATACAATTATTACAAAACACGTATACAAAATAGAATAATATATATACAAAATAGAATAAAAAGGCATAGACATATGGGTGCACCCTTGCACCCGGGTGCACCCAATATACACTAATATATTTTGACAGGTTACCAATCTAGAGTATGTATGGTATGGTTGTTGCATTAGCTAATTATTTGTTGATTGGCATTGTGTATTGGCAGCAAGATTTGTTTTCAAATAGAATGAAAGCATGACTTGTATTATTGATATGCTTATTAGATTTGGGATTCACCAGATACTGGATACTCCTTTTTGTAGTCACAACCAGGTAGCTGGTGAAAAATATTAGGGAGCTTTGGCATATTCAACTTGTCCTGAATTCCATTGCCCAATTTGGGCCACCTTTATATTGCTGTTTAGTCAATGTTGTTGGACAAATTAAGCATCCAAATTGTTACAGTAAGGTTCAACCTTTTTCAAATATCAGTGCATTCTTCAAGTTTGCTTTCGAAGATAGTGTTGACTGATGACCTAGAACTCAAGTGTAGTTATTTTCTTTTCTGGGTGATGACCTAGTTATTACATTTGATGTACACTATGGATTTGGAATGCGTATATTCACACAAGTTATGACAATATGTATTTGCAAATTTCTTTATCTATGCACATATTTTGCTTCTTCTCTTCCAAGTGACCGAGTTTTGAAAATGCAAAATCCTGAGTGAGAGATTTTCTATTGGGTAAATGCCCTCCATAATCATCATGCTTGGACTTACATGTATCTTGTGTCTGCCGAACTGCAACTCATTGACTTTTTTTGAGGCAATCTAAGAGTTAATTTACTTTACTCAGAGGATATACTTTACTTGGATACCTAATACTCTTAGTTATTGTTCTAGACGACCAATTTACCTTGATCTTCCAAAAGCATAAGATGATATTAGTATAATATCTAATAAATAGTTACACGTAGTTAATGTTTCGGATTACAAACCAGTTGTGTTGTTCAATGGAAAGCAATCTGAGATTTGGAAACTCAATGCTTAAACAATTATGTCAAACTCCCTGAAACTTTGTCCTTAATATAGTAATTTCCACGGCTCTTGAATTCAGCGTGGCATTACCAGCTTTAATATAAAATTTTATCAGTATTCATGATCATGTCATCTAATGAAATTTCTTCATCTATAGGGATGTTGCAAAACTATTGAACTGGATAAACATGTTAAATAATATCTGCAGGTTCATAAACCTCAGAAAATTCAATTATTTTCATAGCAATATGATTGGTTGCTGCAATAACGTTTTTCAAATGTCTTTCTGTCTCCGAAGTGTTGTCTTTTGTAGATGCAACTCTGAAGACATGTATCATTCTTTCTTGCATTGTTCTTTTTCTTTCTATTTGTGGAAGAGAGAGTTCAATCATACATGGATTTTTATGTTAGGTTATACCACATATAGTCATTGACTTATTTCATCAAATAGAGTGGATTTAATAATCAGCGGAGGCAATTGCAATTTGGAGTAATTGTCCCAGCATTGCCTTTGTCCATAGCAAAGGAATTAGACAGTTTGTGAGAGTTCTAATGAATTGTTTGAGAAGGTGTAGTTTCTTAGTTTGGAGTTGCTTCGTGGTATCAAACCATGGTGATTTCAAATGTCTCTTATGTCTGATATTATTAGAGATTTGGAGATGTTTTATTTAATTTATTGTGACTTCTTACTGCTGTGTTTATGTCAATGCACTTTCCAAATGATACGTAAGCAAGATGTTTCTGGTTCATTATGGATAAATTAATATTTGTATTTGGAATTGCTTACAATTTAATAAAAAATTCTTATAGTTGTTTTATGACTCGTAGAAAAATTATGAACATGATAATAAATATTAAATGAGCTTTTACTTTCAATCAAGGCCCAATCTACTCAAGTTGTTATTGGCAAATTAATGCCTTGAACATTCTTGGTTCTGCACATTTAAAAGAAATGAATTAGCTTACTTACCTGTGTTGTGTGTATTTTTAGTATGACACATGCTTGAGTCTCTAGAACATGATTATTATTGTTGATCTGATAGAAATACCTTAGCTGCAAACAATATATATATATATATATATATATATATATATATATATATATATATATATATATATATATATATATATATATTGTGTGCGTGCGCGCGCGCGTGCTGAGCTCTAATATGTAATCTGGTGTCTAGGTAATACATTGAACTGTAACCATCCTGTAGTCATGGAACTAATACTCGACAGCTTGAGGCACTGGTATGTCATTCCTTTTCTCTTCAAGGATCCTAGTACCTCATGAAATTGTGTTGTATGGTGTTTTAATAGCCAATCTTGCCTACGATAAATTATGATGCATGTCAATATTTCACAACACCGTTATGATTGGTAATATGACATTGGTTCAACAATGACGATTTACAAAAAGAACGGAGGTGATTTCCATTCTTCTTTCTCCTTTTACCTCTATATATCCTTTATATGGTAATTACATTTGAATTTATCATTTTATAGCTGTAAAGTAATTGAGCAAGTGGTGATCCTGACATCCAATAATTTCAATCTTGTAAAAACTTCAACTGCGTTACAACGAGTTGTGGTCTTATTAGACTTACTGATTTATTTATACAATTTTTATTACCATGCTCTGATCAAATCATTTCAGTGGTCTTCAGTCTTCTTCATGAAGCCGTTCAGAAGTCTTATGGTTTAATTTCTTTTACTGAACATGTTGTAGTGGTGTTGTATGGTATTGCTTGATTTTCTCATGGTTGACGATCATCTGTTTATTAATTAATTTATTTTTGCATGGCATGCTAGTCTTTTATTAGCTTCCACTGAGATCACGTAATCAGATGGAAAATGACATCCTTTCAGTGCTGTGCTAGTTTTTATAACTAAAATGAATGTATCTTTTCTTATTTTCTTGGCAATACTACACTCAAATGGTTATTGCATGTTATTTTTTATTCATTTATGTCACGTCCTGTAATTGCTGCATTCATTGAAGGGTTACTGAGTATCACGTGGATGGGTTCCGTTTTGACCTTGCAAGTGTCCTTTGTCGAGGAACTGATGGTTCTCCACTCAACGCTCCCCCATTGGTCAGGGTAAATCTGATCACCCTCAAATTGTAAATTGTATTATTTGATTACTGAATATGATAGAAATTGCAAAAACCTGCCAAGTCTTAACATTTTCATATTGTTATTATTTTTCTTAATATTTTCCTTCTGAAAATTTCTTTTTAACCTTTTATTTATGAGATTAAATATCCTCCACACCTCACCAGCACCCCCATCTCCCCGGTTCTTTTGTCTCATTCTCCTATTTGTACCAGTTAAGTTTTTGTTAAATTTGTCATATGGGAGTGAAAATGAGACAATGACAAAAGAAGTTAAAAAACTATGGTGAAGGAAATAAAAAGTCCCTAGTCCTTACATTTTGATATGGTTGTATTTTAAATAGTTATAGTCACATCACATGCCTACTAACTTTACAAGAAGGCATGTGGATGGATCAGTTTTCAATGCTCAGATAATAAATCTTCACACAAATCAAGCTGTTTTTTCATCAGTTTTATTTGTAGGCTTAATCATAAATTCTAGACTAATGCACTTTAATGGGCTTCTTTGGTTTGATAATTATAGACTTGGTTATCTGTTCAAATACTTCTGAACTACAAAACAATAACACCAATAGTCTTGGTTGAGAGGCAGTCTATTTTCCCTTGAGGTGTTGATTAGTTTACTCCAAGAATACTGAATTATGAAGTTTCAGTTTCTGTCACTTTGTTGGCTATGGGCTTTACAACCTTATTGTACTCTAGACTAAAAAGAAAAATTCCAAAGATTAGTTATGCTGACTAAGTAAATATTGAGATTCTCTTACTTAAATGGTAAAAGGTACATCCAGATACTTATTATTCAATGCTCTCCTTATTGATGGTATTCTGTAGAAGAACTTTATTTTTAAGAAATGCTCTTGTGATGCAATATGCAACACTAACAACTAGCTTCATTTCTATTTGGATTCACTTTATTATTAATTCATATTCTTATTTTACTGATTAGTTGCCTTTCTTCTTACCAAAAGAAATTAATTGCTACTCTAATGATCACCTTTAGATGATCTTATTTTTTTGAAAATTGCCTCAGTTCATCCATGTGAAGTATTTTTGTTCTTCTCAAGCATGGTGTTGATTGCTCAAATGATGCAGGCAATAGCCAAAGATAGTGTCCTTTCAAGATGTAAGATCATTGCAGAACCTTGGGATTGTGGTGGCCTATATCTAGTTGGAAAATTTCCAAACTGGGATCGGTAACTTTTGCAAGCTTCTATTTTCTATATTTGGATGTAAACTTTTGCCAAGATGCAGCCATTATTCTTCATCTATATTTGTTTGGGGTTTTCTTGGAGAAGAGTATAATTTTTTCATATTTGCCGCTTAGAGGTCGGATAAAATATATTTTACTCCCAATTTCCCAGAACACCCTTCACGTTTACTATTTCCCCTTCATGTTTACTACTCCACGTCGATTAAGTTTTTTTTTCTTTTTTCTTTTTACCAAATTTATTGACTTTGGGGGGTAATTATGTTTTTTTAGTTTTAGGTAATAAATAAATTGAAAAGTATGTTATGTGTATTAGTTGGTGATAACAAATTTGAAATTAAAGTGCATTTTGAGGTTTTATTAGATTCATTGGACATATCCTTTTTTTTTTTGGGGGGGGGGGGGGGGGGGGGGGGGGAGGGTGAAGGGTGTTGTGTCAAACGAACGAGGGAAGTATGAAAAATTTATTGAATGGAGGGAGTAGTACCTTATAAAGTAAAAATTCGAACTGCCATTTTCTAGAGCGTATTAAACCATTAATGACTTGACATTTTATTTGTGTATGTTGTCTAAATCTAAATGGTTGTTTACTATATCTGTGCAGACATATCAATCAAACATGACCATATGAGTCTTTTGCTTGCAGGTGGGCTGAATGGAACGGAATATACCGTGATGATGTTAGAAGATTTATAAAGGTGCATCTAGTGGAGGAACAAAGATGTTGATGTTGAATTTCCATCAGTATCATTTTTAAATTAAAGATAAATCAAAGTAAAAGATAGAAAATCTATGGAAAATTTCCCTTGTATAATACTCCCTCCGTCCCACACACACGGGTGCATGAATTAAGAAAATTAACTTTTTATATGTATGATGTAAAATAAAGTAGGGGTATTTTGGGTAATTCAATGAGAAAAGGGGGAATAAAGTTGTTGACTTTTGGTTAATAGAGTAAAAAGTAGGTGGCATTTTGTAATATATTGTGGTATTATGAGGATTTTACTATTGTATAGTGTTACCACTTTTAGAAAGGTGCAAAAATGGTGGGATGGACGAAAACGGAAGGTGTGCAAAAATTCTTGGGACGGAAGAAGTACATGAAATAAGGGCAACTTGTTTTGTCTATACCAACTTTAATCATTCTTTGGAGAGTTATTTTTGGGTACGCTTAGTTAAGCTTGTAGAAGAAGAAAAAATTAGACGTTGGGTTTTGGATATTAAATTTGTTCTTGTGCCTATTTAAAGTAAACCACATTAGATAGAAAGATAAAAATTTGGTGAAAATTTTCAAATTTTAAGGAAATTGTCCTTTTACAAATATCTGTCAAGTTGTTTTCTTCGAACTCTGTCATGCCTTAAGTCAGTTCCTATTTAAGTTTTGTTGCGTTAGCGAATTTTGAGTATCATATTATACTTACTAGCTTCAAGTATTTTATTTAATGAAGCATATTATTTGTTGGCTTTTGATAAACATAAATTTTTTGCTTGAAATCCTATTACATAATCACAGAAAAAGATTTAGATACCATGCTTTATTTTCCTTTAAATTTTGAAATATATCATTTGGATTTTCAGATTCATCTGAGATGCACTGTTGAAGAAGTACTATCTAAAATTCATTAGTATTTCGTGTTTGCTGATGTGTGGATCTCTTCTTACTTTGCATGTTCTTTAGGGAGTTTCACCTGATCTGTAAGCTTATCACATTATCTTGGTTGGCTATTAGCTTTGACTTCAAGAGTTTAGGCATGACATTATAAACTGCATACAACAGTTTTAAATATAGTCATTTTTAAATACAGATCAGCATGGCTTATGTCTTCCTTTAGGACTAATCCAGCAGGTTTCTTGTCATATTTAAAACCTTTCTGGATTTTTTTTTATATTTTATTTAGTACATTCTTCTATAAATTCACCTTAACAATTTTTTCCAACAATTACAAGTGCATGTCATGGTACAAATCATTTTTCTTCTAATGAGACCTTTATCCCGTAATTATATCGTTAGCATATCTGAAATGTTTCTTCCATTTTTAAATTAGTTTATTCATGATGTACCTCCTACTTGAAAAGGGAACAATTATACATTTTAGTGTGTTTACTAAGTTATGTCTCAAACAATTTTGTTAACTTTGGATTTAATATAGGGCGACACTGGTTTGAAAGGAAGTTTTGCTACTAGGGTTGCTGGCTCTGCTGATCTTTACCAAGTAAGCTTCTCTAATTTTGTACTCATGAAGCTTTCTCTTTCTCTTTCTTTTTAATTTTTTATTTTTTTAATCTATGCTAACAAATGTTATGGTTGTGGTTTCTTTAAGTTATCAGTCTCCTTGATTCTTTAAATGGCTTAAGGATTTGATTATCTGTTAGTAGATTGACCTTGCATGTGATCTTACCTTTGTTTACCTTCTTTTGCTTTGATTGTGGAAGTCCACATGTTTTTCTTTTCCTGATTGTTTGTCTTCACAACTAGATTTAGTTTTTATTTTTTAAATAACCATGCATTAAAATTAATTTTGCTATTTTCTTTTGAAGTTAATACTCCTTTTTTTTTTTTTTTTTGAAAGGTTAAAGTTAATATTCCATTAGATGGGTACAATGAGGTACTTTACCTTTAGCCAGTAGAAGTATCTTATCTAGTTTATACGTGTTTATATTATCTTGTTAACTAAGTAATAATAACTTTTAGGTAAGTGAGCATAGTCTGAAATAAAGTTGAGCACACTAGGTTTTCTACCAAAGCATTATTCCTCTCTTTTTTGAAGCTAAGTATTTTTTGCACCAAATAAGAGTTAAAACCTAGGAAAGACATGTAGGTGCAGTCCTAAAAGTTTTAATCTTGATGTGCTTGCCTGTATTAGCTTTAAAAAATAAAAGGTAAACTTCTTCAGTAGCAAACTATGGTTGCAGAAACCTAAATAGGTATCTTAAATCACTTGCCATGTCATAATTGAATGTCATGCATGGTTTCATACCATTTCTGACGTGACACACTATAGCCTATATAGTTTCCATTCTGGTGTTCTTTAATGTTAGAATTTCCTCACATACAGCTTCCCATGAAAATAGTACTCTACTTCTTGGCAGCCCTTGGTCTCTGGTGTTGCTTCCATGGTAATGCTAATATTGGTCATAGCATATCTTGATAAAGTATTTTGAAAAGCAGAAATTTTCTTGATTTTTGTCCATTTCTTGACATATCTTTGAACCATTCTCCAATTATGAGTTTTGAAGTTTTGTCCCATGAGAATAGTGATAGTAGGGTTTTCTCTAACAGTTCCTTTCCTAGTTCTTTTTCAATCTTTGGACTTTATGAATGAATTGAAGCTCTTTCTTACTTCAAACCAGAAACGCATCTGAAATATCATCTTATAAATTCCTCGACTACTCTCTGATAACCTTTTTTGAACCTAAACGCCTAATCAGAATGTCATTGTCAGCTGTAGGAGTTTCCATTTACCATGTATAATCAACCATATAACCTTCCCTCGAAGTATTTGTTCTTCAGCGTCAAGGAATTTACTGTATCTTGTGCATTCCCTATTAAAATTCTTTTTAAGTTTAAATCTTTCTACCATGCCAAGGAGTTCTAATAAGGATAGAGACTAATAAAATTTGGATGATTTAAACATACAACTTTTAGATTGATGTGTGTGTAGATGCATTTTTTCCTCTGATTCATGAATCTGGGTTGTCTTCCAAAGATTGTCTTGGATGTTACCTGTATGCATCAATCACATGGCAGTCTCAGTTACACCTCTTAGAGTGTGTTTGGTTTGTCCACCCTATGAGTTAATGAAACACGTTGAGTTCAAAAAAATGTTCATAACAAGATATTTTAAGAAGGCACTAATTACATTTCTGTGGTTCTCTTTTTCTTCGAAGACTGAAAACTAAATGAACTGGTTGATACAACCCTTAGGGGAGTTGAGATTCAATATTCTATAAGCAAGAGTGTTATCCAACGTCATTAGAAATGAACAAAACATTCTCGATGCACTTTGTTTATTAATATTTTAAATGCATCATCAACCATGCGTTTGGTTCATCAACCAAACACTCTCTATGTAGTGTTTTCCCTATGAAGACACAAACTTAAGCTCCATTTTCACCTCCTCTTAATGTAAAATTTATGATGCATGTAATTATCAAGATATTTCTTCTCATAGTAATATTAGAATCACAGTTTTTGTGATGGGCTTCGAGTTCAAGAATAATTTATTTTCCTTAGATAATGGCATTTTTAAGAATCTTTTGGTGAAAAATATCTTCATTATTTTATTTTCTTTAAACTCATTCTAGTGGTGTGAATAATTTGTTTTTGTGACAAACTAGAGGCTCTTTCTTTGTGATTGTTTTAGCATTATAATATCATAATTTTATTAGATATATTTTATAATTTCATGTTAAATGATGACTGATGAGTTAATATTTTATTAGTCTATGTTTTTATTAATAAAGGGATACAAGTATTTTAACCATTGGGCTCGAGTAATTATATGATTCACGCACCTTAATGATGGTAATAGATTCTCTCAACTAGTTACTTTCTGTTGATGACTTTCATCTTACTTAGCATGTCGTATCTTTTTGGAATTTGTTGGGGCTCTTATTAAAAATTTATGTCATCAATCATTTTAATATTCATGTCAAAATGTAGAACATTCTGACTAAAAGAATGCGTAGCCTTTTTCATTTGTTTAGGACGTAGCTTTATCAAAAAAATCAGGAGTAATTTTTTAAGTTTATTTGAATTGTGAATTAAACTTAATTCATGAAGATATTCTGTGCTGTATGGTCTAACAATTTCAAGTTTCCTTCTTTGCCTAAGGTTAATAAACGCAAGCCATATCATGGTATCAACTTTGTAATTGCTCATGATGGATTTACGCTGTATGACCTTGTCTCATACAATTTTAAGGTATTACGTGCTACGGTTTTCAATAAAATTGTTAAGACTTGAGAATCGGCTTTATATTTACTATCTTCTTTCCGATCTGATTTTAGCATAATAATGCCAATGGAGAAGGTGGAAATGATGGAAGCAACGACAACTTTAGCTGGAACTGTGGTTTTGAAGGTAGATCTGAACTCAGCTTAGTTGCATTTTCCTTTTAAATTGAGCTTCATTTATCAAATCTCTTGCCGTCATATCTTCATGGTAGACAACACATATGATTTTTCAATAATCTTACTTGCTTTCTGGCTTCTGCACCTAATTGGACTTGTATAATTTAATAATCTTGCAGGAGAAACTGCAGATCAAAATGTAAATGAATTGCGATTGCGGCAAATGAAGAACTTCCAAGTAGCCTTAATGATATCCCAGGTAAATGTACACAATGTTCCATGATTATCTCTTTTTTCAATATGTAGGCTAATAAAAATAATAATTTTATTCGCCTACGTCGTATGGATATAAATGTTATATTTGATGCTAAATTTCTGAATCACATTTGTGGACATATTTATCTGAGAGATTGCCAGACTCAGTGTTACTGCTATCTGGACGCTTTCTCCTTCTAACTCGTCCAACTTGTTTGTAGCATTTTGATTATGCCAATTTATTATGCTTTGTTTTGCTCTAGTTTACAGTAATTTGGGAAAGTGTTTGGGGAATATATTTTTGGTAGTGAGATCGAAGATATAGGGGAGACAGGGCATGATGGGAAAAAATAAATTAATGTGTTTTGCGCAATACTTCAATTGTACACATGTTACTGATGCTTAATAGCAGTTATCAGGATATAAGTTTTTTTTCTAATGGAATTAATAGTTGATAAATATTAAAATTTTTATTGTATAACATGTTTGGTCAAAAATAACAACCTCAAACACATTTCTCATATGTTGAGAAAGGAAATTTGGCAGGTCCAGTCTAGGCCTTAGCTTTTACTGAAGATTGGACTACATGGACCAAAATAGTATTCTTGCTCTCTGAGCATGCATTTCCCTGAACTTTTTAGGCATAAGTTTCACTCAGATAAGTATCATTTAGGAAATACTTTAGCAAAAAAAAAAAATTTAAAAAGATTTCCTGTAGTTGTGTATGTTTTATAGTATAAAAGCTGGTATGTTAATATGAAGTGCTCCATATAAAAGATATACAGATTGGAAAGATAGACAGAAGAATGTTTCTCCTTAGGTAAGTCCATTACAAGCAAGCTTTATTTATAGCCAACACTTGAAGCTTTGTTTCAAAACCACATTTAGAACCCCACTAAATTCCAAAATGAACTTAGCTTAATTATTAATCAGTTGAATTCTCTCTTTTTGAAGAAAAGTGAAGTTCCTATGAGTTTATATCCCATTGTTTAAAATGGCTTTAAATGGTGGGATGGGCTGATGAACCTATATGTCCATCTGCACTGCCCTTCAAATGCCAAGAAATAGACACCAAACATTGAATGAAGTTTATTCAGAAGCATTTTAGATGGCACAAACGAAGCAAGCTCATACTATATCTTGAAAGCCTATGTTACTCACTTCTGCCCAATCATTTCTTACCTTGCGACCTTGCAAATGAACGCATTACCCATGCTTAATATGCTGTGGTGTATAGCTATAAGGCTCTTTTAAAGAGCAGGAACAGTAGCTCTTCATGTTGTAGATGAATATAACGTGAGAGATGCCACACTTTCCAAAAGTGCTTGTTCTAACTTTTAGGTAATATATTTTCTTGATGAGTAAAGTCTGAGTGCGAATAGGCAATGGCTTCAATAGTGCTTCGGTTCCATCTTTAATATTGACAGGAAAAACATGTTAATTATTTGAAATTATCACTTAGAAAAAATTCTTATTCATTTAAGTCTTTTTCATAAAGCATTTTGTTCCAAATTAACAAAACATTTAAAGTATGAATATTTTTTGGTTTATGGATCTAATATAATTAATAAAGCCATGCTGAGTGTGTTAGGGACTCTCTTGTTTGCCTTTCTGGCAGACTAGTCTTTCTTAAGGCTACTATTTGGATTTTGAGTATAACTTTTCAGTTAACTTTAGTTTTGGATATTCTGCATGCTTCCTTCAGTGATGGCCACAAACACATATGTTATGTACGTCACATCACTTCCACACAGAAGTGTTGAAAGGCATATAAGTAGGGGTCAACCCATATGACCATGGTAATAGTTTAAGTTGGGGCCCCTAGCTAATATGCGTAACTATTTTGTCCGATCTGCCGGATTCCGACAGGCTGCGAAAAGGGGCTCACCAATGGTGATTCTAGGGGCTACCGCCCTAGATGTGGGCCCAAGGTTGCCACCTGGAGTTGTGGACCTTGACATGTGGGCTGCCAACCATAGCGTGTTGTCCAGACAATTGGTTCAAAGGGGGATGGATTGTTTTGATATCCCACAATGGTTCTACACAAAAAAGTATGTGATGTAATAATATAAGTGAGGGTCAACTCTTTACCTTCGACCCTAGCTTATATGAATAATAACATAATCCCTTATGTTGTAGATTTTTTTTGAGATTGCCAAATCATCAATTTCAGTTCATATTTTTGATCTTGGCAGTTGGCAAGAGAGTGGAAAACATATGGTTAAACAGTCTTTAAAACGTAATTATGTACTATGACAAGATGACGTTTAGGTTGGCCTCTATCGTGCAACTGTCTTGTTACTAGAATATCTTTACGTTGCGTGGCATTCTTTTCCTGTTTAATTATATAATAGCATTTTCCTTTAAGCCATTTATAGCAATAAATTATGTCTATTCTAATGTATTTATGGATTTTTGTGCTTCCCATCACCTAATACAGATCTTAACTATTAAAGATCCTTTATATAGATCTTTTATTCTTTCTGTTATTATAGAAGCATGATATTCCATTATGCCTCATTCTCTTGAGGCAGTAATTTCCTCAAAAGTAACTTTACTTAATTGACTTATCCATATTAACTTCTTTTTATTTATTTATTTATTTATTTATTTTTTCCTGAAATAGGGAACTCCAATGATGCTAATGGGAGATGAATATGGTCATACTCGTTATGGAAATAATAACAGCTATGGGCATGACAATGCTCTAAACAATTTTCAGTGGGGACAAGTATATATACTCTTCTTTTTCTTCACCTCTCTCTCTCTCTCTCTCTCTATACATACATATATAAATATATATATATAGCTGTATTCTATACAAATACATGAATCTGATTTACATGAAAGATGAAGTTGAGATTTTATGATGCAGTTGAATGACAAGAAGGGCAACCATTTTAGATTTTTCTCTGAAATTATTAAGTTCAGACGAAGTCACCATGTCTTCGCTAAAGAAAATTTCATTGGCAAGGTAAAATTTTTTCTGCTATTAAGTTTGTCTGATTGTTATTCTGTGGATAAGGTTACCGTGATCAGTTTTGTTACTTGTTTTTGTACGTTAACAATCATTCAACAGCTTTTTTCTTGGTAAAAGAATGTGTTCCTTCTTTCAGACAGTCATTATGAGGTGAAAGTGTGGAAAATATGCACATAGATATAGCATAAACAAATGTGGTCTTACATCTGAAGTGATGAACAGATGGAGAAGCTGGTGCTTTATTGAATTTCTTCCAAGTGATCAGAAAGGACTGTGCTGAAACCAACCATTAGCATCTCTGTAGCCTACTGATGCACCTTACAAGTTTTAGCCTCTTGTCAAAAATTGCCATGTGCAATAAAAGAAATAGTCATACTTTAATGGAAGGATGGAAATGAAATGACTGGTTGTCTGAATTTGACCAATTAAAAAAAAAAGGCTATTTAAGACTGCAAGCATAATGTGCTAAGCTTTAACATGCAATAGATCTTTTTCCTATAGATTGTATTCCCTTGAGATTTACATTTTTTATGTTTGTGATTAATTTTGTATATTCTTCATGCAGAATGAAGTGACATGGCATGAGGATAACTGGGATAATTATGAGAGTAAATTCCTTGCTTTTACGTAAGGAACACATCCTTGACTAATCTTTATTATTTGCATGGCACTACCATAATCCAAAAACTCATTAGTTTTTAGTCAATTGAATTTTGCTTCAGAATTTCGGCAATTTATCAAAATAAACAGCTACCTAAAATTCAAACTCCCCGGTGATTAATGTAGTAACATGTTCAGAATCATATTAATAACAATCAACTACTGGTCTTTTTTGTTAAGAAATCTTAAGCTGATTACTCTGTAATTCTGATTGTTTGACCCATAAATCGTAGCAGATATATAGATCAATGCTTATGTCCTTGAGATGCACTTCTGCTAGCGATTACTGCTACCATGGAGTTCAATATGGCATTTGTGGTTTAAAAAGCTGCTTTTTCAAATTAAAAGCAAGTTAAAATATTATTTTCCTTTTCCAGATAAAAATTTTATTTTGACCTATTTACAAAGTATTATGTAAATATGATTCAAGGAGTGTTTGCAATTGTTTGAAATAGTGAAAGAAACAATTTTGAAAAAGTTAATTCTACCCTGTCCAAAGTCGGTTTCAAATTAGCCCTTAGTTTATCTAACCTTGCATTTACTTTTAGTTACTTTCTCATGAAATATACTTTTATAATCTTCTATTCTTATGAATCTTGAGTTCGCTTTTCTGCTTCTTCGAGTATAAGTGGTTTTGGCATATATACCTTAACTGTTTTTGACAGGTGGCAAAGATCACTGTTAATAATGGCTCTTTTCATTCCAGTCTCCTGTGTCATTATGCTTATTAATACTCCTTCTCTCTCTCCACCCCCATGCAGTGGTGTTCATAGTCCAAATCTTTGTTGGCATGCATTAATTGAAAGTGGAAACTGTCATAATACGGGAACTAAAGAACATGCGAGAAGTGATTTACACTTATTCATCTACATCCGACACCTTGAAAACGAAGTATCACTCTCTCTTGTCTCATAACCTTTGTAAATCTGTCCTCAGAAAACTAAAAAATATTAAACTCATTGTGCTGATGCTACATTGGAGGAACATTTCATGAAATCATTGGTGCAAAGGTGATATGGGGTTGTTAGGCATATAAGCTATGGAGCCCTAACCTAATCCAAAACCATGGTTAAAGGTAAAGGGTTAGACCCTCACTTATATACCCTTCCACACTATCGTGTGGAATCGATGTGGGATATCATAAGAATCCATTCCCCTTCGAACTATATATCCACTGAAAGCACACACTGGATGGAAACCAGATGCCAAGGCCCACAACTCTAGGTGGAAACCCCCTAACTCCTTGGTAGCCTCTTTCCTCAACCTGTCTGGTTTCAACAGTTTGGGCCAAATTTTTAGTCATATAAGCTAGGGAGCCCTAAATGGTCATAGGTAAATGGTTGCCTCCACTTATATGGCCTTCCACACTGTTGTGTAGAATGCATCTCAACTAATGAATAAGAATTTTTATGGATTTTTTTGTATATCCCTTTGGTTTATCTATATATCATTCTCAGATATAAATAGAGTTCAAGTCCTCAATGGTCAAAGATACATATTTATCCTGTAGTATTTGAAAAAATGAATGATGACTGCGATGACTTCTATAGAAAACCAGCGCTCCAATAAAAGAGTGGGTGTTTGATTTATTACGGCACTCACACCACAATTTCTTTGAAGGTTTCCTTGAGTGGACTAAATTCACCGGATTTAAGTCATGGGAATTGGACATCTATTGTATAATGAAAGGGTGATGTTTCAGGCTTCATGAAGAAAATGGAGGTGATATATATGTGGCGTTCAATGCACATGACTATTTTGTTGAAGCTTCCATACCATCACCACCACAAAATAGAAGGTGGCATCGCGTGGTTAGTTTTCAAACTCAACCTTGTCCCTTTCTTCCTCAATTGCATATCATACTGGCCCTCTGGAATGATTATCTATCTTGATAGTTGAATAAAATGGTGTTTCTTGTGCTTCCACTTTATGCTTCCCCTTTCATATTATGCAAATTGATTCTTACAATCCCATCATGCTTGTATTGTAATTAATAAAAAAGAAAAAAAGAAAAAAAAAGAAGAAAATTTAAGAACACATGTTGCTCTCTAGGTTTAGACTTATGTCTTATCCAGATTCTATCCTACCTCTTACTTAAAATTAGATAATTTACAAAACTTAAGTACCTCAAGGTTTGAACCATGTAATAACAAATCCTAAAATTAACTGCATCAATGTCTTAAAATTACAAAATGCTCCATAATCATACATACATTCCCTTAATGTTAGCAAGTATTCTTACAATGACTATTAATGCCCCCTAGTGGTACTACGAACAGTTCCTGAGGTTAGCAACTGTCCTTACAATTACCATACCTAATTTGTAAAATATGTCAAGGGGAGTATTATGTGTGTAATGTTTGAATTTCTCTTTATTATTTTTTGTTAATTGTATCCCCACAGAATTTCTGTAGTCGACCTTATAAGTTTAAATCAAGTAGATAGAATATTAACTCGTGTTTATTGTCCTAATTTGTAAAATATGTCAAGGGGAGTATTATGTGTGTAATGTTTGAATTTCTCTTTATTATTTTTTGTTAATTGTATCCCCACAGAATTTCTGTAGTCGACCTTATAAGTTTAAATCAAGTAGATAGAATATTAACTCGTGTTTATTGTCCCTTGAGATCATATGTCAAGGAAGGTTTTATGATGTATAAAGTTCATTTGGACAACTTTTTTCTTTTTTTTTTTTTTTTTCGTTTTTTGTGCGTAAAATGGTTTTCTAACTGAGTTTCTGTAATTACCTTCTAAATTTATATCAACTTGGTAGATGTTAATTTGTGTTTGTTAGCCCTTCTGAGATAATCCTTGTTGGCTCCTTGAGTCCCCTAGAGAATGTTTCAAATTCTCTCACTACTTTGAGTCGCTTATAGTGTGTACTTGAGTAGTGTACAACCAAATGTCCACAATGTAATTGCGTATCATTCTCTCCACTTGAAACAGTTCTCCTCAATCCAATTCACCATGATCACTTGTAGAGCTTGATATTATATCCACGTCCTGCTTTTTTGAAGTCTTGCAGTTCTTTTATTTTCCCTACCTACATTTGTGAATAAATGCAGGTGGATACGAATCTGGAGTCCCCGAGAGACATAGTTCCAGAAGGTGTCAAAGGCGTGAAGAAGATATATAAAGTCGCTCCCTACTCATGTATAATTCTAGAAGCAAAGCCGTAAAATTGACAGGGGTAGAGGTCCAAGAGGAGCTGGATGGCTGAAGAGGATTTGTCTCCTTAATAAGAGAAGCTTTTCTCATGGTGTTATTATAATCATGTATCAAACATAAAGTCAGCTGGTGATCATTTGTTGGATTGAAGGTCGAACTACCTTTTGGGTTGGGTGTCCTAATTTCAATTATTATAATAGTATATGGCTCCTAATAGTTGCTTTTACTGCTAAATTTATTTAACGAGTGTTTAATTGATGCATCATCATGGACAGGAGCAGGAAGACCATGCTGGTACTTGCCCTCACATCTCACCTCACTCCAAACCCACTTTAAAGGAACAATCTAGAAATGGCATCACTTATTCTGCCATAGTATTCTCCCGTCTCAATTTCAAGTTCACATTTATGATTTGTACGGATATTAATAAAAGTAACTTTTTTATTGACTTTTAAGGGTAATTTGGTCGTATAAAAAGTGATAATATTTAAAATAAAAATCTATTTAATTGGTCAATTATGCGTGGTCTTCTAAGTGGCCATTTTACCAGCTTTGTCTATGGGCTTGCATAATTTATACATCTCAAATCAGATTGATTCTATTTCAATCTTCAAATCACACTTGTCTTCACGGGCACACTAGATTAGACAGAATAAGTTGAAATTCATTAGAAAGGAGGTGAGGATAACCAATGGATGACAAAATCATAGACGTTTCAACATGATGATGGAAAGTATGGAATGACTTGAATTTTTACAGATGAGGGGGAAGATTTAGAAAAACTAGAATGACACTATTAGAAAAGGCAATATATACTTAAAAATAAATAAAAAGAAGTGTCCTTAACGAACAATATATATATATATATATATATATATATATATATATATATATATATATATATATATATATATATATATGATTGTATAGTTGACCTCACATTGTGCAGCAATAGGCTCCCTATGTAATAAATTATGCAGTCATTACCTTAGTTCTTTTTGTACTGCAGAATGGAGCATCATATTGTACCTCAGAACTGACGATTTTAAAGAATTGTGAGATACACACCCGAGACAAAAGGCTACGATGATGAGGGAAATTTGTCACTTGGGCCAAGATGAAGTCTCTAACATCACTTTTATTCTTCACTTGCATCCTCCTCCCTTTCCTTCTTTTTCAGGTCGGGGGTGCTAAAGGCACGATCCATTTTCATCTCTGAATTTTCCTGCCCAATTGATGGAGAAACGAATTAAGGGTTCGTTTGTCCTCCGAAAATGATTGCCTGCTGTATCTAGACTTCAGTATTATATATGTATATTATATGTAGTTTCTTTTTAGATGACATGACATACATTTTTGAGATATTTGTACAGAACTCTGAAGGTAATAATTTTCTCTTTAGGAGAACAATTAAGAGTTGGCAGCAATCTAAGGATATTATAGTACTGTTTATATCTTCAACAATTTTAATTTAAACATATCCAATAAAAATTTTAAACAAAAATATTCTAATCTAAAAATACTTAAATACTCTTAGTGTGATAAATATTTTATATTCATACTATTAATCAAATTTAATTTATTTTCACATCATTGTTTGTAGTTTAATTGTATGCAACTGTAAATTTTAATTCAATTTTAAATACGAAATTCTACTTCTAAATTAATTGTGCCCAAGAACAAAAGCTAATTATTTGGGCAAGAGAGATCAGATATGCTAGCAAAAAGTTACTCCCGGATTTACAGTATAAATCCTGTGATCCCTCCTTTAATTTAAATATTGATGGAGATGAAGTTACGGCTCAATATATGGAGAAAATTGATCCATCTAAATTTAAACTTTGGTTAATTTACTACTTTTATTATGCTTCATACCTTTTCTGGAACCAAGAAGATATGGTTATCTTTTATTGATTTTATTTAAATAATATAATCTTCTTGAGGAGAGGCAGAGTTGAAGAAATAATTTTAAAGATATTATCTTTTGAGAGTAATCTAATCAGTATACATAATATCAGATTGGTTCATCTTATTTATATCTTGTGTTCTTCTTTAATCTATACGCACCGCTGCATCAGTTGGTATCCAGTTGCCAGCTTTACGATCCGTCATGCCACCAAGACATGAACCGAATCGTGATGCCGCTTTTGCAACAAGATTAGATGAATTAACACAAACAATTGAGTACGATCAAACACTTGTTCAAGCGCAAGCCACTACTGCCCAGGAACCACCACCGGTTCCACACACCGCGCCGTCCCGGCGCATCACTATCAGCACCCACCGTATGGAGTTCATTTAGACTATTCTTCCGATGATGAAGAAATGATGGACAACCCATTCTCCCCTTTAGCAGGTTGGGGTAATCAACACGAGGATAACAACAATAGATGGGAGAATAGTTTCAAATTGGATCTTCCTAAATTCAATGGAAGCTTGCAGCCAGATGAATATTCAGATTGGTTATTCTCCATTGAAGAAGTTTTGGAGTTTAAACAGGCTCCTCTGGATCGGCGTGTTCCACTTGTTGCAACCCGTTTTAGGGTCAAGCAGCTTCATGGTGGTACCATTGTGGGTTGGGAAAAATTCACAAAATATTTACGTCAAGAATTTTTACCTTATAATTATACACATACCTTTTACCAGAAACTCTAAAATTTGCTTTAGGGGTCGCGTACTGTTGATTCTTATATGGAGGAATTTTACCAGCTCTTAACCGCAATGATTTGAATGAATCAGTTAACCAATTGATATCCTGTTATATTGGAGGACTTCGTTTACCCTTTCAAGACATGTTAAATTTACTTTCACCAAAATCCCTCTCAGAGGCACATCTACGTACTGTTGCGTTGGAAAATTAGTTTATGCAGCGTTCTTTTAGTTCAAATATGCTTAGTCATAGTTGCCCATCTCAACCACCTTATTCTGCTCCGTCTAGTAGTAGATCAACTCTGGCAATTGCACCTCGTGCCTAGGTACAATCTGCACCTACTGGTCAGCACGGAACATGTTTTTCATGTGGTGAAATGGGTCATCGAATATCAAATTATCTGAAAAATGGAGGTTCTCATGGTTTAATTATTGAGGACGTTGATGACACGGTTATGTAGAAGATCCATAATATGACGAATATAAAGAGAATCAATTTCCTGAGGTTCTGGTATCGGGAGACATAGGCCCTTCGTTGGTGGTGCGTCGGTCTTGTCTTACTCCTGTAGTAGCACCGATGATGTGCATTTCACTCAATATGCACGATTAATGGCAAGGTACGTACTTTCATTATTGATTCGTGATCGTGTGAAAACGTGATAGCAAAATATGCAGTTGAAAAATTAGCACTTAATTCGGAGTCGCATCCATAACCATATAGCTTATCATGGTTGTAGAAAGGAAATACTGTAAATGTTGATGGCGTTTTTGGTGAAATTATCTGTGGGCGAGAAATATATGGATTCCATTTGGTGTGATGTAGTTTCGATGGATGCATGCCATATTTTGTTGGGTAGGCCTTGGCAGTTTGATCGTCATGTGATTCATGATAGATGGAAAAATACTTATAGCTCTATTTTTTCTGGTATAAAAATTGTGTTGTTGCCTTCAGTTCCATAAGTTGTTTCACTTGCTGCTGCTGACAAGGTATATGCTTGAGTCACACTTCTTTCTTGAAGGAAATGCCTGCTGCATCATTTACTTTGTTTTTACTAGCTCATGATACTAGTGATAACTTTGAGATACCTCTTGCAGCGTCGTCTATTATTACTAAATTTGCAAATGTCTTCCTTTTTGAATTGCCGGAGGGGCTGCTTTCTCTTCGGGACATTCAACATCAGATTGACTTGATTCCAGGAGTACATTTGCCAAACAAATCTCATTATTGTATGAGTCCAGCGGAGAATGAGGAGTTGCGTAGACATGTGGAGGATTTGTTACGAAAGAGTATGGTTCGTCATAGTTTGAGTTCTTGTGTAGTGCCGACTTTGCTTATTCAAAAAAACTGGTGACTGGTGTATGTGTGTTGATAGTAGAGCTATCAACAATATAACAATTTGATACAGTTTTCCTATTCCTCGACTAGATGATTTTTTGAATCAGCTATCAGGGGCTGTTATCTTCAGTAAATTGGACTTGCATAGTGTGTATCATCAGATACGAATTTGTCCAGGCAATGAGCGGAAAAGTGCCTTCAAGATTTTGAATGGTTGGTTATGCCATTTGGATTGTCAAATGCCCCTAGTACATTCATGAGAGTGATGAATCAAACTCTTCGCCCACTTATTAGCACTTGTTTCGTTGTGTATTTTGATGACATTCTAATTTATAGTAGGTCCGAGTCTGAACATTTAGAACATATTCGAGCTGTTCTTTAGATCCTACGTGCTGAAAATTTTTATGCATCTCCTTCAAAGTGCACATTTTGCACGAATTTGATTTTATTTTTGGGATATCGGATCTCTGTGTCTGGCATTGGTGTTGATGAAGCAAAGGTAGCAGCAATTCGAGACTGGCCCACTCCCACTACTGTCACTGAGGTTACTGAGCTTTCATGGGTTGACATCATTCTATCGTCGTTTCATTCAACAATTCAATACCATTATGGCACCTATCACAGATTCTATGTATGGTAAATCATTTACATGGTTACCCCAAGCATATAAAGTATTTCATGAGATCAAGCAGTGGTTGACTAACGCTCCTCTTCTTATTCTGCAAGATTTTTCAACACCTTTTGAGTTGTGTTGTGATGCCTCAAAAGTGGGTATTGGTGCTGTTTTGACTCAGTCAGGTTGTCCAGTGGCATATTTCAGTAAGAAGGTGACAAGTCCTTGTTTTAGATACAACACTTATGTTATTGAGTTCTATGCAGTAGTTCGATGTCCGACACAGGAGACATTATTTGTTTCAGCGTGAGTTCATCCTTTATATGATCATGAGGCCCTCAAACACTTGGCCACATATGATTCTCTATCTGCTCGTCATGCTAAATGGTCATCTTTTCTGCAGCAGTTCACTTTTGTCGTTCGCCATAATTCTGACGTTAATAATCGAGTCGCAGTGCTCTAAGTCGGCATCATTCCTTGCTCACTGACATGCGTGTTGAAGTGGTTGAATTCAATGGCTTCAAGTATCTTTATGCATCAGACTCCTTTTTCGGTCCAATTCTTGCTTTGTTAAAAAATGGAAGTTTTGAAGATTATATCTTGGCGGATGACTTTCTGTTTCGGGGTGTTCATCTGTGTATCACGGATTGCAGTTTGAGGCAAAAGATTATTTTAGAGGTTCACAGTGTTGGCCATGTGGGTCGTGATCGCTCAATTGAACTTGTGGGGTATCGCTGTTGACGTTCGATCGTTTGGTTGACGTGAACTATTAGAGATCCATACATTTCTAATTCAGCGGAAGCAAGAAATAAAAGAAACGTATTACCTTTTACTAGGTTTTGTTGAAGAAGAAGAATTCTCGCCGGCAGCCTGCGCAGCCTCACCGTTTTGGGCATAACTCTCTCATCTGATCTCCAAATTGAGTGATCTATGCGCTAAAAGGATCTTCTCTTCCATGGATTTCCATCTGGATATCAACGTCCAGTTATGAGATCTATAAGATATTATAAAAATCGTACAATTTGGCGGACAGTAGCAACAAACGACCTCTTGATCTTCTGTTGTATTTCCAAGTCTAATCTCGACATCGTGTAGGCGACAATCCTCGAGATCTTCTCAATATGCTGATCTCTAACTCCCTTCACATGTTAGACATGATTAATCAGTTAATTAGGATTTCCAGATAGCTGAGATGACTTATATATGGGTTACAACAGGACCAGGAGGAGAAATTAGAATTGGGCCTCCATTGGGCTTAAGTATCCAAGCTTAGCCCAAAGCTTATATTTAAGTCCAATAATAATAATAATATACTACTAAAATATTATTACTGCACTACCGTTCTAATCCCATAATTACGTTATGGGCTCCTTCTTATTATGAGCCCTTTAGTCTCTCCATGTTTAAGATATACAATGTCCATTAATTAATTAAGTTACTGACAACTCCATTAATTAATATCTCATTCGAGAGTAGTACCACTCAACCTCATTATCATGCCGGAATAAATCTACCTGTAGGGTTTACATGATAATCCTTATGAGCTCCTCAAGGGGACATCATCAACCTATAACAGACACATATTCCTTCTACAATCAACAGCACACCATAGAGACATCACTATTTCCCAACTCATCGTGTTTGTTGATTTAATAACATGTAAATCTCACCCATTGATGAATCAAAGAAATACATACTGCCCTACGTGTCGAAGTTATTGTATAGGGATTAAGAGCACGAACATCCATAATAACAGAGATCAAGTTCTTCTATAAGTCAGTATAAGTCGAACGATCTCATGCTCAATACACACAAAGTGCACTAATGTGATTCTATATCTAAGACAAGCTAATACCAAACCACACTACAACCATCTCGATAGAGAGTCCTCGTCTTTCTCGGTTGTGAGCATCTATTTATACTTTATAAGGAAACCGATAATATGATCTTCCGCGCATTATCGCACAACATATTATCTATAGTATAAAGTAAGTGGACTATTACATCATGAATATAAATAAATTATAAGACGCAATCATTTGATCATATGATTCTGATTTCAAATATTGTTAAAACATTGTTCATACAAAAGCTAGACTTTTAGTGTACAATCCAACAGTAGCTTCTTTTCTCCGACTGAGCGTAGAGATATGGCTAGTTTTATTTTATATTGTTGGATGTGTCAATTTTCTAAGGGCACAACAACAAATGCCAGATTAAATCGCCCATTGCCTATTCCGTCTCGTCCATGGGCTGCTATCAACATAGACTTTGTGTTGGGCCTTCCTCATACTCAACGAGGTAATGATTCAATTTTTATTGTTGTTGATCAATTTTTTAAAATGGTTCATTTTATACCTTGCAAACGCACTGCGATGCTGTTCATGTAGCTAATTTATTCTTTCGGGAGGTATTTCATTTGCATGGTTTACTATCATCTATTGTGTCGGATCGTGATTCCTGTTTTCTTGGCAACTTTTGGAGAACTTTATGGCGCATGGCTAATACTGAATTGAATTATAGTAGTTCTTACCACCCTCAAACTGGTGGGTAAAGTGAGGTGGTTAATCTCTCTTTGGGTAATATGTTACGTTGTTTGGTTGGTGAAAATTTGAAATCATGGAATATAAAGCTGAGTATTGCAGAGTTTGCACATAATCAGACAATTAATTGTAGCACTGGATTCAGCCCCTTCTTTTTGGTGTATGGTGTTGTTTCGCGTGCGCCAGTCGACCTTTTCAATGTGAGTGCAGTAGATATGATCAAAAATCTGCAGCAAATCCATTCTACTACCATGATTTATTTGGAGAACTCAACTGCCAAATATAAAGCTATTGCAGACATGAAGCGAAGGGATGTTGATAGAGGAAGAAAAAATTAGTTATTTTATTATTTTATTCAAGTCAATAATTTCCTTAGTTTAGATTATTTGTTTCATTATTTTCTATTCCTGCCATATTAGTAATTAGGGTTAGAGTTGTGATTGTGGGCCTTCAGCCTATTTATACCATAAGTGGGGAAAGTTATCAATAAGAAATATCTATTTGCAGCCTTAATTAGTATGTGGCAGAGTTATCTCTGTGGCTTTCTTTGAAAGATTGCAGCCTTCCGGCTTGTAGCGGAAAATTACATTCTCTGTGGCCCTTTTGAGAGATAGTTTTTGTGTGTTTTATTTATTTTATTTATCGTGTGTGCGCATCTCTATCAATTGATCCGACCTGCCGGATAAGCTAGGGAGCCCTAACATCACTCAAAACCATGGCTGAAGGTGAAGGGTTGACTGAAGAGTGATATTTTCACCTAGATTTTAGTATCTTTTTACATGTGTTTTCGTGTTATTTTATCCGTATTTGTATTCTATTTGATTGTGTTTTATATTTTTATGGAAATGTGTGTGAATGAGCTTAATCCTGTGATTTTCAATTCGGATGTTGAAACGAGGGAGAACAAGCCAAAACAGTGAAAGAGGAAACAGGACAGCAAGAACACGGGCAACATACAGTGCACGACCCTGTCGGAATTGGTCGTGTGCTGTCGCCTGAAACACCAACTCTGCCACCCCTGTGGCCGTGTGCATGAACACGGGCCGTGTACCAAATACGGCCCTATCCAGAAGGGCCATGTGCAAGCATCAGAAATACCAACATGGCCACCCCTGTGGCCGTGTGCTGCACACGAGCCGTGTAGGTGTTGGGATCAAAAAAATTCTAGAAACTTCTAAAAGCTTCACAAGGGGTATAAATACCCATTTATTCAACATTTGAGGAGAGATTCAGTTTTTGGACCCTGCACACACACCTCACACACCATTTCTTCCATTCCACACCATCATCTTCATCCATTCTTGATCCTTTGGATCTACCATCATCCCACCATCAATTTCTACATCCAAGTGAAGGAAAAGGATCAAGGAAGAGAGGAAAGTGCAAAGAAGGGAAGAAGATCACCATTGAAGATAGATCAAGGAAGTTTCCATTCAATCTTTGTATTAAACCTTATAGTTTTATCATGATTTGTAAGGATTTAATTCTCTATGTTAATTTCTTTATGAATATGTTAGGCTAATCTCCCTTGTGAGATTAGCAACATGAGAGTTGTTGGATAATTTTGGGATTTGTGTATTTGAATTCATATGTCGATTGGGTAAATGGATTTTCTATCATTGATGTTTGAGATCTTGAGGTTTATGATGGTTTGTGTGTTTAGTTGTTCTAAATATGTGATTAGATTGAGAAATCAATTATATGCTTAGAATAATTGAGTGAATCATTTCATCAAACACTTCATGTGCATTATAAATTGTAAAGAGATTGAGAAATCCTTTAGAATTTAGAACCCTTTGATAGAACACGTGATTGGTTGATCGAGAGGTTGATTAATTGTGTGAAGGGACTCTCATTTCAAGCTTAGTACCTAGTTGGAATTATTTGAGTGAGAACCAATCCGTTGAGCTAATTGAGATTCATATCCTATCCATCTCGAGAGGGAGTTAGGTGAACTTAGTGTTGACCCTTAGTCTTATATCCATGATACATATGAATTTGATACATAATTCTTAGAATTACCACTTCTTGATTGTTGTTAATCTCACTTTTAGTTAACTTGGAAAACCACCCTTCATCCATTCATATCATTTGTGATCATTGCTTGCTTTGATTACTTGTCATTTATTTGTTTACAACCAACCCTTTTGATGATTCATCTCTATAAAATTACAATAAACGTGATCTCGCTTAAGCTCTAGCGCCGACCTCCCTGTGGTTCGATAAATTATTTTAATTAGTCATCCCTACTACAAAAAGGCTAATCAAATGGCACCGTTACCGGGGAGGCAACAGTTGCTAGTAGCTTGAAGAAGGATCATTTCATGCAAACAAGATCCAAGGGGAAACAAATAGAACCTATTGATTGGGAGTTTGAGAATACGTTGAGAAGGAGAAGAAAGGAGAACAAAACCAAAAATAGTGAGTTATTAGAGAATTTTAAGGTGATAATCGTGTGGAAATAGAGCATGATGGGGAAGGAGGACAACATGTGGACGTGCAAGACAACGCACCTCAATTCAATGGCAATCCTCCTCAACATGCCTATCAAAATGTTGGAGCTATGAACAATCAAGCTTTGCTTCAACAAATGATGCAACAAGTTCTAAGGCAACAAGGCTTTCAACAAGCTTATGTACCACCACCACCACCTCCGGTGCAACATGAAATTCACAATGATCAAAGGGTGATCCGGGATTTCTTCATGCCAAGGGCAACACAAATGATGGGTCCACCAATCAATTCCAACAACTTTGAATTCAAGGCGGGCTTGATTTCTATTGTGTGAGAACAACAGTTTAGTGGAACCCTGAATGAAGATCCTAATGCTCATCTAGCTCAATTTGTTGAGATTGCCAACACCGTGAAGATAAATGAGGTGAGTGAGGATTGTATAAGGATAAGGTTGTTTCCGTTTTCGTTAAGAGAACGTGCACAAACATGACTCTTCACTATTACTCCGGGTACATGTAACACTTGGGAGGAGCTTGCACAAATGTTCTTGAAGAAGTATTTTCCACCTTCTAAGATGCTTCAAATGAAGAGCTTGATCACTCAATTCAAGAAAATGCCTCAAGAGAGCTTTTATGAAGCGTTGGAAAGGTTTAAGGATATGCTATGCAAGTGTCCACAACATGGATTCCCAGAGAACCAACAAGTAGGATTTTTCTACCAAGGTTTGGTAAATAGTCAAAGAATGTATGTTGATGCTTCGATGGGTGGATCCATACTTGGAGAGACTCCGGAAAGGGCTATACGTATTTTTGATGAGATTGCTACAAACGTATATCAATGGCCATTGGAGAGAGTAAGTGGATGCTATGGTTTTGAGAGTTTTGATCAAGGGCAACAGTTTAGTGTGAAGAGTGCTAGTGTGGAGCAAAGTACGCCAAGCATGGAAAAGATAGCAGTGGAGGTTATGAAAAAATAAGTTTGAACCAAGATGTGAATCAAGGAGCTAACATGGTTGAAAGGCTACATAGTGAGCAAGCTGTGTTTCCTACGAATATTGTGAGTGGAGAACAATGGGCCAACTCTATGCCACGTGTGGAAGATGTGTCATACATGCAAGGAAGATTACCAAGGGAATTATCAAAACAATTACTAAAGTAATTCAACCATAACCAAGAAAACTATCCACAAAGGCAAGGGGGCATTAATGGTCAAAGTAGTGGAAGCTTGTTCCTATACAACAACAAATGCAAGGTAACTTCTCCTACTCTAATCCAAGCAATGCGGTTGCTTATCCTCCGAGGTACCATCAAGGAGCCAAGGCACCGAACAATGAGGAAAGAGCATCAACCGATGAGCTACTTGGACAATTGATAGAATCAAACAAAGCTCGAGATGAAGCTTTGAAAAAGGTGGAATAAGCAAATGAAAAGAGACTCAAGGCTTTGGAGTATAATGTGGGACAAATTACAAGTTCTTTGAGTGCTCAACAAAAAGGAAAGTTTCCAGCTGCACCGAGGTTAATTCAAAAGCTCAATATTTGTTGGTTGATATGAAAGAGGAACGAAAGGTTGAAGAAGGGTTAGTGAAAAGCAAGTGTGTTGGAGAAATGAAAGAAGAGAAGGGTCATAAATGGATACCTAAGTGGAAAAGGGTGCAAGAGGAAAAGAAAGTGGAGGAGAAGGCTAAAGAAGAGGAGTACAAGGGTGATTATTGGGGTATTCCGATCACTCCATTCCCTATTCCCTACCCACAAATGTTTTTAAAGGAGGAGAAGAAAAATGAATTTGAAGAGCATGTGAAGAATATTAAGAAGAAGTATGAGGAGAAAAAGAAAGAAGAGCAATCCGAAACAAGTGAGTCGATGCAAAAAGGGGGACCTACAAAAGTTGGTGATCCGGGGAAGTTCATAATTCCTTGTGATTTTGAAGGGAAGGGTACCCTTGATGCATTGTGTGACTTGGGGGCAAGCGTCAACGTGATGTCTCATGCCACGTTAAAAGATCTTGATCTTGGAGAGCTTAAGCGTACAACTATCCGTTTTGAAGTTATAAATGGTGAGGTTGTAAAGCCACTAGGGATTGTTGAAGACGTGGAGGTGAAAGTGAAAGGGCTAGCTTTTCCGGTCGACTTCATGGTGTTAGAAGTGAAGGCGGACCCTCGAATGCCACTCATTTTTGGAAGGCTATTTCTAGCTACCGGAAGAGCGAAAATTAATGTTGGAAGAGAAGAGTTGTCTTTGAGCTCAAAAGGAGAGAGTGTCACATTCTTGTGCAATAAGGAAAAAGGAGCCAAGTCTCATTTGAAGCCTCCGGATGATCTTATGGATCATGACTCTATTCTCTTTGACAACTTAAACTCATTTCTTCATGATTATATGAAAATATCGAATTCTAACTTATCTTCTTGTGATGTTGATAAGATGAAAGCATTGGAGCTTGATTGGAAGCTTGACAAAGGAGAAAGAGGAAGTCCACTAGATTCACTTCTTGATGATGATTTGATGCTTGTAAGCAAGAATGGTAAAGTGGAGCTAGTGGATAAGAAGAAGGCAAAGCAAATGTTTAAAGTGAGGATGCGGGGAGATAGTGTGATGGACCAACATTTGGTCCAATGATCGTAAAATTTCGTCCGGCTTGAAGACGTTAAACTTAGCGCTAAATGGGAGGCAACCCATTCTTTTATGTTTTGATGTTTGTTTTGTTGTTTGGCCTTGTAGGTAGATTGTGCTTGTGAGAAAATGCACATTGAAGAAAAGAGAAGTGCTTCATGGCGTATGCTTCTCCACAAGAAGATCATTGATGGAAACTACAAGGGTAAGTCCCACCACTTTTTGCAAACTTAAGTCTCAACTTGTTTCGATTTAAGTTTGGGGGGAGAGTATATGGTGTGACTCACCACATGAGTGTGATTCTTGTAAAATTGATGCAATTTAAAAAATTTTCTCATGAGTTTTGGTTTGATTTTGGTCCATTTAGTGGTGATTGAAGTGCATGATAATCCATATTGTTAATGAAATAGTTTAGCTAATGGTGTTGTATGAGTTTTTGAGTATGAATGAAGGGTATTGGAAGCACGAATGGAGCTTGGAGCGAACGCTTTCCTTACCAAATGCCTATTGAGGGAGTACTCTACACCTTATTACTTCTAATTGATTTTGATTTGGATTGAATGGATTAGCATGCTACTTTATGTGTTATGTTTTTGGGGAAGTTTACTTTTCAATCAAGGTTGGGATGATTGTGAGCTTAATTGTCATGTACGATATAGAATGTGTGTTTTATTGTCTAATGATGGATGATTTTGGTTTTGCATGTTATGTGTTTTTGTTTGTTTCTTGTTTGTTGAGTCCTTATTTTTTGTTTTGTGTGTTTTCTTATTTTTGTCTTGGTATATTTGGTGGTTTGCTTAGGGAGGTTGTGAGTCATTTTTGAATGTGAGTGATGACAAATTATGATTAAGAATCTCTACACTTTCGAATTGTGACATGTTTTACTTAACTTGTTCAATTTTGAGATGAATGTGGTGTAATAAGTTTCTTAAGGTCCAATGCATAAGCTTGTGAGAATTTGAGCCTCAACCGTGCATATATGGTATTTCTTCATGAGTGAATCGGTTGTGTTTGATAAACTAGAACTTGTTCAAGGACTATAGGAACGAGCCCGATTTGTGGAGATTAGTGAAATGATCTAAGGCCATCTTTGTCATTTATAGTCATTGCCAAATATTTTCCTACCTTGAACATCATCCCTAGTTAACCAATTCGAGCCTATAAGCCTTTTTATTGTGAATTTAGCACATTACAAGCCTTGATTAACCACTTAAGCCTTATATACATACCCTTTGTGTGGGTAATTGAGGAGATGTTAGCTAGAAAAGTTTGATGAGAAAGAAAAAGAAGAAAAAGAAATGGTAAATAAGTAAGAAAAATGATTAAAGAGCACAAACAAGAGTGAACATGCAACCTCAAAACAAGAAAAATGAGCAAAACAACAATAATATGCTCAAGTACTTAAAAATCCAAGAAAGGAAGCATGAATCATAAGAAGCTCAAGAAATCCAAGGAAAGTTGATGAGTAGTGCTTGTGAATACCAAAGACAAGAAAGGAAGAAAGAAAAGTGGAGAAGTTAGAGAAATTGGACATCTCTTTGATTACTTACACTTGTTTAGTTACTATTACCATAATCTTCCTACCTTACCAAAGAGCCTATCATTACATCCTTAATGAAAGACCTTTTTGATAATTGGTTTAAACTTTGGTGGTTTGTGAATATAGTCCACGAGCAAACTTATAGCGAGTCAAGCCAATCGGTTAATGAGTATTGATTTACCCTATTTTAAAGAGTGTTGAGTGAAATTGATATCCCATTGAGAGTCTTGGACCAAAAAGGAACTATACTACACTATTATTCTCTTGTGATTGAACTTGTTAATTTTTCATATTATGATTTTAATGTTGTAGGATGACATAACATGATTTGTAATTCTTATTGCTATTGATGTGTTATTACTTACATTCATTTAGTCTTTTCCTAGGTGAAAATCACTCCTCGTGGTTTATCATTTTTGATGTGCGAGGACGCACAACACGTTAAGTTGGGGGGGTGATATGAGTGATATTTTCACCTAGATTTTAGTGTCTTTTTATATGTGTTTTCCTGTTACTTTATCCATATTTGTATTCTATTTGGTTGTGTTTTTTATTGGATGCTAGATATTATAAGGAAGATGTAGGAAAAAGCGGATCTCAATTCGGAGTTGGAACGAGGGAGAATGAGCCAAAACAGTGAAAAAGAAAACAGGGCAGCAAGAACACGGGCTGCGTACAGCGCACGGCCCTGTCGAAATTGGTCGAGCGCTGTCGCCTGAAATACCAACTCGGCCACCCCTATGACCGTGTGCAGAAAATGGGCCGTGTGCAGGAACACGGGCCATGTACCAAACACGGCCCTGTCCAGAAAGGCCGTGTGCGAGCATCAAAAACACCAACACGGCCACCCCTGTGACCGTTTGCTGCACACGAGCCGTGTAGGTGTTGGGATCAAAAAATTTCTAGAAGCTTCCCAAGGGGTATAAATACACATTTATTCAACATTTGAGGAGAGATTCGGTTTTTGGACTCTGTACACACACCTCACACACCATTTCTTCCATTCCACATCATCATCTTCATCCATTCTTCATTCTTTGGATCTACCATCATCCCACCATCAATTTCTACATCCAAGTGAAGGAAAATGATCAAGGAAGAGAGGAAAGTGCAAAGAAGGGAAGGAAATCACCATTGAAGATAGATCAAGGGAGTTTCCATTCAATCTTTGTATTAAACCTCATAGTTTTATCATGATTTGTAAGGATTTAATTGTCTATGTTAATTTCTTTATGAATATGGTAGGCTAATCTCCCTTGTGAGATTAGCAACATGAGAGTTGTTGGATAATTTTGGGATTTGTATATTTAAATTCATATGTTGATTGGGTTAATGGATTTTCTATCATTGATGTTTGAGATCTTGAGGTTTATGATGGTTTGTGTGTTTATTTGTTCTAAATATATGATTAGATTGAGAAATCAATTATATACTTAGGATAATTGAGTGAATCATTTCATCAAACACTTCATGTGCATTATAAATTGTAAAGAGATTGAGAAATCCTTTAGAATTTAAAACCTTTATTAGAACATGTGATTGGTTGATCGAGAGGTTGATTAATTGTGTGAAGGAACTCTCATTTCAAGATTAGTACCTAGTTGGAATTGTTTGAGTGAGAACCAATCCGTTGAGCTAATAGAGATTCATATCTATCCATCTCGAGAGGGAGTTAGGTGAACTTAGTGTTGGCCCTTAGTCTTATATCCATGATACGTATGAATTTGATACATAATTCCTATAATTACCACTTCTTGATTGTTGTTAATCTCACTTTTACTTAACTTGGAAAACCACCCTTCATCCATTCATAGTTTGTGATCATTGCTTGCTTTGATTACTTGTCATTTATTTGTTTACAACCAACCCCTTTGATGATTCGTCTCTATAAAATTGCGATAAACGTGATCTCGCTTAAGCTCTAGCGCCGACCTCCCTGTGGTTCGATAAATTATTTTAATTGGTCATCCCTACTACAAAAAGGCTAATCATTGACCCCCACTTACATGTCCTTCCACACTTTTGTGTGGAATCGATATCGTAACAGATGTCTCATTCGAAGTGGGAGATTACGTATGGGCTATTCTCACAAAGGATCGATTTCTAGAACAGCTAGCTTCCTGCAAGATTGGTCCAGTTGAGATTTTGGAAAAGATTAATCCAAATGCATATCGTCTTCGACTTCCCGGCCATCTTCGAACATCTGATGTCTTTTTAATGTTAAACACTTGGTTCCTTTCCATGGTGACAACTCTGATGGAGGAGTTGGTTCTGATTCGAGGACTAATCATTTTGAAAGGGTGGAGAATGATATAGATGAAGTTGCGGATAAATATATGGAGAAAATTGATTCATCTAAATTAAAACTCTGATTAATTTACTGCTTTTATTATGCTTCTTACCTTTTCTAGAACCAAGAAGATATTATCTTTTATATTGGTTTTATTTAAATAATGTAATCCTCTTGAGGAGAGGCTGATGAGTGATATTTTCACCTAGATTTTAATGTCTTTTTATGTGTATTTACGTATTATTTTATCCGTATTTGTGTTCTATTTGGTTGTGTTTTATGTTTTTTATGGAAATATGTGAGAATGAGCTTAAATGTATGATTTCCAGGTAAAAAGAGATTCTAGGCGTGACAAGGAAGACGTAGAAAAAAACATATCTCAATTCAGAGTTGAAACGAGGGAGAATGAGTCAAAGCAAAATGCTGAAAAAACGCACGTCCAACTTGTGCAATTTTTCTGTACTCTTTTAGAGCTCAAAATTAGAATTGATACATGGTTGGAAAACCACAGAAAAGAGGATCGTTTTGGTGTAAGAAACACTTCAATCGGAGCCCAAACGAGAAAGTTATGATTAAAATGGTGACGTCGTGCAAGCTGTTCCTACTCAGCACGGTTGTGCTACTTTGCATGACTTGTTACACCTTCAAATATTGGAATTTTTTCAAATCTTTACATGAATAGAAAGCCAAGGAAAAGAGGATCGCGTGAGCGCAATAATTACTCAAATTGGAGATCGGATGTGAAAGTTATGCTCGAAACGGTGAGACTGCACGGCCAGCAACTACACGAGGCGTGTCCCGAACACGGCCCTGTGTGTTTTTCGGCGAGTTCTGACACCAGAAATGTGTACACGGGCCGTGTAGGTGCAAAATCCAGCAAAAAATCAGAATCTTCTAGAAGCTTCCCAAGGGGTATAAATACCCAATACTTCAATATTTGAGTAGATTTTCGAGGGTTTCACCCCTGCACACACATCACACACATTTTCCATCATTTTTCACCATCCATTTCCTCCATTCTTCATCCATATCATCTACCTTTATCCCACCATCAAATCCCTCATCCAAATAGTTAGAGAAGCAAGGAAGAGAAGTGAATTGCAAGGGGAAGAAGAAGATCACAATTGGAGACATCCAAAGGAGTTTTCATTCAAACTTTGTATTTCGGGTATTTTGCAATTGAATTCATATGTTGATTGGATTTGTTAATTTTCTATCATTGATTGTTAATTGCTTGATTTGTATTGTTGATTTGTGTGATTAATTGTCATGGGCATGTGATTAGATTGAGAAATCAATTATATGTTTAGGATAGTTCATTGAATCATTTTATCAAACACTTCATGTGCATTATAAATTGTAAAGAGATAGAGAAATCCTTTAGGAGTTAGAACCCTTTGATAGAACATTCGATTGGTTAGATCGAGAAGTCAATTGATCGTGTAAGGGTACTCTCCAATTGAACTTAGTACCTAGTTGGAATTGTTTGATTGAGAACCAACCTTTGAGCTATTTTGAGACCTTTGTGAGGATCTACAACCTATCCATCTCGAGAGGGAGCTTAGGTGGAATTCGTGTTGGACCTTAGTTATTAATCCATGACACATATGAATTCGTTGCATGATACCTAGATTCTCCATACTATAAGTATTGTTAGTTTCATTCTCTACCTACTTGGCTCATTCATCCATCTCCCATTCATCTATCCATTTATTTTATTGTCATTTCTTGTTTATCTCCCCTTTTTGATCATCTCTATAAAACTATGACAAACACGAGATCGCTTAAACCCTAGTACCTTCTTCCCTATGGTTCGATAAATTCTTTAATTAGTCATCCCGACTACAAATGGCTAATCAAATTAAAATAATTTATCGAACCACAGGGAGGTCGGAGCTAGAGCATAAGCGAGATCACGTTTATCGCAATTTTATAGAGACGAAACATCAATGGGTAGTTTGATCAAACAAGAAATTAAATCAATAAAACAAGCAAGCAAGCAATGATTAGCAAACAAAATAGATGGATGAAATGAGTGGTTTTCCAAGTTGAGTAAAAGTGAGATTAACAACATTTAAGAAGTGGAAATCCTAGGATAAATGCATCAAATTCATATGATCATGGGTTTAGACTAAGGGCCAACACTAAATTCACCTAAACTCCCTCTCATGATGAATATGATATGGAATCAAGCTCAATGGATTGGTTCTCACTCAAACAATTCCAACTAGGTACTAAGCTTGAGGTGAGAGTCCCTTCACACGATTAATCAACCTCTCGATCAAACCAATCACATGTTCTATCAAAGGGTTCTAAACTCTAAAGGATTTCTCAATTTCTTTACAATTTATAATGCACATGAAGTGTTTGATGAAATGATTCACTTAATTATCCTAAGCATATAATTGGTTTCTCAATCTAATCACATATTTAGAACAACTAAACACACAAATCAACAAAACAAATCAAACAATTAATAATCAATGATAGAAAATCAATTAACCCAATCAACATATGAGTTTAAATACATAAATTCCAAAATTATCCAACAACTCTCATGTTGCTAATCTCACAAGGGAGATTAGCCTACCATATTCATAAAGAAATTAACATAGACAATTAAATTCTTACAAATCATGATAAAACTATGAGGTTTAATACAAAGATTGAATGAAAACTCCCTTGATCTATCTTCAATGGTGATCTCCTTCCCTTCTTTGCACTTTCCTCTCTTCCTTGATCATTTTCCTTCACTTGGATATAGAAATTGATGGTGGAATGAGGACAGATCTAAAGGATGAAGAATGGATGAAGATGATGGTGTGGAATGGAAGAAATGGTGTGTGAGGTGTGTGTGCAGGGTCCAAAAATCGAATCTCTCTTCAAATGTTGAATAAATGGGTATTTATACCCCTTGTGAAGCTTCTAGAAGTTTTTGGAAATTTTCTGATCCCAACACCTACACGACTCATGTGCAGCACACGGCCACAGGGGTGGCCGTGTTGTGTCTTCTGATGCTCGCACACGGCTCTTCTGGAAAGGGCTGTGTTTGGTACACAGCCCATGTTATTGCACACGGCCCGTGTTCTATACATAGCCACAGGGGTGGCAATGTAGGTGTTTCGGGCGACGGAGCACGGCCAATTCCGACAGGGCCGTGTTCTGTACATAGCCCGTGTTCTTGCTGTCCTATTTCCTTCACTGTTTTAGCTCGTTCTCCCTCGTTTCAACTCTGAATTGAGATCCGCTTTTTCCTACGTCGTCCTTATCATGTCTAGTATCCATTAAAAAGCTAAAAATCATAGGTTTAAGCTCATTCACACACATTTTAATAAAACAAAAAATACAACCAAAGTACACCTAAATACGGAAAAACTAATATGAAAACACATATAAAAAGATACTAAAATCTAGGTGAAAATATCACTCATCACACCCCCAAAACTGATCTAATGTTGTGTGAGGTGTGTGAAGGGGTGAAACCCTCACCCAAAACTGATCTAATGTTGAAATATTAGGTATTTATACCCTTTGGAAAGCTTCTAGAATATTCTAATTTTTTACAAGCTTTTGCACCTACACGGCCACAGGGGTGGCCGTGTAGGCATTTCTGGTGTCAGAACTCGCCCAAAAGACATAGGGCCGTGTTCGGTACACGCCCCATGTAGTTGCTGGTTGCGCAGTCTCACCGTTTCGAGCATAACTTCCACATTCGATCTCCAATTTGTGTAATTCTTGTACTCATGCGATTCTCTTTTCCTTAGCTTTCTATCTATATAAAGATCTAACAAAAATTCTAATATTTGAAGGTGTAACAAGTCATACAAAGTATCACAACCGTGCTGAGTAGGAACAGCTTGCGCGACGTCACCATTTTAATCATAAGTTTCTCGTTTGGTCTCCGATTGAAGTGTTTCTTATACCAAGACGATCCTCTTTTCTGTGGCTTTCCAACCATGTATCACACTTCTAGTTTTGAGCTCCAAAAGAGTTTAAAAAAATTGCACAAGTTGGACATGCGTTTTTCAGCATTTTGCTTTGACTCATTCTCCCTCGTTTCAATTCCGAATTGAGATCCGCTTTTTTCTACGTCTTCCTTGTCGCGCCTAGAATCTCTTTTTACCTGGAAATCATACATTTAAGTTCATTCTCATACATTTCCATAAAAACACAAAACAAAACTAAATAGAACACAAATACGGATAAAATAATACGAAAACACACATAAAAAGATATTAAAATCTTGGTGAAAATATTACTCATCACACCCCTAAACTTAAAGTGTTGTACGTCCTTGCACAACGAAAATGATAAACCAAGAGGAGTGATTTTCACCTAGGAAAAGACTAAACGAATATAAGTAATAACAAGAATCACAATTTATGCTAAGTCATCCTACAACATTAAAATCATAACATACAAAAAATATTAACAAGTTCAATCATAAGAGAATAATAGCGTAATATAGTCCATTTTAGTCCAAACCTCACATAGGTTATAAATGTCACTCGACACTCTTTAAAGTAGTAAAATAACACTCATCAATCGATTGGCTTGACTCGCTATAAGTTTGCTCGTGGACTACATTCACAAACCACCAAAGTTTCCATTAGTGATCAAAAAGGTCTTTTTATTTGGATGTAATGATAGGCTCTTTGGTTGGGTAGGAAGAATATAGGTAAAAGTGACTAATCATGTGTAAGCAATTGAAGAGGTAGCTACTTTCTTCCATACTTCTCCACTTTTCTTTCTTCCTTTCTAAACTTTGGAAATCTCAAGCATTATTCATTAACTTTCCTTGGATTGAACTTCTTTTGGTTCATGCTTCCTTTCTTTGAATTTTTGATTTCTTGAGCATGTTGTTGCTTTGCTCATTTTCTTGTTTTAATGTTGCATGTCCATTCTTTCTTGTGCTCTTTTTCATCATTTCTTACTTGTTTACCATTTCCTTTCTTGTCTTTCTTCCTTATCAAACCTTTCTAGTTACCATCTCCTCAATCACTAACACAAAATGTGAATATATAAGGCTCATGTGGGTAATCAAGACTTGTAATATGCTTATATCACAATAAATAGGCTTAAAGGCTCAAAGTGGTTGACTAAGGATGATGTTCATGGTAAGGAAATATATGGCAATGACTATAAATGACAAGGATGACCTTATATCATATCACTAATCTCCATAAATCGGGCTCGTTCTTATAGTCCTTGAGCAAGTTCTAGCTTATCAAACGCAATCGATCCACTCATGAAGGAAAAATCATGTATGCACGGTTGAGGTTCAAATGCTCACAAGCTTATGCATTGGACCTTAAAGAACTTATTACACCACATTCATCTCAAAATTGAACAAGTTAAGTAAAACATGTCACAATTCAAAAGTGTGAGATTCTTAATCATAACTTGTCATCACTTATTACCACAACATATCATCACTATTGTTCAAAAATGACTCACAATCTCCCAAAACATACCACCAAGACATTCCCTAAACAAGAATAAGAAAACACACAAAACATAAAATAAAAACTCAACAAACAAGAAACAAAACAAAAACACATAACATGCAAGAACAACAAAACCATCCATAATTAGAAATTTAAGCAAACATTCATATCATCCATAATCAAATAAGCTCACAAACATCACATCATTTGATTTAAAAGGAAATCCTAAATTACGAAAAGTAAACATCCCAAAAACATAACACATGAAGCAACATGCTAATCCATCAATTCAAATCAAAATCAATTAGAAATGATAGGGTGTAGAGTCAACTCCCTCAATGGGCATTTGGTAGTGGAAGTTGTTTGCTCCAAGCTCCATGCATGCTTCCAATACCCTTCATTCATGCTCAAAAACTCAACTATCACCATTAGTTCAACAATTTCCTTAAAATATGGACTATCATGCACTTCAACACAACCAAACGGACCAAAATCAAACCAAAACTCATGAGAAAAATTTTAAAATTAGCCCAAAAATACGAAAAGTATATGCTTTCAAGACAAAGTATGTCACACCACACCATATCCCCCCAAACTTAAATTGAAACAAGAGTTTCGAGGTAAGTTTGCAAAAAGTGGTGTGACTTACTTTCACACTTCAAATCAAGCACTTATCGTTTCTCCAATACGCATTCTCCTCACGAGCACAATGAACCTACATACCAAAAATACAAAACAAGCAAATCCATCAACCTTATTGAAGCATTAAACAAAGCAATAAAGATAATGATGGGTTGCCTCCCATCTAGCGCTAAGTTTAACGTCTTCAAGCCGGATGGAATATGAAGAACTCATCGGAATGGCCACGGATATCTTTCGTTCTTGCCATCAAATTTTAAACATTGTGCTTCTTCCTCTATTAGGCACTTGTGGCAAGTAACGACCTCCGTTGCATCCTTTGAGCATGACTTTAGAAATTTAACTCTCTTTAGCTTACACTCCATTTTCCTCTCCATTCTTGAACACCACTTATTTCTTCTTTCCAAGTAAACTCCCAATATCTCTTTGAGTTCTCTTTTGTTCCTAAGGATGTGAGAAGAATCAATGGGTAAGACAAAATCAATGTAAACAATATTTTGAAATTCAAAGCAACTTAAAGTGTTTAAATGTTTAGAAATGCTCATTTCACTCTTCAAGTTATCATCACTTGCTTCTTGACTTTGTTCCTCTTCATCAACATCATTTGCCTCAATAGTCTTTTCAAACACCTCATTTGATTCTTCATCTCCCAAATTATCTTCTTTCTTCAACTCTTCTTCAACTTTGCTCTCCTCTTCAAGTTCTTCAACTTGTTGAAAATTGGTCAAAGCACTTACAATTTGGCTTACTTGATGCTCCAAAGTTTCTAACCTCTTCTCATTTGCCTCATTTCGTGCTTCATCTTTTTTCTTATCTTCCTCAAGGTTTGCTATCATCATTTCAATCAAGACTTCTATAGATAATTTTTCTTTCTCAACTTGTTGAAAGTCTCCTCCGTCTTGGTTGTCAAAATTCTCTCCTTGAGTTGGATAAAAACTTCCTACTTGATGGGTAGGCGTCCTCTACTCATCTTGCTCCATAGGACTAGGAATCGACACACCTTGCACAATTTTACCACCCTCAAACTTGAACTAGGCAAGAATTGACCATAATCACATTGATTCATCATCCTTATTTGTCTTGTCAATTCCAAGGTAGCGGGTGTAATTATCTCGGAGGATTCGTTGAACAATAAACTTGATTGAGAAGTTGGGCCTTCATCACTTCCTTGAGCACTTCTTCTATATAATTCAAGTAAAGCGTAGTTTTGGAACGGAGGAGAAGTGTTGGTGTTGGGATTTGGTGAGGAATAAGCACATGCTTGATAAGGGTGGAATGTATTTGCATTGTAAGCTTGTTGTCATTCTCCATTTCTTCCTTGATTGTAGTATTGAGAGCTATCTTGATCCATTTGGAAATTGTAATCGTATTTGCTCTCATTCAAGTAGCCTTTTGATTGTGGAGGTGGAACCCTTGCAATTTGATTCCCAAAAATATCACTCAAGTAATGGTCCCAACCTTCCATTTAAATGCTCTTTTCAAGGCTTACTACAATTCTTCTTCAAACTTTCTATTTTTGGCTTTGATCCCCCTTCCTCTTCTCTCAAGGTAGTTTCCACGTACCTATCAAAATGAACAAGTGAGATCAAAAATTTTCTAAGGTAAATAATAAAAGCGATAAAAATATCTCTAGTAATACCAATCGAAACACTCCGTTAAACCACTAGCAACCGTTGCCTCCTCGGCAATGGCGTCATTTGATTAGCCATTTTGTAGTAGGAATGATTAATTAAAATAATTTATCGAACCACAGGGAGGTCGGCGCTAGAGCTTAAGCGAGATCACGTTTATCGCAATTTTATAAAGATGAAACATCAATGGGTAGTTTGATCAAATAAGAAATTAAATCAATCAAAGCAAGCAAGCAAACAATGATTAACAAACAAAATAGATGGATGAAATGAGTGTTTTTCCAAGTTGAGTAAACGTGAGATTAACAACATTTAAGAAGTGGAAATCCTAGGATAAATGCATCAAATTCTTATGATCATGGGTTTAGACTAAAGGCTAACACTAAATTCACCTAAACTCCCTCTCAAGATGAATAGGATGTGGAATCAAGCTCAATGGATTGGTTCTCACTCAAACAATTCCAACTAGGTACTAAGCTTGAGGTGAGAGTCCCTTCACACGATTAATCAACCTCTCGATCAAACCAATAACATGTTTTATCAAAGAGTTCTAAACTCTAAAGGATTTCTCAATCTCTTTACAATTTATAATGCACATGAAGTGTTTGATGAAATGATTCACTTAATTATCCTAAGCATATAATTGATTTCTCAATCTAATCACATATCTAGAACAACTAAACATACAAATCAACAAAACAAATCAAGCAATTAATAATCAATGATAGAAAATATCACTCATCAGAGGCAAAGTTGAAGAAATAATTTTAAAGAAATTGTGTTTTGAGAGTAATCCAATCAGTATATGTTTTTTTTTATCAGACAAAGTTAGTGGTTAGTATAGTTAGTAGTTAGTTCACCAAATCTCCATACACCCTTATTCTCCTAAGCCTCCTTATAATTCCCCTCCTATTCGTTCTCAATGGGAATCAAACACAGGTCACTCACTTGTGTGAGTAGTATCTGATTGGTTCTTCTTATTTATATCTTGTGTTCTTCTTTAATCTATACGCACCGCTGCATCAAATATACATAGGAGGATATAAAAGGATTGGAAGGGGGGACTATAGAGTTTACACTGCAAATTCGGTTTACACAAGTGTGTCCTCCAAGTCTCCTATGAACCGGGTTTACAGTATAAACATGTTCTTTCGATTTACACAAATGTATCCCCCAAGTCTCCTGTGAATTGGGTTTACGGTATAAATATGAGGTCTTCTGGTTTACACAAGTGTGTCCCCCCAAGTTTCCTGTGAACCGTAACGGTATAAACATTAGGTTTTTTGGTTTACACAAGTGTATCCTCCCAAGTCTCTTGTGAACCGCGTTTATGATATAAACATGTAGTCTTCTGGTATATAAAAGTGCATCCCCCAAGTCTCGTATAAACTAGTTTTACGGTATAAATATGTGATCTTCCATTAATTTAAACCGTAGCAATAAATAGGATATAATAGAATTGGAAGAGAACCACAGTGTATAAGATATAATAGAATTGAAAGGGAACCACATAGTTTACAATGTGAACCAGTTTACACAATTGTTTTCCATTGTAAAATAATCATGTAACTTTTTTTAAGCAGTTAAATTTAGGAAAAGGAGAAGTATGTCATTTTGGATTTATGTGAGTTACTGCGCACGATATTTTAATTTATTAACGAACTCTGTTTGTATATCTAAATTGAATGTAAGATTAATGTTTGCTTGAGACAACTGAATATAACTTAATAGCATAACTAGCATAAAGTTACTCCACTAAATTAAAATTTATAACTGTTTAGTTTTTACTAATTTCTTTCGTTCCTTTTTTTTCTCGTTTTCTTTGTTTTTTTCTATTTTTTTAAATTAAATTTTAGTAGTATAATTGTAATTATACATTTGTAATTTAGGATATATTTCACCCCTAATGGTTTTGGACATATTTTACCCCTAGAGTTTATTGTTTATTTTTAGAATTTAGGGTTGATTATAAGAGTATAATTATAATTTTAATTTTGTGGTTTAGGGTATATTTCACTCTTAGGGTTTAGAATTTATGATATAATTATAATTTCACCTTTATGATTTAGATTATATTTTACCCCCTTGTGGTTTAGGGTATATTTTACCCTTAAGGTGTGTTTGGATGGAAAGTTTTGAGTAGAGATTTATAAATTCCTCCCTCAAATCTCTCCTTCATGTTTGAATGCAACTTGAAATCAATAGATTTATAAAACCAAAATTTTAAATAAATGAATTTCAAATTATGGATTTGATTTTGAATTTTGGTGGCGGCTATTCGCACTGCGAAATTACTAAACATACCCCGAAACATTTTAAACTAAAATATATTTTATTAATACGACTAAAATGCCCTTATAAAAATATATTATTAATAAAACCAAAATTTATAACATATATTTGAAAATAAACTATCGTCGACTACATCGCAGCAACCGTCGACTACATCGCCCTAGTCGACCGTTCATCACACTCTAAAGAAATCAACAGCAAACCCCTAATGATTGAACCCATCTTCTCACGCCATCCATACTAATTTACTGTAAACTATATTATTAATTAATTATTTTAAATTATTTATAAATCCAGAAATGTCAAACCCAGAAATGCATAATTCATTATTGCATACACCTCGTATTTTCACATTCTTATCAGGTCTCAACCTCTTTATCCGTAATTCCAATAGCAACTGCTATGGATTTTTAAATCATCTCCCAAAATCATCTCTAAATCTTTAATGGCATGCAACACTAATTCAACTCAAACCTTATTGATTAATAATTAATTCCACATCCCAATCGCTCCACGAAAAGTGCCGCGCCGCTGTTATTTCACCACCATCCACCGATGCCTACGTACCTTTTGTACCTATCGTGGAGTGAGAGGAGATGGAAGAGCATTAGAAAATGGATGTCTGAAATTTGAGAGCCCAAAACACCGTAATGGTTTTGGCTGGGCACGTTCCCCAATCTAGAGATGACGGTGGTGGCGAACAGGCGATGGTGGCGTATGAGCGGTGATAGCGTACTCAACTGAATGATTTGTTTTTATGGATATTTAGTGATTTTTTTTGTATGTTTAGTTAAGTAATATTTATTAAAGGGTATTTTAGTCATTTTAAAATAAAAATATATTAAATTAAATTATTTTGGAATATTTATAGTAATTTTGGGGATGTGAATAGCCACTCCCTTAAAATTATTTTAGTTGTTTTGGATGGATTTTCAAATCCTTACTCAAATTGTGTCATTTGAAATCATTCCGTTATGTGATAAATATATTAATATATAAAAATAGTATATAAATTTAATAAATTACTCTTAATATATATATATATATATATATATATATATATATATATATATATATATATATATATATATATAATTTTTAAACCTACCACTCAGCCTACCTCTACCCACCCCCCGTACAACCCTTCACCCAAAAAAAAAATTATACAATTTTAGATTTTAACATTTAAATTTTAGATTTTTAGTTGAGAAGAGAATGTGGTTTTGTCGCTATGCATAAGACCATCACCATCCATAACATTCCACAACCCAACCTCATAATAAAATATTTAAATCTCTCTCATCCACATATACACAACTCAACTTTTATTTTTTTCATATTCCATCAACAACCCAATTCAAACTAACATTTTAATAAAATATTCATTTATCTCTCATCTATCTATAAATATTCAATAATTATTATAAAACTATACATTAGATTATTTAAATAATTATATTTAAAAATAGAATAATCTTATATTAATAAAAATATATATATAATTTGAGATTGAGATAAAAATAAAATTTTTTATTATGATCCAAAATGTGTCAACATTATACTCTACTTATAGAGAAAAAAAATTAAGCATTTTGATTATTTTGTTTAAAAAATTAAAAATTTAAATATTATTTATTTATAATTTAAATTATATTTATAAAAATTTATTATAACCAACCACAATGTGACATGTGCCACATTGTGGTGTGAAGACCTTGGTTGATGGCAGGGTTGTATCGTCACCTCACAACACAATTGGTTGTGACTTCATTTTGTTTTTTATTTTTTTTAATTTTCAGTTGTTTGTCTTTTATGGACGACTTGGAGTGAGGGTTGTTGATGAGCATAATCTAAAAAATACTACCATGAACCACGGTGTGGGGCTATTTTCTGAAACATGGAAATTGAAACATACTTAGAGGGTAAACAAATAAATTTGAATTTTTCATTTTGCTTGAGAAGCAGAATTTTTTTGGTAGTCAAGCTGTTCCATTTGAGAGTTTTTGAAGTATAGAAGTACAAAGCAAAAGGCGAAGCAATCTACAGAAAACGTGAAGCCTAAAAGTACAAAGTAGAACCTAAGCAGAGTAAAGATTGTTTAATGAGAGTATAAATGAAGGAGAGTTTTTATACTCCTTTTTGTACAAATATTAAGTAATTCAAGTGCCTACCAGATGTAAATGATAGAAACTCCCAAAAGTGAACACTTAAATGTGAGTATATTTTAGCACTCTTTATAGCACCTATTGAAATTAATAATTTGGTCAAATTATTGTACGACTCCTAAGAATCATGTGAGATATAGTAGGAATTCACGCTGTTAGGGATGCATTTGAGTGTAATAGGGGTATAACATGCACTCTCTACAAAGCACATTGGATGTGCACACAAGGTGTTTGGTATAATGCCTGAAAGAAATTGGGTATTTCATTGACACCTATTAGCTTCTGTTCAAGGAGAGAGGGCGTGTGGTCTACATCCATGAGCTTGAGTATTTGCCTCTCCAATTATGATGGTTTGCATGTGCTGTTGGGTTGATTGGAATTCTTTATTTCAATATGGACAATGCAATATCCATGGAGAGAAGGTATTCTTTTACTTACATGATTGTTCCCCTCTCCACTGACTTATGAAGTTGTGCTGTACGAGGTAAGTTAATAAAAAGTAGAAGCAATTAATAACAGTGCCCAGAGAAAACAATTTAATTTTTTCCTAATTTTAACATTATATCTTTTAATGCCCGAATTAACGAAAATGTCCTTTACTCGAATTCTTTCGAGTAATGTATTAGAGTAATATATTCGAGTAAAATGAAGAATAATTTTTGAATCAAAATTCGAGCCAAAATTTTTTCGAGTAAACATATTCAAGTAATAAATTCGAGTTAAATAATGTATTCGAGTAATGAATTCGATGATGCATTCGAGTAATAAATTCGAGTTAAAATTTTAACATGAAATGAACATTTTTTGAACATGTTTGTTAATTCGTGTGAATGCATCTGTCACAAAAATATTCGTGTGTGGTCATGTTAAATGAATTCATGTGAATGTATTAACATGAAAATAATTCGTGTGAATGTATTAACCAGTGATTTCAAAACTGGACCGGACCAGCCGGTTCAACCGGTTAAACTGGGAACTGGTGCCAGAACCGGTCCTGAGCATCCTAAAAATTGTTTTTGCATTTGAACCGATATTAACCTGTTTGGACCGATTTAAATTGGAAAATTGGCAAGCCGGTAGAATCGAAAAACCGCCGATTTATCTCTAAATTTGTATCGTATTCAACAAAACATATCCATTTATGTTCTTCTTATTCATTAAGATGATTGAAATCACATAAAATACATTACCTCTTAATATATAGATAGCTACGAATGGGCTACTCTCTCAATTTGAAAACCCTATCTTCCACACACGGATTCAATAAAAAAATAAAAATCCCTCCTTAAGAAGCTGGAGAGAATCACGAACAACAACTCAAATTCGATATCTATTCATGCGAAATCAATGGAGAAAGAAGGCATTCATAGATCTAAACAAAAATGATTAATCCACTAAATTGGATATTAGCTTCGAAAAAAGGAGAAAACTGCGGCGCTTGAGAGAGAGGGAGAACAGCCGCTTGGGAGAGAGAGAAAATGCCTATGAAAAACTAACCCTAATGCTGCTACTTAACGTTATAAATGTGATTTAGAATTTTATTAATTTTAAATTAATAAAAACAACTACTATGTAAGAATTTTAGAAATAATGCAAAATAAATATAAATAGGTGAGTTATTTCATTTATTTAAATCATTCTTTAATTAGAGTGTTTTTGATATTTTATTTTAAATATTAAGTGGATTTTAATAAATAAACATTTATATATTTAACTATATATTATTAAATAATTTTATTATATATATTTTTAGTGGTTATTTTAAAATATAATTAAAAATATTTAAATTTAATTTTTTTAGTTGAACTGCCGGTTCGACCGGTCTGACTACGAACCGTTAAGGTCACCGGTTTGCTTTCCGGTTCGGTTATGAAAACACTGGTATTAATATGAAAATAATTCATGTGAGGTCATGAATTCAAACAATAATTAACATTCGTGTTAAGTGAGTTATATTCGTGTGATTTAGTATTTAACACGAAAATAATTAACATAAAAATATTGAATTCAAGTAATGAATTTGAATCAAATAACGCATTTGTGTAAAAAATTCGAGTAATATTTTTAATAATTTTTCAAGTAAAAATTGTTTTAATCAAACACTTTACTCGAATATATTACTCGAATATTCGAGTAAAGGGTATTTTGGTCCATTTGGGTATAAAAAGATATAGTGTTAAACTTAGGATAGAAAAGAAAATGTGTATAAAAAATAGGGTACAATAAATTTTTCCCTAAGAAGTATTGCTCGCTTAAAGGTACTCACTCTATTACCTTTGGGTCGAGGACTGAACTCTTCATTGTGATGTCCATGATAATTTGCTTTATGTCTAGTGAATTAATTCTTTTAAATAATTCTCAACATGCATTTGAATTTCGTTGTTGCATTGAATTCATTAATGTTGGCTAATTAAGACCATTCAAATATGTTTCCTTTATGTATGGTAATCTGAGTCGAACAAACATTTGATTCAAATACTTCAATATTGTTCACTAAGTTTTGTGCCTGAATGTTTGGGATTGAAGGCTGATTGCATTTTTCTTTATGCGAAATAAAGAGCAAGTGTACTCTATCGTTGTGTAGAACAAGGGGACCAAGTAATAAAATAATATCGAACACAAGGGAGAAAGTACGTGTATTCGTATTTGAGAAATGCTTACTCTAGAAGGACTAATCAATGATAGAGTTGAGATTGACACTACAAATAACAACTAAGAAAACAAACAAAAAAAAAAGATACAATGGGATGAAAGAGGGATGAAGGTAGAACAATTTAAGAAGTATGCAAAACTAGCAAAATCATGGAAAAGACATATATAGACTCTCACACACACATGCATTAATGAACACTATGTTATGATATTAATGGCACTCACTAATTCCACCTAAGATACTTAGGATGTAGACTACCTAGGGGATCATTCACACCTAACCCTAGTCCCTAAAAAACTCTTAAGAGTGTCTTCAATTTTCACCATTCATATAGGTACTCGTGGCTAATAATATACCGGTGTAGAGATAATATTTTCACGAAGAATTTTATCTAGTCGGCAGGGACGTTTGCAAATCTTCCCTTTCTAAGGTCAAGTTAGTATTGGTTTGGTTCCCCTCATTAGTTAAACACTTTTGCAAGTAATTCTTACCCATGCTCTATCATGAGATTCTAAGCATGCATTGAATGTATTTCAATCTCAAGACATACTTAATAGAATCATATCATGCTATCAACGATTCAATTATTTAATCATAACACACAATCAAGGTCTTACATCTATTTCACATGCCATGATCAAATAACCACACAAGTAACAACATAATATGAGAATAAGCATTCATGATAGAAAATATTCATAACAATCATTTCATCAAATATGTGATGTGCAATATATACATAGTCCTTAACCAATCATATTGCTAGCCTCACAAGAGAGACTAGCCTTATAACATCATCATAAGATCATTACAAATTTGATTACAAAACATTGTTGCTATAAAATTAGAAAATGAACAAATAAAAAGGTTGAATGCTTTCCTAAGCACTTGTGAAGAATCTCTCTCTCTCATGCCCAAATCCTCTTCAAGTTGATTGCACCTCCTTAAATTGGTGACGGTGATGGAATTATGAAAGATTTGAGAGAATCAAGTGGATTTGATGGATGAAATGGATGGATGGAATGGAGAGGAAATGTGTGTGAAAAGTGCTGTTTAGTAGGTGTAGAAACTGTCCAGAATGATTCCTATCGTAAATATCTCGCTAATTGTGCTTTTATAAGCCTGGAACCTTCTAGCATAACCGCTGATCAAAATTCCACTTAAAGGCTGCACTCGACTCGAGTTGGCAGCTCAACTCGAGTGGCTACACATTTACTCGGCAGCTTTCGGTTTCTGACAGAGCTCGACTCGAGCTCTGAACTCGAGCAACATGGGAGCCCGAGTTCATATTTCTGATGTGTACAACTGACGTCCATGGCCGAGCCAACACAAATCGACTCAGGCCAGGCGCAGGGACTCGACTTGAGTCCTCAACTCAAGTTGTGTCACTCGACTTCTGCTCGTTTTCTCCAGTTTTGGCTCCCGACTCCGTTTTTCTCTATTTTTCACCTATTTTAAGCATATTTAAGATCATTTTCACACATGTATCATTTCAAAGTATAAATCTCAATTTGAACGTAAAACACCATCAAATACTACCAAATGCTATACAAATCAGATAATGTCATAAAAATACACATAAAAAGACACTAAAATTTAGGTAAAAATAACTCCGATCAAAGGCCTCAACTTATATCATCTCAATTTTTCAAATCCTTTTTTTGTCAAGTGAAAATATATTTTGCATAGGTGTGTGTAAGAGTGTATGTATGCATGTAACTTTTGATCCAATTATCATGTTGCATTGTATAGTTAGATGATACAACGGGTGTACATGGCTTATAGGTTGAAACACAGTTGCATGAGCTGTTTAAGTTTGGCAAAAGTTAATTAGAACCAATCTTGACAGTTGAATGAATTGGAGGGTGGTACCTGTGAATAGCCCTTGGATGAGAAGCTTCTAGTGTGCTCGGTTCTTGGTTATTTTAGGCGATTAGAGGCTTCTATTTGCTCATTGGTTATGATGCTTGGGATTGGTTGTCAAGTCAGTTAGTTATTGAGAGGAAATATCAGCTGATCAACTCTATAATACCATCTATGCAATCAGTTCATCATAATTAGCTTTAGTTTCTCAGTTTTTGATCTATGGTGGTTGTTAGTCATTAGATTGCTCTGCATTCTCTTGTAAACGTATTCAATAAAGTGAACTTCTTCTGTTCTTCATTACGTTTTCAATTCACAATCACACTTCACATAAAATACCAAAATAGTATACTAAACTTTGACTTCTTAATCGTGTTCTAATCTAAGAATCTGACAGTGTGAGAATTGAACTTCAATTTTTCAATGTCTATTTTACTAAACAATCCCGTCAACTAATGCAACAATAAGAAAAAGAATCGAAGCAAATTTCAAGGAAAGTATTTGCAATTCATAAACTCAATTGCATCTCCATAGATATATAGGTGAATTTGTTCCTATGTAATTGCCCTAATTAAAATGGTTTGCATAGCATAGTTTAACATTATTTATATTGGCTTAATTTTTAGTTTATATCTCAATTTTGGGATCTATTTTAATTTGAAGATTCAAAATTTATTTTTTTTCTAATTATGGCTTGTCATAATTTTACTTTATTCGAATTTAGTATATATATATATATAAACAATATAAATTTTTTTAATAAAAATAACATATAGTTGATTTAATGATTTGATTCAAAGCTATATAATAATTTATTTTAATGATCTTATATAACTTAAAATAATAGTAAGTCTTAAATGAGAAAAAAGTAAAAATAAAAGGAAAAAACTTCCACGTTCCGTGAGACGGGCTCCATTTTGAGGAGTTTACCCGCTTCTAAGTCGCTGTTATCTGTTTTATATACTAAATGAAATATTATAAAATAAATGCTCGCCTAATTTATTAGTTGACACGAATAGGGGTGAGCGGTATGGCATACCGGAGATTTGTGGTCATACTAAATACCGTACTAAAAATTTCGGTATAAAAAAAATTATACTGTTATCTTACCTAAACTTTCGATATACCTATTTCGGTATAGGAAAATAGTATACCTGTTATCTTACCGATATTTTGGTATACTGTATCATACCTAAAATATCGGTATATACCGTCTTATATATTATTATTATTAGTAAATTAATTAATAAAGTATCACTCTCTCTTTTTTTATCCTTTATTTTTTTAAAAATTAATTTAATTACTTTCTTTTTAATGAATAATCCAACCAAACCATTTAAAAGTAAAAATATATTAGAACTCATTATTATTAATAATTATTTAAAATATTAATTGCAAGTTATTAATAAAATCGACTAAATAAAACATTAGTTAAAATATTAAATTTCTTTAAATAAAATATTAATGGTAAGATTAATATGAGAACTCCACGTATATAATTTTTTTCAAGAATGAACGTGGTTATGCTACACATACAAAATTTTTCAATACAAAATTTTTCAAGGGACAACGTGATGACGCTACATAGAAAATTAAAGTTTTTAATAAAATATTAATTGAAAAATTAAGTTTATTAATAATATGTAAACTAAATATACAAAATATTTCAAGAACAAATGTGATGATATCACATACAGAATTGAAATTTTTTAAATTTATTTAAAATATGTAAAAATATAAGTTTATATATAATAATTATAATTTAATTAAAAAATTATAATATAAAAATGATAATCATAATTTTATATATTATGAAAGTATTGCATACCATATCGCATTACCAAAAACTCAAAAAGCCTAGAGAAGTTACTTCTCTTAAAGTACTTATAAAAGAAACCACTAAATATCACGTTTCATGTGATACATTAGAATTAAAATAGAAAATAAATAATTAAAACTACATAAGTATAACCGAATGATATAATCTCACCAACAGATCAAATGACGAAAATATTAAATTTTATAAACATGATGGACTTATTTGAAAAAGAAAAAAACCTATGGATAAATTCAGAAATATAATAAGTTGGTGGAATTTTTTTAATATGTTATTTCCATTGTATGCCATGTAAATATATTTAAAATAAAATAAAATAATGAATCCACATCAGGTAAATGACTTACCTGCTACAGCCGATTGATGGATGAAAAAGTTTATTTTCATATATGTAATGAATTGATTTCAAACCTAAAAATTGAATGGACTAATTTCAAAAGTGGTGTAAGTTGAAGGAAAAAATATTTTATTTTCTAAAAAAATATATATACTCCCTTTGTCCCGGGTATTTTTTCCCATTTGTATGGGCACGAAGATTAAGAAGGATTATTTTTAATATATAATATAATAAAAAGCAGGGATAAATTGGTAATTTGAAAGAAAAAGTAAACAAAGTTGTTGAGAATGATGAATAAAGTGTAAAAATGTAAATAAAGTTGTTGGAATTGATGAATAAAGTATAAAAAGTAGTTAAGATGTATAATGTATTTTTACTAGAATGAGTAAATATATGAGGGACATCATAATATAGAAAGTGGTTAAAAATACGTTGGATAGAAGGAGTATTATACTAAGAAATGAATTATGATTAATTTATTTTTCAGAAAAAAATTATATACTATTAATTACCAACTATTTAAATTATATAAATTAATCATCTACATCTAATAATAACATGAAAGTTGTAATTTTTTTTGAAAGGATAGGTTGTATCATGGGGTTGTGGGATGATTACAACCCATGACAATCAATTGTGGTAAAATTTTAATTTTCTTAGTTTTTTTGTCATCCATCTTTTTGTTTCTTTCTTTTTTCTATTATCCATTTTTTGCAATTTTGGCACAACCTATCCTATGGATAAACTGGGCTTATATATTTCATTTGATAATTAAAACTAGTTCCACAACAGATTTTCATATTCTTTTATTTTAAAGGCTTGTGTGAAATCGTTTAAAAGAATGTGTAATACTGAAAAAAGTGATTATAACATTTATAATGTAAAGTGATACTCAATTGATAATAGTGATAATGCTACTGTGAAGTATTCATGAACAATTTATAGTATAAATGAAAGATAATGATATTTTTTTAAAAAATGATATAACTTTGACAAAAACTGATAATTAATTACGAAAATAAAAAATGTCTCGACAGCCCCTTTATTTATTTTTATCTAATTTCATAACAGATTTATGATTCCAAAATTACTTTCAATTATTTAAAATAAATGTTCATCTCTTGATCCTATAATATTTAATAAAACAATAAAATTTATGAATTATGGAGATGTTGAATTTTATGATTGCTTTTGATATGGATTTTTTTTTGTTTATCGTCCTTAAACTTTACCAAAATAAAAATAAAATAAAATAATAAAATGAATGAAAACCTTTTGTACATAGGAGAGAAAGTCATCTTGTATCATCTAAATTTTTTTTTCTTTATTGTATTTTAATTTTACATTTTATATTTCATAAAACAGTACATGGCCAAGGATGTAGCATGAAAATAAATAAAAGATTACATATTTCCACTTACATTTATTGAAACATAAAAAATAAAAAAAAAGAAAATGCTAGATTGTGTGCGGTTGTTGAGGAGCTTCAAGTCGAATGTAATCATACATGAGGCCTTGGAAATGACTTTGATTCTTCAGTTGATTATGCCGAAACACAAAAATTGAATGATATATGAGATATGTGCTTTTGTAGGCATTATCAAGTTATCTAATATAAACAAAAAAGGAAACAATGTTCCCTTCTGTTGCCACATGCTTTCATTAAGAAGCAATGTATTAAAGTTACATAAAATTTCTTAATAATCCAGCATTAAACATAGCAGCTTGTACATTAAGCAAAACATACATCATCACTCCATCAACTTCACTAGTTTCATTGCAAACCACCCCAAGTATATGTGTAGCTAAGTTGCGACACATTCTTATTATATTCTGAACTTTTCCCGCCTTAGTGACCAGAACCCCATGCTCATCCATATCCTCATGATCACTATAGTTTTCCCGAATGATATTGTAAAATTCTTGGCTATCTAGAGGAAAGGTGAATTCTTCAGTTTATTTGTCCCAACAATGCTTCATACCAAGGCTAGATAACAATTGTGTATATTGGAGATTGTTAGGACCTAAAAAATCCTCGACCCACCCTAGATAATCCTTTCAAAGAACATTCTCATAACCAAGATTAAGTTGTTTTTCTGCCCGAATTCTAATCTCCTGAAATTATCCCTAGCACTCTTCATAAACGCAAGTCTATCATGAGGTAAAAGAACTGCATAGTGGTTTTCTAGCATAGGGTAATATAGTGGATTTTACATAAGATGGAATAGGTTATCAAAAGTTGGAAAATTTTCCACAACCAAGTTGGGCCACTCAAACAAACTGCTATTAATTACCTCTAGCAATGTCCCGTAATCCCTCTTTCTCAAGGTATTTGATTTAGATCTCTCAAAAATAAAGTTTTAAAACTTCTTCTATCACGACGAAATTGGTTTCGTCAAGCACGAAATTTTTTTAAAACATACATTTTTAGAATGAATGTATTCTACGAAGTTTATCATCAAAACAGATGAATATCTTTAAAGTTGGGGGAAAATGATATAGAAATTCTTCTCCTAGCCCTTCGCGGCCAATATGCTCTATTTTTCTATTTTTTCCTGTAATCCATTCCAACGTTGGGCTTAATGTATGAATCGAAATTATCGTATGCACTGTGCTCATTTCTTCACTGAGTATTCAGGAATTGGGGTGGGAGATACTCCATCTGTCCTAGCCAAAGATTCTCTTTTTTTTTCCATTTTGTGCGTCCCCAAAAAGTCTCATTTCCTTTTTTTACACACATGGGACCCACACACCCACTAATACAATTAAAATATGGGGTCCACACTCCCACTAATATAACTATCCGCTACATATTAAATAATGATACTCCTTAATCCATGTGAAAAAGAAAAAAGTACCCTTTGGGTGGGACGGAGGGAGTAATTTAGATGATGCAAAGAAGATACAACTTTAGCTTGTTCTTTGATATGAAAATAATGCCGATCTATAATAATATTACCTCTGCCATCCAAAATATAATACACCTCTGTAGGTGCATCCGAACTCAGCACAACATATAACTTAGAGTGGTTTGTCTACGGTGAGAAGCCATTACAATCTAAATTTAAATAAAATGAAACAGTATGAGAAATTTATCAGCAAAATGGAATAGCATTAGGCGATATTTCGGTATAGGAAAATAGTGTACTTGTTACTTACTGATATTTTGGTATACTGTATCATACCTAAAATATTGGTACATACCGTCTTATATATTATTATTAGTAGTAAATAAATAAATTAATAATTAAGTATCACTCTCTTTTTTTATCTTTTTTTAAAAAAAAATATTTTAATTAACTTTCTTTTTTTTAATAATCTAACCAAAACATTTAAAAATATATTAGACCTCTTTATTATTAATAATTATTTAAAATATTAATTGTAAGTTATTGATAAGAGAGACTAAATAAAACATTAGTTAAAATGTTAAATTGCTTTAAATAAAATATTAATTATAAGATTAATATGAGAACTCCACCTATATAAATTTTTTCAAGAATGAACTTGGTGATGCTACACATACAAAATTATTCAAGGGACAATGGATGACTCTATATACAAAATTAATTTTTTTAATAAAATAGTAATTGAAAGATTAAGTTTATTAATAATAAGTAATCTAAATATACAAAATATTTCAAGAACAAATGTAATGATACCACATACAAAATTGAAATTTTTTAAATTTATTTTAAATATATAAAAATATAAGTATATACTCCCTTCGTCCCCCAAAGTATTGCACGTATTCTTACTCTCGGTGTTTAAGAAAAAATTATTTTTTATTGTATAAAGTAAGAAAGAGAAGAAATATTTATAATAATTTAATGAAAAAGATTTGTAAAGTTATTGGGATGTATAAAAAAGTGAGTATTATATTGGGATATATGTGAAAAGTAGGTATTATTGTCATATTTTTTTTTCTAGTCTTAGAAAAAGTAAAGTGTGAAATACTTTGAGGGACGAGCTAAAAAGGAAAGTGTTAATTACAATGGGGGATAAAGGGAGTAAATAATAATTATAATTTAATTAAAAAATGATAATAATATAAATATGATAATTATAATTTTATTTATTATGTACGTATGACATGCCATATCGTATTACCAAATACTAAAAAAAGCCTAGAGAAGTTACTATTCTAAAAGTAATTATAGGAAACCACTAAATGGATTTTGTAACTAAAAGTCCCTTCAAATTTATTTACGAACAAGACATACTATTTTAATACTTATAGAACAATTAACTGATTTAGAGAGGATAAGATCTCTCTCTTTTAAAATGTAGGGTAGAGTAAACTTATTTTTGGGTTTGGTATTTTGGTTATTGAAGCATTTAGATTATGTTGTCTTATGAATGTGACAAGTTTTAAAATTTAAGAAGTGCTTATTGAATTTTATGTTTATTGTAGTTTGACGTCAGTGCAGTATGCTTTTCTGATCAAAGTGGACGCATCATATTTTCCGGCAGTGATGATCACCAATGCAAATTAATTTTTATTTGTTGCTCTAGAGTGAATCCAACGTTGATGTCTTTTTTATTTTCCCCATTTTAATGTTTAATTGTGTTTCGGAAACAAAACCCAAAGAAAACGAACATGTTACTCTGTTAAATGGAGCACAAATACATAAAGTTGTGATGAATTTCAAAACTCAACTCTTTCAATTTATTAAAATTTTCATCTTATTGAGAACTTTCCTTTTATGCTATTTGATTGTTTGAATTTGTGTATGCTATTTCGTATCTGTAATTTATTGTGTTGTGCATATATTTTGTATGAAGTAGGCGAGTCATGTTCTTCAAAAAAAAAAATTTGGGAATTTGAGTATTACATTCAAATGTCACGTTTCATGTGATGCATTATAATTAAAAAAAGAAAATGAAAAATCAAAACCAAATAAGTATAACCGAATGATATAATCCCACCAACCGGTCAAAGGATGGAAATATCAAATTTCATAAATTTGATGGACTTAATTGAAAAAGAAAAAAAAACCTATGGATAAATTTCAGAAATAGAATAAGTTGGTGGAAATTTTTTTTAATATGTTATTTCCATTATATGTCATGAAATTATATTTAAAATAAAATAAAATAATGAATCCACTCGGGTAAATGACTTACCAGCTACAGCTGATTAATAAACGAAAAAGTTTATTTTTATATATGTAATGGCCTAATTTCAAACGAAACAAACGAATTGACTAATTTCAAATGTGGTGTAAGTTGAGGGACGAAATATTTTATTTTCTCAAAAATATATATATATATTCCCTCCATCCCGGGTATTTTCTCGTTTGTATGGGCACGAAGATTAAAAAGAATTATTTATTTAATATATAATATAAGAAAAAATAGGGATAAATTGATAATTTTGAAAGAAAAAATAAATAAAGTTGTTGGGAATGATGAATAAAGTGTAAAAAAGTAAATAAAGTTGTTGGAATTAATGAATAAAGTATAAGAAGTAGGTAAGATGTATAATGTGTTTTTACTAGAATTAGTAAAAATATGTGGGATAAAGGGAGTACAATACTATTAAATGAATTAAGATTACTTTATTTTTTAGAAAAAAAATTATATATTAATTATCAACTATTTAAATTATATAAATTAATCATCTACAATTAATAATAACATGAAAGTTGTCAATTTTTTTATGAAATGATAGGTTGTGTCACGGGGTTTTGGGATAACTACAACCCATGACAATTGATTGTGGTAAAATTTTATTTTTCTTAGTTTTTTTATCATCCATCTTTTTTGTTTTCTTTCTTTTTTAAGTCATCCATATTTTGTTTTTTTTGGCACAATTTACCCAATGGATAAAGTTGGGCTTATATATTTCATCTGATAATTAAAACTAGTTCCTTAGCAAATTCTCATCTTCTTTTGTTTTAATAGCTTGTGTGAGACCATTTAAAAGATTGTGTAATATTGATAAAAAGTGATAACGTTTATAAAGTAAAGTGATACTCAATTGATGAAAAGTGATAATGCTACTGTGAAGTATTTCATGAATAATTTGTAATATAAATAAAAAATAATAATATTTAAAAAAATGATATAATTTAAAGAAAGAGTGATAATTAATTACGAAAATATAAAATATTTCGACTGCCCCTTTATTTATTTTTATCTAAATTATTAACAGATTTGTGATCCCAAAATTACTTTCAATCACTTAAAATAAATGTTCATCTCATGATCTTATAATTTTTAATAAAAAAATCCATCCCCTTAGAGCAAAATAATAAAACAAAAAAAAATGATGGATTATGAAGATGTGTAATTTTATGATTGCTTTTGATATGAATTTTTTTTTATTGTCCTTAACTTTACCAAAAAATAATATAAAATAAAAAAATAAATGAAAACCGCTTGTACATAGGAGAGAAAGTCATCTTATATCATCTAATTTTTTTTCTCTATTGTATTTTACTTTTACATTTTATATTTCATAAAATAATACATTTCCAAGGATGTAGCATGAAAATAAATAAATGATTACATATTTTCACCTTTATTTATTGAAAAATAAAAAATAAAAAAAATAAAAATTCTAGATTGTGTGTGGTTGTTGAGGAGCTTCAAGTCGAATGTAATCATACATGAGGCCTTAGAAAGGACTTTGATTCCTTGGTTGATTAATACCGAAACACAAAAAGTGAATAATATATGAGGTAGGTGTTTTTCCAGGCATTATGAAGTTATCTAATATATATAAAAAAAAGAATACAACGTTACTTCTGTTGCCACATGCATTCTAGCAAGAATCAATGTATTAAAATTACATTAAATTTCCTAACAATCCAACATTAAACATATCATCTTGTACATCAAGCAAAACATACATGATCACTCCATCAACTTCACTAGTTTCATTGCAAACCACCCCAAGTATATGTGAAGCAAAGTTGTGACACATACTTATTATATTCTGAACTTTCCTCGCCTTAGTGACCTGAACCCCGTGCTCATCCATATCCCCATGATCACTATAGTTTTTCCTAATGATATTGTAAAATTCTAGGCTATCTAGAGGAACGGTGAAGTCTTCAGTTTGTTCGTCCCAACAATGCTTCATGCCAAGGCTAGATAACAATTGTGTATATTGGAGATTTTTAGGACCTAAAAAGTTCTCGATCCACCCTAGATAATCCCTTCTAGGCATATTCTCATAAGTAAGATTAAGTTGTTTTTTCCTCCTGAAATTCATCCTCCTGAAATTATCCCTAGCATTCTTAATAAACGCAAGTCTATCATGAGGTAAAAGAATTGCATAATGGTTTTCTAGCATAGGGTAATATAGTGGCTTTTACATAAGGTGGAATATGTTATTAAGAGTTGAAAATTTTTCCACAACCAAGTTGGGCCACTCAAACAAACTACTTTTAATTACCTCTAGCAGTGTCCCGTAATCCTTCTTTCTCAAGGTATTTTAGTTAGATCTCTCAAAAATAAAGTTTTAAAACTTCTTCTATCACGAAGAAAGTGGTTTCGTCAAGTACGAAGTTTTTTTTAAAACATACATTTTTAGAATGCATGTATTCTACGAAGTTTATCATCGAATGGAAGAATACCTTTAAAATTGGGGAAACAAAATTATATAGAAATTCTTCTCCTAGCCCTTCACGGCCAATAGACTCTATTTTCTATTTTTTTCCTTTAGTCTGTTCCAATATAGGGTTTCATGTATGAATCGAAATTATCGTACGCACTGCACTCATTCCCTAACTGAGTGTTGAGGAATCGGGGTGGGAGATACTCCCTTTCATGTTACATACCATTAACATACCATATTTCTCAATTAGTTGAGATCGCAGAATAGAACTGGCCTTATGATTGATATTAGATCCACCTTCATATTTTTCGTGGTATATATCATGTGACTTATAGCAGTTCTAGGGAATTTGTTCGGTCACCGTGTAAAAGCAGTTGTCCTCTAAACGCAAGTATTGTTGATCTCAGCTATCTAGGTTTTCAATCTTGCAGTTAACACTCTAGGTACGGATACCAACTTCGAATTCGCAAGCGGGGGGAATCGAATCCGTCTTTTTTAACTTATTCATTCTGGAAAGACTCAATAGAATTTGATCAATCCTTTTTTTATCTTTAAGGCGGAGAACTGGCTGATTCAATATCACCAGGGTCTGCTCAGGGTACTAAACCAAAAGCCTCCAAATGCACGCCGATTGATACAATTTATCCCGTAAGAAGAAAGGTGTTTGATTTGCCATCCTTGACCTAGAACAATGGAGAGGACTGTGTTCGAGCGTTCTTCCAGCAATGGCACATCGAGGCTGTCCCTTTTTTCCATTTTGGGCGTCCCCAAAGACCCTCCTTTCCTTTTTTACACACTCCACAAACACCCACTAATACAATTAAGATATCGGGTCCATAGTCCCACTAATATAACTACCCACTACACATTAAATAATAATACTCTTTAATCCACGTGCAAAAAATAAAAACTACTCTTTTGGTAGGAATGAGGGAGTAATTTGGATGATGCAAAGTAGATGCAATTTTAGCTTGTTCTTTGATATGAAAATAATGTCGATCTATAATAATATCACCACTATCATCCAACATATTATACACCTCTGTAAGTGCATCTGAACTCAGCACAACTTCTTCGCTTCTTTGATTATTATAACTTAGAGTGGTCTGTCTGCGGTAAGAAGCCATTACAATCTAAATTTAAATAAAATGAATTAGTATGAGAAATTTATCAGCAAAATGGACTTGCTATTGAAAAAAAAAAAGATAGCTGACTAGAATAACATTGAGAAAAAAATGGAATAGCATTAGGTGATATTTCAGTATAGGAAAATAGTATACTTGTTACCTAATGATATTTTAGATTCGATATTTTGGTATACTGTATCATACCTAAAATATCAGTATATACGGTCTTATATATATATTATTATTAGTAGCAAATTAATTAATAAATGAGTATCACTCTCTTTTTTTATCCTTTATTTTTTAAAAATTAATTTAATTACTCCCTCTGTCCCACACCACCCTTCACACTTTCCTTATTCGTTCGTTCCACACCACCCTTTACACCCCATAAAAGGAAATATCACTTTATCCAGCAACCTCAAAAGTTACTTTATTTTCAAAGTTTTCACTCCTTTTTCACACACATACCATTACTTTATAATATTTTATTACCTAAAAATACTACAATACCTTCAAAAGTCAACAAATTTGGTTAAAAATTACACTTTTCTTAAACAACATGGTACAGTAAACGGAAAGCGTGGTGTGGGATGGAGGGAGTATTTTCTTTTATTGAATAATCCAACCAAAATATTTAAATGTAAACATATATTAGAACTCATTATTATTAATAATTATTTAAAATATTAGTTGTAAGTTATTGATAAGAGAGACTAAATAAAACATTAGTTAAAAATGTTAAATCACTTTAAATAAAATATTAATTGTAAGATTAATATGAGAACTCCACGTATATAATTATTTTCAAGAATAAACGTGGTGATGCTACACATACTAAAATTTTCAAGGGACAACGTGATGACTCTAAATACTAAATTAATTTTTTAATAAAATATTAATTGAAAGATTAAGTTTATTAAATAATATGTAGACTAAATATACAAAATATTTCAAGAACAAATGTGATGATACCACATAAAGAATTGAATTTTTTTTTTATTTTAAATATATAAAAATATAAGTATATACTCCCTTCGTCTCTCAAAGTATTGCACGTATTCTTATGCGCAGTGTTTAAAAAAAATTATTTTATAATGTATAAAGTAAGAAAGAGAAGAAACATTTTTAATAATTTAATTAAAAATGTGTGTAAAGTTATTGGGATGTGTGAAAAAGTGAGTATTATATTGGGATATGCATATGTGTGAAAAGTAGGTATTATTGTCATGTATTTTTTACTATTTTTAGTAAAAGTTAAGTGTTAAATACTTTGAGAAACAGAATAAAAAGGAATGTTTGAATTACAATGGGGAAGGAGGGAGTATATAATAATTATAATTTAATTAAAAAATTATAATATAAAAATGATAATTATAATTTTATATATTATATACGTATGACAAACCATATCGTATTACCAAAAACTAAAAAAGCCCAGAAAAGTTACTATTCTAAAAGTACTTATAGGAAACCACTAAAGAGATTTTAAAACTAGAAGTCCCTTCAAATTTATTTATGAACAAGACACACTATTTTCAGACTTATAGAGATAAAATCTCTCTCTCTTTTAAAACGTAGAGTAGAGTATACTTATTTTTGGGTTTTATATTATGGTTATTGAAGCATTCAAATTATGTTGTCTTATGGAAGTGACAAGTTTTAAGATTTCAGAAGTGCTTATTGAATTTTATGTTTATTGTAGTCTGATGTCAATGCAGTATGCTTTGATGATCAAAGTGGCCGCATCATATATTCTGGCAGTAATGATCACCTATGCAAAGTAATGTTTATTTCTTGCTCTAGAGTGAATCCAACGTTGAAGTTTATTTGTTTTACCCATTTTAATGTATAACTATGTTTCGAAAACAAAACCCAAAGAACACGAGCATGTCACTTGATAAAAAGGAGTACAAATACATAAAGCTGTGATGAATTTCAAAACTCAACTTTTTTGATTTAGTAAAATTTTCATCTTATTGGGAATTTTTTTCTGCTATTTGATTGTTTGAATTTGTGTATGCTATTTCGTATCTGTAATTTATTATATTGTGCATATGTTTTGTTGGAGTAGATGAGTCATGTTTCTTTTCACAAAAGAATTTGGGAGTTTGAGAATTACATTCAAATGTCACGTTTCATGTGATGCATTATAATTAAAAAAGAAAATGATAAATTAAAACCACATAAGTATGATCGAAAGATATAATCCCACCAACCGGTCAAAGGATGAAAATATGAAATTTAATAAACTTGATGGACTTATTTAAAAAAAAATAACCTATGAATAAATTTCAGAATAAGTTGGTGGAATTTTTTTAATATGTTACCTCCATTGTATGCCATGTAATTATATTTAAAATAAAATAAAATAATGAATCCACATCAGGTAAATGACTTACCTACTACAACCGATTGATGGACGAAAAAGTTTATTTTCATATATGTAACGAACTGATTTCAAACCTAAACTACAAATGGACTAATTTCAAAAGTGGTGTAAGTTGAGGGACAAAATATTTTATTTTCTAAAAAAATATATATATACTTCCTCCGTCCCGGGTAGTTTTACCCATTTGTATGGGCTCGAAGATTGAGAAGGATTGTTTTCTTAATTTATAATATAAGAAATAGTAGGGATAAATTAGTAATTTTGAAAGAAAAAGTAAATAAAGTTGTTGGAATTGATGAATAAAGTGTACAAAGTAGGTAAGATGTATAATTTATTTTTACTAGAATGATTAAAAATATGTGTGATATCCCAATTTAAAAAGTTGGTAAAAATACGTGGAATAGAGAGTGTACTAGTAAGTGTACTATACTATTAATGAATTATGATTACTTTATTTTTTAGGAAAAAAATTATATATTAATTATCAACTATTTAAATTATATAAATTTGTCATCTACATCTAAAAATAACATGAAAATTGTCAATTTTCTTATGAAAGGATAGGTTGTGTCACGGGGTTCTTGGATGACTACTACCCATGACGATCGATTGTGGCAAAATTTTATTTTTTTTAATTTTTTTATCATCCATCTTTTTTATCTTTTTTCTTATTTCAGTCAACCATCTTTATTTTTTGTCACAACCTATCCTATGGATAAAGGTTGACTTATATATTTTATTTGATAATTAAAACTAGTTCCTCAGCAGATTTTAATCTTCTTTTGTTTTAAAGGCTTGTGTGAAACCATTTAAAAGAATGTATAATACTGATAAAAAGTTATAATATTTATAATGTAAAGTGATAATCAATTGATGAAAAGTGATAACGCTACTCTAAAGTATTCCAGAATGATTTGTAGTATAAATGTAAAATACTAATATTTTTAAAAAAATGATATAACTTTAACAAAAAGTGATAATTAATTAAAAAATATAAAATGTCTTGACTGCCCCTTAATTTATTTTAATCTAAATTCATAATAGATTTGTGATCCCAAAATTACTTTCAATTACTTAAAATAAATGTTCATCTCTTGATCCTATAATATTTAATAAAAAAATTCATCTCCTTAGATAAATAATAAAACATTAAAAATGTAAATTATGGAGATGTGGACTTTTATGATTGCTTTTAATATGAATTTTTTTTGTTTATCGTCCTTAAACTTTACCAAAAAATAAAATAAAAAATTAAATGAAAATCGCTTCTACATACGAGAGAAAGTCATCTTGTATCATCTATTTTTTTCTGTATTGTATTTTAATTTTACATTTTATATATTTTATAAAACAATACATGGCCAAGGATGTAGCATGAAAATAAATAAAATATTACATATTTTCACTTTTATTTATTGAAAAAAATGAAAATACTAGATTGTGTGTGGTTGTTGAGGAGCTTCAAGTCGAATGTAATCATACATAGCGAAATACAAAAAGTGAATGATACATGAGGTAGGTACTTTTGAAGGCATTATCAAGTTATCTAATATAAATGGAAAAAGAAAACAATGTTCTCTTCTATTTCCACATGCATTCCAGCAAGAATTAATGTATTTAAATTACATAAAATTTCCTAATAATCCACCATTAAACATAGCAGCTTGTACATCAAGCAAAACTCCTTCAAATGTATACATGATCACTCTATCAACTTCACTAGTTTTATTGCAAACCACCCCAAGTATATGTGTAGCTAAGTTGCGACACATTCTTATTATATTCTGAACTTTCCTCACCTTAGTGACCTGAGCCCCATGTTCATCCATATCCCCATGATCACTATAGTTTTACCTAATGATATAGTAAAATTCAGGGATATCTAGAAAAACAGTGAAATCTTCAATTTGTTTGTCCCAACAATGATTTATAACAAGGCTAGATAACAATTGTGTACATTGGAGATTGTTAGGACCTAAAAAGTCTTCGACCCACCCTAGATAATCCCTTCCAGGAATATTCTCATAAGCAAGATTAATTTAATTTTTCTGTCCAGATTCCGACCTTCTGAAATTATCCATAGCGTTCTTCATAAACTCAAGTCTATCATGAGGTAAAAGAACTGCATAGTGGTTTTCTAGCATAAGGTAATATAGTGGCTTTTACATAAGATGGAATAGGTTATCAAGAGTTAGGAAAATTTTTCATAACCAAGTTGGCCACTCAAACTGCTTTTAATTACCTCTAGCAGTGTCTTGTAATCCCTCCTCCTCAAGGTATTTGAGCTAGATCTCTAAAAAATAGATTTTTAAAATTTCGTATATCACGACGAAATTGGTTTCGTCAAGCGCAATGTTTTTTTTAAAACATATATTTTTAGAATGCATGTATTCTACGAAGTTTATTATTGAATGGAGGAATACCTTTAAAATAGGGAAACAAAATGATATAAAAATTCTTCTCCTAGCCCTTCGTATCTAATATGCTCTATTTTTCTTTTTTCTTGTAGTCCGTTCCAATGTAGGGCTTCATGTATGAATCGAAATTATCGTACGCATTGTGCTTATTCCCTAACTGAGTGTTGAGGAATCGTGGTGGGAGATATTCCCTCCGTCCCACTAAAAGAATATATTTTTTCCATTTTGACGTCCCCAAAAGAGTTTTCTTTCCTTTTTTACACAAATGAGATCCACACACACACCCACTGATACAATTAAAATATGGGGTCCACACTCCCACTAATATAACTACCTACTACACATTAAATAATAATATTCCTCAATCTATGTGATAAAATGTTAAATTGCTTTAAATAAAATATTAATTGTAAGATTAATATGAGAACTCCACATATATAAATTTTTTCAAGAATGAACGTGGTGATGCTATACATATAAAATTTTTCAAGGGACAACATGATGACACTACATACAAAATTAAATTTTTTAATAAAATAGTAATTGAAAGATTAAGTTTATTAATAATATGTAAACTAAAAATACAAAATATTTCAAGAACAAATGTGATGATACCACATACTGAATTGAAATTTTTTAAATTTATTTTAAATATATAAAAATATATGTATATACTTCCTTTGTCCCCAAAGTATTGCACGTATTCTTAAGCGCGGTGTTTAAGAAAGTTTTATTTTTTAATGTATAAAGTAAGAAAGGAAAGATATATTTATGATAATTTAATGAAAAAGGTGTGTAAAGTTATTGGTATGTGTGAAAAAGTGAGTATTATATTGGAATATGAGTGAAAAGTAGGTATTATTTTCATATATTTTTTACTGGTTTTAGTAAAAGTAAAGTGTGAAATACTTTGAGGGACGGACTAAAAAGGAAAGTGTGAATTACAATGGGGGATGGAAGGAGTATATAATAATTATAATTTAATTAAAAAATGATAATATAAAAATGATAATTATAATTTTATATATTATGTACGTATGGCATTCCGTATCGTATTACCAAATACTAAAAAAGCTTAGAGAAGTTACTATTATAAAAGTACTTATAGGAAACCACTAAATGGATTTTATAACTAAAAGTCTCTTCAAATTTGTTTACGAACAAGACACACTATTTTAAGACTTATAGAATAATTCACTTATTTTGATAGGATAAGTTCTCTCTTTTTTAAAACATAGGGTAGAGTATACTTATTTTGGGGTTTTTGTATTTTGGTTAATGAAGCATTCAAATTATGTTGTCTTTTGGATGTGACAAGTTTTAATATTTAAGAAATACTTATTGAATTTTATGTTTATTACAGTCTGACGTCAATGCAATATGCTTTGCTGATCAAAGTGCCCGCATCATTTGTTCCGACAGTGATGATCATTTATGCAAAATAATATTTATTTGTTACTCTAGAGTGAATCCAACGTTGATGTTTTTTTGTTATTCCCATTTTTATGTTTAACTGTGTTTCGAAAACAAACCCAAAAAATACGAACATGTCACTCGGTTAAATGGAGCACAGATACGTAAAACTGTGATGAATTTCAATACTCAGCACTTTCAATCTATTAAAAATTTTCATCTTATTGGGAATTTTCCTTTTCTGCTATTTGATTGTTTGAAATTGTGTATGCTATTTCGTATATGTAATTTATTGTGTCGTGCATATGTTTTGTATGGAGTAGACGAGTCATGTTTCTTTTCAAAAAAGAATTTGAGAGTTTGAGAATTGTGATGCATCATAATTAGAAAAGAAAAAAAAATTAAAACTACATAAGTATAACCGAATGATATAATCCCACCAACATGTCAAAGGATGAAAATATGAAATTTAATAAACTTGATGGACTTATTTGAAAAAGAAAAAAAACCTATGGATAAATTTCAGAAATATAATAAGTTGGTGGAAATTTCTATTTAATATGTTATTTCCGTTATATGTCATGTAATTATTTTTAAAATAAAATAAATTAATGAATCCAAATCAGGTAAATGACTTACCTGCTATAGCCGATTAATGGACAAAAAAGTTTATTTTCATATATGTAATGGACTGATTTCAAACCTAAACAACGAATGGACTAATTTCAAAAGTGGTGTAAGTTGAGGGAAAAAATAATTTATTTTCTCAAAAATATATATACTCCCTCTGTCCCGAGTATTTTTACCCGTTTATATGGGTATGAAGATTAAGAAGGATTATTTTTTTAATATATAATATAAGAAAAATTAGTGATAAATTGTTAATTTTGAAAGAAAAAGTAAATAAAGTTGTTGAGAATGATGAATAAAGTGTAAAAAAGTAAATTTGAAACTGATGAATAAAGTGTAAACAGTAGGTAAAATGTATAATGTATTTTTACTAGAATGAGTAAAAATATGTGGGACATCCTAATTTAGAAAAAGGTTAAAAGTACGTAATACTATGAAATGAATTATGATTACTTTATTTTTTAGAAAAAAAATTATATATTAATTATCAAATATTTAAATTATATAAATTAATCATCTACAATTAAAAATAACATGAAAGTTGTCAATTTTTTAATGAAAGGATATGTTGTGTCACGGTTTGGGATGACTACAACCCATGACAATTGATTGTGGTAAAATTTTATTTTTCTTAGTTTTTTTATCACCCATCTTTTTTGTCTTCTTTCTTTTTTTAAGTCATCCATCTTTTGTTTTTTTGCACAACCTATCCAATGGATAAAGTGGGCTTATAAATTTCATCTTATAATTTCATCTTCTTTTGTTTTAAAGGCTTGTGTGAGACTATTTAAAAGAATGTGTAATACTGATAAAAAGTGATAACATTTATAAAGTAAAGTGAAACTCAATTGACGAAAAGTGATAACGCTACTAAGAAATATTTCATGAACAATTTGTAGTATAAATAAAAAATAATAATATTTTTAAAAAATTATATAACTTTAACAAAAAGTGATAATTAATTATGAAAATATAAAATGTTTCGACTGCTCCTTTATTTATTTTTATCTAAATTCATAACAGATTTGTGATCCCAAAATTACTTTCAATTACTTAAAATAAATGTTCATCTCTTGATCATATAATATTTAATAAAAAAATTACATCCCATTAGAACAAAACTGTAAAACAATAAAAATGATGAATTATGAAGATGTGTAATTTTATGATTGCTTTTGATATGAATTTTTTTTTTTATCGTCCTTAAACTTTACCAAATAAAATAAAATAAAATAAATAAATGAAAACTGCTTGTACATAGGAGAGAAAGTCATCTTGTATCATCTAAATTTTATTTTCTCTATTGTATTATAATTTCACATTTTAATTTTCATAAAATAATACATGGTCAAGGATGTAGCATGAAAATAAATAAAAGATTACATATTTCCACTTTTATTTATTGAAAAATAAAAATAAAAAAATGAAAATGCTAGATTGTGTGCGATTGTTGAGGAGCTTCAGTCGAATGTAATCATACATGAGGCCTTGCAAAGGACTTTGATTCCTTGGTTGATTAATGCCGAAACACAAAAAGTGAATGGTATATAAGGTAGGTGCTTTTGCAGGCATTATCTATTGGGGAATATAGGGGTTGCACCAAACAATCCTTTTACAATATGAATACTGAAAAGTTAATACAAGAAATGAAGAAACGAGTTAAGTCTTCAAATCTTATCTTTATATCTGGATCTGGATCTTCAAATGGAACTGGCGAGGGAATTGGATCTGAATCTTGAATCGAGTCGAGATTGGATCTTTTCCCGCAAGACGTAAAATACCATGGCAGTGCTTCGATTCTTGGCGGAATGTCTCCAAAGGTTAAACGGTTCTTCGTTTTCAGCAAAACAACACCACTATCATAAGACCTCTGACGAACTAAAGAGGATGGAGAACTGGATCTTCTAGAATATGCAATATGCAAGTGTATGTAGAGGTGCTCATTTGTGGTGTGTTCATTGTGTTGGAATGCATGCTGAATGACCCTATTTATAGGCGCACCATTTCACTCAACCATAATGAGAATAAAATATTAAATAATAATTATAAAATTATACATTAGATTATTTAAATAATTATATTTAAAAGAGTTGGTTACTATCCACTACACTCCCTAAGTGTTATTAACTTATAGATACATTGTAAATTAAATCTTACTACTTACTACAATATTTGTGTCTATATTTCCCTTTTTGCCCTAATATATGTATAAACCCAAAAAAATCGACCTTTCTTTTAATTCTCAAACAAATTCCCGCAATTTCCTCTCCCTAATTTTCGAATCCACATTTTTGGATGTCGATTGCATTATTTGCAAAATTTGATTTCTTCTTCATTTTTTTCGATTCCTCACCATTGAAATTGGCAGTATCACACAATAAAGGAGATTGTGCAGTGAAGTTTCGAAATTGAGAGTCGAAGACTCAAGTTCAGAAAGGGAGTCAAAATTGGTAGTTGAAGCCCCCAAGTTCATCTCGACCATATCCCTCGATTTTGGAGTTTTTCAGATCACTTATATTAAGGTTTTCATCCCAATCGAAGGTTGAAGAATTGGATATCCATGAAGTTGAACAACTTCACCAGGTTTACACCATATGAAGATTTCACCAGTAGTATATGCATAATTCTGTATGAAACCCTTCAATTCGTTTGGGGATTTTGATATTTTTATCTAATTCGTGCAATTATACTTTGAGCATTTTGATTTGGGTATATCCTATTGTGTGCATCTATTGGTATTTGCAATCAGTAGTGATATTGTTGTGAAACATGTTAATGTAAATAAATAGTGGTGTTATTATGTGTGAATCCTTGGTTAATTCTAATTTATTTTGAAGTTTTAATGTAATGTTAATTCTTTCTATTGTGGATTCTGTGGGTTTTTTGTGGTTGTGGGATATTTGCATGTTGTGCAATGTGTCGAAATGTTGGGTTTTGATTTATGGAGTATGTGAATTCAATTGGTTACGGGTGTATTATTGTAGATTTATTCACGAATTATGATCGACAGAGTGTTATTTAATATGTGAATTCACTAACAATGTGTTTTGTAAAGTCCACACATATTGGAAAAATTCTACAAACTATTCTTCATATACATTTCAAAGTCATAATTCATCACGTGATGAATTTTGTATTCCCACTTAAAGCCACAAAATAATTCTTCATAAAATGATGAATCATTTCATCAATATCACACTACGAACAATGTACTAATAATCTCTGCCCAAACAAATGTGCATTCTCAATTATGTAACTCATCATTCAAGACACAAACAAATCTTCACTAACTGGAAAATCAACACATTCCAAAAACAAACAATCAGTTCTTCACAAAATGAATAGTCAACTCTAAATTTTCTCTAAAATACTAAATATATTCACAAACTGTGCAGTTATTTTAGGCCTCTATAGACAACAATATGATTTTGAGTGCTACTTTGATAAATATTGATATGCAAGAGCGTAATATTCAGAATGTGAGAACCAAAACAATGATAAATATGGAAACTTATTTGCACTAGGAATAATCATCACCCACTAACAAATATGTTTATGAACTAGAAAATAGACCCACAGAGTCATCCCAAAAACTACACATTCATTGCATAAAATCAACAATTAGTTCAAATTGATAAAAGTTAAACAAGTTCATGAGTTATGCACTTGGTTGCCTACTTGTCTTATTTATGAAAAAAAAGAGTTTTCATTATGCTTCATAATCTGCATCCAAGATCAGCTCTTATTTTTCTTCTTCTGAAATTCCCCGTACGATGCAACTCTCTTCTTTTTCGGACGACCAGGTAGCCTTTTTAAAATGGGGGGAACAATGCAAGGTTTTTGAATGTCCACTTCAAATTGACATGTCTCGGGGATGGGATGTATGTCGTGACTATAACATTCCCTATACTTCGAGGCATATAAACACTCGCTTACATTAGTAAATACGGTATCGCAGTTCTTACAGATTACAACAATAAAGTGTGCGCATGGGAATCCACTTATTTGCCACTTGTAGCAACTGCAAAACCTTGTTCTTAGATCAATACGAACTGAAGGAAACAAATTCACCTCATAATCACCAGATGAACACCTAACCACATTCTAAGAAAGCCCTATGTCATGCAAATCCTGCCATGCAACCTCCTTTTTAGGGCATAATGCTGATATCCATGATGCACTAGTTGCCCTCCTTTTAACAATCCAAGAATCAAGAGTTGCATTATTCAAAGTTAGAGTTTATATGCACAATGCACTATATAGTTACAAAGTTTTTAGATAACAAACATGAGAAAAACATATATATCATAATAGTCACTTAAACAATTATGATGCTCAATAATAAATCAAAACCTTTACAAATATGGTCTATCATGTGAGTGATGGGTAGTGACCTAGCTTCGGTTATGCACGCATTAAATGATTCAATGGCGTTTGAGGTCATTTCACCATATCTAGTAATGTGTGTGGAGAACAAAACAACCCATTTCTCATATGGTAATTGTGACAAAAAATCTTTAGCAATGCCCCCCCCCCCCCAAATTCTTTGAAAGCTGTGAGTTTTTCAGCAAAGTCACATTTTGTTGGAGCATAAGCATATTGTTGGAAAAGAGATCCTAACATTGCACGATTCTTTTTGGTACATCCTCGAGAGAATTTTCCCTTAAGGTTTGTTAGGAGATGAAACAAACAAAAAAAAGTGCACAGGCTCATTGAAAACCAATGAGAATGCCGCCATTAAGCCTTGATTTCAATCAAAAATGTATAAACTCTGATTGTCGTGCCTCACATTGTCCCGTATCTTTGTTAAAAACCATGTCCAGTTTTTAATATTTTCAGTTGAGACAACCGCTATGGCCACCGGAAAAAGCCCTACAAAGAGTTAACCATTTGATGTGAATAACAAGACTAAAAACCAATATTATTAAATGTGTAAAATTCAAAAGTCAAGAGTTATACCGTTGTCACCATCCTTTGCAGTGGCAGCTAGTAAGGTTCCATTTGCTTTACCTTTCATGAAAGTTCCATCTATAAATAGCATAGGGCGACAACTCTTAAACCCATCAATACAGGCTTTGAAGGCTATTAACAAGCATTCAAAACGATAGGTTTTGGGATCATAATCAAGTGAAACAACACTGCCTGGATTGGTAGATGAAACAGCAGCATAGTACCACCGTAGCTGATTATAGGATTCATCAAAAGATCCCCAAACCTTGTCCTTTGCATTTTCTGACGCTCGCCATGCTTTCCAATATGGAATATCAATCCTATAACTATGTTTGATCTCATCTTTTACTTCAGTTCCACCCATGTGAGGCTTTTTCCTAACCTTGTCTAAGATCAAACTTCCAATGATGTCGGGATGCAATCATTTGGCTTCGTTTTGAGTCAACACACCAACACACTTGTGAAATAAATTCATTTCATATATTTGGAATTTTGTTGTGACTGGAAGACACCTTGCTTTTATGAACCAATCATACTCGTGTTCTTTTTTATTGCAACAAATTGCATGGATATAGTTTGCATTGCTCCTCTTATAGTCAAATGGAAAGCCAATTCGAGCGGTATATTTTATTAGTTGAACCCGAAAATCAACTGCACCACCATGAAACACCAACCCAACACCATCTTTCAATATATTTTTCCACGGATTTGATAACAACAGTTTCTTATCCAACACGGGGCATATATCATAAGAGGGTATGTCATTGTTTGGACCAAACTCTTCATAATTCCTATCGTTCAACAAATTCTCATTTGTGTTCAAATATTCCAGAGAGAACTCACTACCTTTCGAACATATGGAATTCAATCGTCCTTGGCTGTAATTTTCCACATGATGAGCCGAATGAGTGCCACACACGGATACATCAGCAGCGATTACATTCAAGGATGAAAGATGACAAAGGGTGATTAAGCTCTCTACATCATCATCAGATACCATAGAAATATGAGGGTGCGGTCCAACAAAACAAAGACATTCGAATTCCGTAAGTTGCAACTCATTCCATTTACTATAAATATGTGATCTTATATCATCCCATGATGTATTTATAACCAATTTGAACAATTTGCACTCCCCCTATATCGAATACTGAGAATGGCGGGTGGTTCATCCATGAGTTGAAAGCCCTGCTTAAGAAAAAAACCACACTAAAAACCAATAAATTGTAGTTCAAAATGCAGATTATGTGTGCTGCATGACATGTTCCATTTTAACCTTACTACATGTCATGCATATTTTTGATTGACATCTTCATGATGCAAATTAACATTGACAGGTTCATGATGCGGGAAGTGTTGATAAATGATTTACATTAAATCACTGAACACGTACTACTGTATGTGGAAAAACACGTTATAACCATAATGCATGACATGCATTTTTGATGTAAGTGCAGAACGTGCATGTATGCGACACAACTGCAGATGAATGAAGATCTTGACTTGCATGCCATGCATTTATCACTAAACAGAAGATGACGTGTTGCAACAAATGATCTATAAAAATAAACATGGTTCAAAATAATACAAATTTCATGAAATGCATCTAAGATAAACTATAACCCTAAACTTGCAGCAATATTTTACATATTATATATGAATTTTAACATAACCTTAAATCGAAAAGTTAATACAATTGAAAAAATTAGGATGAAGATATCTACATACCTGTTTAAATCCTCTTTTTTTCGATTGTAGCAACGTGAAAAAAGATTGTATGTAGGATTAGAACGATGAAAATTTATGCTTGAACGATAATTTCCTGAACATCACATTTGTCAAAGAAGGAAAGTGTAGAAACGATATTTCAACTGGAAGCAGTCGATAGTGTAGAAACGATAATTCATCAGGAAGTAATCGATAATTCATTATGGCATGTCAAGAAATCTTAAACTGAAATGCGTTGAAAGTGGAAGAGATATTATTGGAATATATTTTAATTAAGGATAAAGTTTGAATTTTAACTCTAAAGATTGTACCTAATAATAATTTTTTTTATGAATGTATCTTAACATAATTATACATAGAAAATTTGTACCTACAAGTAATTATTTCTATTTAAAATTAGAATAATATTATATTTCTATAAAAAAAATTAAATAAATAATTTGAGATTGAGAAAAAAATAGAGTTTTTTTTTATTATGATCCAAATGTGTCAACATTATACTCTACTTATTGAGAGAAAAAAATTAATAATTTTGATTATTTGGTTTAAAAAAAATTAATTATTTAAATATTATTTATTTAGAATTTAAATTATATTTATTATAACCAATCACAATGTGACTAGTGTTACATTGTGGTGTGAAGACTTGGGATGATAGCGGGGTTATATCGTCACCAATCAACCCAATTGGATGTGACTTCATTTTTTTTAAATTTTATTTAATTGTTTGTCTTTTAAGGATGACTTGGAGTAAGGGTCGTTGATGAGGATAGACTAAGAAATACTGCCATGAACCAGGGTGTGGAGCTATTGACTGAAATTGGAAAATTGGAACATACTTGGAGGGTAAACAAATAAATTTGATTTTTTTCATCTTGAGAAGCGGGAAATTTTTTGGTAGTCAGGTTGTTCGATTTGAGAGTTTTTGAAGCATAAAAGTACACTGCAAAGGTGAATCAGTTTAGAGAAGATGTGAAGCCTAAAAGTGCAAAGCAGAACCTAAGTGATATATTTTAGCACTCTTTATAGCACCTATTAAAATTAATAATTTGTTTAATTATACGACTCCTAGAAATAGTGTGAGGTATAATAGGAATTCATGCTGTTAGGGATGCATTTGGGTGTAATAGGGGTACAACATGCACTCTACAAAGCAAATTGGATGTGTACACAAGGTGTTTGGTATAATGTCTTAAAGAAATTGGATATTTCTTTGACACCTATTAGCTTCTGTTTAAGGAGATACTCCTTCCGCCCCATCCAAAGAGTCTTTTTTTCCATTTAGGGCGTCCTACCCAAAGAGTCCCTTTTTCTTTTTTACACATATGAAACCCACACACACCCACTAATAAAATTAAAATTTTGGTCCACACTCCCACTAATACAACTAACCACTACATATCGAATAATAATATTCCTTATTCCACGTGTAAAAAGCAAAAACTACATTTTGGGTGGACGGGGGGGGGGGGGGGGGTAATTTGAATGATGCAAAGAAGATGCAATTTTAGCTTGTTCTTTGATATGAAAATGCTAATCTATAATAATATTACCGCTCCATCCGCCATATTACACACCTTTGTAGGTGCATCTGATCTCATCACTATTTCTTCGCTTCTGTGACTATTATAACTTAGAGTGGTTTGTCTATGATGAGAAGCCATTACAATCTAAAATTTAATAAAATGAAATAGTATGAGAAATTTATCAGCAAAATGGACTTGCAGTTGAAAAAAAAAGATAGCCTACTAAAATAACATTGAGAAAAAAATGAAATAAGATGTTACCGGTGGTTAAAGTAACGGCAGCGAGAAAGAGATAGAAGTCACGATGAGTAAGAGGAAGAGAGAGATAAGAGAGTAAAAAAGGTTTGAAAGGTTTTCTTAAAGTATCCTTAAGGTGTGTCTGTATGTGTAGGGCGAGAGAGGAAAAGAAAATAATAATAGGAGAGAGAGAGGGGGAGTCTTGAAAACACATAGAAAATAGGTTTGGTTTGTCTTGACTCTCTCTCATCATTCACGCTCAGTGGCGCGTACATATCACCACTCCCATGTGTTGTAGCGAGAGGAAAATAATTAGATTAATTCTGATAGCTCAACACGTTACTCTTAGGGCTGATAAAAAGTACTATACAACATTAAAGAATGAGACCTTATTATTGGCAGCCAATTGTGATCAAAAGAAGAGCAGCTGTGTGAAATTTGATTTGTACTCTGATTCTTGAATAAATGTACAACTACTTTTAAAAGAGAAGGTAAATCCTTTTAACCTTTCTAATTACATTTTATCTTATTTATTGATATTTTAAAAAATTTAATATTCTCACCTTGGATAACGTAAACTTTAACAACTAATATTTGTAGTTGTGAAGAAGAGAATGTGGTTTTGTCGCTATGTATAAGAAATATTGCCATGAATCAGAGTGTGGAACTATTTACTGAAACAAGGAAATTGGAATATACTTGGAGGGTGAACAAATAAATTTGAATTTTTCATTTCACTTGAGAAACGGGAAAATTTTTTGGTAGTCAGGATATTCGATTTGATAGTTTTGGAAGCATAGAAGTACAAAGCCAAGGTGAAGCAGTGTAGAGTAAAAGTGAAGTCTAAAACTACAAAACAGAACCTAAGCAAAGTAAAGACTGTTTAACGAGAGTATAAATAAAGGAGAGTTTTTATACTCCTTTTTGCACAAATATTAAATAATTAAAGTGCCCACCAGAGGTAAATGATAGAAACTTTCAAAGGTGAATACTCAAATGTGAGTATATTTTACCACTCTTTATAACACCTATTAAAATTAATAATTTGATTATATTATTGTACGAGTGCTGCAATTCCTAGGAATCGTGTGAGGTATAGTAGGAATTCATGCTGTTAAGGATGCATTTGGGTGTAATAGGGGTACAACATGCACTCTCTACAAAGCACATTGGATGTGAACGCAAGGTTTTTGGTATAATGCCTTAAAAAAATTGGGTATGTCATTGACACATATTAGCTTCTGCTCAAGGAGAGAGGGCGTGGTCTTCATCCGTCAGCTTGAGTGTTTGCCTCTCCAACTATGATAGTTTTCATGTATTGTTGGGTTGATTGGAATTCTTTATTTCAATATGGACAATGCAATATCCATGGAGAGGAGGTCATGTTAAATAAATTCGTGTGAATGTATTAACATGAAAATATTTCGTTTGAATGTTAACATGAAAATAATTCGTGTGAGATTCCAACAATATTTAATATTCGTGTGATTTAGTATTAAACATGAAAATAATGAATTCGAGTAATGAATTCGAATCAAATAATGCATTCATGTAAAAAATTCGAGTAATATTTTTTAATGATTTTTCAAGTAAAAATTATTTTACTCAAATACTTTACTCGAATATATTAATCGAACATTCGAGTAAAGGGAAATTTAGTCAATTCGAGTATAAAATGATATAGTGTTAAACTTAGGATAGAAAAGAAAATGTATATAAAAAATAGGGTACAATAAATTTTTTTCCTAAAAAGTATTGCACACTTAAAGGTATTCACTTTATTTCCATACCTACAACTTGGGTCGATGACTGAACTCTTCATTATGATGTCCATGATATTTTGTAGGCGTGTGTGATTTATACCATAAAATATATCTACTATGATTTGCTTTATGTCTAGTGAATTAATTCTTTAATTAATTCTCAACATTTGTACTCGTTAGTTATTATCACTGTCACATTGAATTCATCAATGTACGCTAATTAAGACCATTCAAATATGTTTGCTTTATGTACGGTAATTTAAGTGGAACATACATTTGACTGAAATACTTCAATATTGTTCACTAAGTTTCGTGCCCGAATATTTGGGATTGAAGGCTGATCGCTTTTTTCTTTATGTGAAATAAAGAGCAAGTGTATTTTATCGTTGTGTAGAACAAGGTGACCAAGTAATAAAATAATATCGAACCTAAAGAAAAAAGTAAGTGTATTCGTATTAAAAAAATGTTCACTCTAGAAGGACCAATCAATGATAGGGTTGAGATTAACACTAATAATAACAACTAAGAAAACAAACAAAAAAACAAAAAAACAATGGGATGTGTAGGCACTTCAATTTTATTACCTATTAAAGAAAAATGTGGCAAATTAATGCAATGATTATCAATTAATTATTTATTTATTAAGGAATTTAAATAAATAAATTCCTAAAATAAATTAGTGAATAATTGATAATTGAGCCAGATCCAGTCAAATAAGCCTAAGTCAAAGGTGGCCTGACCCAAGTCACACAAACCCGAATAAATTAAATCAATCACAAGTCAAATAAAGCCTGATTAAAAGCCCAATCAAGTTGAAAGCCCAAGCCCGCAGAGTTAGGTCAAATCAAATATTGACCAATCAAACTGCGTTATAGATGGAAATGCTCAAGCCCACAAAATCAGATCAAATCAGCCCTGGACCAATCAGACTGCGAGATATATATGGGACTTCTCCACCCTTCACTTATATAAGGAGCTCTCCTCCATTCATTCCAAACACACTCAGACACCTAAAAAGATTCGAAGAATACGAGCAAAGACAAAAGCCCAGCCTCCCTTCAAGATCTTCAAGTCAAGAACAGCCTCAGATCAAAGATCAAGGTTTTACACCCCTCTGATCCAGCATTCTTTATGTCTTCAAGTCAAGAACAGCCTCCGATCAGTGATCAAGGTTCTAAACCCCTCAGATCCGATGTTTTTCAAGTCAACAGCCTCTGATTAGAGATCAAGTTTCTACACATCTCTGATCCGACATTCTTCAAGTCAGAAGCAACACTCGACCTGAGATCAAGGTGCTAAGCCCCTCAGATTCGACGTTTCTTCCTGTCAGACTCATCTAGCAGTCTTCATGAAGTCAACAATGTTCTATCAAATTAAACGACGTTCTTCATAAGAAATCTTAAAGTCAATGTTTGATTCGATCAAAGGCTCAACAACTCCGAATCAACATTTCCAAAGATTCAAGCCCAACCTCGGACAAGCTTCATCCGAAGATCTGACTCAACACACAAGTCAACACAAGCAAGTCAAAGTCAACAAGTTAAAGTCAAAGTCAAGCCAAATTGGTTCGAGAGAAGAATAAGAGGATTGATTAGAGATTGTAACCCGTTTACATATTCTTTCAAATTAAATCCATCTGAATTATCTTTGTACCCAATTTGTATTTATTTCATCATATACACAAAATTTGTGTTATAAATTTTGGCACACCAACTGGGACAGTCTCTACCTCTCATCTCTTCTCTGTACAAGCTCGAAGATAGAAAGTATGACGCCTTTTAGGATCGCTATAAAAAATAATCTAACTTAAAGCCTTTAGAGTTACAGGTTGTGAAGATTCAAGTGATGACTCCACAAAAGATTACGATACGAAGGCCTACTGTATCAAAGCCTACAAAGTTGCAAACTGATAAGGTTGAAGACTAAACAAGAAGTATGTCTGAAGGCTCCTCAGAGAAAAATCATATGGTGTGGATTACTCTTAATAAGCAATTGCACGACGATAAAGATGGTGGTGATAACTCTATCTGCTCAACTCCTTGCTCCACGCCAAGCTCAATATCTGCCTTAACTGAAGCTGCAGTGATGACGACAAGTGTCATAACTCATGAGGAGTAAATAACAAGTATGATAAAAGCCATTGAAGGACTCGCCAAACATATGAAAGCTCAAGATTTAAAGATCTCCCAACTTATAAGGAAAATGGAGAATGCGGAGGCAAGTCATGCAAATGGAAAACAAGTTGAGGATGAACACGAGGAGGAAGACTCCGCAAAACACCATCTATCTGAAGAAAAGCCAGCTAAGGATAAGATATAAGTTTCAACTGATGGAACGCTTCCTATCAACCAATTAAAGAACATTGTGATAGAGACGATGGAAGATGAGTTTGAAGGAAGCTCCAAATCTTCTTCTACCTACGCCAAGCCAAAGAGGATTGATAACTTGAGGATGCCAACTGACTACCAACCTCTCAAGTTTTAACAATTCGACAACAAAGGCAACCCAAGATAATAAATGGCTCACTTCGTCGAGACATGCAATAATGCTGGGACCTACGGAGATCACATGGTGATGCAATTTTTTTGCTCATTGAAAGTAAATGCCTTTGATTGGTATATCGACATGGAAGCCAACTCCATTGATAGTTTGGGGCAAATGAAAAAAGAATTTCTCAACCGTTTATATCGCACATAAAGAACTGTTAGCATGATGGAGCTTACAAATAATCATCAAACTAATGAAGAATATTTAATCAACTACAACAACAGATTGAGGAGCCTAAGCCTCAATTCTAAAGAAAAGCTGTTAAAAACTTCAGCTATCGAAATATGCATTCAAGGTATGCAGTGGAATCTTCACTACATACTTCAAGGAATTCGGCATAAAACTTTTGATGAATTGGCTACAAGATCTCACGACATGGAGTTGAGCATGACATCAAATGACCATCTATTCAAGACTCTTACGAGTTTGAAGACATATCTTTTGAATAGCTCTTGGAAGAGGAACCACAGCCAAAGACTGCAGTTTCCATAAAGATTCATAGAAATGAAGTCAAAACAAGAGAAGATAGTGCATCCCAAGATTGAGGTCAATGAACTATTGATAAATCAAATGCAAAGCTCCTCGGTATGAGTTAAAATTGTCTGCATAACACTCCTTGATATGAGCTAACACTATCTACACATGATGCTCCTTGATACGAGCTTAAACTATCTAAAGTTCTCAAATTACGCTCCTTGATATGAGCTAAAAATATCTACAAGCCAAGCTCTTTGATATGAGTCTAAACTATCTAACACAAATCAAATGCAATGCTCTCGACACAAGCTAAAACTATCTACATTATGCTCCTTGATATGAGTTAAAAATATACAAAATCCTCACACATTACGCTTCACAGAACGAGTGAAAACTGTCCACACAAAGCTCCATGGTAAGAGCATAAACTATCTGAAATTCTCAGCTCCTTGATATGAGTTAAAACTATCCACACATAATACTCCTCGACACGAGAGAAAACTATCCTTACAATGCTCCTCGATACGAGTGAAAAATGTCCACACAAGGCTCCCTAATACGAGTGTAAACTATCTGCAAGTTCAAACAAAGACTCATTGACACGAGTATAAACTGTCAGGAAATTCAAACCCAGCGCTCCTTGACGCACAAGCCTAAATTGCATGTTACTCCTGGTCCGCATGAGTATAAATTGTGTACGATGAGCTCCATGATACACGAGCCTAAACTACATGTTACTCGTTATCCGCATGAGTATAAACTATGTACGACACCCACCTAAGGTAATTATACGTGGTTAAACTATTAATTCATCCCACTCAGGTATTTTACGTGGTTAAAACATTAAATACCCTACTTTGTCTAAAGAAGTTAAAGAATAGTCACTCTTGGTCGGCATGAGTATAAACTGTGTACGACACTCCCTTCAAATCAAATTATATCTCTTTGAAGCTTAGCACTCTGCTAAGTTTAGTCATAACTTAGGCTATTCATATCAAGTTGGTGAGGCAAACAATAAAATTCAATCATATTGATCAAGAATGGAGTATCGAAATTTGTTCACTTCAACACAAAGGCGTTTGTGAACAAAATGAGAGGGGGAATTTGTAGTCACTTGAATTTTATTGCCTATTAAAGAAAAATGTGGCAAATTAATGCAATAATGATCAATTAATAATTTATTTATCAAGGAATTTAAATAAATAAATTCCTAAAATAAATTAGTGAATAATTGATAATTGGGTCAGATCCAGTCAAATAAGCCCAAGACAAAGGTGGCCTGACCCAGTCAAACAACCCCGGATAAATTAAACAGGCCCAAGTCAAATAAAGCCTGATTAAAAGTATAATCAAGTTGGAAGGCTCAAGCCCGCAGAGTTAGTGATAGGCGTATTTTGCGCATTTCAATTAAAATCCTCAAGTGTAAGGATGTCAATTGCAGCAGCAAGTACTCAAGTTAAATTATCGATCCCTAGAAGGACAGACAATTATTTATTTATTCTAAATTACTATTTAATAAAAATTATGTGTTCAATTTCCAGAGTTTGAATTTAATTATAATCTAAATTACTGGGATAATAAATAACTCAATAGATAAAAGCAAAGAAGAATAATTCGAAAGTGAATTAAGAGAAAAATAATAGCTCTAGGATATTAGGTATAGTTCAATTGATTTGGTCTCTCAGACTTCCAATTGTTCATTCATGCTATATTATTGGAAATACACCACTAAGCAATTAACCCATTAAATATGATTCGATTTCAAGCTAATAGTATAATATGATTGTTTCCTAAGGTGCGTGGATAATACCTAGCCTCCTTCCTAAATACTAATAATGCAAACTTAAAAAACCTCCGGATGGCCAGTTTGATTAACAAATATTCTCTGAAAGTACTACTAGATTGTATTCACTTCCTACTTGAGTGCTTAATTGCGTTGTTCCACTAAACAACTCAAGTATCTAATTTACCAGCCCTTGGAATTATCGTGTTCACTAGCAAACTACTTTAATTCCTAGAAAATAGACAATATAAATTATGAACGCGCACAAGCTAACACAATAAACCAAGCATCACGATCAACAACATGGTGTATTACGAAGACGTTACGAAACATATAAATAAAATCTGGATTAATCAAATAAATTAGAATGTCAACAGCACGAATTCACACAAGTTGTCTAGGTTTCCAAATCAATTTACCCTATCCTTCAATCCCTAGAACTGTAAAAGGATTTAGCCCATGAGGTTACAAATAACACTCGTGGCTATGAATTTCAATCCAAAATCACAACAAAGGAAGAATAAAGAGAAAGATACAAAACCCTGGCGTCAGCGTGGTTTATTTTCCCTCTCTGTCTCTCTGATTGATTGAGCTCACTCAACTGCACTTTAATCTCCTTTTGAACTGATGGAATGATGGGATGGATGATCTGATGTATGTGTGGGTATGGATGATGTTACGTGAAGTGATTCACAATGGGTTTCTATTGGTGAGTGCTCGGTCTTTCCTCTTTAAGTGTCTTGATCCCCTTTTATAGCTTGGGCCACGATTTTTACTCCACTGGGCTTTTTAAACATGTTTTTACGCACTAAAAGGGGTAAATCCCGATTTCTAGCCCAAAATAAATCAACATGAGTTGAGTATACCCAACACGACTCGTGTTACAGTAAAGTGCAACTTGAGTAACCTAACACGAGTCGTGCTACTAAACCATGCTACCCCCTGTCATGTCGTGCTGCGATGCTCTTGTTTAGTGTCAAAATTGGTAAAAATTTAGAGTTGTTTTATGTGTGATTTTTTAGTGTTTTGTGTGTTTTTTAGTCTTTATTTTCGTATTTATGTCGGATTGATGTTTGTAAGAGAAATGTGGTTTGTGTGTGATATGTGATTTTTTAGTGTTTTGTGTGTTTTTGAGTCTTTATTTTCGTATTTATGTCGGATTGATGTTTGTAAGAGAAATGTGATTTGTGTATGAAATTCTTACAGGAAATGACACTAAAATGATTAAACTTGAAGAGGAGTACATCAAGAAATTTGGGAAAAATAGCTGGAAAATGGAAAAATACAGAAAATTGGGAAATTCGACCCGAATTTCTCATATTCGGGTCGAATATCCGAGAGAGAAAAATTCCGATTGAATTTCTCAGTGTGGCGGAATACAGGGGCACTTGTCCAGGATGAGAAATTCAACCATGGCTTAAAATTCCGGTCGAATATCATGGAAAATGAGATTCTGCGTTTCTATTCAAAAGCGTTAACACGCCTTTCAGAAATTCCAGTCGAATTTGTGTGAAACTCTGCAGCTGCGAATTTTAGAGGGAGAGGAGAACATGACACACATCTATCCCTTTGGGGATTTTGATCCCTTCCACACTTTCACTCTATTTCTTCCATCCATCTTCCATACATTTCATCATTTTGGTGTTGGGGACAAGAAAATCTCAAGAGCTAGAGGTGGAGATCAAGAAGAGTTGAAGATTTCATTCAAGAAATTGAAAGGGAAGATTAAATTCATTTTGTATTTTCATTTGGATCTTAGACTTGATGGGTAATTGTAATGAATCATCTTCTTGTTTTATTACTTTTATCATGTTAGACTAATCTCTCTAGTGGGATTAGGGATATGAAGAGCACTTTTGATTTATATTATCATGTGAATTAAATTGGTTTTTTCTTAATTGTTGTTGATTTCTATTTATGGATTTTGTTCTATTTATGGATTTTGATTGCTTGGATTTTATGATGGTATGGTTTGTTGTTTATGGATGATCTATTGATTTAATGGGTTGTTGATCAATAGGTTATTTGTAGTGATTAAGTGCCTTCATATTATTGATGTCTATATTGCTAGGGGTGTGATGGAAACAACCCTCCATAGTATTAGATGAGCATGGGTAGACATCGGGTTTGGGTTTGACTGAAAGGATATTTGAACCCTATGAGAGGAACCAATCCATCGTTGGCCTTAGTACGCACAAAAGGGAGAATTACCTCTAAATAGTACCTTCTAAGGAAGATTTAGAGCATAATTAGTACCTAGATGGAAGGGGGTTAGTGTTGGGCATCGATCCTAGGTGCGTTTGGGAGTCTCTAGGAGACTACAACCTTTGTAACCCGAAAGGGAGCTTAGGATATCATAGTGATCGCCTCTAATTGATACTAATTAAGTGAAATTCCTTTTGCATGTTAGTATAGGTTGAAATGTTCTTGGATGTTTCTAATCCCATTTCTTAAGTATTTGAATCTTTGACACCAATTCTCTTTTATTTCTAATTTCTTTTATTTGTTATTGTATTTACTTGCTACTTGCTTTAGTTGTTAATTTAAAAAATTATACTCAAAACTCTGATCATCCTTACAAAAGTAACATAAACATGAGCTCACATATTTTATTAATCCAAACTTGACTCCTTTGTGGTTCGATAATTTTATTTCTTGGGATTACTTCTACAACGACCAAGTATTCTTGCTCGTGAGTATGAAAATATTCAAACAAGAAATTGGCGCCGTTGCCAAGGGAATTTAACGGATTAGTAGAGTAATGTGTTATTGTTTTAGTTGTTCTTGATAAGGATACTTTTTTATTTTATTTTATTTGCTATTTTTGTATGTGATCTCACTCTTTGAATTTTCGTAGGTGTTTTATGATCACAAGATCAAAAGAAAATCAATCGATTATTCCTTTGAATTTGGAGTTGGAAAGAACCTTAGGGAGAGAAAAGCTAGGGAGACATAAACCCGAAAATAAAAAAATGGAAGTAAATCATGATGAGATGCTAAAAAATGAAGAGGCACCGCCACATGTTCGTAGAAACATCCAAGAGATGGTTAATATGTTCAATAACCTATTGGCGTTTGATCATTTAGTTAACGTGAACCATTAGGGTTCCATACATTTCAAACAGTTAGCGGAAGCATGAAAACAAAAAAATATATTACCTTTCACTAGAGTATGTTGGAGAAGATGAATTCTTGCCGGCAACCTGCGCAGGCTCACCGTTTTGGACATAACTCTCTCATCCTATATCGGATTTGAGTGATCTACGCGCCAAAACAATCCACTCTTCCATGGCTTTCCGTTAGTATATACACGTCCAATTCTGAGTTCTGTAGGATTTTCTAAAAATCGTGCAAATTGACGGACAGCAGCATCAAACGACCTCTTGATCTTCTGTTATATTCCCAAGTCCAATCTCGACATCTTGTGGGCGACGATCTTCGAGATCTTCTCAATCTGCTATTCTCTCACCCTGCTCACATGTTAGGCGTGATTAATCTTATAGATTAGAGTTTCCGGATAGTTGAGATGATTTATATATGGGCTACAGTAGGGACCAGGAGGAGAAATTAGAGTTGGGCCTCCATTGGACTTAAATATCCAAGCTTAGCCCAAAGCTTATACTTAAGTCCAACAATAATAATATATACCACTAAAATATTATTACTGCACCACAATTCTAATCCCATAATTACGTAATGGGCTCCTTTTTATTATGAGCCCGACAATCTCCCCATGTTTAAGATGTACAATGCCCATTAATTAATTAAGTTACTGACAACTCCATTAATTAATATCTCATCCAAGAGTAGTACCACTCAACCTCATTATCATGCCGGAATAAATCCACCTGCAGGGTTTACATGAAAATCCTTATGAGCTCCTCAAGGGGACATCATCAACCTATGTCGGACACAGATTCCTTCTACAATCAACAGCACACCATAGAGACAGCACTATTTCCCAACTCACCGAGTTTGTTGATTTAATTACATGTAAATCTCACCCATTGATGAATCAAAGAAATACATCCTGTCCTACGTGTCGAGGTAATTGTATAAGGATTAAGAGCATGAACATCCATAATAACTGAGTTCAAGTTCTCCTATAAGTCAGTATAAGTCGAACGATCTCAAGCGGTCCTGCTCAATACACATAAAGTACACTAATGTGATTCTATAGTCAAACTAATACCAAATCACACTACAACCATCCCGATAGAAAGTCCCCGTCTATCTCAGTTGTGAGCATCTGTTCATCCTTTATAAGGAAACTGATAATATGATCTTCTGCGTGTTGTCGCACAACATATTATCTACAGTATAAAGTAAGTAGACTATTGCATCGTGCATATAAATAAATTATAAGACGCAATCATTTGATCATATGATTCTCATTTCAAATAAATTGTAATAACATTGTTCATACAAAATGCTAGACTTTTAGTATACAATCCAACAATCTTTCACTTATACTAAAAGATTATGCTTTCATGTCTTCTGCCACACATCTGATTCCCACTCCCACTACACGACCATCAAAGGTTCTCGTCTTATAGTCCTTGTAAATGGATTTACTAGGTCATCATTCGATACAATCTAGGCGGCAACAACCTTTCCCTCATCATACGATTTCTCGAAACAGGTGGAACTCGCGCTCCATGTGTTAATTGTCTTATGGTCTCGTGATTCCCTCAAGTTTGCAACTGCACCATTATTATCACAATGAATTGTGACAATCTTGGGCAACTTATAAACACTTCAAAGTCCATTATGAAGTTTCTAGAGTCATATAAATATTTTGGCTGCTTCAGAGGCTCCAATTTATTATCTTCCCATGATGGAGTCCGGAGTCCGAAATATATTTCTATATAACACTCCTTCATATTATGACTCAACTTCCTAAAATTAAAAACATAACCTTTGAGGTGGATTTACTGTCGTCTCTATCTGATTTGAAAAATCCGAATCTACGTAGCCCACAAGAAGTAGTGAATCTGTCCTGTAAGTCCACATATAATTTTTAGTCCTTTTCAGGTACATAAGTATATGTCTTACCACAGTTCAACATTCTAGTTTTTGGGTTACCTTGATACCCACTGACCATGCCATTGACAATATAGATATACGTTCTCGTGCATAACATTCCATAGATTAATCTTCCTTATTTGCCGAAGCATAAGGAACCGCTTTCATCTCTTTTATCTTCTTTTGTGTGAAGACACTTCCTTAGATAAATTTACATGCTAAAATGAGAAAGGATTGTATCATTTCATGAAGCGTGAGACAAGCATAACATCCTTTCTTTTGATCCGTATTACCATGATCAAAAGGATATTATTTTGCTTTTCTTAAGTCCTTCATCTCATACCGCTTTCTCAACCATACCCCATACACCCGACAATACTCTTTCATTGTCTCCAATGAGCAAGATACTATCTGCGTATAGTACAAGAAAGTACCACCACATTTTCGTCACTCTTTTCAATACACAAGCCCCATTCGAACATTGATTAAATCCATGTCACTGGATTTACCTCATTAAAACGGATGTTTCATGATCTTGAAGCTTGCTTTAGTCCATTGATGGACACCTTTAAGCTTACAATCAAAATGATCTTAGCCATTTGCAATGAATCATTCTGGTTGCTTCACATAGATGTTTTCCCTCAAGACTTCCATTCAGAAAAGCTGTCTTGACATCTATTTGCTATCACTCATATTTCATATAAGTAGCAACAGATAAAAGAGTCCGGATCAACATAGGCATAACTATCGGTAAACAGGTTTCCTCATAATCGAACCTTTTCTTTCTGATTATACCTTTTCACAACAAGCTTTGCTTCCAAGGTTTTCACCTTACGGTATGATCCTCTTTATTTTGTATGACTACTTCCAATGGCTTTTACACCATTTAGTGGTCCTTCAAGCTCTCAGACTTGATTTAGAATCCATTGATTCTATTTCACAAACAATTGCACTTTGCTAAGATTTGACATTTCTATCTTGTAGTGCTTCGTCGTATCCGTTGTCCATTCCATGTTTACTAGGGACCAAGTCTCACGACTCTCCCAAAACACATATCTTACAGGTTGTCGAACAACCCTCCCACTACAACAAGGCACTACACGCAATTGTGTATCAGACATGACATGCGTTGCAGTTTACCTTGTGGTATATCCTCTTGTACACTTGGTACTCTTACTCTGTGTTTTTCCCTCTCACTTCCTTTAGAACAATTTATACATGGGTTTATGATTTAATACATAGTTCTTTTATAAAAATCTAGTGTTTGTGTTAACAATCACCCTTCGATCTTTTGAACTAAATAAATTATCACCCTTCATTTTTCTAGGATTTCCCACAAACAGACAAACGTTATACAAATGTTGTTTCTAGGGCATACCCATAAAATGAATTTAGTAATTCCAAATAATTCATCATCTATGTAATCATTTCCAAAAGAGTCTCACTCCTATTAGTATTAGAAGACGCGTTATGAATTACTATTTGTTGCATCCGTGGGATAAACATGATTTAAGAGTGAATGTCTACTAATGTACAACAACAGATTATAGCTCCATCCTTCATTATAATGACCATGTCATCTAAATGAAATAGAGTATCCATCCATAAATGCATAGAAACTTAAATCAAATTCATTCTATGAAAAATGTACGTATAGACAATTTCTCAAAACCAAATGTTTATTCATATCGTAAGATAAATAAACAACTCCCACTGCAACAGATACTATCTCGTAGAATTATCCTTTTATATTATAATCTCATCATCACTTAGTTGCATGCTTTTAGTGACTCCGGTATCTACACACTACGTGTCAGTAAATGCCATCACTAATCATACTTCAACGACTAGTGAATGAGATACTAACCTTGTTCACATCATGATGAAAATGGCTTTCCTTCGCCACATGTTTTGTCAGAAGTTCCCCACCATATACTGCCTCTCGTATTTCAGGTAGAACTTGCTCATAACATCTAGGCAAATTATGGAGAATAAATTGATCTAGGTTTTCCCTTCAATTTCTACTCCAAGCTTTCCCAATTCATTCATCATCTAATCCATGACCTATCGCCTTTATAACTTACTCAAGTATCTGAAGAGTCGCATGAGACCATCATATTTCTATGAACCTCTCACCTCTTCACTAGAGACTTTAATAGGCATCATGGGACATTCTTAGTGAGAACACGTTTTATTTTCCTAAGCAGTGAAATTCGAAACCAAGATTCTTTTTTAATCTTCTAATTTTGGACTAGTAAATATGTTTTCTTTTAGTTAGCAATAAGTAAAATGAAACCATTTGAAATTGCAGAGAATCATAAATAAATACACCGATCAAATCTTCAAATTTATCCATTTATTTTGATTCCTTCAAAATAATATAAAAATAAAATTCACCGACATCTCAAGCACCGTGAGTCTGCAAGCTACGTTAGTGTGGACGTTTACAAACCCGAACATTTACAAGAGAAGATTTTACCCTTTAATTTCATTTGTCAACCTAACCTCATGACAAAATAATTAATAGTCGGTTCCTTTTTAGCCATGCAAATAATAGTAGTGACTCTGTTGGAGGGATACTAATTATTTACACCTAAGTGTACACCATTATTTGATCCCAAGTCCATTGCACGAGCTTGTGTGCCTTACAATTGGAGAAGTACACACACGCTCGAATAACTTCCTACAATCATCAATTATATGTTTGTACCAGTGAACCGCACATAATCTAATACGTTAGGGAGGAAGGTTTATGCCAACACGCAAGTTTATGTGCCACATTACAAATAATAATTATTTAATGAAGTCTGTACTAGTGATCTGTGAATAAACTCATCCGTTAGGGAGGAAGGCCTATTGCCAACACGCAAGTCTACTCACATCACTTACAACCCAATAATGGAGGCCGCGGGAATTATTTACCAATTCTCTCTCCCACTTAGTAATTTTAACACCAAGAGTCTTTACATGCATATAATATTCATACTAAAATACGCAACCTAGCATGCTCCTATTACGGCATATAAGACAGTAAATCACAGAGAACCATGCATAACATATATAACAACAATTAGATAATTAAATCAATTATTAAAAATTATATATCAACGAATTCGATTGATCTCCACCAAGCATGAATGTGGGCAACGCAGACGGGGATCGACCTACCTGGTCAGGTCGCGGGGTTTGGGGCAGCGTCCCAAAACCTAATCTGAAAATTAGAAGTCGATCTTCATGAATTTTCCTTAGATCATTTACCCGACAACCTATTCCACCACTCCGGCACCCTACTCGACATCCACACGCCAAGCTGTCCATCCACCGTGTTCCATAGAAACCAAGCTCGACTCGAGCAACTCACCACACCAAAACTCGACATGAGCTTGCCACCGAGCTCATCTCCGTGCATCAAAAACACTGGCACGACTCGTGCCAGACACCAGTACGAGTCGTGCTGCCCCACATGCCATCGTGCTTGTCCAGCTACACATCCAACATCCAACTGCCTGGTACCCTGCACGACCAGTGCGGGAAGCTGTGGGCAGTCATGCCGACTAAGCCTTCGGGTCGTGCCGTCAATCTCTCAGCTAATACCCTCCACCGTGCGCCCAACACTAGGGAACCATAGGCCAGAAGCTTCCGTACGCCAGCATCTTTGCCCCACATAGGGCCCAGCCGTGCTCGGCCGCCACCCAACCTATCGCACTTGTTGCAAGAAGCTTATTCAACACCTGCCCACTAGTCTATCAAACTTGTGTCATCGTGTGTCATCAGCTTGAATCGCACGATAATGTTTTCCATCAGCACGCCATATGCTCGGCAGCAAGCCCGGCACTATACTGCCAATGAGTGCCCTGCTCGCCATCAACCAGACTCATGTTCTCCTACGACTCGACCCAGCCAGGAGAGACCCACCCAGAACATATGAAGACTCGCCCGGAATAGAAGCTGACTCACTCAAAAATCCACACGGACTCGTTCGGAATGTCTGGCAGACCCTCTCAGAGGCTCCATCAGACTCGCCTTGTAGTTCTGCATTCAGCAGCGTGTGCTTCATGCTATCCGCCTCAGTGATCTACCAGAAAATAGTGACGACCAGTCCAACCATCATCATCCATCCGGCTTGAACCATACGCTAGCGATCTTTCTCATCAGCCTTCATCGATCGTACCTGTCCAGGTGCCATTGGCATGTGGGTTTGGCAAAACCCTAGCCTCCTTGATCGATCTATCTGACGTGCTCCCCGACTAAGAGTCTATGTCAACCTTAGCCGCCGTGGAGAATTTTATCCTAGGCTGCTATTGGGAAAACGCAGGGCCACAACTAAAGCGGTCCTGCTCAATACACACAAAGTACACTAATATGATTCTATAGTCAAAACAAACTAATACCAAATCATACTACAACCATCCCGATAGAGAATCCCCGTCTATCTTAGTTGTGAGCATATGTTCATACTTTATAAGGAAACCAATAATATGATCTTCCGCGTGTTGTCGCACAAAATATTATCTACAGTATAAAGTAAGTGGACTATTGCATCGTGCATATAAATAAATTATAAGACGCAATCATTTGATCATATGATTCTCATTTCAAATAAATTATTATAACATTGTTCATACAAAAAGCTATTCTTTTAATATACAATCCAACATAACCAATACAAGAAAATGTGCAAATACCTCAAGAGAGACCATGGCCAAGGGCTATCCGGGATTATTTTCAACCAAGAGCTTTACATGATATGGGAGTGATGGCTCCACCTATTACGGCTAATAACTTTGAGTTAAATCCCGACTTGATTCACATAGTACAGGCCAACCAATTTGGAGGAGGTTTACATGAAGATCCCAATGAACATTTAACCAATTTTATGGAGGTTCCTAATACTATCAAGATTTACAGAGTTTCGGATGATGCCATATATATGAGATTGTTTCCCTTCTCATTGAAGGAGAAGGCAAAAGCTTGGCTAAATACGATACCTTCGGGCACTTGCAACACTTGGCTTGATTTGGTACAAAAGTTCTTGAACAAATATTTTCCTCCATCAAAGACATTGCAACTTAAGAGCTTAATTACTGAATTCAAGCAACTTCCACTTGAGAGTTTTTATGAAGCATGTGAGCATTTTAAAGAGATGTTGAGGAAGTGCCCTCAACATGGATTTGATGAGAACCAACAAATTGGTTTCTTTTATCAAGGTTTGAAAGGGGATGCTCGGATGTTTGTAGATGCCTCTTCGGGAGAATCTTTGCTTGGATTGACATCTCAAAAGGCTATGAATATTTTTGAAGAGATTTCAGTGAATATATATCAATGGCCTTCCGAACGAGTTGTTGGTGGATATGAGCTTGAGAAAGTGGCTCAAGTAGAGAGATTTTGCGGAGTAAACCAAGGTGGATTTCAAAGTGATGACATGAAAGAGATGAATGCTAACCTCTTAGCATTGACGAAGCAAATGAGCCTAATCACTCAAGGGCTTTCTCAAGGAGGAGGTATGAGTTCAAGCATGATGGAAGCAAGCACAAGTCCACAAGTCATGGAAGATGTGGCAAATTTGGATAGAAGTAATTTTCAAGGAAATTCCCAACATCAAGCGAATTTTCATGATAGATATCAAAATCAACAAAAAGGAGTTTATTTCAACCATCAAGAAGGAGGTCAAATAAGACATGACAATGTTGGTTCTTCTAATCCTATAGAAGACATGCTTAAGAAGTATTTGACTCAAAATCAAGAAAGGATGGAAAAATGTGAAAATAATGTTGACAAGATGAGAGTGGAAGTGCATGACTTGGGTGTGAGCATAAAGTCTCTTGAAAATCGAGTGGGAGAAGTTGTCTCTTTCGTAGAAATCATGCGAAAAGGAAAATTTCCATCATCTTCGGAGCATTATATGAGCATTAAGGTGAAAGAGGATAGATTGATTGAAGAAGGGTTGGTGGATTGTAAGGTGGATAAAGAGAAAGAAGAGGCAAAGAAAGTAGAAATGGAGTTCGAAGAAAAGAGGAAAAAGTGGAAAGAAGAGAATGTGCCTAAGTGGACAAGGGTGAAAGAAGAAATGAATAAAAAAGATGAGTATGAATGTGATAATTGGGGGTTCCAATTACTCCTATTCCAATCCCTTTTCCTAGAAGGTATGTGAAGAAAGAAAAAATTGAGGAGTATGAAAAATACATTGAGTCCTTAAAGAAGAAATATGAGGAGAGTAAGAAAGTTGATCTAGCTAAGAAGAGTGATCCAGTGCATGAAGAGTCCTCTATGAAAGTTGGTGATCCAGGAAAGTTTATTATCCCATGTGAAGTTGAAGGAAAGAAGGTTATAAATGCATTGTGTGACTTGGGAGCTAGTGTGAATATTATGCCTCATTCTATCTTTGAAGAAATGGATATGGGAGAGCTCAAGCCCACTACTACATGCCTTCAAGTGGCGGATGGATCAACTATTAAACCTTTAGGAGTGGTGGAGGATGTAGTAGTTGAAGTGAAGAAGTTGGCCTTCCCAGTGGACTTCATGGTTTTAGAAATGAAGGTCGTTCCTTAAACTCCTATGATCTTAGGACGACCATTCTTGGCAACTGGAAGAGCTAAAATCGATGTGGAAAGAGGAGAATTGTCCTTTAGCTCAAACAAGAAGATTGTTACATTTTCATGTAACAAAAAGAAAAATAAGGATGATTCTTACCTCAAGCCTCCTATCATACCTCCGGATGATATTCATAGATTTAAAAATTCTTACCCTTTTAAATCTTCTAATTCTCTTTTCCATGATTATATTGAAGATTTTAATCTTAACTTGTCTTTGTTTGATATTGCCAGGAATGAGGACTCGGACATTGAATGGAAAATTGATAAGAAAGAGTCTCATCGACCTTGTGAAGAAGAAGAATTTTCACCTACGTTTCTAACAAAAAAGTTGATGATCAAAAGTAAGAAAGGAGAAATTGTATTGGTGGACAAGCAAAAGGCTAAACAATTTTTCAAAGTAAAGATGAGATAAGGAAGTGTGAAGGACTACTCTTTAGTCCTATGAGCTTAACAATTTCCATCCGGCCTGAAGATGTTAAACTTAGCATTTAATGGGAGGCAACCCATTCTTTTAAATTATTGTTAAATAAGTTCTTCACCTCATGCTCTTGGTTGTTTGATTGTTTCTTATTTTTCTTTGCATTGTTTGTTTATTGTAATGTTTTGGTGATGGTGCTAAGTGGTGCGGATTTGGAGCATATTGGATTCCGAGAAGAGCTACGATGGATGCTTCAAAGGGAGTACCTATTCTTTGGTCTAAAGTTAATTCTTGCCTTAATTACGAATTAAGTTTGGGGGTTGATTTTTATATGCTCTTGTAGATTCTCTCGTAATATGAACATTTGCATCGGTGCACACTATTCCCTTGTGTCTTGTGTTTGTTGTGGTGTTTTTCTTTTTATTCTTGTGCTTGTGTTTGATTGTTTGTGTGTTTGTGAGTATTATGGATATTGGTTGGTGATTGAGTAGGTTATTGATTAAGTAAGGATGATAGACATAGCTCCAACAACACCTGATTCATGCCTTTTCACAATATATATCGGTTTACAACCGATTTCATCCTTCAAACACTCCATAATAGCACAAATACAGGTGCAAGATTCGTGAATTAACACACTCATCAAACCTCCAAACTTACATGTTGCTCGTCCCAAGGTAACGCAATCAAACTAAGGAGTCGTGTATAATTCACGCGATCACCAAGTACAATACATATTACACATGCAATTTCATCAATTAAAGACAAGTATTTCCTGCATCATACATATCATTCATGCAAAACATCACTCAATCATATCACCATTCAGAGTACTAAGTCATCAAGCTCACAAGATAAGTGTTTACTCTCTCACTCAAGTGCTAGTTGCACTTAACAGGTTAGTGTATATGCTCATACTCAATCCATACTTACGCGTAACCATAAGCTTGGCAAGGGTCTCAAAAATCAACTCACAATCAACTCATTACTAGGATCACAAAGGACTTGTTTTTGGGTTGTAATGTTGGCTCTTTGGAAAGGGTAGAAAAATTTAGATAAAGTGACTCAAACTCTAGTAGAGAGTTACCTTGGAGGTTCTTGCTTTCTTCATTCGGCTACATATTCTCCTCCAATTCCTTCTCTTGCACTTGAAACTTTTGAATTTCCTTCTCTTCCTTGCATCAACGTCATTTTTCTTTTGATAACTCGGGTACTGGTTGTAGGCACTACCCTTTTTAAATAGCAATTGGGGTACCAGTTTCAGGCACTACCCCCTAAACAAGATTTAACCATACACTTCTTCTTCCTATACTCAACCACAATTTATCTTCCTTCTTCTCGCAACACTTATTCACCTCAAATCTCTACTAATGAATAGGGTATTCAACAAAGCTCAAGTAAAGTTTAAATAAGGTTCTTTTATTCTGCTTGTCAAAGAAAAAACTTTTAAGGCTCAAACGGGGCTACCAAAGGTATATATAATCAATGGGAAGGTAAAATTCGGCTAAGTAACTCAAATAATCAAGAATGGCCTAAGATCATATCCTAGCAATTTACCAATTGTAAGTCTCACACAAGACTCCAAGCTAAGTTCTAGAATACGTTCATATGAATGACTCTCTCAAGAATAACCTATCATGATCAACCATGATTAAAAGGCTCAAATCCTCACATAGGTAAATAGAATCCTAAGTATTCCTCATAGCACATAATCAAGATCAATTTTCACAATAACTCTACATACTTATCAAATTATACATGCTCTTATCAACGAAAATTAACACATGAACATATGAATGCACAAAATCCATGAACCCATACATCATAGTCAATCATACAAGCATCTCTACAACTCCCAACTCATACATCTCAATATATCCTAGAACTCAACATTCATGAGTAACACCGCAAACAACTCAAAACACGGAACAAAACACCACTAAACATTAGGCAAGTTGCAAAAAATCGACACATAAACCGATTAAAGTTTAAATATGCTGCAAAAAATCAACTCCCCTAACAAATGTTACAAAGAAAAGATTATACTATCGGTGCTTATCGAGGTAAGTACATCATACCCCCCAAACTTAGTAGAAACTATAGTCGAAACTAAGTTTGCAAAGAGATGAAATTGCCAATAAGTAAGCACTTCAAATATAAAAATTTCTTACTCACACAAATGAAATAAAGCAATAAAACGGGAGGGAAAGCTTCCAATAGGCGCTCTAGTTTAACATCGGAGAGTCACGACGAATGTAACCTTTTGGACTACTCGATCAAAGGACGGTCTTCTCGCATTCTTACCTCCAAGTACTTCTTTCCTCTCTTATTTTCTGCAACAACCACCTCACCCTTTGTAACTAAAACAGAACTTTTTGAATTTCTTTCCTCCCATGACTGGCTTGACTCCTTCTTGTCAATCCTCCACTCAATTGTAGGCTCAACTTGCGTAGCAACACAAGGATCAAACAAGTTAGAATTTTCAACACCAATATAAGAATAAAAATCCGGAGGTATGTTCGGAGGCTTTAGATATGGATCATCCATCTTTCTTGCAACCAAAAGATTATCAAATATCACATTAGAGTTAATAGTAAGAATAGTAAGAGATATGCTTGGTCCTGTGATCTACTCTACCACTTCAATTATCTTGTTCTCATGCTTCTCTTCCTTAGCAGCAGGCTTCATTTCCTCCTTAACAGTGGACTTCTGATTCACCATGTCAGCAGTGGTCTTCCTTATCTGTTCATCCCTGGCATCACCTAATGCAAGTAACTTCTTAAGATAATCAATACATGCATCGTTAGATAAACCCTCAAACTCTGCATCAGACAAGGCGAAGTTCTCCTCAAACTTTGTGTCGACTACTTCCACAGACTTGCATTGTTGTTGATTTGTAGGCCTCTTCATTGCTTTGTCAAGGTTGAATAAGACCTCTTCTTTATCCATTCTAAGCCGCAACTCACCCTTCTGCACATCAATCATGGCTCCAGCAGTAGCAAGGAAAGGTCTCCCCAAAATAAGAGGGATATTATCATTGTCATCTTCTATCTCAAGTACAAGAAAATCCACAGGAAAGATTATTTTCTCCACTTTGACAAGAACGTCTTCAATAATGCCTTTCGGAAACGTCATTGACTTATCCGCCAATTGTAGAGCAACCGTAGTAGAAGATAACTTTCCCATACCAAGCCTTTGAAATATAGACAATGGCATCAAATTGATGCTTGCCCCAAGATCGCACAAGGCTAGTCGTGCCGGCCCTTTTCCTATCTCACAAAAGATAGTGAAGCTTCCCGGATCTTTCATCTTCTGTGGTAGCTTCCTTTGGATAATCGAGCTGCAATTTTTAGACAAGTTCACCATCTCAACTCCGTTCAAGCTTCTCTTTTTCAACAATATATCCTTAAGGAATCAGGCATAGTACAGCATCTCCAATATTGCCTCAGAGAAAGGAATACTCAAGCTTATCTTATTTATGATATCTGAGAACGTCTTAAACTTCTCTTCCAATCCCTTCTTAACCAGATTATAAGGAAACGGCGGAGGTATCTTTGTTTTGGGGATACCCCATTCATCACGCTCGACCTTCTCCGCTTTATCCTTTTTAGCTTTCAACCTCTTGGCTTTTTTCCACTTCTTCTCTGCTATGATCTCAGTACTTTGCTCATTTGGAACCAATGGAGTAATATTCTCATCACGAGGAGTGTTCGGTGAACAAACAGGTGCATTACGGGATAATTCGACCTCGATTCGACCAGGGCTGCTGGTCTAATTGGGCACATAGTGGTCAAATTGAGCACTTGGAAGTCTGTTCTCACCCCGCATGTTGGATTCGACCTGGATTTGACCAGATGGTCTGGTCGAATTGAATTCCTCTTGGTCGAATCAGCTCACTATAAGATTTCTGTCCTCCGATTCGACTTAAATTCGACCTGTGGTCCTGGTCGAATCGACTGGATTCAGGTTGAATAATAGGGTGCTCCGGATGATGTGATTCGACTAGTATTCGACGAGATGACCTGGTTGAATTGAAGTCTCCCAGGTCGAATTGAGGCTCTGCTACTTCCGACACACGTCCAGAAGGGTAATTCGACCTCTCCTGTTCAATTCGACCTATGTTGTTGGTCGAATTGAGCCCTCGACGTGTCCAATTTTGACTCCGGCCTTATCGGTCTCTCGTACTGTGATCCCGACCTCAGTGTAATGACGTGATAAGACATTGGATTCTCAATACTTTGAGATGGAAGGTTCCCTTTCTCAATAGATTGAGTCAATATGTTCACATTTTCAACCATCGTCCCCATTAACAATGTAAGATCCCTTACTTGTGTAGACAAATCCTTATGGTTTGCATCAATCTTCTTCTCTAACTTGGCCTCAAGACGATCCACTCTAGCATCATTCCTAGCCATGTACCTATTCACAATATCTTCAAAATCAGGCTTTCCTTCTTCTACTTTCGCACCCGGATCAACACCCATAGGTGCTTGAATTGCATTATTAGGATTACTCCATGAAAACTCCAGCCTCCTAGGCTGTTGATAATTATCCGGGGGCCACGATTATTGTAGTTCCCTTGATAATTCCGGTTACCCTGATTTTGAAACCTTGTTCCTTGAATACTTTGGCCCATAGCATAGTTTGCTTCTTCCATCTCCTCTTGGATCGTTCCATCATTAGTAACTTCCTGCTGCATGATTGGTACGCGCTGAGATATATCACTTATTTACTTTTGCTGGGACTCAAGTAGTTTGTTGATACTCGACAAGCTAGAGACGATCTCATCTTCTCTACTTATTTTCACCATAGCATGCTCAACCTTAACTACTTTTCCAAGGACATAAGTGTCACTCACTCTATCAGTTGGCCAATCTCTTGAGTTCATCGAAATATCTTCAAAAAGTTTCTCGGCCTCTAAGGATGACTTAGTAAGCAATGCTCCATTAGAAGAAGCATCCAATAACACACGAGAATCACAGTCCAATCCACTGTAGAATATACTGATATATTGAGCTTTAGATAGCCCATGTTGTGGACACTTACGAAGCATGTCCTTGAATCTGTCCCAAGCTTCATGAAACTTCTCTCCACTACTGATAGCAAATTGGTTAATGTCTTGCTACTTCTTGAACACCTTCGTAGGTGGCATGTATCTTTCCAAGAAATTTAACTTCAATTGCTCCAAAGTAGTGCATTCAGCTGCGTTAACAGTGTCGTACCAATCTCTCGCCTTTTCAGTAAGCGATAATTTAAACAAGAGGATCTTCCTAGCATCTTCATGTTCTCTTGCGTCTTTTTTAATACTTGCATAGCCCAAGAACTTGTTTAGATACTGCTGCGGATCCTCGAAAGTCCCTCCTGAAAAGGAGTTCCTTTCTATCATGCTAATAAGAGCAATGAAGATTGAAGTACGCATTAGCCCCTTTGCTCCTAGAAGCCCAAAGTGTCTAGCCCCATTATTCTTGAAGACTTCATGGATGACCAGATTGTCTGAATTCGCTGCCATGTTGATTGTCAGTACTTCCAAATTACCTTCGGTTGCAGCTTCAATCGTTTGCGAATTTAGCACGTCAACTTCAACTCCAAGGTTAAGAGCTTCATTTGGATCTACGTTCTTATTCTTACCCTTCTTCTTCTTTTTCTTCCTTGATGACGCTCCGATCTCAGGATTATATAGTTCTAATTCACCTTTATTTGATCTTGTAAGCATAGACCTGAAAAGAATAAAAGTTAAAACAGCAAAACAAGAATTAAAATAGTCCTAATAAAACTAGAAATAACAAAATTATATTTTATACCGTTCCCGACCAATGGCGCCAGAAACTTGATAGGCGTTTTCTCAACACACAATTAATCCTCAAGTATGAAGGATATCAATCGTAGTTTTGAAGGTGACCAAGTTATATATCGTACCCAAAGGACAGATAAATATCAATTTAATTATATTCTAGTTAATTATGACTATGTTGGTAATTATAATGGTTTTGATAGTAAAATTAAGTAACAACTATTAATTGAAATAGCAAGTAAAAATAACAAGAAGAAGAGATAAGTTAGTTGTGATCAAGTAAGATAGTAGGTAGTTCATCAGGTAATCCAGTTCCACTTATTAATTCATACTTTCGTATGACGGTGTCCGACTCTGCCTTGTGGTTTATGGACGCATTACTAAACCATGCAAATTCACTCTATAGACACAAGTAAATATGCATATGACATGTGTGAATATCCTCGGAGCAAGATGTATACTTTACCCATCTTTCTAGGTACTATCATAATTAATTATTTCCCGTGCAGTTAGTACTCTAACCCGATTTGATCTCCCTTTATAGGTACTATAAAGTTATACTCTTTATCCTACTTATTAACCCGAATATGATTCAATTAACTAGTATTCATATAAGATAGTTCTAATAAAACTTCGGAATCCCTTCACTTAGAATTATAACATAAAACTCTGCTCAACAGTGAACGCACTCAAATAATAACCACGTTATGTATTCAGACTCTACACAACAATTATTGATTCACAAAACGACCTAGAGTATGGGTTAAAAACGTGCAATCTTATATAAAATAAACCACAAGTAGTATTGTACGGAGTTTACACACGAAAGATAAATTATCTCATGAAACCTTCATAACCCTATAACTACTGAAGCGGCTCTAGCCCATGATTGATCTAAGAATAATCATGGTTAGTTGGACCGATCTTACTTGAATTTCCAGCGGGATCTCTGTCACAGCCCCTCCGGATGATGGACGATCGACTCTCCTCTCCTCTCAACTCTTTGTCTTCTTGTCTTCTTGATCAAGTTGTCTCTTATGATGCTGCACAAGCCTTCTTTTATACTTGTAATCACATCTCCTAGGCTTGGAATGGGCTTTTTAGGTGATCACACGCATTGACAGTATAAAAATACGGATATGGTAAGTTTCCGAAGCTCAATTTGACCTCAACAACAGGTCGAAACTCATCCAAGTCAAATCACAGGTCGAATCGGCACACTGTAAGTCCCAGATGCTCGATTCGACCAACTACCCTGGTCGAATCGAATCAAAGTGACGAGGTCGAATCGGCATTTCCGCTAATCGATTCGACCTCGATTCGACCTGATGCCTAGGTCGAATTCCCCTGTTGTGGTTGAATTCACCTTTTGCTCATGTTGTGCTGCCAATTCGACCTGAAGGGCTGGTCGAATTGATCTCTTTCAGGTCGAATCGTACTCCTGCTTCGCCCAATCGGATGGCTTCGACTTCCTTTCTTCAGTTTTCAACACTTCCACTCTGATTTCCTTCAAAAAACCACTCAAATAGCTCCAACAACACCTGATTCATGCCTTTTCAGAATATATATATCTATTTACAACCGATTTCATCCTTCAAACACTCCATAATAGCACAAATCCAGGCACAAGATTCGTGAATTAACACACTCATCAATTAGCATGTGAATTAAATTGGTTTTCGCTTAATTGTTGTTGATTTCTATTCATGGATTTTGATTGCTTGGATTTTATGATGGCATGGTTTGTTGTTTATGGATGATCTATTGATTTATGGGTTGTTGATCAATAGGTTGTTTGTAGTGATTAAGAGTCGTCATATTATTCATGTCTATATTACTAGGGGTGTGACGAAAATGACCCTCCATAGTATTAGATGAGGATGGGTAGACATCGAGTTTGGGTTTGATCGAAAGGATATTTGAACCCTATGAGAGGAACCAATCCATCGTTGGCCTTAGTACGCACAAAAGGGAGAATTACCTCTAAATAGTACCTTCTAAGGGAGATTTAGAGCATAATTAGTACCTAGATGGAAGGGGTTAGTGTTGGGCATCGATCCTAGGTGCGTTTGGGAATCTCTAAGAGATCTACAACCTTTGTAACCCGAAAGGGAGCTTAGGATATCATAGTGATCGCCTCTAATTGATACCAATTAAGTGGAATTCCTTTTGCATGTTAGTATAGGTTGAAATGTGCTTGGATGTTTCTAATCTCATTTCTTAAGTATTTGAATATTTGACACCAATTCTCTTTTATTTCTAATTTTTCTTTTTTGTTATTGTATTTACTTGCTACTTGCTTTAGTTGTTAATTTCAAAAATTATACTCAAAACTCCAATCATTCTTACAAAAGTAACATAAACATGAGCTCACGTATTATATTAATCCAAACTTAACTCCTTATTGGTTCGATAATTTTATTTCTTGGGATATACTTCTACAACGACAGAGTATTCTTGCTCGTGAGTATGAAAATATTCAAACAAGAACTCTGAAACTGAACTGCTTACGGACTTCAACACAACTCATGTTGACAAGTCGTGTCACAACCTGTCAACTCGTGTTGAGTCCATTCTGAAACATGACGCCTGCTCTGCCTTACACGACTTGAAACAAACTCAACACGACTTGTGTTAGCAAGTCGTGTTATCGCCTGTTAAGTCGTGTTGCACACTTCTAAAACTTGGCATTCTTTAGGACTCAACACGACTCGTGTTGACAAGTCGTGTTGGGCCATGCAACTCGTGTTGGCCTATTTTTCACTCGTTTCTTGCTCGTCTTCGGTTCTGCTTTATTTTGACCAGTTTAACATTTAAAACTCAACAAAACACCTTAGTAGCACCTTAATCATGCAAGATATGTAAACCACAAAATTCTACACGAATTTATGGCCTTATTCTAACAAAAACGGTGTGATGTGAGACCAAAAAGACGTAAATTTCTACTCTCATCAGTTAGGTCAAATCATATATTGACCAATCAAACTTCGTTATAGATGGAAAGGCTCAAGCCCCAAAATCAGGTCAAATCTGCCCTGTACCAATCAGACTGCGAGTTATATATGGGACTTCCTTACCCTTCACCTAAATAAAGAGCCCTCCTCCATTTATTCCAGACACACTCAGTCACCTGAAGAGATTCAAAAAAAAATGAGCAAAGACTAAAGCCCAACCTCCCTTCAAGATCTTCAAGTCAAGAACAGCCTCGGATCAGAGATCAAGATTTACATATCTCTGATCCGGTGTTCTTCAAGTCTTCAAGTCAAGAACAGCCTCCGCTCATAGACAATGTTCTAAACTCCTCCGATCTGACATTTTTCAAGTCAACAGCCTCCGATTAGAGATCAAGGTACTACACCTCTCTGATCCGGCGTTCTTCAAGTCAGAAATAAAACTCGATGTGAGATCAAGGTGCTAAGCCCCTCAGATTCGACGTTTCTTCCTGTCAGACTCATCCAGCAGTCATTATGAAATCAACGGTGTTCTACCAAATTGAACGGCGTTCTTCATAAGAAATCTTCAAGTCAATGTTTGATTCGAACAAAGGCTTGACACCTCCGAATCAACGTTTTCAAAGCTTCAAGCCTGAGCTTGGACAAGCTTCATCTGAAGATTCGACTCAACACACAAGTCAACACAAGCAAGCCAAAGTCAACAACTCATAGTCAAAGTCAAGCCAAATTTGTTCGAGAGAAGAATCAAATGATTGATTAGAGATTGTAACCCGTTTACATATTCTTTCGAATTAAATTCATTAGGATTATCTTTGTACCCAATTTGTATTTATTTCATCATAAACACAAAATTTGTTGTTAAAGAATCGAAGATGGATGAAGATAGAACAATCTAAGAAGTATGCAAGACTAGTGAAATCATAGAAAAGACATATATAGACTCACACACATACACATGCATTGATGAACACCATGTTATGATAATAAGGGCACTCACTAACTCAACCTAAGAATATACTTAGGATGTAGACTGCCTAGGGGGTCATTCAAACCTAACCTATTCCTTGAAAAGCTTTTAAGAGTGTCTTCAATCCTCACCATTCTTATAGGTACTCGTGGCTAATAATATACCAGTGTAGAGATATTATCACGAAGAATTCTCTCTAGTAGGCAGGGACGTTTGCCAATCTTCCCTTTCTAAGGTCAGGTGAGTATTGTTTTGGTTCCCCTCATTAGTTCAAATACTTTTGCAAGTAATTTTTACCAATGTTCTATCATGAGATTCTAAGCATGCATTAAATGTATTTCAATCTCAAGACATACATAATAGAGTCATATCATGCTATCAATGATTCAATTACTTAATCATAACACACAATCAAGGTCTTACCTCTATTTCACATGCCATGATCAAATAACCACACAAGTAATAACATAATATGAGAATAAGCATTCATGATAGAAAATATTCATAACAATCATTTCATCAAACATGTGATGTGCAATATCTACATAGTCCATAACCAATCATATTTCTAGCCTTATAAGAGAGACTAACCTTGCAACATCATCATAAGATCAATACAAATTTGATTACAAAACATTGTTGCTACAAAATTAGAACATGAACAAATCAGAAGGTTGGATGCTTCCTTTGTCACTTGTGAAGAATCTCCCTCTCTTATGCCCAAATCCTCTTCAAGTTGATTGATCCTCCTTAGATTGGTGATGGTGATGGAATTATGGAAGATATGAGAGAATCAAGTGGATTTGATAGATTAAATGGATGGATAGATGGAAGGATGGAATGGAGAGGAAATGTGTGTGAAAAGTGGTGTTTAGTAGGTATAGAAACTGTCCAAAATGATTCCTCTCGTAAATATCTTGCTAATTGTGCATTTATAGGCCTAGAACCTTCTAGAATAATCGCTGATCAAAATTCCACTTAAAGGCCGCACTCAACTCGAGTAAGCAACTCGACTCGAGTGGCAACACATTTTCTTGATAGCTTATAGTTTCTGACAGAGCTCAACTCGAGCTCTGAACTCGAGCAACAGGGAAGGCCGTGTTCATATTTCTGATTTGTATAGTAGACGTCCATGGCCGAGCCAACACAACTTGACTCAGGCTAGGCGCAGGGACTCGACTCGGGTCCTCAATTTGAGTCGTGTCGATCAACTTCTGCTAGTTTTCTCCCGTTTCGACTCCCGACTCTATTTTGCTCCATTTTTCACTTGTTTCAAGCATATTTTAGCTTATTTTTACACATTTATCAATTCAAAGCATAAATCTTAATATGAACACAAAACACCATCAAATACTACCAAATGCTATACAAACCGGATAAAATCATACAAAAATATACATAAAAAGACACTAAAATCTAGGTGAAAATGGCTCCGATCAAAGACCTCAACTTATATCATCTCAATTTTGCAAATCCTTGTTTTGTCAAGTGGAAATATATTTTGCGTAGATGTGTAAGAGTGTGTGTATGCATGTAACTTTTGATCCAATTATCATGTTGCATTGCATAGTTAGATGATACAATGGGTGTGCATGGCTTATAAGTTGAAACACGGTTGCATGAGCTATTTAAATTTGGCAAAAGTCAGTTAGAACCAATCTTGATAGTTGGATGAATTGGAGGATGACACCTGTGAAGCCCTTGGATGAGAAGCTTCTGGTGTGCTGGGTTCTTGGTTACTTTAAGCGGTTAGAGGCTTCTATTTTCTCATTAGTTAGTAGGATTGGGATTGGTTGTCAAGTCAGTTAGTTGTTGAGAGGAAATATTAGCTGATCAGCTCTATAATACCATCTGCCCAATCAATTCATCATAGTTAGCTTCAGTATATCAGTTTTTGATCTATGGTGGTTGTTAGTCATTAGGTTGCTCTGCATTCTCTTGTAAACGTTTTAATCAATAAAGTGAACTTCTTCTGTTCTTTATTACATTTTCAATTCACAATCACACTTCACATAAAATACAAAAATAGTATACTAAACTTTGACTTCTTGATCGTGTTCTAATATGAGAATCTAACAGTGTGAGAATTGGACTTCAATTTTTCAATGTATATTTTTACTAAACAATCTCCTCAACTAATGCAATAATAAGAAACCAAAGCAAGTTTCAAGGAGAGTAATTGCAATTCATAAACTCTATTGCATCTCTGTAGATATGTAGGTGAATTTTTTCCTATGTAATTGCCCTAACTTAAAATGGATTGCATCAGATAGTTTAACATTATTTAAATTGGCTTAATTTTTAGTTTATATCTCAATTTTGGGCTCTATTTTAATTTGAAGATTCAATTTTATTTTATTTTTTTCTAATTATGGATTGTCGTAATTTTACTTTATTCTAATTCAATATATATATATATATATATATATATATATATATATATATATATATATATATATATATATATATATTATAAAATAATATAAAAATGTTAATAAAAATAACATATATATATTTGATTTAATGATTTGATTTAAAGGTGTATAATAATTTATTTTAATGGTCTTTTATAACTTAAAATAACTTTAAGTCTTGAAATGAGAAAAAAATAAAAAATATAAGGCAAAAACTTCCATGTTCCGTAAGACGGGCTCCATTATCAGGAGTTTACCCGCTTCTAAGCCGTTGTTATCTATTTTATATACTAATGAAATATTATAAAACAAAAGCTCGCCTAATTGATTAGTTGCGATGAATATAGAACGCATGCTCCTACACACATTGGTCTGGAGTTCGAAGATATAAGGCAAGAAATATTTGTGTTCTTTTTTTTTCATAACATACTTTTTTATCTAAATTTAATTATTAATTTAATATTATTTAATGCTATATTTTTTAAATAGTATATTAAAATTTAAAAAATTAATTAACAAGACGAATGTCAAATTTAATAAGATTTGATGTAAAACATCAAGAAGTGAAACACTTGCATGTAAAGATTAAGAAGACATTTGAATGAGAATGGTAACATATGAATGAAAAGTAATACAAAATTAATAAAAGTGATAGTCATTTAACATATTATTTCATGAATAATTCGTTGAAGAAATAAAAAGTGATAATTTCTTCCATAAAAAATTATTAACATTTTAATGAAAAGTGATAACTAATAAAAAAAATTAAGACAATCTTAGATAAGTGTTGCTCAATCAAGAAAAAGTTATAACAATCTAGTTTAACTATTCCATAAAAATTGATAAGAAGGAAAAAGTAATAGTACCTGCTTAGGGAAAAGTCATGATATCCATTATAATGAACCATTTTATCATGAACAATTTGTAAGACGGACAAAAACGTAATAATTTTTATTAAATTGTTACACCTAATAAATTAAAATTGATAATCAAAATCAATTGATATGTCACGAATAATTCGTATAAATAGATAAAAAGTGATAACATTTTTAACAAAAAGTGAAGTTTTTTCATGAAAAACTGATTAATATTCTAATTAAATTATGAAAATATTTCATAAATAATTTTAAGAAGGATAAAAATGATAATAATATTTTTACAAAAAGTAACAACATTTTTAATAAAATGTGATAACTGACGAAGATGTGACATACATTCAATATAATAATTATATAAATAATTAATAGAATGAATAAAAAATAATAATATTTAAAAATTAATATTATACATTTAATTGTATTATTTTAAGAACAATTTTTTAGACGAATAAAAGGTGATGCCACTTTATTATAAAGTTATATATAATAAAGAAAAAAGTGATAATAAATATCTTTATTCAATTCACAAATAATTTATATAGTAAAAAAAGTGATTATAATTTAATAAAAAAAAATTATTAAAGAAAAATAATAGTCAACTCTTCTATTAGAATAATATATTAAATTAGATAAATTTTATTTTTATTAATATTTTATATTTTTATTAAAAATTAAAATAAGTAGTGGCTACACCCTAAAATTGCTAGACATACCCCAAAAAGAATTTAAATTTAAATATTTTCATTCACATGACTTAAATACCCTTACAGATATGTATATTCCTAAATACATTACTAAACATACTCACCACTTAAATACATTGCTAAACATACTCCACTACTACTGCAGCCTTTTAATTGTCATGGGTACAATTCACATTTACGATTAAAAGGCTGCGGTAGTGATGGGTTATGTTTAGCAATGTATTTAAGGGGTGGGGGTATGTTTAGTAATGTTAAAGTCAAATAATGTCATGTATTCACTGCCACAATTGCTTGTGTATTTCAGGCCAAATATTAATCTACCATCGAGCCGATCAATACCCGCATGAAGATACACTTATATTACATTATTAATTGGGGACCCATCACAAGACACATTGTGTAGCATTAACCTCGTCTATGCAAAAATTAACTGCAAAGGTAATTATGGTGTAATAATTAAGTATTGATAATAAGTTATGTCAAACAAAAGTTTTTCTATGGACCGACTGATGTTCACATGAATAATTCAAAAGTATTATCAAATACTCATTACTATATGTGTGTTATTATTCTACCAAATTGTACCTACATATGGCCGAACACAGAACGCATATATCTAATTTTAATAAAGTCGCATTCCGTGCACAGAGATTGCTATGACAATATGATAAATTGATTAACTAGATTAAAAATTACTAAACCAATGATTAGCTTCAAATTCACTACAAAATTAGATCAATTTTATGGCTTTAGTTGAATAATTAAGTATGATTTTCATTTTTAATTTATTAATTGCTTGATTATTCGGAAAGAGGTATTTTTGTTAATTTTTATAGAAAATAGCGTGATTTTGATAAAAATAGATTCTAGAAGTAAAGAGGAAGATGTGGGCGAAAACGACACTCCATTTGGAGTTAAAATGAGTGAGAACGGATCAAGATAAAATTTGCTAAAGATTCTCATTTTTTTGCCCATGAAGCAAATTGTCCCACATGGAAAGATTATTACAAACTCTTCACACCCTACTACTATAAATATCCTCTTTCATGAAAGTCACCATTCATTATTCAAGTTTCAAAATTTACATTTCATATTCAACATCACATTTGAGAGAGCTCTTTAAAAAAAGAACTTCATTAGTAGAGATTCCTCCTCCTTTGGGGGAGGAATCTAAATTTAATTTTCTTTCATGTAATTTTTCTTTTCTTAGTTTAAAATTTAATGCTTTATAAGAAGGTGAAGACACCAAGGAAAGAATTAGCTTGGTGGGTGTAAAACTTCATTCGGTAAAATTTAATCCTACTTATTATATATCTTTTTATTTTCTATGTTCTGGTTGTTTGAGTGATGTTTGGATTATGGATTAATTTATGATATCATCTAATTTTTATTCTTGTTCGACTTTGATTAGTTTCATTTATGGATGCTTAATTTCTTAATCTATATGTTTGATTTGTGTGATTAATTATCTATTACTTAGAACGAGAGATCAATTATTTGTCTTAGGAGTTAATTGAATCATTTCATTATATGTGTTATGTGGATTAATATGGGAAGAGTTGGAGACGACCTCTCATTTTTAAAACTACATAAATGAACACTAGATATGTTAGATCAAGAGGTCAATCAATCTAGTGAGGGGAACCCAACCTTAGTGAATTCATAGTACATATAAAGGGAATATTACCTATGATTTAGTACCTATTTAGGGAACTTGTATGTGTAATTAATACCTATTGGGAGGTGTTCACTTTAATCTCGATCTTATATGCTATTTTGGGGTCTTTGTAAGAACATACATACTCTTCATCTCAAGAGAGAGTTTAGGTAAAAATTGTGATCGCTCTTACTATGATAGCTTAAATTGTGAGACAATTAGATGTGTTGCATAGTTAATCCATTTAAATTGCATCATGAAAATTTCCTTTGCATTGAAAATTTCAAAAATATTTTAATTAGTTTATTTTCATGTTTTTATTATCTAGCTCCCTTTTCGGTCGTTCCGAACTAATACGAGACTATAACTTGAAGGCAACAAATTCTAAATTCCTATATTTCGATAATTTAACTTGGTTGTCCGTCCCTACACGACAAGGGTACACTTGCTCTTTTGCATAAAGAAAATACGCATCAACCAATTAAACAAATATTTGAAAAAATATTACGTTTAATTGAACGACAATAAAAATATGTCTCCCCAATTTTAATTTAATCAAAATTCTTAAACTATGAGAGAATATTTAATGATTCCCACATACTTAAAAAATAACGAAAGATTTCTACAAATACTTCTTCTGTTCCATATAATCTTTCACATTTTTCTTATTTATTAGTTCCACAAAATCCTTCGTATTCGAATGGTAGACTTTTATGTTACCATTTTACGCTTTAATTATCGCTTTTTATTAAAAATATCATCACTTTTTATTTATACTATAAATTATTCATGGAATTTTTAAGTGCACCATTATCTTTTTACATCAATTGGATATCAAATTTTATCCGTCTCACACAAATCTTTTTCAATATATATATATATATATATATATATATATATATATATATATATATATATATAATCTAAAAAATCACTTTAACTTCAAATTTATCCCCCTCCCTCCTAACCCCAATAACATTATTTTACATTATTGTTTATAAATACTAAAATACTCTCAAAACTCAATAAAGTTAGTAAAAATAAATAAATTTTCTTAAATAACATATAGCAGTAAACGCGGAAGGTTCATAGTAGTAATTTTTATTGGTGGATGAGTACACATATACAATATATATATATATATATATATATATATATATATATATATATATATATAATAGTATGAAACCCGCGTACAACGCGAGATCAATTAACTATTATTTTTATTTTTTATAATTAAATATTCCGTATTATATGACGATTTAACATTAATTAGAGAGTTTTTTATTTATAGCTAAACAATTTCTTTCATCAATGTAAAGAATTTGGAATAAATTATAATATTTGACTTTTGATAATTTGACATATAACAAAATCATGTAAAAAGTTATATGTAAATATAATTTTTTGGAATAATCTTGACTTGTATTTTTTTTAAATGCTACCTTATAACATAATATAATTGAAAATTATTTATTACTCCATCTATCTCTAATAAATTTATCGTATTAAAAGATTTAGTAATTAATTAATGATACTCAAATAAATAAATAAAATATTGTAAATTTAATTATTATTAAAAATAAGAAACACATTATTTTAAAAATAAAATATTCAATAAGAAAGTTAATTAAAAGTAAATAAGGAAAATATTAAAAAAAGTATTAAAAAATAAAAAAATTGAGAAAATTACATGTTACTTCGGAGTGCTCTGGAGACAACACGTCAGCAAGAACAGTTTCTACTATAGTATACTCAAGATATATATATATATATATATATATATATATATATATATATATATATATATATATATATATATATATTACTAATGGAATATTGTATTGATAAAAATCTTAATTTATTGTTAAATAAATTTGATCACTAATGTATTAAAAACATAAACCGTTGGTAAACTGGTGGCTGGTAAATTTTTTACCAATGAAAATCCAATTTCGTCGGTAAATATTTCTATTTGTAATATGTTGCTAATAGTTCTATTGGCAATTTTTATAATGATTTAGTTGGTAATTTGTTGCTAATAATTATATTGATAATTTATATAATGATTTAATCTGTTGGTAAATAATAACAACAAATATTATTCTGTTGGTAAATATATTAAAAATCCATTGATATTCCATTATTAAAGACTAGTGTAATTTTTGTTGGCAATCTGTTGGTAATTACCAACGGTTTGAATTCCGCTGGTAAATTTCTTTGCTTAAAATGAGTTTTTTTCCCTAGTGCATGATAGTTATAAATAATAAGGGTATCAACAAAAATGTCATTCTTAATAATTTATTTTAGAGAAATGTCTCTCACTATAATTTTTGGGAAAAAACAATTTTTTTTTTAAAATTTTGGATATAATTAACCCTAGTTTGCAATCTTTTCAGCAACTACCCTTGTAACCTACATGCGACCCTATACGCAATTATATGTGTGACCCTACACATATTTATTTACTAACATATAACCTACATGCGATCCTATATGCAATTATATGTATGATCATACATATATTTTATTTACTAACATATATGCAACGCTGCACACTACTATATGTGCGAGTATACATGCGATTATATATTATTTATATAATGAATAATAATAAAAAAGTCGAGTAATTTTAAAAAAAAATTATGTTTGATGATATTTTTTAAAATCAACTATTATTTGGGATATTTTTCTAATTTTCCCTTAATTATATTCGTCATATATTTTAAATCTAGCAAAATTGATGAGTGATTGTGTAACAACCGCAGTAATCTACTTAATTCCATTGTCACCGAGTAACAATATTTTAAAAGGAAAATTAATAACGAAATGAAAATGATATAACACCTCGATTAATTATGAATGTGTAAAAGTAAATAGCAGTAAAGAACATAGATTTATTGGAGATATTGAATCAGAGTTGAAGCATGATAAGTTAAAAAGCACAACTCTCTTTGCTTAATGTGCCAAGTTTAAGCTCATTCGAGTAATTTTTTAGTTAAGTCGAGCTCATTCTTAAGCTCATTATCTAATCAAATTGAATTCGAGCATGTACTACTTGAATCTACTTAACTCCTTTATCAACCCTAGAAAAAAGTGATTATCAAAATAAAAATATCTTATGTTTGTTTTATGTTTTAAAATTTAGGTTGAGGTTTTAAATTAAAAATCCACATGTAAAATTTCAAAACAAATCCTATACATAGTAATTATCCATTCCATAGTTAATATATTTTCTTTCCTCGTTTAAGTTTTCTCCCCACACATCAATTAGTATCTCTTATATATATGTAAATGTGTAAATGAGTCGAGTTGAATGATAAGTCCTTCAAACTTATTTGAAATACTATCGAGTTTCAAATTATTTGTGAGCTTGTTTGATAAGCAATTAATCCCAACCCGAACAAGCTTTTATTGGCGACATTCGTGTAATTTGATAATTTTACGTTACGTTATCTATTTTCATGAAGTAAGCACGAGCTCAAGCTAAGATTTTAACTTTATCGAAAATAAAAGTTTATTAAAGCTTATATGATATCTTTACTAAACTGAGCTTGAATGTGCTTTTGTTGAATAATCTCAAATTGAGTATCGAATAGTTTGGTTTGATCTTTATCCCTACAAATATGACAATCCATATTTTACTCAATAATACTCATAAAGATTTAACCCTATTCTATCAAAACCCAAAATAAAAAAATATGGTAAGATTGTTCGCGGTGCGGTTTCGCATTGATTTCCACAAAATTTAAATTGCATTGTCATAGGTGGTTCAATTCTGACAATTAATTTTAATATGTGGTTTATTGAGTAAAATTTATCAAACGGTTTTAGATTTTTTGTCGGTTAGGCAGTTTAACGGTTTAAAAATATTATATATATATAACAATACATTACATAAAGATTTTTTTAGAAAATAAAATAAAGACTTGTGTGAGACACCTAAGCTTTCTTGTTGAACATACTACAATATTATCATAAATTTCAATATCTCAAACGAGAGAGAGAAGAAATAATTTTTTTTATTCTACAACTCAAGGTTTAGCAATACGTATTATAATATGATAACTAAGCCAGCAAATTAATGCAAAATAAATTATCCTTTACTTAAGCCAACAAATTATTCTTTCTTATTGTAACTGTTGTTCACGTACGATATATCTTCAATACCCCCTCCTCAAGTTGAAGAATGAGGAAATTCTCTCATTCCCAACTGGCGCATGAACTGAATGAATTGGGAAGGACCCAAAACATTGGTAAATCCGTCTGCTACCTAAAATTTAGAAGGAATGAAGTAAGGATAGATGAAACCTTTCTTAAACTTATATCGAACCAAATGACAATCAATTTCGAGATGTTTCGTTCTTTCGTAAAACACTGGATTGGCCGTAATATTCAAGGCTGCTTTATTATCACAGTGAAGTGATATATGAAGTGGAATCTACAATTTGAAATCCTAAAGAAGAAAGTGAATCCATTGGATCTCACAGACTATTGATCACATTGCTCTATACTCTTCTTCAGTAGATGACCTAGACACAGTAGGTTGTTTCTTGCTTTTGTATGAAATCAGAGCCCCACCAAGAAAAATGGAATATCTTGTAATTGATCTTCTTATATTCTTGCATGCTGCCCAATCATCATCACAAAAAGCTTCTAATGTAGGAGTATAATGAGAGGAATAGAAAAGACCAATGGTGGTAGTATTCTTCAAGTATCATAAGATATGTATGCACAGAATATGTAATATCAGGCCGTGTCATGTTTAGGTATAATAACCTTCCCACCAACCTTCTATGTTGAACTGGAGATTCCAAAGGAATGACATCTGAAGAAACCAGATGCAGTCCATGAGGAATAGGATAGAGACGGGCTTCGAACTAGCCATACCAGTATCTGCCAAGATATCCATTATATACTTCCTTTGACAAAGAAAGACACCATCAGCATTTCAGTGTATTTCCACTCCTAGGAAATATTTAGCTAATCCTAGGTCTTTAATAGTGTATGCTTTATGAAGAAACAATTTAACAACCGCTATCATTTCATTGTCTGACCTGGTCACCAAAATGTCATCAACATACACTAGCATGGCTATGAAAAAACACCCCTTGTCATAGTGAATAAACAATGATCATGAGAAGACTGAATAAGACCAAACTCTGATAACTTCTTGCTTAATTCCAAATTCCATTCTCTTGAGCCTTGCTTCAAACCATAAAGACTTTTGACCAATTTACACATTTGGCCGATTTAGCTTTGTTGTAACCTTGTGGAGGTTTCATATACACCTCCTCTGTGAGATGCCCATGCAAGAAAGCATTATTCACGTCCATTTCATGTAAATCCCACCCATGTATAGCTGCAATGGAGTAAAACAATCTAACAGTAACCCACTTTGCAACTGGAGAAACAACTTCAAGAAATCAATTCCTTCTTGTTGCGTATACCCATTTGCCACCAATCTTGCCTTGTATATATCCACTGAACCATCCTATTTTCTTTTGATCTTGTACACCCATTTACTTCCAATAGCATTCTTTCCAAGTGTAAATCAGTTAATAACCAAGTTTGAGTTGCTTCCAAAGCATCAAGTTCATCCTGCTTAGCCTTGATCCAAACTTTTTCTTGAGCAACCTGCTTGTAAAAAACTAGAATAAGCATTGACTGATGAGACATCAGCTGATAAGTTGCATATGTAATCTTGCTTCCAAAGAGGTGGTTGAATCTGTCTACTACTTCTTCTTATAACTAGAGGTGAAGGAATAGATTGTAGTTCAGCAGAACCATGATCCTCCAACACAATGGAAAGACTAGAAATAGAGCTCTTAGGATCAGCAGGTGCAGATGTAACATTAGAATCAGAAATTGAATAATTAAGGTTCTTATAAAATCATCTGATGATGGCAGAGTAGAGGCTCTTCTTTCTTTTTATGACATAAATATGGGAAGATATGCTCCTAGAAAACATCTCTAGAGACTAAAAACTGTTTATTATCCAAATCAAACAATTTATAGCCCTTTTTCCCTTGCTCATAACCAACAAAAATGCATTTCAAGGATATTGGGTGAAACTTACTTTTCTGTGGGATTATGACTGTAGCAAAACCAAACAATCAAAACGTTTTAGCCTTGAGAAATCTGGTGGTCTTTTATATAAAACTTCATATGGTGTTTTCCAATGTAATAGAGCCAGAGGCAACCTATTTATGATGAATTCTACAGTAAGAATAGAAAATGGCTAAAAATCTATTGGTAGGTTTGCTTGAAATAGAAATAAACTGGCTTCCTCCAATATATGTCTATATTTCCTTTCAACAAACCTATTCTATTGTGGAGTATAGACACATGACCTCTCATGAACTATACTATGAGAAAGGAAAGAATTCTGAACTTCTTTTCCCACGAATTCAACACCTTTATTACTTCTGACTCGTTTAACTTTCATATCATACTGTCTATGAGCCGTTAAGACAAAGTTTTGTAATATAGTGCCTACCTTAGAATTGTGGTTCATCAAAAACACCCATGTACACCTATTGAAATCATCCACCATGGTAAGAAAGTATGGAGTATTAGTGTAGTAAGAATCCTTGCATTGTCCCCAAATATCTACATGGATTAGATCAAAACAAGCATTAGTGTGCATTGAGCTATTTCCAAATGATAAGCGGTGTTTTTTAGCCTTAAAACAGATTTCAATAGACTTATCAACCTCAGACTTCACACTATTAGATGCACCTTTAAGAAAATTCAAATGACTAAGTGTACTAAGAGAAGCATGTCCAGTTTCCTGTGCTAAGTTTCCAAAGTAACATGACATACAAAGTTTTGAAAATAATCATCAGTAATCTTAAAAAAATATGGATTTCCTCTAAGCCGACCTTCTGCTATTATGTTATCACTCTGAATGTCATAAAATGGACACTTGGGGGCAAGAAAAGTGCACTTCAGGTTTGAGTCTTTGCATAGGTGTATAACTTAAAGTAAATTGTATTTGAAGCTTGGAATATACAACATCTCTCTCAGCATAATCTATGATGATAAACACACTTCCCCATGTGGGAAACATCCTTTATACTACCATCAGGTAGACAAACAGTAGTTTTACTTTTCAAAAGACTGAGATTAATCATCAAACTAGCTTTTGTACATATGTTTGCTAGCCCCTGTATCAATGATCCAATCCTTTGAATACATTTTACTGACGTAGACAATATATAATGTGTAGATGAAATACCTGCAAAGCTAACGAGCTCATCCACTGAAATTTCTACAGATTTGGCACTTGAAGCTGCCAATAATGGCCAAGGATTAACTTTGGAAGCCATGAATTACTCCTGGATAAAACCTGCTCTAGATACCATGTCAAACAAACTACAATATTATCATAAATTTCAATATCTCAAACGAGAGAGAGAGAAAAGAAATGATTTTCTTTATTCTACAATTCAAGGTTCTGCAATACACATATTATAATATGATAACTAAGCCAATAAATTAATGCAAAATAAATTCTCCTTTGTTTAAGCCCACAAATTATTCTTACTTGTTGTAACTGTTGTCCACATACGATGTATCTCCAATATTTCTTTAGCTTCATCTCATTCTTATTCTTTGAAAAACCAAGGTCAATCCCAAAACAAAATGAACAAGTCTCCCCCTCAAATAAGGGGAGTCGAGAGTTGTCGCGATCCTAGAAATAAATATGCTCATTTTTTTTTCTTTTTCTTACAAATCCTATTCATTCTTCTGGATTATCCACTATTTTCAAGTGAGATGGATAAAAAGTAATACTCCCTCAGTCCAGAGTAAAGGTGGTCGTTTACTTTTTGCACGTGAATTAAGGAGTATTATTATTTTATGTGTATTGGGTAGTTGTATTATAGAGATGTGATTGGTAGTGGTGGACCCTTTTTACTAAAAGGAAAAAATGAGAACCTTTGAATGGGATGTCCAATATAGTAAAATGGGAATCTTTCGGCGGGACGGAGGGAGTAGAATTTTAAATGAAAAGTGATAATGATGCAATGAATTATTTCATGAATAATTTATAGTATGAATAAAAAGTGATGGCATTTTTAAATAAAAGTAATAACATTTTAAGTAAAAAGTGATAAATAATTTAAAAAAAGTATAAAATGGTCTCACCATGAAATGGTCTCACACAAGACTTAAAAAAAATTGTACATGCTTAGTTTAAAGTAGGGCAAGTCTTGCGTGAGACTGTCTCACATTAGACTATATTTATATTTTTTAAATTAGTTATCATTTTTTATTAAAGATGTTCTCATTTTTTTTTAAGGAATGGCTATTCGAACCCCCGAAATAGTTTAAAATATTTTTTTTTATTAATATTACCTAAATACCCTTAATAAAAAATTTACTAAATATATTTTACTAATCATACCCCTAACATGAAGCTTTGTCTCAATAATGTGTTGGAACAATATTTCATTGATTTCTTTTCTTCAACGTCGATGAAGTTTGTTCAAACTTTTAACAAATATCCATGACACCCTCATACCTCTCTCTCCTCCCTTGCACCATAACCAAACCCTCAATCACCTTCTCATTTGGGTGCTCCCCTATGACATTGTAGTACCTCGTTGAGATAAAGAGTCAAACGTCTAAGAGCAAAATTACGTGTAATTTACTTTCTCTCTCATCTATGTGTTGGATTTGTCAAATTTAAAATGGAGAATTATTATTCTTATCCCACATCGGACGAGAGATCAGAAGGAAGGATTCTTAATTCCTATTTAAGGAGGCTTTTAGTTTTGATGTTAGATGCACCAATCGGATACACATTAATCTTGGTATTTGATTCTTTCGATCCTTTCTTGTATTCTCTATTTGAGAGTTGGGAGAAAATGTAGGAATTAGTTAAAGATTTGTAATAGTATGGTAGTATTGGGGTCGGGTGTGAGAGAAACTACCGTGTGATTGTAAAAGTTTCATATAGTAAGTATTTTCTCGGTCAGTAGTTTTTTCTCCGATTTGCAGTTTCCACGTAAAATTTCTTATTTTTTTTTATTCTTTTCTTTTCTCGATATATTCTGTTTTTTCTCCCTTAAGGATGAATGATTTTTCCCAACAAAGTGGAATCAGAGCCCAGTTTGGGCACTTTTAAAGATTCTTAGTATGCTCTGTGGTTACAGTGTAGTCTGAAAAGAATTTTTAAGAGACGGTTATTCATTAGGCTAGGGTAAGTAAAATATGTCTTCAATTAAGTTTCATATCGAGAAATTTGATGGTAGAATTAATTTTGGGTTGTGGCAAGTACAAGTAAAGGATGTGCTGATACAATCTGGGTTACACAAGACTCTGAAAGGAAAGTCAGGTTCAACTGATGGCACAGGAAGTTTCAACAAAGACTCTGAAAAGAGAGATGAAAAGAGTGATGAAGATTGGGAGGATTTGGAGTTGCGGGCTGCAAGCACAATACGCTTATCATTAGCTAAGAATGTTCTTACTAATGTGCATGGTATTTCAAACACCAAGGAGCTATGAAAAAAGCTTGAGGAACTGTACCAGGCAAAGGGTATCTCAAATCGGTTGTACTTAAAAGGGCAATTTCACACGCTTCGAATGGAAGAAGGTACACAAATCTCAGATCATCTAAGTACTCTTAATGGCATCATCTCTGAACTAGAGGCAATTGGAGTGAAGATTGAAGATGAGGATAAGGCATTGAGTCTTATCTTGTCTCTGACACGTTCCTATGAGAACATGAATCCAATTCTGATGTATGGTAAGGAAACTTTAAATTTTGCTAAAGTCACAGATAAACTTCTTTCTGAGTATAGGAGGCTAATGAGTGAAGGACATAGTTCAGAAATTCAGTAATGTTGGAAAGTGGCAATAGAGGAAGAAAGAAGGACTCCAAGAATGTGGTTTGTTGGAAGTGTGGAGAACCTGGATATACAAAGTAAATTGTCCACGTGGAGGTGGAGTTGGTGGAGTTGTTATGAAAAATAACTCCGAGTCTAAAGCTAATGTTGTGGAGGATTTTCTCTGAGTAGAAAATAAACACCCTCATGACATGCCCAGTTGTCATGGAAAAGGGGTGTAGTACGATTCACGACATGACCTTGGTCTCTGTGAAGGTCCTATTTTTTTTATAGGGCTCCCTTGATTCCTATTAGACCTTTTTCAAGGCCTGCTCCATGTTAGCTAGGCCACAAGTTTGCACACATTGACTTGGCATGAATGTGTGTGGTGGAAAAGTATATCGATGGCTGATGGACTTCCAGGGAGGCCAAGAGCTGGAAGTTGCACCATAAAATTTCAGCGGGTATTTTTCGTTATGTTGCCGCAAGGAAATTCTTAGAATGGATTATTCTAAGTGGGTCTACTCATATGGTAGAGTAGGATGATTCTCAGGAGATTGAGAATTGATTGTCGGTAAAGACAATAGGCATTATTTTATTTTTGGCAAGGTGGAGATTGTTGGATTTGTCAAATATATTGGAGAATTATTAATCTTATCCTACATTGGATGAGAGATCATAAGGGAGGATTCTTAATTCCTATTTAAGGAGGCCTTTAGTTCTAATGTTAGACGCACCAATCGGATATACTTTAATCTTTGTATTTGATTCTTTCAATCGTTTATTGTATTCTCTATTTAAGAGTTGGGAGAAAAGGTGGGAATTAGTTAAAGATTTATAATAGTGTGGTAGTATTGGGGTCGGGTGTGAGAGAAACTACTGTGTGATTGTAAAAGTTTCATATAATAAGTATTTTCTTGGTCCGTGGTTTTTTCTCCGGTTTGGAGTTTCCACATAAAATTCCTTGTGTTGTTTTTATTCTTTTATTTTTTAGATATATTCTGTTTTTCCTCCATTAAAGATAAATGGTTTTTCCCAACACTACGTACTTGTGGACGTTGGAGTATATTTTTGATAAAAGATTAATGCAATTGCCATTAAGATTTTGGTTTTAGCTATGAATTTTACCAAAATTTTACCAAAATCTGCATGACAAATTCATAGTAGCTGCCATTGTCATTGTCATTGTCATTCTGTATTTCCTCTCCCCCCAACTAGCTTATATATATCAGAACCAAGCCACACAATCGATGGTCTCTCTCTCTCTCTCTCTCAGCAATCTCACATGATCTTCTCCCTAAAACCTGTAATATCCATTCATTTTTTCCTTATGCTTTGATCTCAATTCATTGGAATTCAAAACCCTAGTTTGGTCGCACCATTGCCCTTGGCAATGTCGGATTTGTCAAGCAATATTTTAAGCCTTGTCTTGACTGTCTTTGTCTTCTTGAGGATAGCCACCGTACCGGAATCCATTTGATCCCTTAGCCCTCGAAGGATCTTGGTGTAGACTTTGTTTCGTCATTCAAGGATTGGAGATCGAGCAAGAGATGAGTGAACTCCTGCATATCTCTCTTGATTCCTTCGATTTAATGAGATTATTGATGTTTAAACGGTGCAAGGATAAATCATGTGTTGGAAATATTTGGAAAAAAATTCTATCGTCCATACATATTTAAAGGGAACTCATCCCATTTAGAATAGGTTGGGAATTACTGTGGTACGTTTAGCAATTTTAAGGTATATTTAATGCTACATTATTTGTGAGGGTATTTAAGTAATATTTATTAAAATATTTTAATTTAAAAATATTTTGGAGTGCATTTAGTATTATCGGGGGTGTAAATAGCCGCCCACTTTTCTTTAAAAATATTGCATTTTTTTTATTTATACTATAAATTGTTAATGAAATAATTTCTGCAACATTATCACCTTTCATCATTGAGTATCACTTTTTATTAAATGATCTTATCACTTTTTATTCATCCCACGAAAACCCTTATGTGAGACGGACTCACATTAAATTTTGCTTTTAAAGTATTCTTCACCCTGAGAAATAAAATATTGTAACAAATATCAAATTAGACAATAAAACTTTAATGATATCAAATATTTTCTAATTCAATAACCAATACAAATAATGTAATCCTTTACGACATTGAGCCAATTATATTGAAATTATTTTAAATTATTCCAATAAATTTAAACCTAAGTATATCTTGTTAACTCTTTAATAATACATCTGCATATATATAATATATAGTAAATATTAAATATATTTATAATTTTAATATGGGTAGGTCTTGGGTGAGATCGTCTAACGGGTCTTATATTGTGAGATCTATTTAAAGAAATTCGAGTAATCAATTCACGCAGTTCAGACAGAAGGGCTAATTAGCTAACTCCATTTTAATTCAATTTACGTAATTTCCATTCATCCAACCGCTAATAACAAATTACCTAAACTCCGTAATTGAAATTACTTGATTGTTATTAATTTATGCTACATATGCATAATTATATTTTAATTTTGATAATTTTTTGAACGTTATATATAATTAATTGATAAAAATAATAATAATATTATCAATAAAAAAGTTATAATAAAAAAGGTAATAATATTATTAATAAAAAGTTATAGTTGATAAAAGAAAAAAGTAATTTTTATCTAATTAAATTATTTTATAAATCATTAGTGTAACAATAAAAAGTGATAATATTTTTAGAGAGCAACTAGCATGGGACCGGTCCTACCAAATATTAGTGTAACCGGATCTTGTTTGGGCGTTGATTTCTTAATGGACATCTATTGGGTCCACGATGGCCAGGTAAAATTCTCTCTCTTTTCTCTCTCTTCACTCCATCTGATTCTCTCTCCATATCTCCCTCCCTCTCAGACTTGTAATTCGATTTAATGGCAGGTCACTTTTGTTTTGATGAAGACAACCGTCGTTTGCTCTTCCTCGCATTCTCAGAAGAGTCAGCGATCTATTGAGATGGGTAGATGGCATAACCTGATTCCCCTCCTCCCGTGACCTTCCATCTCCATCTCCAATTCTGATCCGCGAGACCGCCGCACGTGAGCTGGAGGAGCGCCGCGCCGACTGGGGGTACTCGAAGCCCGTCGTCGCCCTCGACATCATTTGGAATTTGACTTTTGTGATTATAATGCTGGTGATGATGATTTGCACCGCTAAGGAAATCTCCAATCTGCCGATTAGGGTTTGGGTGTGAGGGTGAGCAATAGGGTTGTGAGAGAGCAGAGTAGTGAGAATGAGAATAAGAGTGAGATTCAAGAAGAAAGCGATGAGAAAAGTGAAATCTTTGGCACCAATAATAGATCATCCAGGTTAGGGTATTGTCATTTAACATGAGAGCATCTGTATCTTCGTTTGTTTTATGACTTAACAAATATGGATCATGCTATGTAAAGATTCTAACATTGCATATTTTCTTATTTTCATCAACTTTATTGATTTTGAGTTGTAAAGTTATAGCAGTTGATGGAGATGAACATGGGTTGTACACTAGAGTGTTTCAGACAATGTTGGAGGGATTGGATGTAGAAGGGTGTGTGAAGAATCTGGTCAGCTTTCAGAGAAGAAGAGGAGGTTGAGTGCTGACCAAGTCAAAGTTCTGGAGAAGAAATACGAAGTTGAAAACAAGCTTGAGTCAGATAGGAAAGTGCAATTGTTTCTCCAATCTTAGTGTTTGATTGATTATTAGGAGTTCTGGGTTGTTTCTATCCGTTCTTAATTTTTACAAGCAATTGGTGCTTCTGGAAAATGGATTAAATCAATTATTGAAATAAAAAGCCTTCTGTTAATGATACCGTAAGCTAAACGAAATGCTTAATCTTTTGTTTATATTATGACATGTTTCATGATTTTGATTAATAAGAATGTGAGATTATTCCTTTTTGGAGTTTGAACATCTATTAATTGTTCCCAAATTTCCAATTTACTTTATTTTTGTTGTTTAGGTTCCTGTTTTGGTTCATAATGCCTCAAAATATTTTTTTTCTGTTAAATTTTCATTTTTGCGCATTTATACAATTCAAAGTCTCAAATCAAATAGTGATCTAATTCATTTCAAAGAGTGACCCAATTAAATTCAAAGAGTAATCTAATTATTCCTATAGAGTAATCTATCAACAACCTAATTGCATACAAATTAATTTCTTCACAAATACATGATTTCATTTTTAGAAGACCTGAGTCTCAAATCAAAGAGTAATCTAATTCATTACAAAGAATAACCCATAAAACTTGAATCTCAAATCAAAGAGTAACCTAATTCATAACAAAGAGTAACCTAGAAAACCCGAGTTTCAAATCAAAGGGTAACCTAGCTCATTACAAAGAGTAATCCAGAAAACATGAGTTTCAAATCAAAGAGTAACCTAATTCATTATAAAGAGTAACCCAGATAACTCGAGTCTCAAATCAAAGAATAACCTAATTCATTACAAAGAGTAACCCAATTAATAGGAAAAAGTAATCTTGTTGTCCAAACAGAACATAACATATCAAATCAACATAAAGGATTTGTTCATAGTAATCTAAATCACTGTAAAGAGTAACTCAATTAATAGAAAAGAGTAACCTAGAAGATGTTGACCAAACAAAACAATATACAAATAAATCATATTAAAAGTAATCCAAAAACTTGTTTATAGTAACTCAATTAATTATAAAGAGTAACCCAATAATATAAAAGAGTAGCCTTGTGAATCATCAACAAAATTATCAACTCAAGACTAAATTAATACTCCCAATAAAGTAAACTAACACAAAGCAAGTATAAAAAATCTTGAAGAGAAATGAGATCAAAATCAAGAGTGCATCCTTTTTCTCTCAAATATGACTCCTACACCCAAATTCGAGCACTTCAACTTCGATGGTTTTCTTGAATAAGTTGGGATTGATTCTAGAGCTATAACCAATGAATAGAATAATGCACAGATTAAATCCCTTCTGTTGCATCAATTCTGCATTTTGACTCGCCCTCTCTCCTTCTTCTTCTCTCCCCATTTATTTTTCTTACTTTTCAAAGTCTTGGATATACTTAATAAATACCACTGAAAATATGAAAAAGAAATGTGAAGGAGTCCCAAGAAATTAAGTATCCAAAATTCTGATACAAAAATGTCTGTTTTAGAAAAACAAAAATAGTGGTCAAGAAATGCAGGGTAAAAGACAAGAATGTTAGAATTTGACACACTTCTTCTCCAAATACTATTCAAACTTCAACTATAGTATTTAATCAACACAGATAACTACCCATATTTTACAATTTCATAAAACATATTTAAATTATAATATGCATGAAAACTTTTTGATTGGAGCACCTCATACACATTAAAGTGCACTTTTTTTTGTGACTTGTCAAACTCCAATGGGATTATCTAATGAGTAGGGTTTGATATGCCATTAAACCTCATTTAATTGAATTTATTGCATCACATAATAAATCCACAAAACTTTGAAAACAACATCGATGAAACTGATGTATTGAGAGTGCACCCATATTCCACTAATACGGGCCGGCGCTCTTGTCGGATCGGGCCATCCAGTGCGGCGGTGGGTTCGGTAAACCCGAGCCTGAAAAAAAATCACACCCACCTGCACAAGCCTTACTCACTCCTATTTTACACAATATTTATCAGCATCATCTGGGGGGCCTTCATTCCTTCACCTCTCTCCATCTGTTGGGACGGTGGAACCACTACTTTACTGTACGGAATGCCATGCTCGGATGCCGATAACAATAATGGTTGTGTGGGAAAGAAAGAGACGAGAAGCATCAATGCGATGGTGGAAGTAAGGACAATATTCGGTGGTGGCGAAAATTTCAGCAGAAAGAGGAAAAAGAGGAAAAGGATGAAAAATAGAGAGGAAATTAAAGAGAGAGAAAAAAATGGGAGAGAGAAGGATAAGACTAACCCGTGAAAGGAAAGAATGGTGAAGATATAATGTGGACTTGTTAATATGATCTGGTTACTTGAAAACATGCTTTAATTAAGAAAGGAAATATATAAAAGAGGTTGACCATTAAAGGAGGAGACTACAGTGGATCAAATACGAAGTGGAGATCCGGTTCCACAGAATGAAAATTTAGGACGGTTCTATACTAGTCATTGTCATATTTTTAACAAAAAGTGATATTATCTGATTAAGAAAAATTGATAATTATTTAATTAAACTAATCATAAACAAGTCATAAGTCTAATAAAAAGTGATACATGATCAAGCAAAAGTAATACCCATGATAATTTCTCTAATAAAAAGTGATACATGATCAAGCAAAAGTGATACCCATCCAATTGAATTATTTAAGGATTCGTAGGACGAATAAAAAGTGATAACATTTTTAATAAAATGTGATACTTAATTATAGAAAAGTGATAAGTATCCAATTAATATAATACTCCATTTTATAAAAAAATCATAGGACTTATAAATAAAAGTGATAATATCTTTAATAAAAAATTATATATGATAATTAAAAGTGATGCTCGTTGAATTAATTATTTCAAGATTAGTAGTGCGAATAAAAAGTGATAATATTTCTAATAAAAGTGTTATTTGACCAAGGAAAAGATATATCATTTTAATTGGATTATTTAAAGAATATAAAATGAATAAAAAATATAACATTTTTAATAAAAATTTCTATCTAACAAAAGGAAAGTAATAATTGATAACTATTCACTCATAATTGTACACATTTATAAAAGTGGGTGCATCGTATTTTGAGGGGGTCTGGATCTTCTGTGACATTTTGGTGTGACATCTCTTGTGACACTATGTTGGTGAGTGACACGTAAGAGAGAGAATAAACTATACATTAAGTCAGCCAGTCAACCATTGGGGCAAGGGATTTGATTTATCCATCTTGACACGTGTCATTCCACAAGCAGATGTTACAGGAGATGTCACACCAATGTATCACAGAACATCCCGTGAGGTGCATGCATTAGCCTAATCAAAATTGCACCATTAAAGTGATCTCTATCCACGGTTTAAATAAAAATATCACTAAGTACGTGCGACAGTGCGCGTCTCCATAGATTTTCACTGTTTTTAAAATATGGATTATTTTTAACCAAACATGGAGCAAGAGGTGTTTAAAAAATCTAAAATCAAAACAAAGAGAGTGAAAGTATTTCCCACGAATTTAGGAGAGGTAGAGAGGATAGAAGGATAACGCAACACCACACCAGGGCCAGCCTCTGTATTGCTTTCCACAGAAAGGGTACCTACACACACTTCACAAACGCCACAGAGCGAGAGATGGGATCGGTCTCCTTCATTTCTACAATGCCTTCATTGCTCTCCTCCTGCGCACCCACCACACACTTGTCTCCTCATTCAGTAAGTTCTCAATCCCCGATTCCACATGCTTCAACAATTCTCTATGTAAAAATCGCGATTCAAACTTCTACCTTGTACGTTTAACCGTTTAGTTCATCTCCATTTCCAAGTGCGTAATCAGTTGTAAATCAGAAGCTGCGGTTGATCGTGAGGATCGCCTCTCACGAAGAAGCCTTCTGCATTGCGCTGGCGCTACCATTGGCACCGTGAGTCTTTTGCACCTTCACATTTCAATTACTTACATATTAAACCTAGTTGTACAAATATTCGATTCAATTTACTACAAATTAGAAGTGATGTTGGATCCCAGTATTTACGCCTATTTTTATCAGCAAGCATACTAAGAAATGTTATGGTGATATTTTTGGTATTTTCTAAATTATTCAGCATCTTTCATAAAGGGTGAAACGCATGTTTATCAATTTTATTATATGTATGACATTAATTATCCCGAGATCAGAAAACCCAAGTCCTTAGTACCAGCTACCATGTACCATGGGGTATCTTAGTATGAAATAGAAGAGTGTAGAGAAAATCTGAACGGTAGTATAATGCATACTTGGAATGAAATGGAACCTGCAGAAGATGATTATAGCTTGATATTGATATTTAAAAAAAAGCAAGGATGTGAATAATGGAGTTAGGAGTTTTCTTAGAATTGCTTATGCGGTGAAATGTGGCCTCTCTGTGTAAGAAAAATTAGCTAAGGAAAAAGAACCACTGCTATTGAAGTGTGTGTGCATGTGTTCGTAACGTGGGACATTGTAATGAGTAAGACTGGCACATTCCAGCAGTGAATTGAAAACTGTGGATTGGCAATTATTAGTTCATACACAAAATGTAAGAGATTTTAAACATTCTAGCTCCTCTTTGAAATGATAAAATTTTTTTGATGAGATCAGCAAACAGAAGTGGCATGATGATTAATTTGTGAGTGGACATTCTCAGGACTTGATAGCAAGATCTAGCTTATTAATTGAAGTGGCTAATGCTGCGGATTTGAATCAACGAAGACAACGTTCAGAATTTCAGTGTAAGTTTTTTTAAACATGGTAGCATGTTATTGAACGCGAACACAATTTCTTTCTTATTTCTAATTCCATTGAAATCCCTTTTCTATTTTTGTAGCAAAAGTGAAGGAAACCTTTGCTACAGCTTTGAAGGTAAAGAGGTGGAGCACTAGAATGATATCAATTCTTACTACTAGATGAAAATAGTATGACTGTGATCTGTCATAGCATCCATTTGAGAATATATTTACATTCAATATCTTACAAATTCATTCAGGGAAATCCAGATCTCGTCCCATCTGTGCTGACCTTGGCACTCAATGATGCTAGTACTTATGATAAGGTCAGATATGATTTGGATGTTGCTTATCAACTTTGTCAAAGGCTTGGAAAAGGAAAACTCATGTTTTTGCTTATTAAGTTTGCAGGCAACAAAGTCCGGTGGCCCTAATGGATCTATTCGCTTTAGGTAACTTGAAATAAACTTGCATTTACATGAAAGAAGATTGTAAGATTTTCTTGGAGTTCGATTTGCACTACTTGTATGATTATAAGTTTATTCTATGATTAATATTATATCTTTCTTTAAAAACTGATTTTCAATGATTCTAAACAGCACTGGGCATGTTGAGAACTTAACAATCTTTTATCAAGTCAATCTTAAAATTATGGCAATGATTTCATGTTGTACACTGAACTTATAGTCAACAGATATATCTCATTTTTACTTTCAGGAAATATCTTCGTTAGTTTAGTCTGGCTGAATAGTTCCTTCATTGTTTATGTACGCTTGAATTCCTTCATTTTTTATGTACGCTTGAATTTTTGAAGCTCAGAGATTAGCAGACCAGAAAATAAAAATCTTGCTGCTGCTTTAAATTTGTTGGAGGAAGCAAAGAAGGAAATAGATTCATATGCCAAAGGAGGACCTATATCGTATGCAGATCTCATCCAATTTGCAGGTAAGTAAATTTTCAAGCATACCATGTTCTGAAATATTTTATGTTTGGAGAACTGAATCTTGAGCTGATAAAAGATATTCCCATCACTACATTCTTCAAAGTTCAAATGCAGCTATTATATTTGGTGCAAAAAATTGTTACATTTATATAAATTAATTGCTATGTATGTTTTTACCTTTTAATGACGAATAATGCTCTATGCAAACCTGAGACTTTATCTCTACGAGTAGTAGTAATATGGATCTGATCTTCTCTAAACGCAGCCCAAAGTGCAGTTAAATCTACCTTTCTCTCTGCTGCCATTCGGAAATGTGGAGGGAAAGAAGATAAAGGGATAATACTGTACACTGCATATGGTTCAAGTGGGCAGGTTAGTCTACTAATATTTAATAGTTTGTCATACTTTATTGTTCGATTCTCTATCTTTACATTCCATTTCCATTGGCAAGAAACATGAGAAATCAACATCCAAAAAGGTTCAACTGAAAAGAAAAGCATGCACATATTATTTGTTTGTTTCCTTAGACTTGTTATGGTGGTTTTCTGTTCTGTCAAATGCATGTCTTGTAATTCGTTTGATTATACAATTCAATTAGTGCAGTTGCATGTATATTTCGATTTGAACAAAGTCAAAATCTTCGAAGTTACAAGTCTTGTTTAGGAGGAGGAAGATAATTACCAGCCTCCTTTAATCTCTAGTTGATTTATAAGCGCACATACCATATACCAATCATTGATTTGTTAAAGTATGAGAATGAGAACTTTGTCTATTTTGCATTATAAATTGTCTTTAATTTTTTTACTTTTTTTGGGCAGTGGGGCTTGTTTGATAAGCAGTTTGGGAGGATAGATGCTGAACAACCAGATCCAGAAGGAAGGGTTCCTGACTGGGAGAAAGTTACTGTTCTGGAATTGAAGAACAAATTCACTGCTCTTGGCTTTGGCCCTCGACAGGTGAACGATCAACCTGACCCCTTTTACTCTCCTTTAGAGTGCCTTCACTTCTATTTATGCTGACTATATGGCATACAGAAAATCTTGCAAAATGTCATTCTGTCAATCTCTATGAAAATTTTGTGAACATGTTACACTTAGTAGCTTATAGAAAATGTATTTCGTTACCTTTTCTGTCACAGCTAGCTGTGATGTCAGCATTCTTGGGTCCTGATCAGTTGGCAACTGAAGCACGACTCGCCACAGATCCAGAAGTGTTGCCATGGGTTCAGAAATACCAACGCAGCCGTGAAACCGTATCACAAACAGATTATGAGGTCAGTATCGCTTATCCTGTTATTGGTTTTCTAATCTAGCATTTTGAAGCTGTAGTCTACACTTTGCATGCTAATTCTAAAGCTCTACCCATAACTGCAATATCTCATTTTAGCTCTCTCTTTCTTTTCATCCATCATCTTTCATCTCTCCTCTATACCCTTCTCTATGTGCATGTTCTCAATATATATATCAAATTGTTATTTATCAGGTTGATCTGATCACCACTCTTACAAAACTGAGTTCATTGGGCCAGCAGATCAACTACGAGGCGTATTCGTATGCCTTACCAAAAGTAGATTTCAGCAAACTCAAGCTGTAGAGATACGTTTGTTTCTCAATGCAATTCGTGTTGTGTTTCGTGCAGACCCCCACAACACACCCCCACTGTTGAGTTGGAAGTTTTGTCTCCAAAGCTTCGAATTCAGGCCACAATTTTACGAGAGAACATAATGTATCTATCTAGCTCTATGTCTCTATATGAAATCGTTTATACTTTGGAAGTTTTCTAAAGTTACGTCATTTAACGAGTAGATTTTGTAGATGGTTGGCTTCAAACTATTTCCCAAATCTCATGGTGCTATAAAAAAGATCATGTTAGGATTATGAACAAATTAAAGTTACATTAACTAAAAAGATTGTGTATATTTAAGAGTTAGATCATCCACAATGGAATCTAGCGTTGTTCTTTTTTTTTTTTTACAGAAAAAGTAAATATATTGAAAATCACTAGAAACTTCGCAATGCCCATGCATAAGCATTGGACCTCTTTAGCCAAATTTTGCACATTGAAAAATTGTTGCCAACAGTTAAGTGTGATCACAATTTGCTTTTGCACCTTTTTTGAATTTCAGAAACTGTTAAAGCATGACCATGCCTTATGGAAAATCTACTTCTATCATTTTCTTTGGAAGCTCCAAGTCATCATCTTCAAGAATCTTTTCAAATAGCTCATTTCACCAATTAAATTCTCATATCTACAACACATGACTTGATCAAAATGAAAATTTAAAATTAAATGACCTCTAGACATAGGAAAATATAACATTAATGTATGACATGTTGCAACTTATAGTCAAAGATTTCTTCGTTCGCATAAGATGGTGACTTAGTGTTAGTTCTAACATATCTTGGTTAGAACATGGGTTCCCCACTCCCATTAATTAATTAACATGTGGTTCCATTAATTAATATGTGCTCCTTTTATCTTTTATTTATTTATTTTCTTCGTTTTTCTAAATATTGTATTATATTTAAAAGATCATTATATCCTAAATTTTAAGGGTAAAAAATACATAAAAGAGTGAATTATAATTATACCCTAGAGTTTAGGGTTAAATATACTCTAAATCACAAATGTAAAATTATAATTATATCCTAAACCTTAAATTTTAGAGGTGAAATATACCATAAACAATAAGAGTGAAATTATAATTATACCCTTAGAATTAACTCTAAATCTTAAGAATAAATAATAAATATTAGGGGTAAAATATGTCCTAAACGATTAGAATAAAGTCTAACCTAAATCATAAGGATGACATTATAATTATATCCTCATAATAATAATTAAAAAAAAGAGAGCATAAGCAAAATACATTTTAAAAATAAAATAAAATAAAATAAAAAATTGGAGAAGGGGGTTCTACCTTAATTATTATACTATGGAAGTTTTGGTCAGTTCAAAACGACCAATATCATACCAAATACTAGTATTATTGCTATACTTGCATTTTAAGTCTAAAATTGTGTAGGACATTTAGGGTGGATCTAACATAAAAATTCTCAAATATTCAAATTTAAGTAAGAATCCATCAAACTCTAACATGACTGATACCAAAAAAAAAAACTCGTCATTTGTGATTAATCCTCACGATTTTTTCTTTTCCAAGATAGAATAGTCATTCTAACTTTGTGATGAATATTACTCATGAAATAAATAAATCAAATCAAATCGTCTTACTAGTTACCCGTGAAATTTAACGAATCTTTTTGGTCAAATAATGAGCCGTGCATTTGGCTAGTTTCACGTTGATCAATGGATATAAATGGATAAAATTACCGAAATTTCGGTATACCGAAGTTATCGTATTGAAGATATATCGAAAATTTTGGTACGGTACCGTAACGAAATTTTCGGTACGATATCTGTATATAAATTTTTTTAAATCAGTATTTCGAAAATATATCGGTATTTCGGTATATACCGTACTCAAATATCAAAATAATTATTATTTTCATATTTAATATAGATTATTTGATAAAATTATTTTCAAATATTATATAATAATTTTGGTATGAATCGGTAATTTTCGATAAAATAGGATGTTTCGGTATTTCTGTAGGAAGGATATTGATCTATAATATACCGAAATTTTGGTATACTGAAATTTTTTATACGGTAGCAGTATAATTTTTTTAATACCAATAATTTCGATACGGTATACGGCATGAGTCGGTATTTTCGATACGGTACGTCACCCCTATCAATGCACAATGATCATTACAACCCACATTCCATGGCCTCATGTTATTCAAAAATTGCAATATTCTATTTAATTTTTAAGTTCAGCTAGAGTGATCGGTGCACCTGCACAGTTTGAACTACTAAATTAATTTTTAATTCAATTTTCATCATTAAATAAAATAAAATAACTAATTTTTTTTAGAAAATTAACTACCCCACTGCCCATTTAAATTTATAGAGGTTCTCCCTAGAATAACCCTTAATTTTTTTATTCCTTAATAATTTTATTTTGAATTGTTTTAATTTTTTTAAATCTTTAGAATTATTATAGCAGTAAATTGAAGAATAAATTATAAGTAAATTAGTTTGATATATTTAAAATAAAATTAAAAGTAATATTTAAACTTGATATTTTAAAAAAATAATATTAGAATTATTTTTAGATTTTTTTTAACTTTCGATTAAATAAGTATTAACAAAGAAAAAAATCATATCCTATCCTCTTAATTAAAAATGATTTACTAAAAAAGAATGTGAACTTTAAATAATTTAAAGTGATGCCTATAAAAATAAAAAGAAAGAAAAAAAGCACTTACGTGAACTGGTTAACATGTGAATCATGATTTACCAAATCCTATAATACATAAAAAAAAATGTCAACAGGTTAACATGTGAATCATGATTTACCAATTACTATAATACATTAAAAAAATTAATATTTAGAGATAAAATATTATTTTTTTAAAAAAATATTATTCCTTAAATTCTTGTACCCTAGTATCTTTAGTATATAATACTCCCTCCGTCCACTGTCAATCTATCAATTTTACCATTTTGGGCCGTCTATCCTTAATCTATCAATTTTTCCTTTTGGACTATGAGACTCACGCCCTCTACTAATACAAATAAAATATGGGACTCACACCCTCAACTAATACAACTACATACTACACATAAAATAATAATACTCCTTAATCCACGTGCAAAAAGTAAATAGATACATTGAGGATGGACGGAGGGAGTAAAAAGTTTATTTTTTAGAAATAAGTGTATTACTCTTTTGAATGAAAAATACTCCACCAACTGCTTTAAAGATTTATTTTTACCATTTTGAGCGTCCGCCCCATGATGGGTATTTTCTCAACAAACAATATTAATCCCCAAGTATGAAGGATGTTATTGTAGCTTTAATAAGCGACCAAGTGATTATCGAACCCAAGGGACGTATTATTATCAATTCAATTATAATCTAACTTATTAAGATTAGGTTGGCAATAGATTGGTAGAATAATTATGTAACTAATAAACAAGTAATTTAAATAGCAAATAAAGTAAACAAGCAGTAGAGATTAAACGAAGGTGAATAAGTGAGAAATTAGGTAGTTCTTCGGGCCATCCAATTTTATTCATTAACTTCCCTTCCGTGTATCAATGTCTGACTTTGCCTTGTAGAGTATGGACGCATCACTAAACCATGCAAATCTACTCTATAAACACAAGTAAATAAGCGTGTGACACGTGTGAATATCCTTAGAGTAAGAGATATAATTCACCCCCTTTTCTAGGTACTATCAGTATCAATTATTTTCTGTGCACTAAGTACTCTAACCCGATATGATCTCCCTTTATAGGTACCATGAAGTTAATCTCTTTGTCCTACTTATTAACCCGAATAAGATTCAATTAATAATTATTTATATAAAATAGTTCATATGAGACTTTGAAGTCCCCTCACTTAGAATCATAACATGTAATCTTGCTCAACAGTTAACGCACTCAATCAATAATCATGATATGTATTCAAACTCTACATAACAATTAATGATGCACAAAACAACTCTGAGTATGAATTAAATAAGCATAGTCTTATATAAAATAAACCACAAGTAGTGTTGTACGGAGTATACACACGAAAGTTCAATTAACTTATAAAATATTCATAAACCCTAAAACTACCGAAGCGGTTCCAGCCCATAATTGATCGAAGAACAATCATGTTGTTTGGATAGATCTTACTCATAGTCTTGAAAATTACAAGATAAATTAAAAAGCGAAGTAAACCCTAGATGTGGGCGCCGTCGCGTCTCTCTCCGTCTTAAATTTCACTTGGTTCTCACTTGATTCGACAGACGAATCTCTCTCCACAGCTCCGTGGATGATGGTAGGATTTCGGATATTGTGTAGAATGAAGATGGTGGTGAACTTCTTTTTCTGCTGCGTAGGGTCTTCCTTTCATACTTTTAGCTCCTCCAACAGACCTCTAATGGACTTTTTGAGCGAAAACACGTACTGAAGATGTAAAAATATGGATCCGAAAGCTTCCGGCGTATCGGTTCGACCAAAGCCCTTGGTCGAACCATTCATGGCCTAGCCGAACAAACCTGTAATGAATTTGCATGTGGCTAGTTCGACTTGAACCTCTGGTCAAATCAGAAGCATTGGGGTCGAATCATCTTTGCAAAACTTCAGGCATTTGGTTCGACCGTGGTTTAACCTTTATGGCTGGTCGAACCACAGTATCGTGGTCGAACCCTTCTGTAGCAACTTCCAAGTGCCTGGTTCGACCTGAACCGGTGGTCGAACCACCTCTCCTTTGGTTGAACAAGGTGCTTAAACACCCCTTTTCCAGTTCCGAGCACTTCTGTCCTGTTTTTCTTCGAAAATCCGCTCATACGGCCTCAAACGCACCTGATTCGCGACTTTTCACTACATATCTCGATTTATCTCATCTTAGGATCAAATCACACATCATTATCACATAAATCAGAGCTCAAATTAAGTGAATTTTCACTCTCAACAAATTCCCAAACTTACATGTTGCTCGTCCCGATGCAACGAAATCAAAACCATAAGAGTAAGTGTAAAATTCACGAGGCCATCAAGTTGAGTACAATACATACCTACACATGCAATTCTATCAATTTAAAAAAAGTATCACTCGCATCATACATTTCATTCACGCAAAAACATCACTCAATTATAATACACTTCGAAGTACTAAGTCATCTAGCTCACAAGATAAGTGTTTACTCTCGCTCTCAAGTGTGAAATACACTTTAAAAGGTTAACATATACGCTCATGTTCAATTCATATTTCTGCGTAACCATAAGTTTGGCAAGGGTCACAAAAATAACTCATAATCGCTTCATTACTAGGATCACAAAGGACCTGCTTTTGGCTTGTAATGTTGGCTCTTTGGTAAAGGTAGGAAAATATAGACAAAGTGACTAATTCACTAGTAGAGAATTACCTTGGAGCTTTGCTTTTCATCAAACAGCTTCCTTTTCTCCATCTTATTCTCATGATCTTTGTGATTCATCTTTTCCTTCTTTTCCTTGGAATCAACATCTTCTTTCTTCAAAGTACAAGGGTATCAATTTTGAGCAATGCCCTTCTAAGCAGTCGGGATACCAGTTTCGGGCACTATCCCTAAACAAGATTTAACCATGAATTCTTTTTCACTTCATAACACTCAACCAATTTTTCCTTCCTTTTCTTCATATTCAAGCTAGCATATATTCACCTCAACTCTCTACTAATAAATAGGGTATTCAACAAGGCTCAAGTAAAGAATGAATAAAGCTTTTTATCATGGCTTGCCAAAGAAAAAACTTGTAAAGGCTCAATAGGGCTTCCAATGATTTATACAGTATAAGGGAAAGGTAAAATTTGGCTAAGTAACTCAAATAAACAATAATAGCCTAAGATCATGTCCTAATAACAAACAATCATAAGTCTCACACATGACTCCAAGCCAAGTTCTAGAATACAGTCATATGAACGATTCTCACAAGAATAAACTATCATGCATGGATGTAGCATGATTTCATAAGGCTCAAATTCTCACATGGGTAATAGATTCCTAAGCACTCCTCATAACATATAATCAAGATCAATTCCACAATGAACTCCACATATTTAACAAGTTATACATGCTTCTCATCAACAAAATCAATACATGCAAAAAAAAAGCAACATGCATATAAAAGAAACCATCATAACATTCCAAATCAAGTATCACCGACAATCCAACCTCAGAATCAGTATAGAATATCAATACATGTCACTCACACCACCAAATACCCAACATGTCAAGAGAAAAGAAGAGGGGGATGAGATGAAGCAAATAAAGATGAGAACCTGACGCCCTCTACTCCTGCGGAGCATCATCATCATTATCTCCCCTGCGCCAGTCATCAAAATCTCTCTGTAGGCTATCCACCTTTCCATCCAAAGCTTCATAATTATCACTAAATTCTCCTAACATCTAATCCATAACCACATAGTTGGCATGCAGCACGTTGTAACGCATATCGAGCACGTCATAGCTCGTAGTCAGCAAGCCCAATTGGCGGTTCGTCTACTTCTGATTGTTGATCAGGTTGACAAGGTGCTCATTCATCAACTGAAACTGCTCCTTGTAGAACTCATCAGGACCGCCCCAATGCTGCTGTGGTGGTGGCATTGAACTTAGTCGCATTTTTAGTAAAATGTCAAGAGCAAGTGTACTCTACCGTTGTTGTATACGCATGACCAAGTGCAAAATTTATAAGATTGTCATCCCAAGGGAAAGTAAACATTGGCTAGTATCCGAATTGTTCATCGATTTATGCTTTGTAAAGATAATATGTTTGAAGGTTTGGTATTAAAACTAATGCTTAAAATTCTACTCAAATAACTAAAATGTGAACTAGCTAAGTAAATGATCAAATAACAAGCAAATGATTAATGGAATGGATGTAGAATACACTTGAGAAGAGAGCAAGGCTAATCATACTAATAGTTGAGACTTGAGCTAGATATGCAAAACCTTTCATAGTAATTTTCATTAACTTGTGGATTAAAAGTAATCACAAATTTACCCCTAGTTTCTATGGCCAAGGCAACTAGGTTCTTGACTCTTTTACAAGCCTATGTCTCCTAAGATTGGTCTTAACCTCAATTCCTTAAGGTACTATGATCATAAGTTGGTTCTTTTCACTCAATTTCTTAAGTGTCCCTCTATGAATATTCTAAGCCTAAGGAGGGTATGGCTTACCTCCCCTTATACTAACATGCATGCACAACTCAATATATGATTCAATTAAAGCTTCACTCACAACATTGGAATTGACATCCTAATATAATAAATAGAGACTTTAATCACACATACATTGAAATGAAACATGATTGATATATCATAGAAGAAAATCCACAAATCAATTCAAATAACTACTCAAGTTTTACATATCTAACTCTTCCCCTCAACCACTCATTTGACTAGCCCTACTAGAAATCTAACTACTAAACATGGTGATTAATTCATTACAAATCAAGTTTTGCTCCATTTGAGCCATAATAAGAAGAAAATTAACAATTAGAAAGTAGATTTGCTTCCCTTGCATAAGAAAAGCCTTCCTCCTCTTCAATTGATCAACTCCTTCAACAATTGATGCTCCAATCTTCTCAAATGGTGGTAGGATGGATGAGATGAAGGTTTTATGGATTGAAAATGTAAATCAAATGGTGGTTTGATGGATCTAGATGGTAGAGATGGATTTTGGATCTAGTGTGTGAGGAAATGTGGTGTTTTAGTGTGTGTAACTGCTCCAATCTGATCTTCAATGATTCTCCCTTTCAAATTTCACACAAGTCATGGTTTTATATAACTTATGGTCCTTCTAGAAGCTTCCAGAATATTCTGAAAATTACACAGGATTTTGCACCTACACATCCCGTGCAGCAGCACACGGCTCGTTAGGGCACACCTACTTCGGCATGTTGTGCGTGCTTCTGGACACGACTCGAGCTGCGCTGCACGGCCATAGTCATGGCCCTGTAGCATTTTCTGACGATAATGTACTGCTTCTTCTTACAGGGTCGTGCTCCGCACACAGGGCGTGCAGCGATGCACGGTCCGTGCACCAGCGTACGGAGCGAGCAGTGAGTTCTGACGATATTACAAGGCCAGTGGTTACAGGGCCGTGTTCCGCACACGGCCCGTGTACCAACATGGCCTGTTCTTCCGTCTCTCTTTCGCTCCCGACTCCATTTTTATCCATTTCTTGACTTGTGTTACACATATTTAAACCTATTTACACAATTCTATCAATTTATACCACATTCCTCAAAGTAACAATAACTCCACCAAAATTAACATAAATACGGATAAAAACATCCGAAAACACACAAAAAGACACTAAAACCTAGGTGAAAATGACTACGATCAACCCCACAAACTTAAAGTATTGTTCGTCCTCGAACAATGAAAATTGATAAACAAGATGAGTAATTTTCACCTAGGAAAACACCTAACAAACATAAACCACAATACATCACACGTAATAAGGACTACAATTTCACATTAAGTATCCCTACATCATCAAACTTATAACATGAAAGATTAACAAGTTCAATCTTAAAAATGAAATTTGAGTACTCAAATCCCTTTCAATCCAAGCCTCTCATAGATTATAGTTTTCACTCAAAACTCTTTATGATAGGATTTTTATCATCACTCATCAACCGGTTAGAACCGACTCACCATAGGCTTGCTCATGGACTATGTTCACAAGCCACCCTAGTTTCAACAAGTGATCAAAAAGGTCTTTACTTTTTGATGTAATGTTTAGGCTCTTTGGTAGGGTAGGAAACTTTGGATAATAGTGACTATTCAAGTGTACGCTATTGAAGAGATGATTCCTTTCTTCAACTTCTTCACTTTCAAGCTTCCTTTAATTTCTTCTTTAATCAAAAGCACTAATCATTATCATTCCTTGGATTTCTCGAGCTCCTTTTGATTTGCATGCTTCCTTTATTTCAATTTTTGAACAATTTTTGAACTTCATGAGCGTATTTTTTTGTTGATTTGCTCCTTTTTCTTGCTTTTAGGTCGCATGTATATCTTGTTTAGCTCCTTTGCATTCTTTTCTTATTTGTTAACCCTTTCCTTTCTTTTCTAGCACACTTCTCACATCAATCATTGTAAACCACCATTTCCTCAATCACCCACACTTAGGTAATATATATATAAGGCTTAAAAGGGTTTTAAAGGCTTGTATTGTGCTTTAATCACAAAGAAAAAGCCTCATAGGCTCAAAGTGGTTTACTAGGGATAATGTTTTTGGTAAGGAAATTTATGGCTATGACTCATTCATCAAGGATTGCCTAAGATCATTTCACAAATTTCAACCATTCGGGCTTCATTCCTATAGTCCATGAACAAGTTCTAGTTTGTCTAAGTTCAACCGGTCCTCTCATCAAGAATTAACCATGGAGTCACGGTTGAGGCTCAAGTCTCACAAGCTTTTGCTTGGACCAAAAGAAACCTAATTACCTTTCATGCTTCCAAAATTGAACAAGTTATTTAATCCATGTCACAATTTCAACAAGTAGAAACCATTAATAATGCTTGTCATCACTCATCACATACAATGCATCATAACTCATATTCAAAAATGACTCACTCCTTCCCAAAACATACCACCAAACCAAACCTATAAAAGAAATAAAATAGCAACAAACATCACATACTAAAAGACTCACCAAACTAAAATCATAACAAAAGCACATAACATGCATGACCGCAATCATCCATCACTAGAAATTAAAGCATATCACCTCATCATCCATAACACATAAGCTCAACAAATTTTCATCTTTTATTGAAAATGAAAACCAAGATTACGAAAGTAAACCTCCCACAAACATGACACATGAAGTATCATGCTAATCCAATACAATCCAAATCAATATCAATTCATGTCAAGCAATTTATAAGTGATAAGATGTAGAGTGAACTCCCTTAAACATTTGAGAAAGGCAAGGGTTGGCATGAGCTTCCGAATCGCATCCACAACGATTTCTCGATTTGATCTTCGGGCTCAATTCATGCTTCCACGCTACTTCATTTATGCTCCACAACTTTCAAAAACCATTAGCTCAACATTTGTCATAAAAATAAGGACTATCATGCACTTCAACTCAACCAAACGAACCAAAATTATAACCAAACTCATGAGAAAATTTTTAAAATTGACCCAATTTTACACAAGACAATCAAGATAATCACTCTATCAAAATGATACATCAAGCAAACACAAGTGGTAAGGCACACCACACACTATCCCCCCAAACTTAAATCGAAACAAGTTGAGAATTAAGTTTGCAAAAAGTGGTGAGTCTTACCCTTGTAGTTTCCACCAATGATCATCATTCAATTACCTTGTGATGACGAATGTACACTCCATTATTCAAGTATGGCCACCACACACTCTCCCCCCAAACTTAAATTAACACAAGTATTAAATTTAAGTTTGTAAAGAGTGGTGCAACATACATCTTCATTCCAAATCTAGCACATCTCGTCTCCTCCATAAGTATTTTCTGCATGAGCACAATCCACCTACATACCAAATCTATAAGAAAAATACAACTAAACAAGTAAACTCACAAAATGAGTGCCTCCCATCAAGCGCTCGATTTAATGTCGTCGAGCTAGACGCATTTAAGCTCTTAACAATCGGAGAAATCAAAGACCCCATCGGGCCTCATCTTCACTTTAAACATTTCTTTAGCAACCTTCTTATCCATACTTCTTGCTCCTCTAACACTTGAACTCATTTCATTGTCTCTTTTTCTCACGTTTGCAAATCCCGGAGGCCCTTTATCAATCTTCCAATCAACTTGTGGATTTCCCCCAAGCTTGTTCCTTTTTGAAGAAACATTTCCTGCAAATTCAAGTAAAAAATTAGTTAAATCTTCATCTTTCAAAATTTCACTTACCACTCTATCTCGATCATCCGGAGGCTTAATGGGTGGCTTTAAATAAAAATCTCCCCCTTTCAAATTCTTGTTTGATAACACCAATTCTTTTTCATTTGATCGGAGTATGAGTTCCTTCCTATCCATGTCAAATTTTGCTCTCCCGGTTGCCAAAAACGGTCTTCCAAAAATCAATGGGATCAAAGGATCCGCTTGCTTCTCAACTATCATAAAATCCACCAGAAAGACAAAATCTTCTATTTTTACAAGCATATCCTCCACAACTCCATTGGACTTTATCATTGGACTATCCATTATTCCAATTTTCACATCCGTTTCCTTTAACCTCCCAATGCCAAGTTTTTCAAAAATTTTCAAAGGGATCATATTAATGCTTGAACCAAGATCACATATAGCATTAAAATATTCCCCATTTCCAATTTTACCAGTAAGAACGAATTTATCGGGGTCTTCAACCTTTGATGAAGCTTCAACTTTGATAATGTCTTGATCTTGTTTCAACATCACCTCTTCATCACAATTACTTTCATCATCCAACAAAGACAAGAATTCACCAATTATCTTCTCATCATCAAAAGACAAATCTTTATCAATGGCAACTTCCTCTTCCACTTTTAACACGATTTCATCACAAACTACTTCTTCAACCTTTGAAACGATGTTTGTTGTTTCCACCAACCCTTTCTCCACCTTACTTTCCATGTTGCACACGGTAACATACAAACATTGCTCCTTAGGATTAGTAACGGTAGTGGAGGAAATTTACCCTTTCGATGCATTTCACCTTGCTCGGTTGCCATTTGACTCATTTGTGTCTCTAAGGCTTTGATTCTCTTATCATTCACCTCATCTCTTTGCCTTCTTTCTTCTTTCTTCTTTATCTTCCTTTATGAATTCAAATATTTTAGCAACTTGATCTTCCACCATAGGCTTCCCTTCACCATTAGAAGATTTCTCTCCCGGATTGATTCCCAGTGGGAGAGTAAGTGCATTCCCTTGATTTCCATAAGACAAGTTCTCATACCTACGAGGTTGATTAAAATTCCCTTGAAAGTTACCTTGCTCCCATCCTCCTTGCCTTTGTGGATATCCTCCTCCATAATTTCCAAAATTTTCCACCATAATTTCCTTGGAAGTTCCTTCCTTGCATGAAGGCAACTTCCTCAAGTGTCATCTCAGGTGGACACCATGCATCTTGCATTCCAAAATTAGAGGACATACCTTGTTGAGGCATAGAGATAGGCATTTGATAACTTTGAGAAGATTGACCCACATTAGGCATCATCAAGCCTTGTTGAGGATTAGGAAACACTTGTTGATTCATCAAAGGCAATGACATACCTTGTTGAGGACTTGCAAGCACTTGTTGATTCACCATAGGTGTCGAATGTAGAGACACATGCATGCTAGCATTCATCCTCTTTAATATCTCCGTGATCGCCTTGTCGGTCATATCTTCTTTAGGCATTTCCATCTTTTTCACTTGTTGCAAGCACACTTCTTCCATCTTAGCAATTTTCTACCTATCGTACATTCCCGGTGCACGATCCATGGGTCATTGAACCGTATTCAAAGCTACTTCCTCACATATTGTAATTGCTCTTTCCGGAGTTTGTCCCAAAATCGAATCTCCCGACGAAGCATCAATAAGCATCCTCTCACTACCATGTAAACTGGTATAGAAAAATCATATTTGTTGCTCCTCGGGAATCCATGTTGTGGACACTTCCTTAGCATTTCTTTGAATCGGTCTCATGCTTCACTAAATTCCTCAAGTGGCATTTGCTTGAATTGAAAGATTTGCCCTTTGAGAAGAAACATCTTTGAAGGGGGAAAATACTTGCTCAAAAATCTTTGTGCCAATACTCTCCAAGTGGTATAAGATCCAGGTGGTAGAGTATGATACCAAGCATTAGCTCTATCTCGTAATAAAAATGAGAAAAGCTTCATTTTAACAAGATCCTCACTCACCCCATTTATCTTTATCGTGTTGACTAACTCCGTAAATTGGGCTAAGTGAGCATTCGGATCCTCCATAGCACCACCACCAAATTGATTTGCTTGCACCATGTTGATTAATCCCGTTTTGATCTCAAAATGATTAACATTTACCGGCGGCCCCATCGCATAATTCCCAAATTGAGGTTGGAAATGATCTCGAATGTTCATTCTACCTCCATTATGTCCATTTCCACGGGGTTGGTTTTGCACCACCGGAGGGTTATTCCTTGCTTCTTGTTGTGCCATCAAGTTTTGAATAATAGCTTGCATTTGTTGATTTTGCAAGTGCATTTGTTGAGCATATACTTGTGGCACAAATTCTGGATTATTATAGCCCCCTCTAGCATTATCACCTCCATGAAAATTTCTCATATTGCCTTCTTCATCAACCACGTTTGCATTATCCCTTACTTCTTTCATACTTTCCTCCATAGGCTCTAACACTCCACGTCTTCTTAAGGTAGCTTCTAATTCCAAGTTCAAAGGTTCAATAGATTGAGACCTTTGCATGTACCTACAAGAAGTTCCAAGTAAGCTCCTGAAACAACCAAGACAAGTAAACAAATAACAAATAAAAGAAATCCTTATCAAAACTAATCAACTTCAAACTCGTTACAGCCAAATGTTTAACATTTCTCCGGCAAGCGGCACCATGAACTTAGTCGCATTTTTAGTAAAATGTCAAGAGCAACTGTACTCTACCGTTGTTGTATACGCGTGACCAAGTGCAAAATTTATAAGATTGTCATCCCAAGGGTAAGCAAACATTGGCTAGTATCCGAATTGTTCATCGATTTATTCTTTGTAAAGATAATATGTTTAAAGGTTTGGTATTAAAACTAATGCTTAAAATTCTACTCAAATAACTAGAATATGAACTAGCTAAGTAAATGATCAAATAACAAGCAAATGATTAATGGAATGGATGTAGAATACACTTGAGAAGAGAGCAATGCTAATCATACTTATAGTTGAGACTTGAGCTAGATATGCAAAACCCTTCATAGTAATTTTCATTAACTTGTGGATTAAAAGCAATCACAAATTTACCCGTAGTCCATATGGCCAAGGCAACTAGGTGCTCGACTCTTTTACAAGCCTAAGTCTCCTAAGATTGGTCTTAATCTCAATTCCCTTAAAGTACTATGATCATAAGTTAGTTCTTTTCACTCAATTTCTTATGTGTCCCTCTATGAATGTTCTAAGCCTAAGGAGGGTATGGTTTACCTCCCCTTATACTAACATGCATGCACAACTCAATATATGATTCAATTAAAGCTTCACTCACAACATTGGAATGACCATCTTAATAAAATGAATAGAGACTTTAATCACACATACATTGAAATGAAACATGATTGATATATCATAGAAGAAAATCCACAAATCAATTCAAATCACTACTTAAGTTTTACATATCTAACTCTTCACCTCAACCACTCATATGACTAGCCCTACTAGAAAACTAGCCACTAAACATGGTGATTAATTCATTACAAATCAAGCTTTGCTCCATTTGAGCCATAATAAGAAGAAAATTAACAATTAGAAAGTAGATTTGCTTCCCTTGCATAAGAAAAGTCTTCCTCCTCTTCAATTGATCAACTCATTCAACAATTGATGCTCCAATCTTCTCAAATGGTGGTAGGATGGATGGGATGAAGGTTTTATGGATTGAAAATGTAAATCAAATGGTGGTTTGATGGATCTAGATGGTAGAGATGGATTTTGGATCTAGTGTGTGAGGAAATATGGTGTTTTAGTGTGTGCAACTGCTCCATTCTGATCTTCAATGATTCTCCCTTTCAAATTTCACACAAGTCATGGTTTTATATAACTTATGGTCCTTCTAGAAGCTTCCAGAATATTCTGAAAATTACACAGGATTTTGCACCTACACATCCCGTACAGCAGCACACGGCTCGTGTAGGGCACACCTACTTCGGCGTGTTGTGCGTGCTTCCTGACACGGCTCGAGCTGTGCTGCACGGCCATGGTCATGGCCGTGTATCATTTTCTGACGACAATACATGGCTTCTTCTTACAGGGCCGTGCTCCGCACATGGGGCGTGCAGCAATGCACGGCCATCTTTCTGGGTGAGCAGCGAGTTCTAACGACATTACACGGCCAGTGGTTATAAGGCCGTGTTCCGCACACGGCCCATGTACCAACATGGCCTATTCTTCCGTCTCTCTTTCGCTCCCGACTCTATTTTTGTTCATCTCTTGACCTGTTTTACACATATTTAACCCATTTACATAATTATATCAATTTATACCACATTCCTCCAAGTAAAAATAACTCCACCAAAATTAACACAAATACGGATAAAAACATCCAAAAATACACAAATAAAAACACTAAAATTTAGGTGGAAATGATTACGATCAGGCATCTCATACTGCTGCGGTATCTCTATCTCTGGATGCTCAATCGGCTCTACTCCATGCATCTCCTCATCGTACTGAGGCTGCTGCTGCTACTGCCGTGGCACATTATCTACTATCCTCTGTAGCTCCTAATACATCCCCGCAGCATACATCTGAGCAACAGTCCTCCAATCTCCTATCCTCAAACACGTTATTGATATCGCCTCGTGTGCCAATGAGTCCATCAACATGTTTCTATCACCCTGGATCCTAGTCAAAGCCCTCACATCATATGAAAACATGAAAGAATATGGATTAGATCCCCTAGTGAAAAATCAGTCTCCATCTCGATGAAAAGTGAATCCAGCTCGAACACACGCACTCATCACTAGATCGGGATCCTCCGTAATCGGGGTGATGCCAGTGAAATCCATGTGGTATGACTCAGTCACAGGAGTAAGCAATCCTCCAATATTCATTCTTTGAAAAGAGGAACTCCTGAATCGGTAGAGCTATTGAATCAGATATGAACCCACATTAAATTGCACTCCATTCAACATACACCACAAAGTATACAACTCACCCCGAGATACGCAACTTCACTCAGATCGGGCAAACAATGTATTTCCCATAACTCTATCCACGTATCTAATGATTGGGTTGCGAATCAAAGCATCACGAGCCTCCTTCGTCTTGAAATCAATATCCTCTCCTGAAATAGCTCTCCAAAAATTATTTGGTCTGAAGTGCCCGTTCTCGTGCCTAGAAATCCCCTCAGAGTCCTTAGCAGAACATTAGAATCCTCAGTTGTCCATGTTATCTTTTCGCCTCCAAGCTGGAATGAACACTCGTATGGAAGAGAACTAAAACCCTTCTTGATTGTGATCGAACACAACACTTCTGCAGTAACATGAAAGTATGTAGGCCTCTTCATCTCCATGAAGTGATGGATGCCTACTTGATCAAACATCCACATGATATCATCATGGATATTCATCGTCCTCATGGCATCATCATCCTTGTACCTCGTGCGAGTTATCTTGTCAAACATCGCACCCCATCGATCCTTAATCTCCTCCCAATTCTCCATTTGTATAAGAAAGTGCCTCGGCAACCTCTCCTTAAGATGTAACTTCTTAATAACTTCGTCTTCACGAGGTGGCCTATCCTCCCTCCTTTTGGAGGGAATTCAGTAGCCTGCCCTTTTCCTACAAGAATAATACTTCAATACCAAACAAATACTAGGAAAGCATACCAAACCAAGTTCAAAACTAACTATACATTAAACTCTACTCAAGACTTCAAGTTATTCATGTATAATCGATAAACATGCTCTAAATCCATCTTAAACAATGAATCCATAAACATGCAATTCCAATTTCACTTCAAAATTCAATTCTCCAACAAGCATTATCATCAATTTCACCATTCACTTCACTTTCTACACTTAAGCATGCAATTTATCAAACTTCATAAATTCACAAAAATTCTAACTTGCTTTCCTTCACCACACAAATTGCTCAACAATTTCAAGTAGAACATCAAGGTCTAAACAACAATCAACAATTAAAATCGGACCCATCACTTGTTCATAAGAAATTTCAAATAAACATCCAAATTACACTATGAATTCATATAAAAACTAGTTCAATCAACTTACCCACTTAAAATCAAGCAATAGACTATCAATCCTAGGGTAATAGAGTCAAGAGAACATATCTTTGGATCCAGCCATGGCTTAGTATGAACAAGAGATGAAAATTTCTAAATTGGATGGATAACCCTAGTTTTTCAACTAAAAATCTCCAAATTCATGAGAAATATCGTGTGGGAAGGGTGGAAAGTGGTTCAATCGGAGTAGAATGAAGTAAAATAAAAGTTTGGATGAGAGGGTTTTTAGTTCGGAGAGGATTCGAGTGCGGGTGGTGTTCAAAATGTACGGAACAAGGGCTCAAACTCGACTTAAACATGACTTGCCTGGCTGGTTCGACTCGAACCAGGTGGTCGAACCACCTCGTCGTGGTCGAACCATGCTTCTGGACAACTTTAGCATTCAGTTCGACTTGAACCATTGGTCAAAGAGGCATTTCGAGGTCGAACCAGCCTGCAACAAACTTTCAGGTGGCTAGTTCGACTCGAACCCTTGGTCGAACCATAAGCCCCTAGGTCTATTCAGCACGAAAATTCGCGTTTTTCATAGGCCATTTCCATATGATTATTGCATAATTTTAACATTATTTATGGAGTTCATTGCTTATTTTTATATTTTTTATGACTTCATGGATATTGTTAAGATTTTGCATATTTTTAGTGTATTTTTGGGTTGAAATTAATGAAAGTTGAATGGAAGAATTTTGTCAAGGTTGGAAGGAAATTCACGTTGTTTTAGAGAGAGTAGGAGGCGTGATTGAGCATCTAAGATTTTGAATTGCCACGTGAGTCATGCATTGAAATAGTTGGAACTTGGATTGAATTAGTAAGAGATATCAAATGGCTGATTATAAATTGGGCCCACATCATGCAATTCAATTAATTTGATCATGTTTAATAATTGAGCTTCAAAGCCCATGCAGTAGACTTGTGATACCACCGCCTCACCTGTTGCTTGTTATTTCAAGCCCAACTCCATCACACGCATACATCATATATATTCACAAGCTTGCGCAAGAGGGCCGGGACCATCAGAACAGAACCAAGAATGTGAATCATCACAGAACACCCATCGCCTTCCATCCCTCATCTCTACCCTTCACACACCTTTCATCCATCATCCCTACATACTCAGTCACGGTATTTGCTACTTAAGAAGGAGAACAGAGGAGGATCATCAAGACAGAAAGAGAAGACGGGGAATTACGCCGGACGAAGGGTTTTCTTCTTTCTTTAATTTCCAATTTTTGATTCATAGACTCATGGGTAAGAACAATTTTACCATGGTTGTTGATTGTAACCTCATTGGCTAATTCCCATTACAGTTCTAGGGTTTGAAGGTATATTCAATTGATTTGGAGACCTAGACCAAATATTGTGATTTTATGCAGTTAATATTTTGATTTCACTTTTTTTTATTCAGACTTTGCTTTTCTGCTTTGTAACGTCTTCATAATAATTCATGACATTGCTCGTGATGCTTGGTTTATTGTGTTAGCTTGTGTGCGTTCATGAATTATATTGTCTATCTGTTAGGAATTAAAGTAGTTTGTCCGTGAACACATTAATTCTAAAGAACTGGTAAATCAATTACTTGAATTGTTTAGTGGAACAATGCAATTAGACATTCAAGTAGGAAGTGAATAGAGCATTGTAGTACTTTCAGAGAATATCTTTTTAGTCAAACTTACTATCTGGAGGTATTGTTGTTTTGCGTCGATTAGTATCTAGGAAGGGGGCTTGGTAATATTCGCGCACCTTAGAAAATAAATCAGAACATACTGTTAGCTTAAAATCGGGTCATATCTGGTGGGTTAACAGGGCTATGTGGTGTATTTTCATAGATGTTGCATGAATGAACAATTGGAAGTCTAGGAATCCGAAGTAATTGGTCTATATCTGATACCTTAGAACTGTTGATTATCACCTGTGATTGAGTGTGGCTTTTATTAATTTATTTTATTTGCTATTTATTTTTCTGCAATATTAGTTATTAATTTCCAAATCATAAAGGTTATTATGTCTTAATTATTAGTGGTGATAATTATTTAGTGTGTATCCTATTTAACTCTAATCCCGTGAATTCGATAATTTAACTTGGTCACGCTTGTGCTACAACTGATCCCTTACACTTGAGGGTAATCATTCTTGTGAGTAAACAAAAAGAGTGAACAAGGTCGAACCGGCCTGTAACGATTTCTCTGATTGTCGGTACGACTCGAACCATCTGGTTCGACTTCCTCCCATGGTCAAACCGGTCTGCTGCTCCTTCAAACTCAATTGTTCTTCATCCCCTGCAAACTTCAAGCTCAAAAACGATCATTAGGTACCAAAACAGAGCAAAACTATAGCTAGAGAACCATAATAAGCCTCAATTATTCATGTATATATACTCCGCATACGACAAAATAAATAAAACACCACTAAACATTAGGCAAATTGTAAAAAAATTGACACATCAAAACCAATGAAAGTTTTGATACGCCGCAAAAAATCAACTTCCCTAACAAACCTTACAAAGAAAAAATTTTACTCTCAGTGCTATGATGAGGTAAGTACATCACACACACCCCCAAACTTAGTAGAAACTATATTCGAAAATAGGTTTGCAAAGAGATGTAATTTCTGATTAGTAAGCAAGTCAAATATAAAAATTTCTTACTCACACTAATGAAATAAAGCAATAAAATATGAGGGAAAGCCCCAACAAGCGCTCTTGTTTAACGTCAGAGAGTCACGATGGTACCATGTCAATGTAAGGTATCCTCAAAGACAACGCAAGCATCATCTGGCGACTTATAATGCTTCAATCGATGCCCATTTGATGCTATGATGTCTCCATATTTGTCCATGATCTCAAAACTACCCCCTCCGCAGGCTCTATGGATAATGAACGGTCCCGTCCACTTCGATTTCAATTTTACTGCAAAGAGCTTCAAATGAGAGTTAAAGAGTAATACCTCATCACCTTGCTTGAATTCCTTGTAAGTGATCTTCGAATCATGCCATTTCTTCATTCTTTCTTTGTAGGTCACCGAATTCTTAAAAGCTTGATTTCTGAACTCGTCTAGTTGATTGATATGAGTCAACCTCAACTCCTTTTGCTCCTTAAGACATAAGTTCAAACTTCTTAATGCCCAAAAAGACTTATGCTGAATCTCCACGGGTAAGTGGCACGGCTTTCCATAGATAATTTGATAAGGGGACATGTCTAGCACAGTCTTGTATGCAGTACGGAACCCCCACAAAACATCATCGAGTTTCATAGCCCAATCCTTTCTATTTCTGACTACTTTTTTCTAAATTTGTTTCACTTGCCTATTGAAGACCTCGGCTTGCCCATTAGCTTGAGGATGATAGGGTGTAGTAACCCTATGCTTAGCACCATACTCATTGAGAACTCTTTAAATAAGCTTGTTGACGAAGTGGGATCCTCCATCACTTACAAATGCTCTAGGAACTCCATAGCGGGCAAAGATATGTTTTTTCAAGAAAGACAACACTGTCATAGCATCATTCATGCGAATAGGAATGGCTTCCACCCACTTAGAAACATAAAAAATCCACTGCTAGAAGGATGTAGAGAAATCCATTAGATGGGGGAAAAGGCCCTATAAAATCGATTCCTCATACATCGAAAATTTCAACAACAACGCTCGACTGAAGTGGCATCTCATCTCTTCTACTTATGTTTCCCATCCTTTGACATCCATCGCATGTCGCTACATAGGATTCACAATCTTTAAACAAAGTAAGCCAATAAAGAGCAGATTGAAGTACCTTCGCTGCAGTCTTTTGTGCTCCAAAGTGCCCTCGTTAGGTTGTGCATGGCAAAAATCAAGAACACTCTCCATCTCGGGCACACACCTACAGACGATAGAATCCGTACAAATTTTATAGACAAATGGATCATACCATATAAAAGTCTCAACATCCCTCTTAAACTTCGCAAGTTGATACATGTTGAGATCTTTTGGAATTTCACCTATGGCAATGTAATTGACATAATCAGCATACCATGGATCCATTCCTTGTGCAGCTACGACACAAGCTCTCTCCGCTCCTTTAGCAAACACTGTCATAATCTTCTCATCAGGGAACATCTCTTCTATGCAATCAAAAGAATCATCACAATGCTCTCTTATCTCCAACCTTGATAGGTGATATGCCAACACATTTTCTGTACCCTTCTTATCCCGGATCTCCATATCAAACTTCTGCAGAAGAAGGATCGATCTAATGATCCTTGGCTTTGCTTCCTTCTTCTTCATCAAGTACCGGATCGCAGAATGATCCATGTACACTATAGTCTTCATGCCAACCAAATACTGTCAAATCTTATTGAATGCATACACGACAGCTAGAAACTCCTTTTCAGAGACAGTGTAGTTTTTTTGCGCTGCATCGAAAGTTTTACTCACATAGTAAATAGCACAGAATTTCTTCTCTCTCATCTGTCCAAGCACCACTCCAAGTGCTAAATCACTTGCATCACACATAAGTACAAATGGCTGACTCCAATCTGGTGTGATCAAGATAGGTGCAGTAATAAGTGCCTCCTTTAAAACATGAAAAGTTGTTAGACATTCATCATCAAAATTAAAAGGAACATCCTTTTCAAGTAAGGGAGACAGCGGCTTGGAGTATCCTGAGAAGTCTTGATAAATCTTCTATAAAATCCTGCGTGTCCTAGGAAGAACCGCACTCCCTTTTCATTAGTAGTTGGTGGAAGCTTCTCAATCGCCACCACCTTTGCTCTATCCACCTCCAATCTTTTGGCTAGAATATGATGTTCCAAAACAATCTCATCTCTTACCATGAAGTGACACTTCTCCCATTTCAAAACCAGTGTAGTATCAACACATCTCTTCAAAACAGTAGTCAGGTTAGTCAAACATATATCAAAGGAGGAACCAAAAATAGAAAAATCATCCATAAATACCTCCATGATTTTTCTATCAAGCCATCAAATATCTCCATCATGCATCACTGAAATGTAGCAGGTGCATTACACAACCCAAAAGGCATCTTCCTAAAGGCAAAAGTTTCATAAGGGCAAGTAAAAATAGTCTTTTCCTGGTCCTCGGGTGCAATCATGATTTGATTATACCCCAATTGCCCATCCAAGAAATAATAAAAGTCGTAACTTGCAAGACGATCAAGCATTTGATCCATGAAAGGAAGTGGGAAGTTGTCTTTGCGTGTATTTTCATTTAGTTTCCTATAATCCATACACACACGCCACCCCGGAGGAATCCTAGTGGCAATACCTCTCCATCATTTGACTTTAAATAGTCATGCCCCCCTTCTTAGCTACAACATGTAATGGATTCACATGGGGACTATCACTAATTGGATATATAATTCTTGCATCTAGCCATTTTAGGATTTGTTATCTTATCACTTCTTGAATAGTGGGATTCACCCTCCGCTGATTCTGAATGCTACCCTTAGCCTCATCTAACAACCTAATATTATGCATGCAATATGTCTTTCAAATCATCAAGAGACCAACCAATCACAGACTTTTACTGCCTAAGCACATCTAATAACTCTTCGAGTTGATCATCGGTTAGAGAAGAAGATACAATTACTTGATATGTTTCATCATACTTCAAATGTTCCGGTAGCGGTTTCAACTCCTCTATCTTTTCCTCTTTTGCTGTGCTCTCTCTATCCAATAGCAAGTACTTTCTAGTCCACTTCACCTCTTCAAACTTGGTTCTTTTTTATTCATACCTGTCATCACCCAAAGCAAGTAAATTTTTGAGAAATTCAATACATACATAATTAGAGAGCTCATCTAGCTCTGTGGTGTGAAAAGTAAGAGACTCCGCCAAGCATGTCTCCAAGGGATCCTATAAAAGAATCAAGGATATATCTTGTTTTACGATCTCCTCCACCACATCAATGCTGTGACGCTACGTCTCCATCGGCATCTTTATTTCTTTATCGAGGTTGAACAAAATCTCTTCTTTATCCATCCGCAGCCTTAGCTCACCCTTTTGAACATCAATCATAGCTCCAGCAGTGGCAAGAAATGGTCTCCCTAAGATAAGAGGGACATTATCCTTGTCATCTTCCATCTCTAGCACTAGAAAATCCACAAGAAAGACCAGTTTCTCTACTCTCACAAGAACATCTTCAATCATACCCTTCGAAAAAGTCATAGATCTATCCACCAATTGTAGAGAAACTGTTATGAGATTTAACCCCCCAAACCAGGGCTTTAAAATATTGACAAGGGCATCAAATTGATGCTTGCCCCAAGATCGCACAAGGCTCGTCGTGCCGGCCCCTTTTCAATTTCACATAGAATAGTGAAGTTTCTCGGATCCTTTAACTTAACTAGCAGCTTCCTATGAATGATCGAGCTGTAGTTCTCAGACAAATTCACTATTTCAATTCCGTTCAAGCTTCTCTTCTTCAAAAGTATATCCTTTAAAAAGCGGGCATAGTATGGCATCTCTAAGATTGCTTCAGAGAAAGGAATATTCAAGATTATCTTGTTTATGATATCTGAAAAATTCTTGAACTTTTCTTACAATCCTTTCTTCACTAACCTGAAAGGAAACGGAGGAGGTATCTTTGTCTTAGGAATTCTCCATTCATCACGTTCAACTTTCTCCACTTTATCCTTCTTGGCTCTCAATCTCTTTGCTCTTTCCCATTTCTTTTCCGCAATAAGCTCAGTATTCTGCTCTTTGAATGGTACTGGAGTAGCATCAACATCAGGTAAAGCATTCTATGCAGAAAATGATACTAAATTAAGTGGTTCGACCTCAGTTCGACCATGAGTACTGGTCGAACTAGGTGTGTTGTGGTCGAACTGAGCAACAAAAAATTTGACATCCCTCGTACAGGTCGGTTCGACCGTGGTTTGACCTTCAGGGTTGGTCGAACCAGGGCTGGATTGGTCAAACCTGACATCAGAGAATTCTGAATAGGCTGGTTCGACCGTGGTTTGACCTTCACGATTGGTCGAACCAGGGTAGTGTTGGTCGAACCGGCCATCTGATCTCTCTAGAGGATGCCTAGGTGCCTGGTTCAACTTAGGCAGTATGGTTCGACCTGCTATCTTGGTCGAATCGAGCTCTTGGAGCTCCGAAATTCATTTTCGGCATCATCGGTCCCTCATGCTGTGTTCCAGACATTAACATGATGGCGTGGCACTCTTTCGGGTTTGTAATGCTTTGAGATGGGAACTTTTCCTTCTCCACCGTTTGGGTCAATTGATTTACATTCCTGGCCATCTGCCCTATCAACAATGACAAGTCCTTCATCTGCTTAGATATATCTTCAATATTTTTTAACAATTTTCGCCTCTAACTTTTCTTCTAGACGATCCACTCTTGCATCATTCCTAGCCATGCACCTGTTCACTATATCCTCAAAACTAGGTTTTTCTTCTTAGACCTTAGCATCCGGATCAACACTAGCAGGTGGTTGTACTGCTGTATTTGGATTACTCCATAAAAACTCCAGCCTCCTTGGTTGTTGGTAATTACCAGGGGGACCACGATTATTAAAGTCCCTTGATAATTCCGATTTCCTTGATTTTGGAACCTTGTTCCTTGAATACTTTGACCCATGGTGTAGTTTGCCTCTTCTAATTCCTCTTTAGTGGCTCCTTCATTACCAACATTCTGCTGTATAATTGGTACTCATTGCGCTATATCAGTAATCTGCTTTTGCTGAGACTCAAGTAACTTGTTGATATTAGCCAAACTAGAGACGATCTCATCTTCTATACTCGACTTAACCATAGTATGCTCAACCTGCGCTACATTTACAAGGACATAAGTGCCTCTCACTCTATCAGTTGGCCAATCTCTTGAATTCATCGAAATATCCTCAAAGAGCTTTTCGGCATCAATGGATGTCTTTGCAAGCAGTGCTCCATAAGAAGAAGCATCAAGTAACACTCTAGAATCACAATACAACCCGTTATAGAAAATATTGATGTATTGAGCTTTAGATAGCCCATGTTGTGGACACTTTTGAAGCATGTTCTTGGATCTGTCCCAAGTCTCATGAAACTTCTCTCCACTCCCGATAGTAAATTGATTGATGTCTTGCTTTATCCTAAACATCTTAGAAGGTGGCATGTATCTTTCCAAAAACTTCAATTTCAATTGCTCCCAGGTAGTGTATTCAGCAGCATTAAGAGTATCGTACCAATCTTTTGCTCTTTCAGTAAGCGAGAACTTAAACAAAACAATCTTCCTTGCATCCTCATGATCTCCTGTGCATTTTTGTGTGCTTGCATACCCCAGGAACATATTCAGATGCTGTTGAGGATCTTCAAAGGTTCCCCCAGAGAAGGGACTCCTTTCTATCATGCTGATCAGGGCAGGGTGAAGATCAAAATCCATATCGGCCCCTCTTGCTCCTAACAGCCCCAAGTATCCTCCTTCGTTGTTCTTAAAGACTTCAAGGATGGTAAGGTTATCTGGATTCGCCCTATCTTAGGCCATGTTGACTACTTCTGCTTCAGACTTGTCTCTGGTTGCAGCTTTAATCTCTTCCGAGTTCAGCTCGTCAACTTCAACTCCTAAATTAAGAGCTTTAATTGGTTCTACATTTTTGTACTTTATCTTCTTTGCCTTTTTCTTCCTTGACGATGCACTAATTTCTGGATTAAAAGGCGCGAATGTTCCTGCCTTCGATCTAATGTGCATACACCTAAGAAAAATAAGCAATAGAAAATAAAGACAAGAAAATAGTCTCAATTAAAATAGAAATAATAAATTAATAATTAATGCCGTCCACGGTAATGGCGCCAAGAACTTGATGGGCGTTTTCTCAACACAAAATATTAATCCCCAAGTATGAAGGATGTTATTGTAGCTTTGATAAGCGGCCAAGTGATTATCGAACCCAATGGTCGTATTATTATCAATTCAATTATAATCTAACTTATTAAGACTAGGTTGGCAATAGATTGGTAGAATAATTACGTAACTAATAAACAAGTAATTTAAATAGCAAATAAAGTAAACAAGTAGTAGAGATTAAACGAAGGTGAATAAGTGAGAAATTTGGTAGTTCTTCGGGCCATCAAATTTTATTCATTAACTTCCCTTCCGTGTATCAATGTCCGACTCTGCCTTGTGGAGTATGGACGCATCACTAAACCATGCAAATCTACTCTATAAACATAAATAAATAAGTGTGTGACACGTATGAATATCCTTGGAGTAAGAGATATAATTCACCCCCTTTCTAGGTTCTATCAGTATTAATTATTTCCCGTGCACTAAGTACTCTAACCCGATATGATCTACCTTTATAAGTACTATGAAGTTATTCTCTTTGTCCTACTTATTAACTCGTATAAGATTCAATTAACAAGTATTTGTATAAGATAGTTCTTATGAGACTTCGGAGTCCCCTCACTTAGAATCATAACATGTAATCCTGCTCAGCAGTGAACGCACTCAATCAATAATCAAGATATGTATTTAGACTCTACATAACAATTAATGATGCACAAAATAACTCTGAGTATGAATTAAATAAGCATAGTCTTATATAAAATAAACCACAAGTAGTGTTTTATGGTGTATACACACGGAAGTTCATTTAACTTATAAAACCTTCATAAACCCTAGAACTACCGAAGCGGTTCTAGCCCATGATTGATCGAAGAACAATCATAGTGTTTGGATAGATCTTACCCATAGTCTTGAAAATTACAAGATAAATTAAGAAGTGAAGTAAACCCTAGATATGGGTGTCGTCCCGTCTCTCTCCGTCTTGAATCTTCACTTGGTTCTCACTTGATTCGACAGACGAATCTCTCTCCACAGCTCCGTGGATGATGGTAGGGTTTTCGATATTGTGTAAAATGAATGTGGTGGTGAACTTCTTTTTCTGCTGCGTAGGGTATTCCTTTTATACTTTTAGCTCATCCAACGGACTTCTAATAGGACTTTTGAGCAAAAACACTTACTAATGGTGTAAAAATATGGATCTGGAAGCTTGCCGCGTATCAGTATGACCAAAGCTCTTGGTCGAACCATTCGTGGCCTGGTCGAACCAGCCTGTAATGAATCTTCAGGTGGCTGGTTCGACTCGAACCCCTGGTCGAATCAGAAGTATCGGGGTTGAATCATCTTTGCAAAACTTCAGGCATTTGGTTCGACCGTGGTTCGACCTTCATCGCTGGTCGAACCCTTCTGTAGCAAATTCCAAGCGTCTGGTTTGGCACGAACCGGTGGTTGAACCACCTCTCCTTTGGTTGAACCAGGTGCTTAAACACCTCTTTTCTGGTTCCGAGCACTTCTGTCATGTTTTTCTTCGAAAATTCTCTCAAACAGCCTCAAACGCACCTGATTCGTGACTTTCCACTACATATCTCGATTTATCTCATCTTAGGATCAAATCACACATCATTATCACAAAAAATTAGAGCTCAAATTATGTGAATTTACACTCTCAACACCCCAAAGGGTTGCTTTACCTTTTTAGACATATGAGACCAACACACACTCCCTAATATAATTAAAATATGACATCAACACACCCACTAATATAACTATCAATTACATATAAAATAATAGTAATACTCCTTAATCTACGTAAAAAAAATGAGACTCTTTAAATCGTACAGAGGGAATATTACTCTTTAATTTCTTATATCTTTTTAAAGACTAATTTTTCACTTATGAAAGACTAATATTGCAAAAACATGATGAATGTGTGAACTGAATTTACAGGTGGCTCACTTTAAATATATTAATAAAAAAATTAAAATATGCAAATAATTGGAACATTATAGAAAAAATACATAGAAAATTCAAATTTAATGTTTAAAAAATAAATTTGAAATATAGTAAGTAAAAAATATTAGTATATTAAAAAATAATAATAATAACCATCCAATAAAATAATTAAAAGTTTTAAAATAAATATAAATATCATCTAAAAAATATGTTATAAAAGTTAGGTGCACCAAAATAACTTATAAATTTGTTGTTTAAATAATCAAGAAGATAATTTTAAAAAAAATTAAAAGATTCTGTAATCCTTATTTAATTTTTTTTCACATAATTAAAATTGTTATACCTCTTAATTTTGATATTTATTTTTAATTTAAATCAAAATTAATATAGCTTAAACATTTAGAAAATATTCATTAATTAATAAGACGCTCGAAAATCAAGTTACAATATGATAAATGACTTAAATAACTATTCTTCTGAGTTTGAATATTTCATCCATTGATGATCAATTAAGGCAATTCGAAGATTATAATGGACATTTGTGTCTCTGATTTGTGTAGATCGAGAAAGAAAATCTTGAAATCGAGCTTGGTTTTCGTCCTCAAATGCAACATTGGAAGGTGGTATTTCTTTTGCTTCTTCAATTAGAGCATCTAGGTCCCGTTCATTTTCGATTATCATATTATGCATTATTATGCATGCGCACATAATCATTTTCAGATCAACTTTACTCCAAAAACGTGCTGGATTTGCTACAATCATAAATCAACTTTGGAGAGCTCCAAATGTACGTTCCACATATTTTCTACACGCTTCTTGTTTTATTGCAATATTATTATTTTTTTAGACCAAAAAGTGCATGGGTAGTTTGAACAAATATTGACCATTTGGGGTATATACTATCAGCCAAGTAATACCCCATGTTGTATTCCTTTCCTTGAATGACATAATGTGTCGGAGGAGCAATGTCTCTGGCAGAAAAGAGGAGAGGTCTCTAACACATTAATATTATTGTTGGAACCTGACATTTCAAAATATGCATGTCATATCCATATATCATAGTCAGTCATAGCTTCAAGAATGATAGTAGGGGATCACTCCAACTAGAATATTGTCTTGCTTAAGCTGTTAGACAAATTTTCAATTTTTAGTGAATACAATCTAGACTTCCCAACATCCCAGGAAAACCATGTTGCTTTCCAATATAAAGTAGTCTAGCAACATCACTCGCATTGGGTGTTCTTAGATATTGCTATGTAAATATCTCCACAACAGCATGATAAAATCTTTTAACACATTCTATGACCATCTAATTTTTATGTGAAGGATGTGATTGTTGATTAGATAAGCAACCAAGTTATTTATCTAACCCAAAGGACGGAATATTATTAATTAAATTATAAACTAATTAATTAAGACTTTAGTTTGCAATAAAGATTGATGGAATGTTTATTAATCTATTAATAAAGTAATTTAAATAGCAAATAAAATTAGCAAGCAGTAGAGAATAGCGATAGTTTATCAAGTGAAAGAATAGGTAACTCTAGGATCATCCAGTTTCACTCATTAATCTCCTTCTCATGTATATTGTCCGACTCTGCCTTGTAGACTATGGACGCATCACTATGTCATACATATATACTCTATAGACACAATTTAACATGTGTGTAATACATGTGAATAACCTTGGATCAAGAGATATAATTTCACTCCCATTTCTAGGTACTATTAGTATCAATTATTTTCATGGCCGATTAGTACTCAAACCCGATATGATCTCCCTTTATAGGTACTCTAAAATTATCCCTTTTATCCTAATTATCAACGCGAATTCAATTCAATTAATAAGTATTCATATATGACAGTTCTAATGAAGCCTCGGAGTCCCCTCACTTAGAATCATAACATGGAATACTGTTCATCGGTGAACGCACTCAATCAACAACCAAGATATATATTCAGACTCTATATAACAGTTGAAGATGCACAGTCGTTATATTCAGACTCTATATAACAGTTGAAGATGCAAAAAAGGACTGTGAATATGAATTAAGAAAGCACAATCATATATAAAATAAATCCACAAGTAGTATTGTACGGAGGATACACACTCAAGTTCAATTAACTCGTAAAACCTTCATAAATCCTAGAACTACCGAAGCGGTTCTATCCCATGATGTTGCGAAGGACAATCATGGTGTTTGGATACATCTTACCCATAGACTTGAAAAATTACAAGATAAATTAAAAAAAGAAGGAAACCCAGATACGGGAGTCGCAGCGCATCTCTCCGTCTTGAATCTTCCTCTTAGTTCTCCACTTGATTCGACAGACGAATCTCTCCAGCTCCTTCAGATAATGGTAGGGTTTTGATGTTGTGTGGCATGGATTCAGATACTTTTTAGATGTAAAATGCATCCCTTTATACTTGTAAAATATTCCAATGGACCTTTGATGGGCTTTTAGATGAAAATACGCAGATACACACTAGGGATATAAAACCGCACGGATCAGGAACTTTGCGATGTTGTTCGACCAAGAAAAAATTGGTCAAACAACTCCCCTCTGGTCGAATGGTGGTCGAAAATGTGCTTGTGCACTGAATCACCCTCTGCTCGCCGTTCAACCTTGTTCGACCATAATGGTCAGGTCGAACAACATACTCCCTGGTCGAGCGGGATCTTGAATTTCATGTCTTTCGATTCTGAGCACTTCAGACCTATTTTCCTGTAAAATTATGCTCAGACGACCCCAGTATCACCGGATTTGTGACTTTTCCATACATATCCCGATTTGTCTTACTTTCAGACCAAATCATACTAAATATCACCAAAATCAGAGCTCAAATTATGCGAATTCTCACTCTCAACAACAACCCAAGTTTTCCAGCAGAATCTGTTCATTGCAGAAAATAATGATCGTGATCTTTTACAGTATCAACAATGGTAAGGAATAAATTATGAGACATCAATACTGATGAAATTTTTCTTCATTATATGTTGGATTCTCCGCAAAATCGTCGTTGTAGAGATTTTTTACAGCAGCTTCTCGATCACGAAAAATAGTTCTCCGACCTAGAATTGGGTCACCATGCATAGAAGTTGCATTTTGCTGGTCAAGAAATGCAGCTATCATAAGATTGTTATTTTGTATTTTTTTAGATAATAATTTTTTCTTCTAAGTCATAATTTTTTAGGATTGATAGATCAAAATCATCAATGGATGAGCTTGAAGAAGATATATTATCGTGAAAATTTATTTCTTAAAAGTAGAAGTAGAGAAGTAAAAGTAGAGAGATGAAAAGGGATAATTTCAAATGAGTAGAGAAAATCAAATTGAAGTAGATAACAATGACATGCCCAAACGTCCATTATATAATCAAAAATGTACACATCTAAAAAGCAAAATCCTTATGCTTTCAATAATAGTCGTTGATAAAGGATGACATCTTTAATTCACAATCGTCAGATCAATAGATGCAAATATGTACACACTTAAAAAGCACAATCCTTGTGCTTTCAATAATAGTCGTTGATAAAGGACATATACTTTAATTTCCAACCGTCGGATCAATAAATGTAAATAGGCTCACACTAAAAAAGCACAATTCTTGCGCTTTCAATTATAGCCATTGATAAGGAATATCATTACAACTGTCAGATTAATATATTCAAATATGTACACACCTAAAAAGCACAATCCTTGTGCTTTCAATAATAGTCGTTGATAAATGATATCTTTTTTAATTCTCAATCTTCGAATCAATAGATGCAAATTGGCTCACACTAAAATAACACAATCGTTGTGCTTTCAATTATAGCCGTTGATATGGAATATTTTCTTTAATTCCCAACTGTCAGATCAATTTTTTTTAGTAGGATTAAAAGTCATATCTTTTCCATAAATAGATGGCATACCAATTTATTCTTCCACACACTCTTCCAAACTCTCCTAATCATTTTCAACATATTAATTTATCTTTTAACATCTTCCAAACAAAAAATGTCTAAGCGCACAACTAATTTCTCTTCTTGTGAGGATAAATGTCTTTGTACTATGTATCTGACATCTCACAAGATCCAATCGTGGGTAGACACCAAACCAAAGATCAATTTTGGCATAGTGTAGCAGAGTGCACAACTCTGAACGACCTAATTAATGTACCAAAGTGCAGCCACAAATCCTTAGAAATTATTTTCAAACTCATACTTAAAGAATATAGAAAATTTGCGTGTCTGAAACAAGTTGAATATTATGGTAAGTGCTATATTTTTGTAATAAATCATAGCTGTTTATTATAATATCAACTTCTTTTTTGGTATATTATTGTTGTGGGAAATGGCAAACGAAATGATGTCGAAACAAAAGGGTTTTCAGAGATGGGTTCAGATTTATGCATGTGTGGTCAGTTCTAAATAAATTTGTGGAAGAATATGTAGAGGAAGAGACATCAAAGCCCCAAGGAAATACCTCCGAATCACCTGTTTCTCAACAACCCTTATTTTTTGAATTTACTATCAATTTAAGTGATGAAAATATTAGTGGAGGTTTTGCAACAGGGAGACCAATGGGGGTCAGAAAAGCTGAGTGGAAAAGGAAACAAGGTGAAGAATTGATGCGTGTTTTCTTTGCACATAAAATTAATCTCCAAATATTAAGGATATCAATTGCAGTTTAGGCAAGCGATCAAGTTAAATATCGAACCCAAAGGACGTCGTATTATCAATTTAATTATTTACTAAACTAATTAAGACGAAAGGCAATAAGATTGAGGATTGAATTATTAACTACTAAACAATTAATTTAAATAACAATTAAAATAAAATAAACACTAGAAGAATACGAATGTAACTCAAGAATGGAGAATAGGTAGTCCTGGGGTAATCAAGTTTCACTCATTAATTTCCCTTTCGTGTATCAATGTCCAACTCTGCCTTGTGGAATATGGTATCATTAAGCCATGCAAATCTACTCTATAGACATAAGTATATATGCATGTAATAAGTGTGAATAACCTTAGAGCAAGAGATATAATTCCACCCCCCTTTCTAGGTACTATCAGTATCAATTATTTTCCCCTAGGATTGGTACTCTAACCCGATATAATCTCCCTTTATAGGTACTATAAAATTAACCTTTTTATCCTGCTTATTAACCAGAATTCAATTCAATTAATAAACATTCATATATGATAGTTCTAATGAAGTTTCGGAGTACCCTCACTTAGAATCATAACATGGAATCCTATTCAGTAGTGAACGTGCTCAATCAACAACCAAGATATATATTCACTCTATATAACAGTTGAGGATGCACAAAACGACCGTGAATATAAATTAAGAAAGCATAATCATATATAAAATAATTTCACAAGTAGTGTTGTATGGAGGATACACACGAAAGTTCAATTAATTCATGAAAACTTTCAAAATCCTAGATCTACCAAAATAGTTCTAGCTCAAGATGTTGCGAAGAACAATCATGGGTGTTGGATATATCTTACCCATATGTCCGAAAAATTAGAAAATAGAATAAAAGAATTAAGAAAACCCTTGGTGTACAAGTCTCCTTCCTTCTCTCTTCCGTCTCTTCAAATCCTCTTGGTTCTCCATCTTGATTCCACAGACGAATCTTCACAGTGATGGATGGATGGAGGAAAGAATGCGGATGATGGTTTGGGGATGATCCCCCTTTGTGGGGTGGTGTTGTATGGATTGTTGCGCGGTGTCTCTCTAACCCTTCTAATGATGTCTTTTTATACTTTTAAACTCTCCTAATGGACCTTGGATGGGCTTTTTCATGAAAATATGAAAAAATATGTACTGAAGGTGAAATCCCAACGATTCGGAGATAACGTGTCCCAACTCGACCAGAATGGTCTTGGTCGAGCTGGATAGCCTTGGTCGAGCTGCGTGTTTGTAAACTGAAACTTCGTCTTCACGTCTAGCTCGACTTTCCCTCTGTAACTAGACCAAATTGATCTTGGTCGAGTTAGCCTTTTCTGGTCGACCTACATTGCGCAATCTCACCGTTTCGCGCATAACTTCCACATCCGAACTCCAATTTGAGTGATTCTTGCACTCACGCGATCTTTCTTCCTTGTATTTCTATCCATATAAAGAACTTACAAAAAACTTAAACATTTTAATGGCAAGAGTCGTGCAAATGTGGAATGAGTCGTGCTGGTCAGTACAGCTTGCGCAACTTCACTGTTTTGACCATAACTCCCTCATAAACTTCGATTGAGGTGTTTCGTGAATCGAAATCATGACCTCTCTTCTGTAGATTTCGAACGGTGTATCACATGACCAATTTAGACTTCCACACAAACACAGAAAAATTACACAAGTCGGACGTGTGTTTTTCAGCATTTTTGCACAAGTTACACATTTTCTCCAACTTTGCACTTTTGATTCTTTTTCCACCTAAAATACAATAAAACACCTCAAACGCACCTTTTTCTCACATATATCGAATATAAGACACTTGTGATAATATATAACAACAATTCTCATCAAAAAGGTGTTAAATTGGACACTAAAACATGTTGATTTTCACTCTCAATAAGAATTATCAAACTTTATGAGCATGCTAAAATAAGAGAATGAGAAACTTTATGAAATTTTATATACATTTGTTGGGAAAACGATTGAGATGCTGAATTGATTAAAAATTGAACTCAAACAATTAATTAGAAAAGATAACATTTTAATAAAGAATTTGGACATCATTCCTGATCCCAGCTGCATGAACATTTTAGAATTGTGCAACAAAATATTCTGTAGAAAAGAAGACAAGAGTAACAACAAAATTTCAATGCCACATTTGATATGCTTGGACAATTTTTTCTAGATATTGGAGGGGTATATAGAGGTGACCTTTCCGATTATTAGGAAAAAAAATTATATTTGTTTGATTTTATTTTATTATATAAGTTCATGTTTTTGTAATTTGTGTATGTAATTTTATGTAATGTGTAATGTAATTTTAACAATGTATTGTGTAATATAATTTTAATTTTATGTTTAAATCTCATTTATTCTAATTATTAAAAATAAAAATATTTTTAAATAATGTTAAAAAAAGTAAAATAAAATATATATATATATAATCACCTTAATATTATAATTAACTTAAACAAAATTAATAAATAAATAAATAAAACTTAAATTAAGACACTTATTTAATTAAAATAGAATTTAAAATAAATTAGAGAAGTTGATATAAAGTCACGGCAGAGTGACTGCAAAGTAGTGGGAATAATATAGCTTGTATAAAAATACGGTGAAAATTTACGGTGCCGCTGGAGCACAATTCTCCCATCAATTTAACATTTTACGGCACTTTGGTGTGTAGTTGGAGACGCCCTAGTAAAGAAGAGTTAATGTCTGTGTGTACACCCAATCTCTGTATATTTTTTTTTTGCAAAGACTTGAGTGACCGTCTCACATAAAGGCTTACGTGAGATGGATAAAAAGTAATAACTTTTATAATGAAAATTGATACTCAATTAATAGAAAGTGATAATTTTATTTTATAAACAATTTATATAAATGAAAAGTGACAACATTTTATAGGGAAAGTAATAATGTTATATAGCGAAAGTGATAATTATTTTTAAAAGTATAAAATTATTTCACGTGAGACGGTCTCATGCACACTACAAGAAAACTGTCAAATTCCAACGGCGAAAAACTATTGGGATATGCAAAAATACAGTTGGAATTCATGATGTCAACAGATATTCCAATGAATTTTTTTCGTTGGAAAAATGGCTATTGTAATGTAATTTTTCCAACACATTTTCAAAGATTTCTAAAAATCCAACGGTAATTTCTTTTATCTAAAAGTGATTCAAATATTTTTCTAACGTAATTTTCTTTTAGAATTACTGTTTGAACTTTTGGAATTAACAGTTGGAATAAATTCCAACGATAAAAAAAATATTTATTTGGATTTGAACACTTGAGTATATTAGCATATTATCTACCAACTTAACTAATGTATAATTTATGTTAAAATTTGACTTTTAAATTTATTAAAGTCTCTTTTTTCGATGGAATTTTCATTGGAATTTTCCAATGACTTAAATTTATGAACTTGATTGAGATTATCATCATATTCGACTAGAGCAAGCGTACTCGATCGTTGTGTAGAACGTGGTGACCAAATTACAAAAATAATATCGAATCCAAGGGAGAAAGTGTATGTATCTGTATTTCAGAAATGTTTACTCTAGAAGGACTAATCGATAATGGAAGATTGTGTAATGACCCAAAATTTCCAATCTTATATATATATATATTTCATTTATTAATATTTCCTATAAAAATATATGGCAATATACTCCCTCTGTCCCACGCTTATGTTCACACTTTTCGTTTTCGTCCGTCCCACACTTATCTTTACCACCTCTAAAAAGGAAACATCACATTAACCAACGACCTCAAAAGTTATCTTAATTTCAAAAATATCACTCCCACCTAACACACATTAGATACTTTATAATTTATTTATTACCTAAAAATACCACAATACCCCTAAAAAGTCAATAAAATTTGTCAAAAAGCAACTTTTCTTAAACTCCATATCTACAGTGTCGGTGAACTTAACTCTGGGATGGAGTGAGTATTCATTATTAGTATAAGATATGAAATATTTGTGTAACTTTTTTACAAAATGTATCATTCAATTTCATTATATTGAATATTGATATTTACAAATTAACAAAGAATTATTCCATATTAGAGACATGCTTTTATATAAAAATAGTTTCCTTCAATAAATTATATTTATATTTATATAATGCCAAATCACATACACATTTTAGATGGGAGATACAGATGTATACATCCACCAATTTTCTTCAGATGGGAGATATATGTATACATGCAAACGGATGATTATATAGGTAGGCGGCTTGACCTAAATAAAGCTCAATACTTTTTGGCACTGTGAAAAGGCGGACCCAGGATTTTAGAGTTGGCCATACGAAATTGTAAAAATCACATACTCCCTCCGAAATTGTTAAAATCACGTATTCCTTCCGTCGGGTCTTCCTTCCGTCGGGTCGCGCGTTAGCGTTGACATTTGCTTTAATAAAATGTATCATTCAATTTCACTATATTGAATATTGATTACAAAGTAACAAAAAATTATATCCATATTAGAGACATGCTTTTATATAAAAATAGTTTCCTTTAATAAATTATATTTGTATTTATATAATGCCAAATCATATACACCTTTTAAATATCTAAACATTTATAATAAAGTCTCTTTAGCTACATCTTATGCTTTAGAAATTCATATGATTCACTTATACATATAATAATTATTTATAACATAACTTCTATTAAATACTAAATTTGACAAAAGTGATAATATGTTATTCCACGATTACGGTTAAGCATATTATTCATTTCTTAATATTATTAACTTTGTAGGAAATTATGATTTTTAGCATTGTAGCATCTATTATTTATACCACATTGTAATTTACTATTTTTAGATTTAAATACATGTAAGCATGTGTTTTCGTTTCTATATACACTTAAATATTATAATAATATATTTTACCTATTTAGTTAATTCTATATTACGTACGTTCTTTTAAATTTTGAAATTTGATTTATCCTAGATAAGTTTCTCAATTCTCAATCCCCACTACTAGGTTGAATGATCTGGGTTTGACAAATGTGGTGATTTCTTTTCTTCCCAAGGTTGCCGTTCCACTCGCTTTCAATTTGTACGCTTATTGTGAAATCTGCATATTCTTTTGTAAGCTATTCTCATCTTTTGAAATTTTCTTAGATTCGAAACATTGGAAATTGGCAATTTATGTTCCAGCTGCAAAAGTCTCTACTTGTTCTCAGATTTCATTGACACACATCTTCGAGTCATTTAGTTGACCATTTATTTATCATTATTTCACAATATCAATACATATATTAATGTTTCATGATTTTGAGAATAAATATTCTAAATCAAGTATTTGAGTCCATGTACTACATCATTTCATCTATTTAATTATTATTATTATTTAATTAAACTATATCTTAAATTTTGTAAACTATTACCATATATACGCATTTATTTAATGGATTTCATCTTCAGTGTATACGTAATTTTCTACTATTAACTTATTTTATTATTTATCTATTTAATTAGTCTATTACCATATATGTTTTAGTGATGGTATATAATGTGATTACAGTAATATTTTTTTTATGTAAATCTATACTGATAACCATATTATTATTCTGTTACTAATTTATGTATTTCACACGAATTCAAATATTTTCTTAAATTGTGTGATATGAATAATTACTGGTTGTTTTCAAATGATTTTTTTATATATTTTAATGAATATATACATACGCACGATTATTTTGAAATATGCAAACTGACCATGTGGTTGGGTTAATAGGTAGACATCTACTTATTTTAATTCGTAGGTACACAAGACATACATATTTAATACATATTATGTTTACATATAACCATGTTTGAAATTTCTATTTTTAGTGTACATGTTAACCCAATTATAATATAAGTTTTGATCACTTTCATGAGTATTAACTATTGTACAGTATGTGAGGGTTTAAGTATATTTATTAATTTTAAACTATTTATTATCTTTTGATTCATTTAACTAGATATTTAATTACTTAATTTATTTATTATTTTACTAAGCTAGGTTAGTATTAGTTAATTTATTCAGTTATTGAATATATATATTCCGCACGGTGCGTTCGTCTTTATACCTATGCAATCTAGACTTTCTCATTTAGTTTAGAATCAAGTGTCTTATATTTTATTTGTTATTAGGTGATGAGGAGTTCGTGAATTAGAAGCACAGCTTCATCAATATTTTGGATTACAGACAACTCAGTTTCATTTTAAAGGTAGGAAATTCTTACTTGTCTCTATTAACTGTTACTTGTGATATCTTTGAGTTCATGTATGTACATATCGGTCTCCTAACCTTTATAAACGAGGATAGATATCCTAACCTTTATAAACGAGCATTTACTACTTGAATGAATGAGAAATCGGTTATTCGGTAAATTTAAATCTACATGATTCATGTTATTTACTTGGTATTTACATGTGATATTTAATTTTGGCAAGTATGTTTCTCCACTGAGCTTATGGTTTTGCTCACCCAAATTTTAACTTATCATTTTCAGAGTAGCTCAGCGGAGGCGTGGTGGGACAGGAGGATGCTTAGCTCTATTTATTCCATTTACACTTTGATACTTTTATCCAAACTTGCAAGACTTATGAATCGTAAGCACTTATCATATAAATTAAATTGGATTTTGTTATAATCAAGTTGGATCTCTTCCTCTCGTAATAATCACACAAAAGGAGTATTTATATGTCTGTAACCTTCTAGAATAACTGCTAATTAAAATCCCAACAAATTTCCGAACTCGACTCGAGCTGGTGCAACTCGAGTCGAGTTGGTGCTCAATCCTCGGCGGAATGCGGCGCTTGATAGGGCTCGACTCGAGCTCTGGAGCTCGACTAACAGGGGAGGCCGAGTACATGATTCTAATGTGTGCAGTCGACCATCGGTGGTCGACTGCAGTAGCTCGACTCGGGCTATGCGCGCGGACTCGACTCGAGTCCTGAATTCGAGTCGAGTCGGGTTGAGTTCTTGCCCTTCTTCCCGTTTTCGGCTCCCGACTCCGTTTTCACATATTTTCATACAATTAAGCTCATTTTCACGCATTTATCAATTTATAACACAAATCTCCATATCATCATAAAACACCACCAAAAGATACACAAAACAGATAAAATCATACGAAAATACACATAAAAATACACTAAAATTTAGGTGAAAATAGCGATGATCAGTTTAATTGAAATTTTTATTAGAAATTTTCAATGCTTTATTAAACTATTAGAATTAGCATTGGAATTTTACAACAGTTTAAATTTATATGAAAATTTTCGTTGGAACTTTCCAACAGCTTTAAGTTTTATAGGAAATTTCGTTGGAAATTCCCAACGGTTTAAATTTTCATTTGAATTTTTGCTAGAATTTTCCAACGGTTTAAAGTTTCATTGAAAATTTCATTGGAACTCTAAAATTTACAACGAATTTACTTTTCGTTGGAATTTTTCTGTTGGAATTTGATAATTTTCTTATAATGGCAAGACTTATCCAATTTTTTTTAGCGGAATAATATACATTTATTTCCTAATGAATGTATTATTTTTTATATTCAACTATTCATTAAAAAAATTAACAAAAATTAGCTAAAATTTTTCTAACAAATTATATAAATTTTTATTTTTTAATATATATATTTTTAATGTGGATTCACATTTTAGTATACGTGTACCGCTATAGAAGATGTCAAAGGACAGAATTATATATCCACAACCTAAGCAAATAAAGGCCCAGATATGAAACTGGGTTCAGGACCAAATAACAAAGAAAATAGATATGGGGAATTACGAATATAATAGAAATAGGGGAATTATGAAGATAGTAAAAAATATAGTGAACATAAAATTTTATTAAAGCAGAATGCATGCATGATAAGATTTTCTTTAAACATGCATTATTTTGATTTGAAAATTCTTTAAACATGCATTATTTTGATTTGAAAATTTAAGGGAATTTTGGCTGCAAGACCTTGTTATTATTTCATTGTATTAACTGTCATCTCCTATAATTTTTATGGAAGAATGTCACGCTATTACAATTTAGGATCTCTTTACCATCTAATTTCCTAATTAATTGAGGATTTTGTTATCAATAAAAAATATGAAAAAATGATACCCGTGTGAAAGAAGACATTCTATAAATTGAACGACAAAAAGTTAATATTGCTAATAATATCATATTTTCTAAAATTTCATACACATTCGAGAAGAGAAAAAAAAATTACCAAGAGAATTTTTTTTTACCAAATATCATTATTTTTTTGAAATCAATATTCCTACGCATTCGAGAAAAAAATTCTTATTATATCAATATCATTATTTTTTAAATTACATTACTATTAAATTTACTCTTAAACGTCTTTTTAGTTTTATAAATTACACTATTAAATTTAGTCTTCGACTCGATTCAAATTATTTTCGTGTTTACCACAGAAATTCTGTCCTGCATTATGCAAAGACAAAGACATCAGCTTCTTTTGAAAATCTTACACTCTCATTCAAAATCGTAACCATTCCAGTTGAGCCTTCCTGAGAAATGTGTCATTGATGTCGTTGCCTCAGCCCATCATCTCCTCCCATCCCCAACTCGTTTACAACCCTATTCATCTTACTCCTCATATATTCATATCTTCATATATAAAGGTGTTATAAAGATGTGGTTCGCATTTGAAAAAAAAAAAAAAACATCTCACAAATTCTCTTTTTTTTTTGCCCCTAAGATTTGCGTTTTTGACTCTCCAAAGAAAAAGTTTGATAGTGGAATAAGAATTCCGAATAGTATATATTCCCTCCGTCCCAAACTCGTTATCTTATTTTCCGTTTTCATCAGTCCCAAATTAATTGTCTTATTCCAAAAAAGGAAACTTCACATCAACCAATAACCTCAAAAGTTTATCTTAATTTCAAAAATGTTACCCCCACCTAACACACATAACATACTTTATAATTTATTTATTACCTAAAAATACCACAATACCCCTAAAAAGTTAATAAAATTAGTCAAAAAGTAACTTTCTTAAACTCTGTGTCTACAGTAACTAAGACAACGAGTTTGGGAAGGCCGGGAGGGGGAGTACCATATTTGTAAAAAAAATTAAAAAAAACGAAAAAAAAAACATGAAAAATTACAAAATTAAAAGAATATGAAGTTTAAAAAAAAATATTCTAAATAACCTTAATCTATAAATACAATTCAAAATCTCAATAAAATTCAAATTTTGTGATAAGCAAATTAATATTTTATTATACTAATATAGAATCATTTTTCATAAACAATAATAATTTTAAAAACATATACTCATCTTATTCTTCCAAAAAAAAAAAGTTCCAAAAAAAAAAAAGATTGTCTCCACTATTTATTTTATTTTATTTTATTATGTGTTTAATTTGTCTATAATTAAAATATTTGATTGTATATCTTAAAAATATTTTATGTTTCTTTATTCATATACATATGTTTTCTTTATACTCCCTCCGTCTCATAAACAAATTCACACTTTCTATTTTTGTCCGTCCCGTAAACAAGTTCACACCCTCAAATAAGGAAATACACACAAATCAATAACCTCACAACACACTTTAATTTCAAAATTGTCATCTCTTTACAACTCACATTACTTACTTTATAATTTATTTATTATCTAAAAATACCAAACTACCCTCAAAAAGCAACTTTTTCTTAAACTTAGTATCTACAGTAACTGTGAACTTCTTTATGGGACGGAGGAAGTAATTTTTTGTTTTAATTTTCTTAAATTTTTAAATATATAATATTTCTATATTTTCTAAATCATCAATTATATTTAATTATATTTTCAAAATATTTGATTGTATATCTTCAAAATTTTTTATAATTTTTTTATATTGCGTCATTAATTTATAGATTTTATTATTTTTAATAATCTATTTTTTATTTTTTTTTTTTGGATTTTTCTCCTTATGTATACAGACTAAATCATTAATAAAAAAGTTGATTGATTTATATTTATAAATAGATCAGGTATATAAGGCCCAAATAATTGCTCTTACAATTACATCTCTCCGTCTCACGCTCTAGCCCTGCGTGTCCAATAAATATATTCTTAGATATTTGGCATGTCCAATATATCTGTTCTTTGTGTGTATTTACAAATCTACATGTATTTTGTGTGTATCTACTCATGTAGCAGTCAAGACTTTGGATCTTAGTGCACTATTTTCTTTTTCCACACTTGTTAGAAAACTCGTATTTTTGGAATAAACCGGGCAGAAAATAAATAAGAAAGGAAAAAAAAGTTATCTCCGTATAACTGCAAAACCTATAAAATGCCAAGGTTTAAGGTTGATCCGCTTTTTGACATGACTTCACAACTGCGCAAACTGAACTCGCTAAGCTGTTTTATCTATCTACTTCTTTCATAAAAATAGAGATGGTTTAGGGTAGATATTGGTTGTTTATGTGTATGCAGATATGCATGTATCGCCTCTCTGAACTCAAAGGTTTTCTCAAACACAAACTCTTCTATTTATATGATTAAAAATATATAATACATCAAATTAAAATAGTACAATATCTAAAGGTTTCCTCAAACTCAAACTCTTCTATTTATATGATTAAAAATATATAATACATAGTACACAATATCTAAATTCAAGAGTCTTTCCAGGACATAATCAAATTCAAGAGTTTCATGCTCTCATCAATCACCCTTCATGATATTCACAGGACATTCATTCAATCGACATTTTAACCTCAAGCCTCAACTAACACAATGAATATTTCAAAAAAAAAAAAAAAAAAAAGAGATAGAGAGAATGTAAAGTATGTGAAAAGATCTCTAAAATCATAGAGATGGCATCTTGAAGAATCAGATCCACCACCATTATAACCACTGTTATTTTGAAGAATCAGATCCACCACCATCATAACTACCGTCATAAGATCTCATAGAATTGGATCGATATTAGATCGTCACCCATCAGATTCATGAAGATCTTAGAAGATCTAGCGTTGTCGAATTGGAGAAGAGATCTCAAAAATATATACAAGACCGTCATAAAATTGAAGAAGAAGAAGAAGGAAATCTGAGAATTGCCATAGAGAAGATTGAAGGGAAGAGAGATCGAAGTGTGTCCGTATGGAAGGGAGAGAGAGCAAGAAAGACTCCAGCGAAGAAAGAGAGTGAAATTCCAAATAGAAGTCGGGTTCAAATTTATTTAAATAAGTTGGGTCATAGCAATGAATCAATATCTCTCTAATGTAATTTAATCAATATCTCTCTAATATATTTTAAGTTGGTTGGAGTTGTGTTTGGGTCTAGGGGAAATGTAACCTATATATATAAAAAATAGTAATTAATTATTTTTTTCAATTATATGTTATTAACATATTTTATAACTTCGGAAAGAATTTGAAGACTCTTAAAAATAATAAAAAATGCACCCAAATGTGAGAAGAATTTGAAGGACTCCTCAAATCCTCTCATCCCAACACAACATACATTTTTTTTTTCTCAGGAATCGGGAGACTCAGTACAACTAAGGCTGGCAATGTAGCACGTGTTAAGAATTCATCGTTGTATAGTTTCAAATTGCTCTTAAAATTGTTACATTTTATCAAAGTAAAAAGAATTATTTTGTCAACTCGTTCAAACTAATTAAGCAAAAACAGTGAGAACTAAGAAGAGTAGATAAGTTGTGATCATTTAGAGCAAAACCAACTCATAAATTTCGAGCAGCTAATTGAACCTGCCCAACTTGGACGTGATTTGTTTGGTCTCAAGTAAAAGAAAAAAAATTTCCAAAAATACTTTGAGAAAGCAAATATTGCACTGTACAGTATTATCGACATTTCGTCCAAGCAAAGCTTCTAACTGATTCTAAAATATTACTTCAGGTGAATTCCATTCGCTCGACATCTTCTATACAACGTCGTTTCACTTTTAACCAAACCCAAACCCTTCGTTGGCTTCATGAATAGCAAGTAGCAGTCTCTCCTCGAGGCGCTCTTTGGATGGGTATTCTGGTAAGTCCAATTGATTGAAACTGCACCATGTTGAATAAAACGTTGATTAGGTACCTTGATAAGCTGTATTGAACATCTCTACTGCTAGTTGTAGGACACAAAAACCAAATCATAAATCCACACATTTCTTATTGAGAAACAACCAACCATTCATTTAAAGGATTTCAGGAAAAAAGAAAAAAAAAAAAGGTTATAACGAAATCGTTAAAGATCGTTTACCATGTGTGAGCTGAAGGCAAGTGATCTGCACTGCCATAAGCTTTGTGAATCTGAAATTTTTGAGATCCTGAGATTCCTTGTAGAGAACCAAATCCATCTAAAGGCACCTGTAATTAAAAAAAAAAAAAAAAAACTACACTTAATACAGAATTTAATAGAAAATTTTTGAGGGAATAAATTCAATGAAGATACTATTATAGAGGATTAATTCCTGGATGAATGAAATTGAGACATTCAAGATACTCGTATGTGCATAGCTCAGGGTATAAACGAATTCCACCTTTTGAAAAATTAACAGATAACTGCGCACTAATTAATCCTGAGAGCAATTAAGTCCACAAAAATGTAGAGACTAATAAAGGCACATTGCTTTATCGACCCAAGTAGAAAAATATAATGCAGATAACAAAATCCAAGAATCAAATTCCAAAAAAGAGCACAATATAATCACATCAAAATTCCACTTAATTACAAAAGCATGGATGAGAGAGAAACCTTTGACGTTCCAGTCACAAATTGTAGCAGGCGAGCCTTATCTTCTTTGCTGAATCCCTGAACGACCTCCCAGAACCACTGAATTGCAGGGGAAGCAGCAGTATAACCAGAGTACTCAGTATTTGCCCTTAGATCATCCACTGAAAGGATAGAGTTATTCACGCATCAGCATAGCCATAGAATGAGGATATCAGAAAATGAATTCACAGTTAATATAGGATGCCTGATTAAAGTTCAACACTCACTGTCAATATCAGGCAGCCCACTTATCAGGAGTTCCAACTCCTTGTCATTGAAAATAGATATCAAGTCCCGAGATATTAGCTCATTGAAACCCTCCATAAATGCATTTATCTGAGGACGGATGGCAGTAGTCAGACGATGCTCAGCTACTAAGTCTACATACTGGTGCTTGTTGTCCTCGGTTACTCGAATATTTCGACCACCAGGTATCAATTCATAATCAGTTACCTGCACAACAAAACCCCGCTCATAATTAAATAAAAAATATATTCCAAAATATATCAGGATATACAACCAGAAAGTCCACATACTTGAGCACGCTCATAAAGAATAAGCTTTTCTTCATCAGCATCAATGCTGAATGTAAGGTCCAGAATATCACTAATATCATTCTGCAGCATACAATCAAAATTAGCACCAATAACATAAAAATTTTGCTCAGCTTAGGACAAAGATTTATTTAGGCAAATAGCGGGGGGGGGGGGGGGGGGGGGGGGGGGGGACTTACCTCAAGCATCCATTTTAGATTTTTAAAATAATCTGGATCAATTGCTTCAATATCATGATATGTCACTTTAGCCCCAAGAATATGCTTGTAAAAAGACCGAGTGAAGTGGACATCAAGGAGCTGCCCATCAAACAGTGCTTTCCCTACCTGTAAAATATGCAATAATGTAAGACGTGCCAATTACACAGCTCTCTCTCAAAGCCACAGAATTCAGAAATACTCACAACTCGTCCGACGAATTTGAAGTAAGAAAGATGCTCTGTTTGGTAAACAGAGTTGGGGTTTGGTTGAAATGTTGACTCATTTCCAACTGTTGTAAATAATAGAGCTCCCTTGTCAAAGATAACTCTGGAAAGTAACTGATACCACTCCCTGGTAAGACCACCAGCATCAATCCCTTCCTCTCCTTGAAAATTAACTGTTAATCTACCTTTCAAGTCTTGTGCGGATCTCATACGCAGCTGATTGTATGAATCTTCAAGAATGTAAGCTCTTCTTACAGATATTCTAAGGGGACTGTGATGATGATCATGCTGGTGCTTGATTTTAGATCTGAAGTGGGACCTTTTGTTATCAAAATCAATAAACCGAGGAACCTTCAGCATGAGTGAGAATGACTTTTCAAGTAATCCTGGATTTTGCCTGATGAAGGCATTGAGAAGCTTTTTGTGCCTTTCTGAGAACCTTAGGAAAGCATGTTTCTCATCCACTTTCGAAGATGATCCCAATGTCTTTTGTTGGTTAGCAAATGCAGCAGCCTCATCAACTTCAGCAACAGAATTAGCTCCTAAATCTTGGACTGTTCCTGACTGGCTAGGGTGCAACTTCTCACAAACTACAAAGAAAGACTCTATATACGGCAAGACATTCTGGGTACCTGCAGGAAGTGGAGGGACTGAACTGGATGGTTTAACAGAAGAAGGTTCAGGCACCATATCTGAGTAGCCCTCTATTTTGCTTATGCAATTGCTAAGCTCCTGCCACAAAGGTTCAAGAGCTCCATTGATATCCCAAATCAGTGAAATAGCAGCACTGCGCTCTGCATCAGGGAGAATCTGATGTTTTTTGTCCTTATCAAGGAGTATAACTAAAGAGCTCAATGCTTGCAGGACCCTAAGAACTGGAGCCCCATGAGTAGTGGTGCTAAGGAATGCTTTCTCAATGTCCCCAAAAACACGCAACTCTTCTGTGGCAGACTGGGTAAGGCTTTGAACTGAGCTAGCAAGTTCGGTTATAAAGAGATGACAATGAATGGGTGCAATAGCCACCAATTTTCTCAATACCTCTGCGACCAGAGTATATGCATTATCTGATAGACTGAAGAAATAAAAAAAAAAAAAGAAGTCACGCTTTGCATTTGCACACAATAAGACTAAAGTAACGTAACTGGCTATACAAATATAATTGCAACCAGAACCAAAGGAGCAGTACAGCAACCACAGTGATCATCAACATAATAATGTTATTTCAAATACAAGTAAACTTATAGTAGGACAACCATGCTACTTCAGGACCTAAAACTTCATGGAACATATCAATAACGAGCCAATCTACCTTTATTTTATTTCCCAGAATAACTTAACAAAAAATAGCTATTATGATCTTGATCAGAAAAATGTTAAAGTCGGAATTTGGAGCAAATGTCAAAAAGCCCTAAAATATAAGAAATCTCAAAACAAAGAGTGAACAATGGGCAAATTTAATCAATAGACTAGTTAACATCTAGACTAAAGAAAGAAATTTCAGCTCACCCTTCACGTGCAAGAAGTGAGCATAGCAGTTGAAGTTCTGGTTTTGGCAAATTGTTCAGAACATTTCGAGCATTTCTCTCCCTATCTTCATCAGAAGACGATGCTTTCACAGAAGAAATACCCTCTCCTGAAGTCATGGTAGAAACAACATTTATCTCAGCACCTGATGTAGAGACCTGATGATCAGAAGGCTGTTCTGATGCAGATGAACCAGGGTCAGGCAATGAACTTGATTTCTTCTCAGCATTGTCAATGACAACATCCAATAAGTGTAGAAGCTGCAACAAAACATAAGGAAGACTACATAAATCCGATGGACAATCTAAGTTTAGTTGAAACAGTTAAAGTTGTTTGCAAAGAGACACCTGCTCAAGATGAGGTATGCTTCTTAAATAAAGAGATTGGTTCAAGAGGCTGAGAAGCAATGTGAAGGATGCCACCCCTTCCGGGTTTTCCACTTGTTCATCAATAAGCATGACAGCTTTTCCCCTTTTGTCATCAGAACTTTGTGACTCCTTAGGCAATTGGAACTCCAACAACAGCTTGGCAACCAAAGGATGATTTCGAGCCAAATAGGTAAGAGTCTCCAGAGCTCGCCGAGACACCAAAGGTGGAACACCTATTTAAGGAAACATAAATGGAAAGCCCAAATCTTTATGATGCAATATAAAAGCATACATTAATCTCTAAGAACAACGTCAAGCTGCAACTGCTAATAAAATTCTTTTACCATTTTGGAATAAATTTAGCTGTATTTGTAAATAACAGGAGCAAGCAGAAGGCATTGAGTGAAAGAAGGTTCACCAGCAATTTACTTGGCACAATTGCAGAAATTAAAAAATTGGAAATAATACTTACCATCAACGTATTGAGGGCGAGAATACATGACATGACTCTGGCAAGCATATAACCTATAAGGGGGTTCTGTAGCATTAAGATCAGTAAGGGATTTTTTCTTATCCAACATCAACAAGTCCATCAGAATTTTTAATAAATCAATTCTTGATTCAGCATGGGCACAGAGGTTTAAGAGGAGTCTCTGCTGGCTTTTATAAAGTGGCTGCAAAAAAGTTATCAGTTTAATAATATAACTATCGAGCAGTGGTACCTAATATAGATTTATGCACCCATAAAAATACCTGAACTACACGAAGCAACCGAATCAATGCTTTCAAACCTTCTATGTCAACTAAAGGGGAGCCATCTGCCTCAACTGGCTTAACACCAACAGATCGACGAGAAAGGACACCACCAACTCTGTCCAAGCCATCACCTCGCCTAGAAGACTCGCCCCTTCGATTTCTAGGATAAATACCAAATAGACTCTGATTATATCTACGTGCGAACCTTTCACGCAACATATTCGCTTCAGCAACAAGAGCAGGTGTCAAGTTTGCAAGAATAGCATCAGAGGAAGTTAAAAGAACCTGTTTTAAACAAGAAGCAGTGGCAATCGAAAGTGTTAGAATCAGAAAGAACTAAACTTGGAAAATGAAAAGCAAAAAAAAAAAAAAACATTGATTAAATCAGAGAGCCAGTAAAACAAGGGACCTCTTCTCGTATGTCTGAAGGAAATGTTGCTATTATTGATACAGTGTCCATCTCAACAGGTTGACCTTCCAATTCTTGGGACTGATTCAACCGTTGTGCCCTTTGTTGTGCCAGAACTTCTTCACGTATGTCAGGTGGCAGTGCTGCAAGAAACTCTGGATCTATATCACCATTATTTTGTGGCTCGGGATTTTGAGGCTGTGTAGAGTCACTCGGCTGAGAAGAAAGAACCTCAGCACGCAACTCCTCAGGAAGTGCATCAAGAAAAGCAGGATCAATGGATTCAGCATCCTGATTATTTTGCACTTCCGCAGGGTGGCCACTTTGATCAGCTTCTCTTATTGGATCTTCTGCAACTTCAGTAACACTATGGAGGGATGTATCTCTCCCGCCAATTGATGTGTTATTACCAAATAGTGGACTAACTCTCCTCATTCGATTATCACCTCCACCTTGTCTGTCTCCACCATCATCATGGCCATCAGCACTTCCAATTTCAACATCTAGACTCCTTAAACTCTCACCCAACGTTGCTCCACTTCCACTACTCTCTTGGCTCACTGCTTCAACATCTCGAAGAATGTCAGTGTTCTCATACTGAATTTCAACAGACTGCGGTTGCTCACTTAATGTGTCTGTTCCCTGATTAGGTTCATTTGCAGCAGCCGCAGTATCAGTACCTCTAGAGCTGTCCAATGTAGCCGAAGAGGTAGGAGGTGCATTACTTCCTCCAAAACCGCCTTGATTTTCAGCTATCATTTCAGCAAACTCAGAGGATATATTTATTTCATTTCTATTTTGAGATCCAACAACAGTACTATTGTCAGATGATTTCTCAGATGAGGGATGCCTCAGGCCAGTAATAAGTAATTCCTCAAGCCCCTGGGGAATAACAGAGGAATTTGACCCACCACTTAGCTGACTTTCATTGGCCAATAAATTAAATCGATGCCCTTGACGTCCATTACGCAGTGATCGAAAAATGGAATCCAATCGCGACAAGGAACTCTCAGAGCTCCTATCTAAGTGCACATCACGGTCATTGTCTGCAATGAGAAGAAAAATATAAACACAGAAGCTAAATAACAATAAAGATTTACTCTCTCTCTCTCTCTCTCTCTCTCTATATATATATATATATATATATATATTCTTTTTTTAATGCAGCAACACCATTAAATAAATCAAAAGAACCAACACACTAAATAAAAAATTAGTAATCAACAAAAGAACCTGATAATCTGGAAGAAGCTGCATTAAGTGAAGAATGTGGTTCTACCAGAAGAGGATGCTGGGAAGGGGTAGCACTATCACCATTTCTTCCCAAGAGACTGTAGATGGATGTGGTCCGACCCTGGCGTCTGGAGCCAAATAGTTCAACTGGCATAACATGAAAAGTTTCATTGGAAATGCTATCTCTACCAAAAACCTCTATGTGGTCAAATACATTTACACCATTCATGCCCTCCCCCAATCGCACTATAACACCATCCTCACCGTCCTCTTCATCTTCATCTTCTTCCATCACATCCTCATCGAACTCATCTTCATCAATTTCTTCAATTCCGTGGTCATCTTGATCTGTATCTGGGTGAGGGAGGTGATGTGCTTCATCTTCTTCAATATCATTATGTTCATCATCACCATCCTCATCCTCATCTTCATCAACTTCATCCCCATCATCTCCAGATATCTCATCCTCATCTTCGTCTTCATCAAGATTCCCTTGTACACCAGAGCGAATTTCAAATCTTATCCCAACAGTGTCAAGTCCACTTTCATGATTTGGTGTTCCATCAGCATTTTCCTGCATGTAATCATCTTCCACACCAACAAAGCCACCATGAATATCCTGATCATGCTCCATATCATCAGTGACAGCCTCTGAACCACCATAGTTCTGGTTCGAGTGGAATGATTCAATCTGGTCTGTTGGCATTAAATTTTCATTATCATGACTTGTCGCATCGACAGTCTGCATGCTGCCACCATTTCCTTCCCTAGGTTGACTATGATCAGTAGGTTTTGTCAGTCGCTCTCCCTTTCCATTAGTAGTCTCAAAAGCATGAATATGTTCTTTGGTTACCGACTCCAGAACTTTCACTATTCCAGTCACAACCTTTGGGGAATCAGAATTATCCAGGTCCAACACCCGAAGTGTTCTAGTGAGTGACTGAACAAGACCAACCTCTATGAATGTAACTGAAGCTTCTGGTGCAATGTAAGAACCTGTTGGCGTCCGAGCAGCCAATACATCATTGAGCAAGTCAACAATAGCCTGAACACCAGCTCTTGGAGCCCTAAAACCATTAGAAGAATCAACAAAATCATTAAATATGTTACTGATCTCTGTGAAGATTCTTTTTCTTGCCTCAGTTGATCGAACAGAGGACGCCACAAGAAAATTGTTAGCTTTACTAGCCAGTTTATAGCGCCAGTCCACTTCTGTTTTTCTCTCCTTTTTCTGATTCTTAGCATAGGGAAGAAATTTGTAAAGGATGTGGTGAAAAATACCACCTGTTAAGCAAGCATTCGCACCTCGTTGAGAAACACCCCGGCAGCTCTCAGCATCTTTTCGTACAAGAATATGAACAGATGAAGCATACATTAGAAGTATTTCTGTCAGTAGCTTCAATATAAATACCACCTTTGCCAAGGACACAGAGGATTCTTGATTGTTGACTTCTTTCGATTCAAACATAGAGGCAACAGCTTTTCCTTTACCCTTGGTCGCAGAAACATCAATTTCCATATCTGTTGATGACAACCCAACTTTGAAAGCAGATTCATCTTCAGATGGAGGTACAAAAGACATTACTGAATCCAATAAAAGATCAATTACATTCACAAAACTCTGAGGTGGTTTTCTGTGCATCTTGGAATTTTTGAGATTCGCATCAAGGAGCTTCCCATGGGCACTACCAGGAGTCACAGATATTGCATTGCCAGTGCTTACCTTCCCATCATTAGCCAGTTTCTCCTCCTCTGTTTTTTCTTTCTCCTTCTCTTTCTTATCCTTATCACGGTCTTTTATTAGTACTATATATGGCCTCTCACCCACCATCTCAAGTTGACAAACAGCCTTAGCAGCTTGCATAAAGATTACTGGATCCCGTTGAACAACCGAACTTAAATTTGATAGAAAATTTCGTGCAGTAAGCCTTCCATTAGACTGCCGATTAGCAACAGATACAAAACTATGCCTTATCTCAGATTCCATTGCTTGCTGTAGGGTTTGAGAATCTTCAAGAATGTGACGTATTATAACAGCAACAATATTGTCAAAGCCAACAAATAAGCTACTTGCAGGCAAGGATAGAAGCAAATGCACTCCTCCAGCATCCAAGAAACTTACAGCAACTGAGTGAGTACGCGTGAGAGTAGAACAGAGCTGCAAAACAGCATGCATTGTCTCAGAAGGCAGTTGCTTTCTTATGCAACCACAAGCTATTTCAATAAGTCTCTTTTGCTCCTGTACATCCAAATTCTTCTGCACTCTGTTCTGCTTCTCTTCGTCAATAACAACAGGGGTTTGGTTGCCCATTCCATTCATCTTCAGAAGTTCTAAAGTATCAGCATTTAACTTGGTGTCAATCTGAGCAAGACGATCAATAGCAATGAAAGCTGAAGTTACCCATTTTGGAACTTGAGATGATTCCTGTTCATCAAAATCACTCCACAGTTGAAGAAGATCTGATACAACTTTAACCAAACCACTTTTGGAAGCTAATTCTCGTGCTGCTGGGTCATCATTGAGAATTAAAGCAAGAACATGTAAAAAGGCTGAAAGCATTTTCTGGTTCCCACTATCAGATATGTTACCGCAAAGCTTCAATTGTTCAATGATAGATGTAACTACTCTTGGTCTTTCATGACCTTCATTCTGCAAGCAAATCATCACAAGCAGATCCCTAACAGGAAAAGCCAAACTCTCTTTCATTTGTAGAAGTCTCTTGGATGTTGACAACAGTTCATCAACTGGGGGGAGTTTCACCAGTTCCTCTTCAATATTCTGCGTGCTTTCATTAGGGCCATCTTCCTTTGTGTCTGTCCCAGAATTTCCAAGAGACATAGCAAGTGCTCGAGCAAGTTCATCATCTTCTTGGGTTTCCTCAGAATGTGAAAACAGCCATTCCATTGCAAGCTCCACACTATTAGAACCAACCTGTCTCAAAGCTTCTTCTGCTCGAGATCTGGAAATCCCCATCTCAACAATTTGTGATATAGTTGATTCATTTGGAGGTGGGCCAGCTACACGGCCAACATTACTACCAGCATTTTTTACTTCTACCCCAGAGAGAATGTGCCTAATGATATTTATAACAGTGGTGATAAATTCGTAATTGCATTCAGGGAACCGCGGGTGGGCCCAAACAGGAAGGACAGCCTTCAATACCATAGACTGCAGTATTTTAACAAATGTTTCGGCATCTCGTGGAAACTGAACATCTCCATTAACTAGAGGTTGGGTGAGCAAATGTTTGTTGAGTGGTGACAAAATATAAGATGAAGTCACCAAGTGATCCATAAGTTTACCATAACTAGCTGAGGGTCCGAAATTCGACGAGCGGTCAGCTTCTTCAACTTCATTTTGCCTCCCCTCATCAGTCTCCATAGGAGAAGCAGGAGCTCTGTTGATGGCAAACGGCAATTGGCTGGTAGCCTCAAAAGTTGTCAAGACTGTCTGAATAACTCCACGACCATATAAACAATTCAATATAACAGGATTACATGAATCCGGTTTGTCCAAAAGAATACTATCAATGAACTCGATAACCTTGCCGAAGTAGCGACATTTAGTTGGAACAGAAACTTCAGATCCAGTAGGAATTACATGACCCCCAAAATTCATATGATCCATAGCTATAGCAGCAAAGGTAGAAGCCACTGATTTTGAAGAAGGAGAAATATTCAGCATATCATCCCTTCGGCGAGATGGAAGCAACATCACCTTTCCCAACTCTTGAAACAAATGAGTAATATGAATTGATAATGACGTTACCATGTCACAACAAGATTGAAGGTATGACCTCTGATTATTATCATCTTTTTTAGCACTGGATTCAGTCAAATCAGAAGAACCAGACTCATGTTGTTCCTGGTTGTCTTCAGCCTGAAAGGTTATGGGCGCATCAACAGTCTGTCGTGGATTAAGACTCGAGGAACGAGTGAGGTCACGATACAGATTTATAAGGTCAAAAAATTGGGATTCAAAGCTCCAGCCAGAGGTTCGCCTTCTGAGCAAAGGATCAAGAAACTGCCTGAAAGAATTCAACCTGAGGTCTTCTGTATCAGTCATGCCCAATTCAGACTGCCGTGAACCATTAGCACTAAGAGTTTGAAGATCCTCTGATTCAGCCTTCGTGTCTTCCAGCAATGCAGTTTGCCATAGAACTTCACGATGAACACGACCAATATCTTCCAGAACATTTTTACTTCCATTCCCGAATTCAGTGAGCAATGCAGTTACCCAACGACTATCTTTGGATGCAGCAAGAAATAACAGGAATTCAACAAGTGACAGGGAAGAAAATATAACAGGATCTGGGCTTGCCTTAGGGTCCAGCAAAAAGGTTCCAGAGAAGGCATTGATCAGAGTCAAAGTTTCCTTCAGATGCTCTCGCAGTGAAGAACAAATAGCACGAGCCAAAGGAGTAGAATGATGCTGGGTAAAACACTTGAATACCATTGTGCCATGCAAGGCAATAGGCATTCCCTCTGATGACTGAGTAATACTCGGGCGTAAAAGGAGCTTCAGTAAAGCTTCAATACCAGATCTTTCCACAAATAATCGACATGTCTCAGAATTATCCATTGTCCTGTGAACAAGCACTATCACATGAAAGATGCAAAGCTGCATACATTGTTCATCAGTTACACCTTGAAGATCAGAATCTGCTGCACTGATTTGAGAGCAACCAGCTGAGTTTTCCTTCTCCTCAGATTCAGCAGAATCCATATCCATTGAATCACCTCCATCAAGTTTCCCGGATGACCCAGAACACTTGGAGTCCCCAAGCACTGCTATCTTATTAATTATTTCAATAATCAAATCAACCCCAATCGCTCTCAATGAAGATACATGCCGAAATAGCTCTTCCAAAGCATTTGCGAGAGGAATAATGCCTTCATTCACAGCCATCACATACTTATTGTCGGTGAAAATGTCAACAAGGAAGCGTAAAGCACAAGCTTCTTTCACAGCATCCAGGCCCTTGGGATTAAGGCAAATGGCACCAAGACCATTGGGAATACAAGTAATGGCTTTGGAAGAAGGAAGTACCCCAGAGACCACTGATGACAGGAATGCAGAAGGAAGACCCAAGTCATACAAAACATTGAAACATGTTGGGTCTTTGTGAATCATTTCACTCATAAGAGTCACAGCTGAGGAGTAGATCTCACTTCCAAACTTTTCCTTGTTATTGAAAATTATCAACAAGGTCGGAGTCAGAGAAACATCATAAGAGTTCTGTGATCTGGTAGAATTTGCTGTGCCATAAGTGGCAGAACCGAGTGCTTTCAGCAATGTCCTAACCAATCTCTTCTGAGTGTAAGCCTGATCAGTACTGTACTTAGGACATTCACCAATGACCATAGAACTATCCTGTGATCCAGTAAAATCAATCACTCGATGTACTTCAATTTGCAATCTATGAACCAGAAGCTCTACTCCACCTAAATCTCTGAAAAGCGTAACTGCTGTATTACTGTAGTCCATGAGCTTCTGTAAAGTTTTTACAGCTAAACACACAAGATGCAACCGAGTAGGATCTGAATCTTCTAAGAGTGGTAAAAAGGTTGGTACCATCCCAGATCCCCGAACAACACTTCCAGTACTAGAAGAAGATATGACATGAAGCAAGTAAAATTGCAGCAGCGCTTCAACAAAGGCAACAGATGATAAATCAACAGGGTTATTCAATGACATTATCGCTCTTTGCAGTACATTAAGGAGAATCATGCGATTACCACCAGCAAAACTGATGCTTGACCCACTCAATATTCGTGCTCTTTCATGAGATGCCGAAAATGCAGCTAGCTGAGCCCCCAAAGCAGTCATTGCAAGGGTTCTGATGGTTCCTGAGATTTCCTCTTCAGATCTAACGATTCTAATCAACTCATTTGTATATTCTGGCTCATTAGCAAAAAATGAAACAAGCTCATCATGTGAATCACTAGACTGTACAAGCACAATAAAAGCAAGTAAACAAATTTTGCTGTAAAGCCTGCATATTCTGGAGGAACGGAAAGCACGGGCATATCTGATTCTCGTCAGTAATGGAAATCTGAGCTCCAAAGGTACATTATACTGCTGAACACACAACTTCATAAGTGACAAATCATCTTCTTCCCGTAAATGAAGATCAGGGATGTGAATCACACGTGTTCCAGAAGAGACTGAGCCATCAATAGCTTCAACTTGGCTTGAAGAATTTGTACCACGCAACTCAAAGTAAAGTGTTGATCCAGCACGATACTGCAACTGGTCACAATCATTAAGTACCTCAGATGGAAACAGGCATAATCCATCCTCCTGAGACCTCTCATAAAGAGTGACACATGAATACAAACCCAGGCCTTCTTCTTTGCTGCCCCAACCTTGTGCAAGGGATAAGAGACACCTGTTCACTGAGCCACATCCAACCAGCTTTCCACTGACATGCAGTTTTGAGGGAGTTATTTTCACGAGTGCAGAAAGAGCTTCCAGAGCTGCTATGAGAATTTCAGGATCTGTTGAAGCAAGCAAGAGCTTGAAATGCTGTAAAGAAAGCAATAAAGTTAGAACTCTGTAAACTTGAACTAAAAGCACAAATGTAATACTACAGCAGAACATCAGATCAAATACTTCTAGTGGGAGGTTACAACAAATTATTTTCCAGACTCAGGTGTAGTACAGTACATTAAATAAAAGTATTCTACAGCAGGATTTCTATCATTTTCAGTCACCGCCTTACCTCTATAACACTGAAAGAACTTTTGTTGTGGCAATTTTCAAGGATGATCTGCATCACTCTAAGAATTTGCAAGACAGCCTGTTTGGGAAATGGACTGGCATCTCCTAAAATGTCATCAGACAAAAGGAGCCCAGCTCTAGAACATAAATAGGTCTTGAAATAAGTATCAAAATGTAGAAATAGAGGTCTCCAGTGGTGAAAATTTCCCTGAAACAGAGGTAAGAAATGAGTGCAAACAAATAAATGAAACAGAGGAAATATCTTAACTGAAAATCTTGACCAACCTTTCCATACTCCCAGCGAAAACCAGAAAGGGGTATTTCTATATCCTGTAATGGGCACTGAATCACCTTGTCGATAAAAGCTTTTATTCTTGGAGGCTGCAAAACACAACGCAGTCAAGGAATATTAGCTTATCCATGAAATGACAATATTCGAAATTACCAATTCAAATCCACAATACACATTGTCATTATAGATCTCAAACTTCAAACAATTCCTAAGACTTGGATTTCTAAGATTAAATAAATAAACTTAATCTAATTGTCATAATCAGTTTAAGAAAGTTAACAGTGGTCTAAACCAGATATATAGTAATACACAATTAAAAGTCATTATTTTTGCGCTCAAACATGAATAAAATATAATGAAGTTTAAAAGTTTATACTTTATATGTACAGGTACTTGTGCCAAAAAAACATGCGTGGAGGTGGACCTACCATCCAGCCTGGCTTTTCACTTTAAATTGACCAAGATAGTAATCAGAACGGTCAAGATTACTCTCCAAGTAGTTCCAACCATTTAAACATTAAAAAAAAAAAAAACAGTTATATGTAGACCCTCTCTTTTTTTTTCACCTCATAAGCAACACATTTAGCAACGGTTGCACCCTTTATTGTTTAAGATACATAGTTTTCATGGAAAAATAGCCTTTGTACCGTCGACAGCCCCCCCCCCCCCCCCCCCCCAACAAAAAAACCTACCACCACCACAAAATAAGAAAAAGTTTTTACTAGTGATGCCGCTCTATCAAGTTCTATAAATGTTGTTGCATCCACTTAATATCAAAGGAATGCCAGCATATAAATACAATTGAATTACTAGATTCATCTGAACGGAAAGGTGCATAATAGTACTTATGCATATTTCATATTATAATTTCTGCATTTCACAAGCTAATTTTCCATATAGATTTTCATTATAGACAAACCCAAGAGAAAAACTCATACTTTATTTGCATAGCGCAACAAGTGGAAGGTAGTCATTCTTATTACATCTGACAATCTGAGGAACACAACATAATGAGATTTCTTGTTCCATTCACCATAAGAATAGTCATAGCACTACATCTTTCCACTTCACAAAAATCTAGAGCTTAGTTTCCTAGTCGTATTCAAGCAAGCTTTCATAGCTGATTTTACCTCCATCATTCTTGAAATTTCATTGTAAGGGATGAACATTAATATCATAACAACAAAAACATAAACAACAACAAAAAATCATATAACCTTGATAAAATGGATAATTAACGCACAAACTAACAATAGTCTATATGCATTATGCAATAGATTCCCCTCTCTTCTCCAAACACATACCAAACTAAGCTTAACAGTGAAATTGTCTTAATGCATTTCGTAGATTAATGAAATGGAACACACCACTATGCTAAACCTATTGCCTAGAAACCCCAGTGCCCAGACATAAAATAACTGATTAGGGTTTAAATTAACCTCGTAGCAAACCCTATAACAAAATCCAAGAGCATTAATCCAGGGCATATAAATCAAATAGAAGCGCATAAAAGAGTAGAAATTTAGTTTAAGGAAAACATACGGGCTCTGAATCGAGTTTAACCGTGGGGCCAATAGCCCCTTCACTAGAAAGGAGTTGACGAAGCCTGGAAGGCAAGCTCGATCTTATGCTCGCCATTTTCGGTCACCGTCTACTACACTGTAGACTGTAAAGACACAGCGAACGAGAAAAAATATCGTCAGAACCTAATCATCTGAATAAACAAATAACAACGAAATTCGAAAATAAATCCAAAAACCTAAAAATCAATTGAATTGAATAACAGAAAAACAATAGAATGTAGACTTACTATCAAAAAGCCCAGCGATGCTTGCACATCAAACCGGTTTTCACTGTACAGAAACGAAATGAAAATCTGTATAGAGAGAGTGTGTGATGAAGATATGTAGAATCGGCTACGGGAAACACAAGAACAAAGGAATGGTGGGTTTAATTTGTTTTGTGTGGCGAAGTTGTTCTTGCTGTAACCCTGGAAAAAGCAAAGGGCTCAAACCTTACACACACTGCACACGCTCGAGGGCTGATACTATATAGCAAAGCGTCATTATGAAGGCGGTTTTGCAATTGAGTCCCTCGAATTATACTTTATTCGATTTACGTTTTTTCACCGTCATTGACTTTCTATTTATTTATCAATTAAAAATTGCTTTAAAAATAATGAAAACTTTCTTTCGATATTTTATTTATTTATTATATCTGTATATTGTTTTAATTATTATATTTTATTCTTTAATTAAAGTGTATTTGGCAGTCATCTATCCGAAAAAGTAGCTTCTTTCCATAGGTTAATTGTTACTTTTCAAAAAATTAAAAAAAAAATTTGTTTATATTATTAGATTATTATTATTCTTTTTAACGTGTAATTCGCTACCTATATCTTATTATCTAGATTATTGTTAGGGCGGCGCTATTACCACCCGAAACATTACTAAGGGTACCCGATTCTCAAAAAAATTGGTAGTAAAAATTCTATTATGCCCCCACCTCTAAATTTACACCTACACTAGTTCAATCAATTAATTTTGCTAAGTTCATCCAAGACCATTACTAAGTCCACCCAAAATTATTAATGCATACACCAAAAAATGAAAAAAATAAATTTAGCGTACGCCCTGGATCTTCCAACTAAAATCGACACATGGTAATAAGTTCGAAACAATGAAAAAATAAATGTGTACGCCCTTGATCTTCCCACTGAAATCAACACATAGTGATAAGTTCGAAACAATGCTCAAGGATAAACTACTGTGTTAGATTCCAAGCTTGCCAGATGTGAAATGAATTTATATATCTATATCTTCTTGTATTGACAAGTGTTCGTCTAGCAACAATCCGTAATGATTCAATATTGTGTTTGAAGGAAAATTTTCTAAGATGTTCGAGACTGAACAAAATGATCTTGTTCGACATCGAACTCAAAAGTCACGAAAATTCTGAGTAATGTATCTGACATCCAAACAATTTTTTCTTAGTATGAGAGGCTTAATATATCTTTTTCTTTATTAATTTTTGAATTCAAGAAAAAAAGAAAAACAAATGAATGGATGGCGTGAGAAATCAAATTTGTTAAATTTTCAAACTCATGTATACCAAATAAATAATTACTCCATCCGCATGCGTTGACGAAGATGGAAGATTTTTTATTTCTTCTTCTGAATCCCAATCCCCCAGGCTGTAGCATTGAGTTTGGGGTGTGGTTTTCAACCCTACAAAAGATGCAGATGGCTAAAACTGTAAATAGTTTTGGGTGGAGTTAGCAATTTAGCAAAATAAATTGGGTGGATTATTGTGGATCTAAATTTAGAGGTAAGGGTAGAACATAAATTTTACTATCAATTATTTTGATAATTGGGTGCCCGTGGCAATGTTTTGAGTGACAATAGCGTCGCCCTTATTATTACTTTTTTTCGCATGTCTACTCTAAAGCACAGATCGCCAAAAGGATATGGAGTAAAATGTTTAAATAAAAAATAATACTGGATTAATTAAAATGATAGTGGTATAGTGAATTATCATAAATAATTTGTAATAAAAAGTAATAATATTTTTAATAAAAAATAATAATTATTGAGAAAATATAAAAACAATCTTATGTGAGATGATTTGATGCAAGTGTCACTTTGATTATTATACAAGTTGATATCTTGTACATCCGAATGTACGCGTGAATTACATTAAATAATAATAATATATGACAAAGTCTCTTGTGAGACGTTATAAATATGAGACGTTTTGTGAGACGTGTTATAGTATGTATATTATGTAGATAAAGTATGCTTAGAGGTTGTTACGATAGATAATGATTAAAGTATGATTTTAAGGTGTTATAATATGATTCATTTTTTACATACTGTAACAATAATTAAGCATATTTTACCTATATAATAAACATACTTTAATACTGGGTCGACCCGTCTCACAACCGTCTCACCAAAAATTCGTCTCACAAGAGAGTTTCTCATAATATATTTTCAACACACTATTTATTAAAATATTATACATTTTAATCTCCATGCAAAAAAAAACATCAACATTAATGCGTAGGGAGTAATATATTTTTATTCATTACTTTATAAGGTCTGAATGTAAGTGTACGAATTTGAATTGATACATGTCTTATTATTATACTAATATATGAAACACTTTCCATATTTATTTTTAATAAATACCTAGCACCTTCTTATTAAAAAAAATATATGTATTGTCTCGCCAATTTAATTTTACTTTATTTTAATTTATATATAATCTTTTTTTTCTTTTTTTTTTAAGGGAATTTCCTTTGAAGTCGATTCACCATTCATCCTATTTTAGCAAAATTATGTTTTAGTAGGTAAAAAATTATTCTTTAGAAAAAAAATATTACTCTTCTTAATGAAAAATATTATCTATCTCAACAAGAATATAAAAATTTATTATACATCATAATTAGAATAATAATATTTTCATTTACGAGAACAATATTTCATATCTCAAAAGAGTAAATTTTCATATATTAAAATATAATCGATAAATCAGAGTGCAATAATTTAATTTAAGGGGGTAATGTTTTTCAAATGAGTAATAGTTCATCCCTCTTAAGAGTAACATTTTTATGGCAAATTCTTTTGTACATCCACATCTAGAACTTATTACACTAATGAATAAAAGCTTATACACTTTGTTAGCGAATCTTCTATTAGTTCTTTTTAATGAAAAATTTATTGTAACACAAGTTATATCTTTATTAAGAAACATATATATACTATTAAATAAAAATTATAGTTGGTCTCTTGTGCACCGGGTGCACAAAGTGCTCAAGGTTATAACATAAAGGGTGTTCATTTTAATTATAAATGTATTATTTCATGAAAGAGTCAGTTAAAATATAAATGATATTAATGTTTGAGTAAAAAAATTATTTTTATTTCAAAAAATTAAGGGTATAAGTTTCTATATTAAAGCATGCAATATTTAATATTAAATGGTACAACTGTAGAAGGACGTCGAATCTGGGCGCACGGTACGCTTGGAGGCACGCTCACGCAAATTTTATCCTAAAAATTAATGACATATGTGTGCACATAATATCAACTCACATTTTTTATATATTAAAGAGTACTCCCTCCGTCCCACACCAATGCTTACGCTTCCTTTGTAAATTACAAAGGAAGCGTAAGTATTGGTGTGGGATGGAGGGAGTAATAGATAAATCTGCATGTACACAAGTGTTTACTCTTTCTTACACTACAAAAAAAGAATTTTTTAGCAACCGAATTTACCAACGGAATTCAATTCGTTGGTAATTACCAATGGATTAGCAACAAAAATAACAATTTTGTTTTAGCAACGGAATGCCAACAGATTTATTCTCTATTTTAGCAACGGAATTCAATCCGTTGGTCATTACCAACGAATTACCAAGAGAATCATTACATAAATTACCAACAGAGTCATTAGCAACGCATTACCAACGGAATTGCACTTTACCAATAGAATTTTACCAACGGATTCCATTGCTAATCCGTTGGTATGTCAATTTAACAATGAAATTAAGATTTTTACCAATGGAATATTCCGTTAGTAAAAAATAAATTTTTTGTAGTGTTATTATTATATTACCAATGTATATCCCCATAGTATTTTGAATCTTTATTTTTCAATCATCCTTTGTGCACATACGATTAGTTTCTCAATTATGATATAGATGATCCAATGAAAATGAATAATTAACAATTTGGAAATGATTAAATTAAGAGTGATTTTAGGGTGCACTGATGCATTTTAGAATTGATGTGTTAAAAATAGGATGTGGTGGGTAGACATTAAAAAAAACTAATTATTTTATTTAATTTGATGGTGGAGATTAAATTAAAATTTAATCTAACGATTAAGATCGTCTAGGTGCACTGATGCACAAAGTGCACAACATTTTGACTCTTAAATTAAATGCTTGTCTCCTTTCCTCTCCATGGGAGGCAGTATACCCTATGTGCTCATTTGCTTGCATGTATTAAGGGGGGATTGATACACAATACCTCGTAATACCACGTTAGTCTCGATGTATTAATAATACTTGGTCAAAGGTATTAAAATTCCTCTATATTAATAATCTCATTCCTTTGGTATTGTGTATCACACCTCAATAGGTGGGATACACAATACCACCATTTAATACATAGGTATTGAATGTAATTTTACTATTGTACCCTTATCTAATAATAATAATTATTATTATATTAATAATAATAATTAATTAATAATAATTGATAATAAATAATATTAATATAATAATTATTAATAAATAATAATAATATTAAAAAAAAAATAATAATAGTAATAATAATTATTATAATAATTAATAATATTATTATTATTAATAAAAATTCTAGGGACAGGATCGACTTACAAGAATCATTTAGGATATTTTACAGAATAAGGATTAAACCGGCATCTATAATTCAAAATCATACCCAAATAAAACCTTCAACATGCCCATCACAACGCCTTTCAAACGGCTAAAATTGGACTTACATGAGCAACATATTTAAGGCATAATTTTGATAATAAGGCCAGTTAATTACTATCTAACCCATTAGATTCTTATCAGAATATCCTAAAATATTATCATAAAGATTATGCAATACCTTAGTAAAAGGTTCAATAATAAATTCAAGGAAAATATCATTTCCTTTAAAAGTACCAATAATCCCTTTATTATCAATCTTTTTTATAGGATAAATATTATTCAAAAATGGAGTACCAAGTATAATTTGGTTTGAAATATTTTTTGCAAGTATAAAACTTTGCAAAATACATTTATTATTAACACACACATAACTTTAGGGAGCTTATAATTAATCTGGAGTTTATCACCTCCTGCATGCCATAATGTATAACTAGTTTTATGAAAATATCGAGTAGGTATTATCCCTTCCTGTATAACATTTAAATCTGCACCACTATCAAGAAGAGCAGTAAATGTTTTTGTGTAATGATTATCAATCAATAATGATATTTTTATATACCATTTTTGGGATATAATCATTTCAATAGTAGAAAGAAATGTGTCATTAGAAGAGGAAGCTCCATTTTCATTATCAATCTCATTAATGATTTGATTCCTTAATAAAGGATCTTTAATCATTTTTAGCACCTCAAAAATATTATCAGAGGTTAAAACATTTATTGAAATATCTGAGAATTGAGATATAATCTTATAAAACTCAGATTGATTATTATCAATATTATTAATCTCTTTAGGACATATTAATCCTTCTTTACAAGGCTCACATTCTTCTGATTCAGATATATCATCATTAATTAAATTATTGATGATTTCTTCTTCTGATTCAGAAGTAGTTGAAAATTCTGATTCTGATTTCTCAAATTCAGATTTTTCTTCAAGAGTCTGTATTATAATTTCCTTGATATCATTAGGAATCTCAAGATTATTAATCTTTTTCTTTGTCCAGTAAAATTCTTTAGTATGACCTTTTCTACCACATATTTTGCAATATCTTTCTTTTTTCTTATTATATCTTTTTCTATAAGACTTCTTTTGAAATTTTTCTTCCTTTTTTTATTCTTTTTCTCAATATGTCTAGGAGAATATCTCATATGTTTAGGTTTATAAACCTTTTTATCTCTATTAATTTTGATTTTACTGGATAAAGGATTATCCAAACCAAATTGTTGACAAAATTCTCCCAATTGTTTTTTCTCATCGAGATTTTGCCTTTTAATTTGTTGATTTAGCTTTATTTCATTGCATAAAGCTAATCCTTCTTAAATACAAGTGTCTATGAGAGCACCATAAGTATAACTTTCATATGGAATCGTAATATGATTACGTTTTAAGTTTTTCTTACCCTTTCAGCAAATAAGCTGGGTAATCCATCAATAAATTTTTACTTCCAATGAATTTTATTACATACTTGCAATTTCATTACTCTGCTTAGGAAAGTATCCTTATGCCACCTAAAATCAGATAGTGTTCTGCACCTCAATGTTTGGAGCAATGTTCTAACAGTATCACTATTATCACTGAACCTTCCAGTGAAGTGTTCAATTATATTTACCGCAAGTGTATAAACTGCATTTTCGGTAGTATTATTACCTTCTTGTTTAACCATATTGAGAATATTATCTCTATCATTTTGAGATAAATAATTATCCCACCAGCCTTTAAGCTGTCCGGTAAATCCAGCAACTATCATCGCTGCAATAACCTTATCAGAATTATTGCTATTTTTACAAATAGTTGAGTACATAAGCATTCAATGTACTATATTATAGATCTGTTTATTAGAATAGCCATCAATATTTCACTCATAGATCTTATTACCAGAATAACTGATATCAATTGTATCAGTGTATTCTTCATGTAATATATCCATGGGTGTTGGTCTATTGTAATAAAACTTATTCTGAATTGGCTTATCAGCCCATTTAGTATTGATCTTATTAATCTGATTTTGAAAAACCTGCCTATAATCTGGATTTTCTATGATATGATCATATAACTCTTTATCAAGAGTTTTTATACTTAGTTTATTAAACTTTTCCTCAAGATATTTCTCAAGCTCATATAATGGCTTGATTTTAAAATTAGATATTACTGGAGGAGGTTAGAAGTTTTGCAAAGCGTATTTTCCCTTATCTGTAATTATTACAGGCTGGAGTTTTTGTAAATCTTTTTTCTCCTTTTCTGTAATTATTACAGTGGGTTGACTATCTTCATTAATCACTGATATTATTATATCCAGTTTATTATGAATAGACTGGATTTGTTCTCCTAATACATTCAAAAACAAATTTGTATAATTATGATTTTCAAACATAGTATTAATATGTTTACAAGTAATCTGTATTATAAAATGTCCTAAATGATTCTTGTAAGTCGATCCTATCCCTAGATGGTATCAGAGTCATGGTAGTTATAATTGATATGTTATATATCAACACATATTTTATCATGAATTTCATGAATATGATTAATAAGAAAAATAATTTTAAGAATATTATAAATGTGGAATATGATATTCTAGAGAATTTAGATCTGTAAAAATAAGTGAACTATTCCTAAAATAGAACCTAGATTAATATATCAATTAGGTACTTTTGAAAAAATAGGTTTACAACAAGTAGTCAAAACTACTGAAGAATCGATTTCATTAGATAGTAATGATATGGTAATTAGATTATTATCTGAAAAGGATATAGGTGCTTATAGCAACACTCATAAATTCTTTCATATATGATTATTGCAAATTGCATTTAAACCTTTGACTTTAAAGGGATTACCAGAAAGCTTTATAGCAGCTTTAAGAGATGGTAGAAATTTGAATTGGAAGTAATTTTTAATGGGTATTATACAATCCAGCTTAGCCAATGGACCAGTTTATTTTAATGTTTATCCTAATTTACAATTATCTTTATCTGATATCAATATACTTGATGCTTTAACATTAAATGTTAAAACACATGTTTATAATTATATTCCTGGAACAGAAGTTATATGTATCTATTACATAATATATTATAAACCATTGTATATATTGAATCCTCAGTGTAAACGTATTGATAAAATGAAAAATGAAACAATAATAATTGAAGCTAATTTTAGTAGGTCTAATATTACGACTAGAAGACCTATTAAATGGGAAGAAATTGACTTTCAAGAAAATTGGATTATTGAACAAGCAGTTCCTGTACAAACACAGGTACAAAATCAGAATAATGTTTCTGATATTTTTCAAAATACTGATGGAACAGTTAATATAAGATTTGAGAATAATAAGTCTCTCCAAAGATATAATTCAATGAGAAATTATATTTCTCCAATAGATTACAAAGTGGAATTGCCAAGATCTTCAACTTCTCAGATAAGAGAAGATATCAATTCTGAAGTATTTACTTCTATTACAGAAAGATTATATATTAACAGGAATAATATTGTCAGAGAAGCAAATACTCGTAATATAGATGAGTCAGAACCGATAATGTCGGAAATGGATTTTAAAATTTAATTTATGGATTTATATGAAAAATAAATTTCAGTCCTGGTTCTTCAGCCAGAAAAATCATTTCTGAAGAATTTAAAAGTCAAGGTTATACACCTTTTAAAAAATGGTTTTTTGAGAATTTTACTCAAAATGAAATTATAAACTTTCAAGATGAGTTTTATAAAACTTGTGAAGAAAAAAAATATGTTAATATCTTTTGCAGTATGGTTTATGAATACCTATGTAAAAAATTATATTACTATTTTAGAAAGAAATTATAATTTGCAAAATGGTACAGTTGTGACAGATACATATCCTCCACAACAATCTTTTCATATTGAAAAAAATTGAAAATTTTATAATTTTTTAGCTTTTGCTAAACTCATAGAAGATGATACAATACGGAATACTTGTAAACATATTAATACTATGTTTGAAAATCAGAATTATACAAATTTATTTTTGAATGTATTAGGAGAATAAATACAGTCTATTCATAATAAATTAGATATAATAATATCAGTGATTAATAAAGATAGTCAACCCACTGTAATAATTATAGAAAAGGAGAAAAAAGATTTACAAAATCTCCAGCCTGTAATAATTACATATAAGGAAAAAGAAGCTTTGCTAAGATTCCAACCTCCTCCAGTAATATCTAATTTTAAAATCAAGCCATTATATGAGCTTGAGAAATATCTTGAAGAAAAGTTTAATAAACTAAGTATAAAAACTCTTGATAAAGAGTTATATGATAATATTATAGAAAATCCTGATTATAGGCAGGTTTTTCAAAATCAGATTAATAAGATCAATACTAAATGGGCTGATAAGCCAATTCAGAATAAGTTTTATTATAATAGACCAACACCCATGGATGTATTACATAAAGAATACACTGATACAATTTATATCAGTTATTCTGGTAATAAGATCTATGAGTGGAATATTGATGGTTATTCTAATAAACATATCTATAATATAGTACATTGAATGCTTATGTACTCAACTATTTGTAAAAATAACAATAATTTTGATAAGGTTATTGCAATGATGATAGTTGCTGGATTTACTGGACAACTTAAAGACTGGTGGGATAATTATTTATCTCAAAATGATAGAGATAATATTCTCAATATGGTTAAACAAGAAGGTAATAATACTAACGAAAATGCAGTTTATACACTTGCGATAAATATAATTGAACACTTCACTGGAAGGTTCAGTGATAATAGTGATACTATTAGAACACTGCTCCAAACATTGAGGTGCAGAACACTCTCTGATTTTAGGTGGTATAAGGATACTTTCCTAAGCAGAGTAATGGAATTGCCAGAATGTAATAACATTCATTTGAAGTAAAAATTTATTGACGGATTACCCAGCTTATTTGCTGAAAGGGTAAGAAAAACCTTAAAACGTAATCATATTACGATTCCATATGAAAGTTATACTTATGGTGCTCTCATAGACTCTTGTATTCAAGAAGGATTAGCTTTATGCAATGAAATAAAGCTAAATCAACAAATTAAAAGGCAAAATCTCGATGAGAAAAAACAATTGGGAGAATTTTGTCAACAATTTGGTTTGGATAATCCTTCATCCAGTAAAACCAAAATTAATAGAGATAAAAAGTTTATAAACTTAAACATAGGAGATATTCTCCTAGACAGATTGAGAAAAAGAATAAAAGAAAGGAAGAAAAATTTCAAAAAAAGTCTTATAGACAAAGATATAATAAGAAAAAAGAAAGATATTGCAAAATATGTGGTAGAGAAGGTCATACCAAAGAATTTTGCAGGACAAAGAAAAAGATTAATAATCTTGAGATTCCTGATGATATCAAGAAAATTATAATACAGACTCTTGAAGAAAAATCTGAATTTGAGAAATCAGAATCAGAATTTTCAACTACTTCTGAATCAGAAGAAGAAATCATCAATAATTTAATTAATGATGATATCTCTGAATCAGAATAATGTGAGCCTTGTAAAGAAGGATTAATATGTCCTAAAGAGATTAATAATATTGATAATAATCAATCTGAGTTTTATAAGATTATATCTCAATTCTCAGATATGTCAATAAATGTTTTAACCTCTGATAATATTTTTGAGGTGCTAAAAATGATAAAAGATCCTTTATTAAGGAATCAAATCATTAATGAGATTGGTAATGAAAATGGAGCTTTCTCTTCTAATAAAGAAGAAGATTTGACTCAGGACATTCTTAATAAGAATAAATCTTATAACATGACAGAGATCATGAACCAGTTAAGAACCAAATATCAAGTTCAAAGAGATATATCTATACAAGATCTTCATAAAGAGGTTAATAATCTCAGAGAAGAAATAAAATTATTAAAGAATAAGAATCTTATTCAAGAATCTAGAATATCTAGATTGGAAGAATTTTCTAAAGGAAAAAATATTTCACATGAGAATATTGAGATTAATAAACCTAGTATGTTTAATGCACATTTCTTTCTACTATTGAGATGGTTATATCCAAAAAATGGTATATAAAAATATCATTATTGATTGATAATCATTACACAAAAACATTTACTGCTCTTATTGATAGTGGTGCAGATTTAATGTTATTCAAGAAGGGTTAATACCTACTCGATATTTTCATAAAACTAGTCATACATTATGACATGCAGGAGGTGATAAACCCCAGATTAATTATAAGCTCCCTAAAGCTTATGTGTGTGTTAATAATAAATGTATTTCGCAGAGTTTTATACTTGCAAAAAATATTTCAAACCAGGTTATACTTAGTATTCCATTTTAATAATATTTATCCCATAAAAAAGATTGATAATAAAGGGATTATTGGTACTTTTAAAGGAAATGATATTTTTCTTTAATTTATTATTGAACCTTTTACTAAGGTATTGCATAATCTTTATGATAATATCAAAGCAAAACAATATCAAATTAGTTTTTTAAAACAAGAGATTAATATTATTATTCTTGATGATCAATTGAAAAATCCTAGATTACAGGATAAAATTAGTCTTTTGAAAAATTAGTTTTCATTAGAAATTTGTAATGATCATCCCAATGCTTTTTGGGATAGGAAAAAACATATTATTTCTTTACCTTATGAGGATTCTTTTGATGAAAAGAATATTCCAACAAAGGCTAGACCTTGTCAAATGAATTCAGAATATTTAGAATTATGTAAAAAAGGGATAGAATCTTTACTACATAAATGACTTATTAGTCATTCTCAATCTCCGTGGTCATGTACTGCATTTTATGTTAATAAACATTTTGAGATTGAAAGAGGTATACCAAGATTGATTATTAATTATAAACCTCTGAATAATGTTCTAAAATGGATCAGACATCCAATTCCTAATAAAAAGGATTTATTGGATAGACTTTATGATAGTCTGATATTTTTGAAATTCGATCTTAAGTCAGGATACTGGCAGATTCAGATTAATAAATCAGATATAAAACTACATTTAATGTTTCAATAGGACACTATGAATGGAATGTGATGCCATTTGGTTTAAAGAATGCTCCTTCTGAATTTCAGAAGATAATGAATGATATATTTACTCCTTATAGTGAGTTTATAATTGTTTATATTGATGATATATTGGTTTATTCAAAAACCATTGAAATGCATTTTAAACATTTGTATATTTTTAAATCATTAATTATTCAGAATGGATTAGTAATTTCTAAACCAAAAATGGAATTATTTCAGACTGAAATTAGATTTCTAGGTCATATCATTGAAAAAGGATATATTATTCCTATTAATAGAAGCATTGATTTTGCTGATAAATTTCCTAATGAGATTACTGATAAAACTCAGTTACAAAGATTTTTAGGAAGTCTTAATTATATTGCTTCTTATTATAATAATTTGGTTAATGATAGAGCTATTTTATATGACAGACTTAAGAAAAATCATAAACCATGGACTGATAGTCATACTGATGTTGTTAGAAGGATTAAATCTTGAGATAAAACTCTACCTTGCTTAATGATTAGCAATCCAAATTGGAAAAAGATTATAGAGACAGATGCCTCTAATATAGGTTTTGATGGTATATTAACCTAGATTAATCCGGATAATAAACAAACATATCTTGTTAGATTTTATTCTAGGAAATGGAATTATTCTCGGAAAAATTATGCTACTATTGCTAAAGAGATTATTGCAATTGTTGAAAGTTTTTTAAAATTCCAAGATGATTTATATAATCAGAAATTTACTATTGTGACAGACTGCAATGCAGCTAAATTTATGTTTCAAAAAGATATTAAACATGATGTTTCTAAGCAAATTTTTACTAGGTGGCAGGCTCATTTAGCCCAATTTTATTTTGATATTGTTTATAAAAAAGGAGAAGATAATAGTCTTCCAGATTTTTTAACTCGTGAATATTTTTAGGAATGAGTACACGAGGTAGAGGATCTCCCTCTTATAGAGGAAGAGGTGGCCGAGGAAAAATGCCTAAGATAATATCTCAACATGGCAGCAAAAAGCTCGTAGCAATGAATAGAGCTGAAGAAGAAGCATATCAGGAATTTCTTAATAAAAGAAATAAACAGCATAAACCAAATGAAGAAAGTAATACTTCTTCATCATCATATGCTCAAGTGGTTGAAAAAGAAGAATCTGATAATATTGGATTCATTCAAAATGAATATAAAGAAATAATATTTCTTTTAGAAGAAGGAGATTTAAAATGGATCAATGATCTTTGAACTCTAATGCAAAGATATATGGATAATAGTTCCATGCAAATGAGGACTTATCAGTTAAGATATCTGTATGAACAGATATTACTTCAAACTGGTTCTTGTGATATTACACATTTTACAAGAACTAGCAATGAAATTTATTATTTCAGCAAAATAATAATTAAAAAGATAATATCCTTGGAAGATTTGGGAATTTCTCCATTAAGAGAAAAAGATGTTATGAATAATAAAGAGTCCCGATAAAATATAATTATTGGGATTATTGTGATGTCTTTATAAAGGTAATTAATTATGAAAATGATAAAAAGAAACATACTTGGTTTATCAAGATATGTTCAAATGTTTATAAGGATGATATCCCACACTGGTTTATAAACTAGTTTCATTGTTTTGGCCCCACTTTAATTATTTTACCAAAAAATATGAAAATTTCATTTGATAAATGGTTGGATATATCCCCACAAGTTTTAAAAAAGCAAGAATTAAAATTATACATTGAGGGTATAGCCTCATGCTACTTTTTATTGAATTTTTAATTCCATGGATATTTAAATGGTCTCCAGAAGTAGGTAATACCGAAACAGGAATCCCATGTATATACAGGACATTTTATACTAAATTCTGGGATAAAATGTTATGTATAGATCCCAAAATAAATCAGATTTATGGGATAGAGACAATGGATCTCTTGGAGAAAAAATTGAAATTATATGGTAATACTTATAGAGAAGTTCATACTCCTTCTCCATTCGATCATATTTTGAGAAAATCCAAAATGAAGTCAGAAAATCTGACAAGAGAGCAGATAATAGCTGCTTATATTGAGGAAATGAAGAAGGATTTGATATCTCAATTTGGAGATGATAATAAATCAGAGTCTACTATGGTTTCTAAACAAATGCAAGATGCACAAGATCCAAATGATGTGGATCTAAATGAAATTTTTATGGCAATTCAGGATACTCTGACAAAAAAATTTACACCTGAAAAAGAAGCATCTTCATCATCATCAATTCACAAAGGAAAATAATATACCTGAAGAAAATGATGTCATTGCTTACGACATCAACAGTAAGCAGCCAGACAGGATACTGTTCATAAACAATAAAGCAGCCGGACAAGCTACTATTCATTAACAGTAAATTACTGTATACCTTTTCAAAAATCGGTCTCAACAGAGAATCACTGTAGCACTTTTACTGTGCACTTTTTGAATTTCTGAAAATTGTTACTGTGTATGCCGAACATTTCGGCTTTCCACTGTGTAAAAATGCGTTTTCTCCTACCTATAAATATGTTAGTTTAAAATTGGCAGAAGTATCGATCAGAACACTCTCCATGTTGAGATATTATCTCAGGAATTTTTCCTCGGCCACCTCTTCCTCTATAAGAGGAAGATTCTCTACCTCGTGTACTCATTCCAAGAAATATTCACGAGTTAAAAAATCTGGAAGACTATTATCTTCTCTTTTTTTTATAAACAATATCAAAATCAAATGAGGCTAAATGAGTCTGCCACCTAGGAAACATTTGCTTAGAAACATCATGTTTAAAATCTTTTTGAAACATAAATGTAGCTGCATTGCAGTCTGTCACAATAGTAAATTTCTGATTATATAAATCATCTTGGAATTTTAAAACACTTTTAACAATTGCAAGAATCTCTTTAGCAATAGTAGCATAATTTTTCTGAGAATCATTCCATTTCCCAGAATGAAATCTAACAAGATATGTTTGTTTATTATCCGAATTAATCTGGGTTAATATACCACCAAATCCTATATTAGAGGCATCTGTCTCTATAATCTTTTTCCAATTTGGATTTCTAATCATTAACCAAGGTAGAGTTTTAACTCTGAATTTAATCCTTCTAACAGCATCAGTATGACTATCAATCCATGGTTTATGATTTTTCTTAAGTCTGTCATATAAAATAGTTGTATCCTTAATCAAATTATTATAATAAGGAGCAATATAATTAAGACTTCCTAAAATTCTTTGTAACTGAGTTTTATCAGTAATCTCATCAGGAAATTTATCAGCAAAATCAATGCTTCTATTAATAGGAATAATATTTCATTTTTCAATGATATGACCTAGAAATATAATTTTAGTCTGAAATAATTTCATTTTTGGTTTAGAAATTACTAATCAATTTTGAATAATTAATGATTTAAAAATATGCAAATGTTTAAAATGCATTTCAATGGTTTTTGAATAAACCAAGATATCATCAATATAAACAATTATAAACAAACTATAAGGAGTAAAGATATCATTCATTATCTTCTGAAATTCAGAAGGAGCATTCTTTAAACCAAATGGCATCACATTCCATTCATAGTGTCCTATTGGAACATTAAATGTTGTTTTATATCTATCAGATTTATTAATCTGAATTTGCCAGTATCCTGACTTAAGATCGAATTTCGAAAATATCAGACAATCATAAAGTCTATCCAATAAATCCTTTTTATTAGGAATTGGATGCCTGATCCATTTTAAAACTTTATTCAGAGGTTTATAATTAATAACCAATCTTGGTATACCTCTTTCAATCTCAGAATGTTTATTAACATAAAATGCTGTACATGACCATGGAGATTGAGAATGACTAATAAGTCCTTTATGTAGTAAAGATTCTATCTCTTTTTTACATAATTCTAAATATTCTGAATTCATTTGACAAGGTCTAGCCTTTGTTGGAATATTCTTTTCATCAAAAGAATCCTCATAAAGTAAAGAAATAATATATTTTTTCCTAACCCAAAAAGCATTGGGATGATCATTACAAATTTTTAATAAAAACTGATTTTTCAAAAGACTAATTTTATCCTGTAATCTAGGATTTTTCAATTGATCATCAAGAGTAATAATATTAATCTCTTGTTTTAAAAAACTAATTTGATCTTGTTTTGCTTTGATATTATCATAAAGATTATGCAATACCTTGGTAAAAGATTCAATAAATTCAAGGAAAATATCATTTCCTTTAAAAGTACCAATAATCCCTTTATTATCAATCTTTTTTATAGGATAAATATTATTCAAAAATAGAGTACCAAGTTTAACCTGGTTTGAAATATTTTTTGCAAGTATAAAAATTTGCGAAATACATTTATTATTAACACACACATAAGCTTTAAGGAGCTTATAATTAATCTGGGGTTTATCACCTCTTGCATGCCATAATGTATGACTAGTTTTATGAAAATATCGAGTAGGTATTAACCCTTCCTGTATAACATTTAAATCTGCACCACTATCAATAAGAGCAGTAAATGATTTTGTGTAATGATTATCAATCAATAATGATATTTTTATATACCATTTTTGGGATATAACCATCTCAATAGTAGAAAGAAATGTGTCATTAAACATACTAGGTTTATTAATCTCAATATTTTCATGTGAAATATTTTTTCCTTTAGAAAATTCTTCCAATCTAGATATTCTAGATTCTTGAATAAGATTCTTATTCTTTAATAATTTTATTTCTTTTCTGAGATTATTAACCTCTTTATGAAGAACTTGTAGAGATATATCTCTTTGAACCTCATATTTGGTTCTTAACCGGTTCATGACCTCTGTCATGTTATAAGATTTATTCTTATTAAGAATGTCTTGAGTCAAATCTTCTTCTTTATTAGAAGAGAAAGCTCCATTTTCATTACCAATATCATTAATGATTTGAATCCTTAATAAAGGATCTTTAATCATTTTTAGCACCTCAAAAATATTATCAGAGGGTAAAACATTTATTGACATATCTGAGAATTGAGTTATAATCCTATAAAACTCAAATTGATTATTATCAATATTATTAATCTCTTTTGGACATATTAATCCTTCTTTACAAGACTCACATTCTTCTGATTCAGAGATATCATCATTAATTAAATTACTGATGATTTCTTCTTCTTATTCAGAAGTAGTTGAAAATTCTGATTCTAATTTCTCAAATTCAGATTTTTCGTCAAGAGTCTGTATTATAATTTTCTTGATATCATTAGGAATCTCAAGATTATTAATCTTTTTCTTTGTCCAGCAAAATTCTTTGGTATGACCTTTTCTACCACATATTTTGCAATATCTTTCTTTTTTCTTATTATATCTTTGTCTATAAGACTTCTTTTGAAATTTTCTTCTTTTCTTTTATTCTTTTTTTCAATCTGTCTAGGAGAATATCTCCTATGTTTAGGATTATAACCCTTTTTATCTCTATTAATTTTGGTTTTACTGGATGAAGGATTATCCAAACTAAATTGTTGACAAAATTCTCCCAATTATTTTTTCTCATCGAGATTTTGCTTTTTAATCTGTTGATTTAGCTTTATTTCATTGCATAAAGCAATCCTTCTTGAATACAAGTGTCTATGAGAGCACCATAAGTATAACTTTCATATGGAATCGTAATATGATTAAGTTTTAAGGTTTTTCTTACCTTTTCAGCAAATAAGCTGGGTAATCCGTCAATAAATTTTGACTTCCAATGAATGTTATTACATTCTGGCAATTCCATTAATCTGCTTAGGAAAGTATCCTTATACCACCTAAAATTAGAGAATGTTCTGCACTTCAATATTTGGAGCAGTGTTCTAATAGTATCACTATTATCACTGAACCTTCTAGTGAAATGTTCAATTATATTTACCGCAAGTGTATAAACTGCATTTTCGGTAGTATAATTACCTTCTTGTTTAACCATATTGAGAATATTATCTCTATCATTTTGAGATAAATAATTATCCCACCAGCCTTTAAGCTGTCCAGTAAATCCAGCAATTATCATCGCTGAATAACCTTATCAGAATTATTGCTATTTTTGCAAATAGTTGAGTACATAAGCATTCTATATACTGTATTATAGGTCTGCTTATTAGAATATCCATCAATATTCCACTCATAGATCTTATTACCAAAATAATTGATATCAATTGTATTAGTGTATCCTTCATGTAATACATCCATGGGTGTTGGTCTATTGTAATAAAACTTATTCTGAATTGGCTTATCAACCCATTTAGTATTAATCTTATTAATCTAATTTTGAAAAATCTGACTATAATCAGGATTTTATATGATATTATCATATAACTTTTATCAAGAGTTTTTATACTTAGTTTATTAAACTTTTCCTCAAGATATTTCTCAAGCTCATATAATGGCTTGATTTTAAAATTAGATATTACTGGAGGAGGTTGGATACTTGGCAAAGCTTCTTTTCCCTTATCTGTAATTATTACAGGTTGGAGATTTTGTAAATCTTTTTTCTCATTTTCTGCAATTATTACAGTGGATTGACTATCTTTATTATTCATTGATATTATTATATCCAGTTTATTATAAATTGACTGGATTTGTTCTCCTAATAGATTCAAAAATAAATTTGTATAATTCTGATTTTCAAACATAGTATTAATATGTTTACAACTAATCTGTATTGTATCATCTTCTATGAGTTTAGCAAAAGTTAAAAATTATAAATTTTTTCATTTTTTTCAATATGAAAAGATTGTTGTGGAGGAAATGTATCTTTCACAATTGTACCATTTTGCAAATTATAATTTCTTTCTAAAATAGAAATATAATTTTTTACATAGGTATTCATAAACCATGTTGCAAAAGGTATTAACATATTTTTTTTCTTCACAAGTTTTATAAAACTCATCTTCAAAGTTTATAATTTCATTTTGAGTAAAATTCTCAAAAAACCATTTTCTAAAAGGTGTATAACCTTGACTTTTAAATTCTTCAGAAATGATTTTTCTGGCTGAAGAACCAGGACTGAAATTTATTTTTTCATATAAATTCATAAATTAAATTTTAAAATCCATTTCCGACATTGTCGGTTCTGACTCATCTTAATTACGAATATTTGCTTCTCTGACAATATTATTCCTGTTAATATATAATCTTTCTGTAACAAGAGTAAATACTTTAGAATTGATATCTTCTCTTATCTGAGAAGTTGAAGATCGTGGCAATTTCACTTTGTAATCTATTAGAGAAATATAATTTCTCATTGAATTATATCTTTGGAGAGACTTATTATTCTCAAATCTTATATTAACTGTTCCATCAGTATTTTGAAAAATATCAGAAATATTATTCTGATTTTGTACCTTTGTTTGTACAGGAACTGTTTGTTCAATAATCCAATTTTCTGGAAAGTCAATTTCTTCTCATTTAATAGGTCTTCTGGTAGTAATATTAGACCTACTAAAATTAATTTTAATAATTATTGTTTCATTTTTCATTTTATCAATACGTTGACATTGAGGATTCAGTGTATACAATGGTTTATAATATATTCTGTAACAGATACATATAACTTCTGTTCCAGGAATATAATTATAACCATGTGTTTTAACATTTAATGTTAATGCATCAAGTATATTGATATCAGATAAAGACAATTGTAAATTAGGATAAACATTAAAATAAACTGGTCCATTGGCTAAGCTGGATTATATAATACCCATTAAAGATTACTTCCAATTCAAATTTCTACCATCTCTTAAAGCTGCTATAAATCTTTCTGGTAATCCCTTTAAAGTCAAATGTTTAAATGCAACTTTTACTAATCCTATGTGAAGGAATTTATGAGTGTTGCTATAAGCACCTATATCCTTTTCAGATAATAATCTAATTACCATATCATTACTATTTATAAAATCGATTCTTCAGTAGTTTTGACTACTTGTTGTAAACCTATTTTTTCAAAAGTACCTAATTGATATATTAATCTAGGTTCTATTTAAGGGATAGTCCACTTATTAAGCAAATCTAAATTCTCTGGAATATCATATTCCACATTTCTAATATTCTTAATATTATTTTTCTTATTAATCATATTCATGAAATTCATGATAAAATATGTGTTGATCCATAACTTATCAATTATAACTACCATGGCTCTGATACCATCTAGGGACATGATCGATTTACAAGAATCATTTAGGAAATTTTACAGAATAAGGAATTAAATCGGCATCTATAATTCAAAATCATACCCAAATAAAACCTCCAACATGCCCATCACAACGTCTTTCAAACGGCTAAAACTGGGACTTACAGGAGCAACATATTTAAGGCATAATTTTGATAATAAGGTCAGTTAATTTATATCTAACCCATTTGATTCTTATCAGAATATCCTAGACATAAACTATATAAGTTCCATGATAGCATAAATAATAGTTATGAATCAACACATGAATAATTTAGCCTATTAGGCTAAACATGAACATAATTAAATAAAAAAAATAAATAAAAACTGTAAATACTTACAAAATATATACACTCAGAATACTTCTTTTATTGATATAAACTTATATATTACAAAAGAGAGGGATGCTCAACACATGAGCTTACAACTTTGATCAGAAGAGAGAAATGAGAAAGTTCTGATCGATACTTCTGCCAATTCTAAACTAACATATTTATAGGCAGGAGAAAATGAAGTTTTACACAGTGAAAAGCCAAAATGTTCGGCATACACAGTAACAATTTTCAGAAATTCAAAAAGTGCACAGTAAAAGTGCTACAGTGATTCACTGTTGAGACAGATTTTTCAAAAGGTATACAGTAATTTACTGTTGATGAATAGTAGCTTGTCCGGCTGCTTTACTATTTATGAACAGTATCCTGTCTGGCTGCTTACTGTTGATGTCGTAAACAATGACATCATTTTCTTCAGGTATATTATTTTCCTTTGTGAATTGATGATGATGAAGATGCTTCTTTTCAGGTGTAAATTTTTCTATCAGAGTATCCTGAATTGCCATAAAAATTTCATCTAGATCCACATCATTTGGATTTTGTGCATCTTGCATTTGTTCAGAAACCATAGTAGACTCTGATTTATTATCATCTCCAAATTGAGATATAAAATCCTTCTTCATTTCCTCAATATAAGCAGCTATCATCTGCTCTCTTGTCAGATTTTCTGACTTCATTTTGGATTTTCTCAAAATATGATCGAATGGAGCAGGAGTATGAACTTCTCTATAAGTATTACTATATAATTTTAATTTTTTCTCCAAGAGATCCATTGTCTCTATCCCATAAATCTGATTTATTTTGGGGTCTATACATAACATTTTATCCCAGAATGTAGTATAAAATGTCCTGTATATACATGAGATTCCTGTTTCGGTATTACCTACTTTTGGAGAGCATTTAAATATCCATGGAATTGAAAATTCAATAAAAAGTAGCATGAGGCTATACCCTCAATGTATAATTTTAATTCTTACTTTTTAAAAAGCTGTGGGAATATATCCACCCATTTATCAAATGAAATTTTCATATTTTCTGGTAAAATAATTAAAGTGGGGCAAAACAATGAAACCAGTTTATAAACCAGTGTGGGATATCATCCTTGTAAACATTTGAACATATCTTGATAAACCAAATATGTTTCTTTTTATCATTTTCATAATTAAGTACCTTTATAAAGGCATCACAATAATTCCAATAATTATATTTCATTGGGACTCTTTTATTATTCATAACATCTTTTTCTCTTAATGGAGAAATTCCCCAATCTTCCAAGGATATTACTTTTTTAATTATTATTTTGCTAAAATTATAAATTTCATTGCTAGTTCCTGTAAAATGTGTAATATCACAATAACCAGTTTGAAGTAATATCTGTTCATACAGATATCTTGACTTATAAGTCCAAATTTGCATGGAACTATTATCAATATATCTTTGCATTAGAGTCCAAGGATCATTGATCAATTTTAAATCTCTTTCTTCTAAAAGAAATATTATTTCTTTATATTCATTTTGAATGAATCCAATATTATCAGATTCTTCTTTTTCAACCACTTGAGCATATGATGATGAAGAAGTATTACTTTCTTTATTTGGTTTATGCTGTTTATTTCTTTTATTAAGAAATTCCTGATTTGCTTCTTCTTCAGCTCTATTCATTTCTACGAGCTTTTTACTGCCATGTTGAGATATTATCTCAGGCAGTTTTCCTCGGCCACCTCTTCCACTATAAGAGGAAGATCCTTTACCTCGTGTACTCATTCCTGAAAATATTCACGAGTTAAAAAATCTGGAAGACTATTATCTTCTCCTTTTTTATAAACAATATCAAAATTAAATGGAGCTGAATGAGCCTGCCACCTAGCAAACATTTGCTTAGAAACATCATGTTTAAAATCTTTTTGAAACATAAATTTAGCTGCATTGCAGTATGTCACAATAGAAAATTTCTGATTATATAAATCATCTTGGAATTTTAAAACACTTTTAACAATTGCAAGAATCTCTTTAGGAATAGTAGCATAATTTTTCCGAGAATCATTCTATTTCCCAGAATGAAATCAAACAAGATATGTTTGTTTATTATCCGGATTAATTTGGGTTAATCTACCACCAAATCCTATATTAGAGGCATCTGTCTTTATAATCTTTTTCCAATTTGGATTGCTAATCATTAGTAAGGTAGAGTTTTAACTCTGGATTTAATCATTCTAACAGCATCAGTATGACTATCAGTCCATGATTTAGGATTTTTCTTAAGTCTGTCATATAAAATAGATGTATCCTTAACCAAATTATTATAATAAAGAGCAATGTAATTAAGACTTCCTAAAAATCTTTGTAACTGAGTTTTATCAGTAATCTCATCAGGAAATTTATTAGTAAAATCAATGCTTTTATTAATAGGAATAATATTTCCTTTTTCAATGATATGACCTAAAAATCTAATTCTAGTCTGAAATAATTCCATTTTTGGTTTAGAAATTACTAATCCATTCTGAATAATTAATTATTTAAAAATATGCAAATGTTTAAAATGCATTTCAATGGTTTTTATTAAACCAATATATCATCAATATAAACAATTATAAACTCACTATAAGGAGTAAAGATATCATTCATTATCTTCTGAAATTCAGAAGGAGCATTCTTTAAGCCAAATGGCATCACATTCCATTCATAGTGTCCTATTGAAACATTAAATGTTGTTTTATATCTATCAGATTTATTAATCTGAATCTGCCAGTATCCTGACTTAAGATCGAATTTCAAAAATATAAGACTATCATAAAGTCTATCCAATAAATCCTTTTTATTAGGAATTGGATGTCTGATCCATTTTAGAACATTATTCAGAGGTTTATAATTAATAACCAATTTTGGTATACCTCTTTCAATCTCATAATGTTTATTAACATAAAATGCAGTACATGACCACAGAGATTGAGAATGACTAATAAGTCATTTATGTAGTAAAGATTCTATCCCTTTTTTACATAATTATAAATATTCTGAATTCATTTGACAAGGTCTAGCCTTTGTTGGAATATTCTTTTCATCAAAAGAATCCTCATAAGGTAAAGAAATAATATGTTTTTTCCTATCCCAAAAAGCATTGGGATGATCATTACAAATTTCTAATGAAAACTGATTTTTCAAAAGACTAATTTTATCCTGTAATATAGGATTTTTCAATTGATCATCAAGAATAATAATATTAATCTCTTGTTTTAAAAAACTAATTTGATATTGTTTTGCTTTGATATTATCATAAAGATTATGCAATACCTTAGTATAAGGTTCAATAATAATTTAAAGAAAAATATCATTTCCTTTAAAAGTACCAATAATCCCTTTATTATCAATCTTTTTTATAGGATAAATATTATTTAAAAATGGAGTACCAAGTATAACCTGGTTTGAAATATTTTTTGGAAGTATAAAACTCTGCGAAATACATTTATTATTAACACACACATAAGCTTTAGGGAGCTTATAATTAATCTGGGGTTTATCACCTCCTGCATGTCATAATGTATGACTAGTTTTATGAAAATATCGAGTAGGTATTAACCCTTCCTGTATAACATTTAAATCTGCACCACTATCAATAAGAACAGTAAATGTTTTTGTGTAATGATTATCAATCAATAATGATATTTTTATATACCATTTTTAGGATATAACCATCTCAATAGTAGAAAGAAATGTGTCATTAAACATACTAGGTTTATTAATCTCAATATTCTCATGTGAAATATTTTTTCCTTTAGAAAATTCTTCCAATCTAGATATTCTAAATTCTTGAATAAGATTCTTATTCTTTAATAATTTTATTTCTTCTCTGAGATTATTAACCTCTTTATGAAGATCTTGTAGAGATATATCTCTTTGAACTTGATATTTGGTTCTTAACTGGTTCATGACCTCTGTCATATTATAAGATTTATTCTTATTAAGAATGTCCTGAGTCAAATCTTCTTCTTTATTAGAAGAGGAAGCCCTATTTTCATTACCAATCTCATTAATGATTTGATTCCTTAATAAAGGATCCTTTATCATTTTTAGCACCTCAAAAATATTATCAGAGGTTAAAACATTTATTGACATATCTAAGAATTGAGATATAATCTTATAAAACTCAGATTGATTATTATCAATATTATTAATCTCTTTAGGACATATTAATCCTTCTTTACAAGGCTCACATTCTTATGATTCTGAGATATCATCATTAATTAAATTATTGATGATTTCTTCTTCTGATTCAGAAGTAGTTGAAAATTCTGATTCAGATTTCTCAAATTCAGATTTTTCTTCAAGAGTCTGTATTATAATTTCCTTGATATCATCAGGAATCTCAAGATTATTAATCTTTTTCTTTGTCCAGCTAAATTCTTTGGTATGACATTCTCTACCACATATTTTGCAATATCTTTCTTTTTTCTTATAATATCTTTGTCTATAAGACTTCTTTTGAAATTTTTCTTCCTTTCTTTTATTCTTTTTCTCCATCTGTCTAGGAGAATATCTCCTATGTTTAGGTTTATAAACCTTTTTATCTCTATTAATTTTGGTTTTACTGGATGAAGGATTATCCAAACCAAATTGTTGACAAAATTCTCCCAATTGTTTTTTCTCATCGAGATTTTGCCTTTTAATTTGTTGATTTAGCTTTATTTCATTACATAAAGCTAATCCTTCTTGAATACAAGTGTCTATGAGAGCACCATAAGTATAACTTTCATATGGAATCGTAATATGATTACGTTTTAAGGTTTTTCTTACCCTTTCAGCAAATAAGCTGGGTAATCCATCAATAAATTTTTACTTCAAATGAATATTATTACATTCTGGCAATTCCATTACTCTACTTAGGAAAGTATCCTTATACCACCTAAAATCAGAGAGTGTTCTGCACCTCAATGTTTGGAGCAGTGTTCTAATAGTATCACTATTATCACTGAACATTCCAGTGAAGTGTTCAATTATATTTACCGCAAGTGTATAAACTGCATTTTCGGTAGTATTATTACTTTCTTGTTTAACCATATTGAGAATATTATCTCTATCATTTTGAGATAAATAATTATCCAACCAGCTTTTAAGCTGTCCAGTAAATCCAGCAACTATCATCGTTGCAATAACCTTATCAAAATTATTGTTATTTTTACAAATAGTTGAGTACATAAGCATTCAATGTACTATATTATAGATATGTTTATTAGAATAACCATCAATATTTCACTCATAGATCTTATTACCAGAATAACTGATATCAATTGTATCAGTGTATTCTTCATGTAATACATCCATGGGTGTTGTTCTATTGTAATAAAACTTATTCTGAATTGGCTTATCAGCCCATTTAGTATTGATCTTATTAATCTGATTTTGAAAAACCTGCCTATAATCAGGATTTTCTATGATATTATCATATAACTCTTTATCAAGAGTTTTTATACTTAGTTTATTAAACTTTTCCTCAAGATATTTCTCAAGCTCATATAATGGCTTGATTTTAAAATTAGATATTACTGGAGGAGGTTGGAATCTTGGCAAAGCTTCTTTTCCCTTATCTGTAATTATTACAGGCTGGAGATTTTGTAAATTTTTTTCTCATTTTCTGTAATTATTACAGTGGGTTGACTATCTTTATTATTCACTGATATTATTATATCCAATTTATTATGAATAGACTGGATTTGTTCTCCTAATATATTCAAAAACAAATTTGTATAATTCTGATTTTCAAACATAGTATTAATATGTTTACAAGTATTCTGTATGGTATCATCTTCTATGAGTTTAGCAAAAGCTAAAAAATTATACAATTTTCAAGTTTTTTCAATATTAAAAGATTGTTGTGGAGGATATGTATCTGTCACAACTGTACCATTTTGCAAATTATAATTTCTTTCTAAAATAGTAATATAATTTTTTACATAGGTATTCATAAACCATACTGCAAAAGGTATTAACATATTTTTTTCTTCACAAGTTTTATAAAACTCATCTTGAAAGTTTATAATTTCATTTTGAGTAAAATTCTCAAAAAACCATTTTATAAAAGATGTATAACCTTGACTTTTAAATTCTTCAGAAATGATTTTTCTGGCTGAAGAACCAGGACTGGAATTTATTTTTCATATAAATCCATAAATTAAATTTTAAAATTCATTTCCGACATTGCCGGTTCTGACTCATCTATATTACGAGTATTTGCTTCTCTGACAATATTATTCCTGTTAATATATAATCTTTCTGTAACAGAAGTAAATACTTCAGAATTGATATCTTCTCTTATCTGAGAAGTTGAAGATCGTGGCAATTCCACTTTGTAATCTATTGGAGAAATATAATTTCTAATTGAATTATATCTTTGGAGAGACTTATTATTCTCAAATCTTATATTAACTGCTCCATCAGTATTTTGAAAAATATCAGAAATATTATTCTGATTTTGTACCCGTGTTTGTACAGGAACTGCTTGTTCAATAATCCAATTTTCTTGAAAGTCAATTTCTTCTCATTTAATAGGTCTTCTGGTCGTAATATTAGACCTACTAAAATTAGTTTCAATTATTATTGTTTCATTTTTCATTTTATCAATACGTTTACACTGAGGATTCAGTGTATACAATGGTTTATAATATATTATGTAATAGATACATATAACTTCTGTTCCAGGAATATAATTATAACCATATGTTTTAACATTTAATGTTAAAGCATCAAGTATATTAACATCAGATAAAGACAATTGTAAATTAGGATAAACATTAAAATAAACTGGTCCATTGACTAAGCTGGATTATATAATACCCATTAAAGATTGCTTCCAATTCAAATTTCTACCATCTCTTAAAGCTGCTATAAAGCTTTCTGGTAATCTCTTTAAAGTCAAAGGTTTAAATGCAATTTGCAATAATCCTATATGAAGGAATTTATGAGTGTTGCTATAAGCACCTATATCCTTTTCAGATAATAATCTAATTACCATATCATTACTATCTAATGAAATCAATTTTTCAGTATTTTTGACTACTTGTTGTAAACCTATTTTTTTCAAAAGTACCTAATTGATATATTAATCTAGGTTCTATTTTAGGGATAGTCCACTTATTAAGCAGATCTAAATTCTCTGGAATATCATATTCCTCATTTCTAATATTCTTAATATTATTTTTCTTATTAATCATATTCATGAAATTCATGATAAAATATGTGTTGATCCATAACATATCAATTATAACTACCATGGCTTTGATACCATCTAAGGACAGGATCGGCTTACAAGAATCATTTAGGACATTTTACAGAATAAGGAATTAAACCATTAATGAGATTGGTAATGAAAATGGAGCTTCTTCTTATAATAAAAAAGAAGATTTGACTCAGGACATTCTTAATAATAATTAATAATATACATTGATAATTAAAATTAATAATTAATAATAAAAATAATACTTTATAATAATAATAATAATAACAATAACAACAACAACAAAAACAATAAGGGTAAATATGTCATTTTACTTATTATCTCATTTATTAATATTCAATAACAAACATAAAATAACTAATACCTAGTTATCAACAATCCTATTTTTCCATCATACCAAGCAACAATACAATTAATCACAAGTCAAACAAATCTCATTATACACAACACCTTTATATCTCATACCCATAAGCAAACGACCTCTATATGCCCATAAAATCTAATATGCTATACAAAAATTTAATAAAAATAATGCTCTAATTTCAATTTAATGATATTTGAGAGGATGCTAAAGTTTTTTTTTTAGAACTCAACAAAGCTTTATTAATCATCTAGCATCTAAAGAATCAACACAATCCCAAAGAGATAGCGGGATGCCATAATAAAAAAATCTGGACAACACATAATTGAAAGCATATTAAGCTAATTTATGGGCTAAGAAGTTAGTTGTGCGATGGACCCAGCAGAATGAGCTTTTCCAAAAAGATGAAGTTAGAGTGATGACATCTTTAACGATCGAGCCAAAATAGGATATGTCCACCTTTAGTTGATCAAATGCATGGTAGAGAACAAGTGAGTCCATTTCTAACACAACCTGGCTGATATTCTGGTCCCAAGCAAGTTGTAATCCACGACGTGCAGCCAACGCCTCAACAATTTCAACAGAGGATTCTGTATTGAAAAGCGCCAAGACACATTCCAATCCACATTGCGAGCAACACCCCAATATCAGTTCCCACACCACTTACAACGAAGCATCATTATTAATATATTTAACATCTAAACTTAGAGGTGCCCACAAATATTAGGCTTGATGGTATCCCCCTTGGGATAGACATATTTAGCTTTCTAATACTCTTCAAGGAGTCCCAAACCCATAGAGAACAAATGATGTGGGTTGTGTTCTTTTTTTCTCAAAAACAAAGAGATTACGAGCAAAACATGTACATCAAAGTAAGATACCAAATTAAAATAGCATCTTTGCTTATGGTCATTGCTCTTCCAAAAGGTATCCAACGAGTCATTCAATAGCTGCAACTGATCATTGTTTGAGAAATCAAGGTGGAGTGGAGAAAGAAGTCAAAATTTCTTTACCCATGGGCAATCTTGAAACACATGATCTGATTCCACCCCACTTCTGCATCTACTACACATAGGGTCAACATCCACAAATCGCTTAATCAAATTGGTATTTAAAGGTACAATACCTTTATAACATCTCTACACGAACATTTGAATTTTAGGTAGGACATCTAAAGACCAAACCCATCTCTAGCGTGAATTCATAGCCACATTCAGATTTATCTCATCTTCTTCTATGTTTTCAAAACTTGTCAAATAGCCTGTTTTAACAGACTAAATTCTATTTTTTTGTGCCTCCATGAAAGAACATCGAGTCTGTTTGAGATACTAAAGGGGTAGAAATCTGGCTTGCCTCATTTGGTAAGAACACCTTCGTTATAAGTTGCAAATTCCACCTCTGACCATCATTTGAGAGGAGATCTTTCACTTTTGATCCAATCAAGTTATCCCTTCTGGGGATTGAAAACGAAGTTATCAATATCTGTTAGCCAAGGATCATCCCATCTCATCTGACCCAAAAAATTCCCCTATTCAGAATTTCCTTTCCAGCCAAAATATTTCGCCATGTAAAGCTTGGATTGAAACAAATGCGGGCATCACGAAAATTTGAAGAAGGAAAATATTGAGCCCGCAGTGTACGAGCTAAGAGCGATTCTTCATCTTTAAGTAATCTCCAACATTGTTTAGCAAGCATGGCTTTGTTGAAGCAAAGAATACTCTAAAGTTCTAAGCCTCTGATCGTCGTTATTTTCACCTAAAATTTAGTGTCTTTATTTGTGGATTTTTGTATATTTTTATCCGTATTTGTATACCTTTTGGTGGAGTTTTGTGTTAACTAAGAGAAGTGTGATATAAAGGGATATAAGTGTGGAATTGAGCTTAAATGTATGTAAAACAGGTAAAAAATAGAGTAAAACAGAGTCGGGAGCTAAAACGAAAGAAGGGGAACAGGACATGCCTGTACACGCCTCGAGTTCAGCACACGAGTCGTGCTTTGTGCGAACACGAGTCGTGTACAGAACACGACCCTGTAAGCCGGGGTCGTGCACCAGCATCTGAAACACCTACTCGCCCATGATGAGGCCGTGCGCAGTACACGAGCAGTATTCCGTCAACACGCAGAACACGCTAAAATGCATGCGCCTACACGAGCCGTGTTGCTACATGAGCCGTTTAGGTGCTAAATCTAAATTAAGTTTTGCACGAATTTTAGAAGATTTCAAGGGGTATAAATAACCAATTTTAGCATGAATTATGGGAGAGAGCCATTTGAGAGCAGTTACCAAGATCAAACACACACTTCCACACTATTTTTACACACACACTCTCTCCTACATCCACAATTCACCAAATTCATCCATTTTTACTACTTTCATGTTGGGGTTCGATCGTTTGGTTAACATGAACCATTAGGGTTCCATACGATTCTATATCAGCGGAAGTAAGAACATAAAATTATATTACCTTTCACCAGGGTATGTTGAAGAAGAGGAATTCTCGCCAGCAGCACGTGCAGTCTCACCGTTTTGGGCATAACTCTCTCATCCGATCTCCGAATTGAGTAATCTATGCACCAAAACGATCCTCTTTTCCGTGGATTTCCAACCATATATCACAAGAATAGTTTGGAGTTACACACGATTTTAAAAAAAATCATGGAGATTGATGAACAGCAGCAGCAAACGACCTCTTGATCTTCTGTTGTATTCCCAAGTCCAATCTTGACGTCGTGTGGGCAACGATCCTCAAGATCCTCTCAATCTGCTGTTCCCTTTCCCTTCTCACAGTGTTAGGCATGAATAATTAGGGTTTTCGGATAGCAGAGATGACTTATATATGAGCTACAACAGGGACCAGGAGGAGAAATTAGAGTTGGGCTTCTATTGGGCTTAAGTATCAAAGTTTATAATATATTCCACTAAAATATTATTACTGCACTGCCGCTCTAATCACATAATTACGTTATGGGCTCCTTCTTATTATGTTAGTCTCCCCGTGTTTAAGATATACAATACCCATTAATCAATTAAGTTACTGACAACTCCATTAATTAATATCTCATCCGAGAGTAGTACCACTCAACCTCATTATCACGCCGGGATAAATTCACCAGTTGGGTTTACATGATAATCCTTATGAGCTCCTCAAGGAGACATCATCAACCTATTTAATAGGACACAAATTTCTTCTACAATCAACAACACACCATAGAGACAGTACTATTTTTATTGATTTAACTAGTAATACACCCATGCGTTGCACGGATTATTATAATATTAGATGATAATATAAAAATTATAAAAATTGTGTTAGTAAAATAAAAAAATTAATTAATTTTTCTGTGTTATTTTGGTGTAACATTTACTGTTCCACACCGTTTGATGGATAACACATAGGAAAAAGAAATTATACCTTAAAATAATATCAAATAAAAACTTATATAGAGTATATAATATTATTTGATTTGAAATTTAAATTTTGTATGATTAAAAAATATTAAATAATAAATATAAAATATAAAATTTTGATAATAATTACTTCCTCCGTCCTACATTTATTTGCACCATTACTGTAAGTACGAAACATAAGAAAATATGTCTTTTGACCAACATTATTGACTTTTGGAAGGTATTGTAGTACTTTTAAGGAAATTTATCAATTTCAGACCTGAAAAATTAGTAAACTATCAATTTGGGGTCTGAATTATTTTTTCTATCAATTTGGGGCTGAAATATGCATAACTATCAATTCAGGACCTGAATTAAGGCTTTAAATTGATAAAAATAGGAGATAATATTTGATAAATTCAGGCTCTGGATTGATAGAAAAAATAATTCAGTCCCCGAATTGATAGTTTACCTACTATTTTTCAGGTCTTGAATTGATAAAATTCTTTTTTTTAAATAATAAATAAATTATAAAGTATATTATGTGTGTTAAGTGGTCGAAGTGATAAATTTGTAATTAAAATGTATTTTCAAGATTATAAATTGATGTTTCTTTTTTTAGTAATGAAATTTAATGTGGAACGGACAAAAACAGTTATTTGAAAATGAACTAAACGTAAAATGTAAATTTAAATTTGTAATGAAGAGTAAGTGTACTTACATATAAATTTATGTAGTACGTTGCCATGGTAAAATCAATAAAGACAAATCCTTAAGTAGTATGTTGTAAAATAATCCAAATTACTAAAGGTCATTAATTTTTACTCCTTATTAAGAGAATTTTAATTTCAAACCACTACCATTCATTAATTAGAACTTTAACATAGATTTAACATTTATATCTATATTTATAAAAAAATATTACATCATTATAAGAAAATACTTGCAAAAGATACCAAAATTTTACTTATATAAAATGATTTTTAACACTCCTATTACTCTATTAATTGAAATTATTTTTGTTCATAAATATTATATCACTGAGATAAATAATTGCCATATTCCTTCGGATGCGATGAATTGAATAAAGAAAATTTAAATTAATAAACAGAATAAAGAAAAATAACTATGGTACAATGCAAAATGAAGTAATACATATTAAAATTTACATTAAATTAAATTTCATCTAAAAAATGAAGGCACTCAAATACAAAGTACATCTCGTATTACTATATACTATATTCTCCACGTTTTGCTTTGTTTGCAAAGCTTTTTTTTTTTTTTTCTTATTTTCTCTAATATACATGCCACCAGATATTCTAATCATATTCTAAATTTTGATAATTCTTCTAATTTTTTTAGGCAGATGCTTTGCATGCAGAATGAAATCTATTCAAAAAATCTCTGACCATCTACATGAACAAAATAAAATTTATAAAGTACAAAGATACAAATGAAGATATAAATTAACATGATTACAAAATGTAGTAACAAACATGAGATGGTGAGAAACATAAGGGGCAACACTCTTTATACTATCTTTTGGGAAATGAACCGTCTCCATTGTAAGGATTTAACTTTGAAATTTGAATTGAAAGAAAAAAAATTGTAAGGTCTAGTGTCAGATAAAGCAGCCATACATCAATGTAATAATGGTTAAGATGAGCATCACTATGGATGGCCTCCTTTTGAGAATTTTGGCAGAATATGCATTAGAGCATGTGCTAATGCACTTGACCAATTGGATTTATTTTTCCATTTTTCTGCACTTAAGTGGAGACTGTGGAGTAATTAATTCTCACAATGAAAAAGATATTATCATATTTAGATAGACTTTCAAGACCAAATATCTATAATATAACCATTACAGGCAAGTGGATGGTGCAACGGTCTATGCTCAGGAATGTAATGGGGTTGCCATTGCAGCCGAGATATAAATTTGCTGATGAGAGTACCACTGTACCAGCAATCTGATGGAGTTGCTTTTGAGGTAAAGGCAGAAATAGCAAAGTGTACCTCAACAAATTCAACATCAGAGTATCACCAACTTAAAACTTTATCATTGGTTCACCAATTGTGATACATACACTCTGCATATGAAGCAATCTTGCATAAAGGACAATAAATTTTCACAATTTTATGAAAAAATTAAATGAAAGATTAAATATTTATGTTGAAAATAGGTGGCCTATCAGTAGCTAGAACTAAATCAAATTTGAATTAAAATGTTGAAATTATACTGTACCCTAATTTCCTAATATACTTATGTCATAATTAAAATTTGTAAACACTGATCTTATTATGCTATTTGCAACAGATCAGATTCTGAGAAGAAGGTTGTTCATCCAGCGTGGATCTTCTTACGATCTAAACGTATAGAAAGGTTGTTAACCTCAAATACCACAAAGTTATAACACATAAATCTCAAAATTTATTCAAAGTTCAAACCCAATCTCAGCTGTTAACTTTAGTTGATAACAACCCCCATAATGCAATGTTTCAGAATCCTAATATTTGTCATAATGCATCTTTTGGAAGAATATCACTATCCATTGATTATGAGAATACCTGAAGAGCAATAAAAACTCGAACACCAAAAGAGAGACTGATAAGGAATAAGGGACATTGTCTCAAAAAAAATTCCACATTCAACGTCCAAGAAAAAATAGAGCAGGAACACAAAATTCACTTACCAAATTCTCTGCACCAGGAAGATGTCCTCTTTAGGCAAGATTGACAGCACGCTCTAGATTGTTTAACTATGATTAAACATTTAAGCTCAGTGTTTTAAAATGAATATTATTCCTTATGAATGTAATGCAAAAGCTGATAGACATACTTAGCCACTGACAAAAGGAACATTAGTTGATTCATGCCAGTAGAACTTGCCCACGCCTATCAATTGCATAGAAACATCCAACTGATGAAGCTTCTGACTTTAGAAATATGGGATCTGGGCTGATCCTATTTCTGTAGAATTTCCATACCATGGGTTTGAATCTTCACATAATGTGATTTAATTTGTAAAACCTGGAGTATTAAGCAAAAGTTAGCCAGAACAATTATTAATAATTAGTTGGCAGTGCAGAAATGGTGGAGCTATATACCAAAGGCAGCAACAAAATCAGATCATCAACCACCCAACACGACTACTTACCCCCTCACCACAGATTGCTTTGCTAAGAATTTATCAAATAGATCAACTTTTAGAAAGAAAATCTCCTCCCTAAGCTCAAATTTGTGATGCACCTGTTGGTCATGGTCAATATCATTAGATTAGAAATGAGCTACACAAAATTACAACCATTTTTAAAAATAAATGAGCTACACAGCTCTGCCATATGACTAATGTCCTTTTTTACTTAGATCTTCACTTTCTTGTAGATTGTCTCAAGTGTGCTTCCATAGTTTTCTCAAGTAATGCTGTTTACTGCACCGAAGGAACAATTTCCCTCATCATTAACAGTTTTTTTTACAGTAGCATAGAAAAATATTTACATAATAAGTATTAAAATCAGATGGTCATGCAATCTTACAAACCATAAAACCATGTGTTGTAACTTATAAGAGTGAAGACACTTGCTAACCAATTTTCAGATAGTGCTCATAAAACATACAAAGAAGAATGCAATAAAAAGAAAAACTTGTTATTCAAATTAAAGCAAGAAGAAGAGTTAAATTTAGCAATACTTCCATTAACTTCTCCGGTCCTTCGCCGCCAGCGATGAAGATTGGATCACCATGAAAGCTCCACCACCAATCCCACTCAAAAGCAGACACACAACTCCGAGGCACAGCGCTATCTCGACGGGAGCGTCAACATTATACTCACCTTAGCTTCATTCTTGGATTAATCTTATGACTCCTTGCCTTAAATATTTGAATACTTTTAAGAAAATTATTCAAATTTAAGGTTATCCAATCTAGATTATAAAAAAGAAATGGTCAATCATAAAGTATAGATAATTACCCTTTCAACTAAGCTATGACTGTTAGAGAGTCGGCAGTCGTGAATAGCCGCTGGTCTCCCTCAGTCCCGCCGTCGGCCAATCACCCAGGTCCAGCCATAAATCACAGACGCCCTTCGCCGTAGTTCGGACTACCATCGAATCTACTGCTGCCTCTGCTACAGATCCGAAGTGCCACCACGCCAAGGTCGTTTGCCAGCTTACTCGCCATTATCAACAGCCATCACCATTTGGCGCCTTCTTCACCTGCAGGCCACCATTTTATATATGTTTCAAGCTTCTTGGAGAAGTTACACCTTGGTAAATGTTTCAAGCTTCTTGGAGAAGTTGGTGCCTTCTTCCATTGTAAGCCACTATTCTATTTTTTTAAATATATAGATTACATATAAATCTCACCCATTTATGAATCAAAGAAATACATACTACCTTATGTGTCGAGGTTATTGTATAGGGATTAAGAGCACGAACATCCATAAAAACTGAGATCAAGTTCTTCTATATGGACAGTTTAAGTTGAACGATATCAAGCGGTCCTATTCAATACATACAAAGTGCACTAATGTGATTCTATAGTCAAGACAAACTAATACCAAATCACACGATAACTATCCCGATAGAGAGTCCCTGTCTATCTTGGTTGTGAGCATCTGTTTATACTTTATAAGGAAACCGATAATAAGATCTTTCGCGTGTTGTCGCACAACATATTATTTACAGTGTAAAGTAAGTGCATCAAACATATAAATAAATTATAAGACGCAATCATTTGATCATATAATTCTCACTTTAAATAAAATGTTATAACATTGTTCATACAAAAAGCTAGACTTTTAGTATACAATCCAACATTTCAATCCATAATTCACTCTATACATCTTTCACCCATACCATCCTTAAAGAGATTTGAAGCTTATATGCTTGGAATGCTATTAGAAGAAGGAGATCAACCCTCATCTACAAGGAAGAGATTCAACTTTCATTTTGTATTTTCTTTGATTTGAAGTTAGCAATAGAATTTTATGAACTTTGTAAGGATTGTAAGATGATTATTGTTGGCTAGACCTCTTGTGAGGCTAGCCACAAGATGAATTAAGGTTAATCTAGATTTGTGGGATTTTTAGAAGTTAATTGAGTTGATGATGTATTTTCTCTTATAAATTGTGATTCATGATTCATTTTATTAATTGTGTGATTAATTTCTATATACATCATGTTAGGATGGTCAATCCGATATTATGTGTTAGGGCTTAATTGAATCAATTAGTGATATGATCATGCATGTTAGTGTGAGGGGAGATAAGACATACCCTTCTTATGCTTAGAACACTTATAGGTGGACATTTGAGTAATTGAATGAGAAGAACAAAACTTAGAATCATAGTACCTTCATGGGAATTGATAATAAGTACAATCTAATGGGATTTAATCTTGTAAAAGGGATGAGAACCTAGTTACCTTGGTCATATGGATTAGGGGTACAATCGTGATTGCTTCTAGTCCATTGTTAATAATGTTTACTACTAAATTCTTACAAGTCTAGGTTGCTCCTTTGATTTTAATTGTGGTTAGCTTTGCATTCTTTCTAAGATCCATTACACTCATTTCATTTCATCTTATCACATCATTTTTACTTGATAATAATAGTTGTTACTTGCTTTTCTAGTTAAGTGCTTAGTATAATTGTTAGACTAAAATTCAAACAAAAATTTAAACACTTTTATAAAGCATGATTGAGGAAAAATTCGGATACACCTTGATTTTATTTTTTCCTTGGGATGATATCTTATAAATTTTGTTCTTGGTCACTACAGTTTATAACAACGATAGATTACGCTTACTCTTAATCATTTTAACCTAGAAATGAGGCTAAGTTCAGCCTCCCTCACATTTTGGTGTGCATAGTTTCTTCTAAAAAATCCAATGAATTCGCCTTTCATTATTCTTTGATCCCACCAAAATCGTGCTATTGCCGATTCAATTCGAGCTATGATATTCTGAGGTAGTCTCTTTTTCAAAATGAGTGAGTTTTAGTTATGCTTGATTGATTTGGGTGTAAAAATTAATAAGTGTTACAGATATTTAATTTTAGGGTTTGAATATCTTATTTTTGGAATAGATGAATTAAGGTTATAATAGTCTGTTCAGCCTACTTATTTTTAGTAATCGGGCACTCTTAGTATTTTTTCGGGTGACAATAGTACCGCCTTAAAGATAAAAAGTGATAATTATTTAAAAAAAAAATTTCATATGAATCTGGTTCACCATACACCTTTGTTATACAAAATTACTCTTTAACATATAAAAAACTATTCTCTAAAGAAATGAAATATTACTCACTTCATTAAAAAAAATCGTCACATATCAATAAGAAAATAAAAAATCATAACATATAAAAAATTTGAGAAGTTATATTTTTTTTTTATAGAAAATTAATAATTGATTGTTGCTAATCATATTTCTATATAGGTACCCATTAACTAAATAAAATGGGTTGAACCTCTAGCCCAACCTACCCTACCCCTCCGAAACTCGTTAATAACCAGCTAAAAAATGACTTGTTATAAAATGGCCGGCTAAAAAAATAACCCACTCCATTTAAGCCCATCAAAAAGTGGGTTGTGAATTAACCTGCTCCACCAACACACTCATTAATTTAAAATCCATAAAATTTTAAATATTTTTAATTTTTAAAAAATATTTTTTTAATAATTAAGATTTAAAATATAAATTTCATAAAATATAAATAATTTCAAAAAATTTAAATAAATTTAAAATAAAAAATACTAAATATAAATTTAAAAAAGTGAAGATTTGTGTGCTACCGTCTTATATAAGCCCTTACGTGAGACGTATAAAAAGTAATAAGATCATTTTGATATAAAATGTTATCACTTTTACTATAAAATATAATAACTTTTTATTTATACTATGTATTATTCATGAAATAATTCATTGCACCATTATCACTTTTCATCGATTAAATATCATTTTTCATTAATTATGTTATATTACTTTTTATCCGTCTCATATAAGGGCTTAAGTGAGACAATCTCACACAAGACTTGGCCTATAAAAAAATCCCCCCTACCCACACCAACTACCCATCCCTCTAATCTTTTATTTCCTCTACCTAACCCACCCCTAATCCTACTAGACATGCACATTTTAATAGGAATAAACAAAAATATAATTAATGGCTTTTTTTTTGGAAAAAAGTTTTTAAGCGAAATAGAGAATTACCAGCGGTTCCAAATCAAATTCGTAACCATCTATGACCATTTCAGCTACGATTTCTAGTTTTCCAAAACTAGAATCGGCAACGGTTTTAAACCAGAGTACATGCCTGAACCTCGCCACAATCTTAATCAAGAATTTAATAAACTTTGAGCTAGAAACCTTTTTCTCCATCTATAATACGATGCGGATTATTTATTATTTATAAATAAAAATATTTTAATTTTAGAATTAGAAAAATAAATAAATAAAATTAATATACAACGTACTCTACATGATATTTGTTACGTCCTCCGACTCAAATGTTTTTATGTATACTTTCTATTTTTGTCCGTCTTACTATTTACACATAATTAGAAAGTTAGTAGTATTGTATAATCTTAACTAAGGGGCTCTTTGTGTGGTTGGTTAAAATGTTTAACTCTTGTTGGTTGGTTGGTTGAGTTACCATGATTAACCTCCTTCACATTTTATCGGCCCGGCGTACGGGAGCGTTTGGGGTGAGATACCACCTTTTGCATAATGCTCGTAATACATCAATATTTTAACAAATAAATTGATTATATATATATATATATATATATATATATATATATATATATATTAATAATTTATACAATAATGTTGTTATTATTGTACCGAAGATCAAATCAGAGAAAATAACGGTTCGAGATTCAAATGGTCGGACAAATTCAATTGGGATTCAACCAAAATTTTGAATTTTATATATTCTCAATTATATTACTCCCTCCGTCCCAAGTTAAATTTCACACTTTCTGTTTTCATACGTCCCATATTAAACTTCACTACCCTAAAAAAGAAATATCGGGAAAATTTCACTTTTAGTCCCATGGGAATTGTTAACATGTAAAAGTAGTCCCATACCTATAAGTTGATCCTAAAAGTTTCACCTTTGGTCCCAACCGTTAGTTTTTGGATGGAAAAAAATGTTAAGTCCTTAAAAAAATTGACATTTCTTAAAAAATATAATTAATATACAATCAAGTGCTTCAATTATCTTCCTTTCACAATTTTCCACGCATCAATCAAATTCACAATTATCTCCATGTCCCGTATTATGATCTCCAATTGAACTTCCAATGGTGCATTAGCTTAGTCGTGAGATCAGACACCAAATCAAATTATACATAAAAGATACGAAAAACATCAAACATCATAACAATTAAATAATATTTTTACTCAAAAGTCCCTTTCCACCGGTAGTAGACCTTCATAAATAAGCAAATTAAATCAGTAACATCGACGAACGGTGGTGTTATTTTTCCATCACTAATCCACACGACAATATCTGATTATTACCTCCACACCACTTATAACAATAGCCTCCTCCACCCTGTTCACCGCCCCAAGCTTCAAGAGTCTTTAACCCCTGAACAAGGCCACCGACTCGTCAGCTCATCCACGTACGTTCTACCAGCCTATTGATGAGAGAAGGGGAATCTCTGACCTAGACCCACTGAAACGAAATCCATGACCTGCGAGTATCGTTGGTATTTGCTCATCTGTATCTGATCCAGACTCTGATTCCCATGGTTAGCCAATATCTTGTCCAGAAACGACTAGTCGCCGCTTCCGGAGAACTTCTAGGGTTGGATGAACCCACCGGTCGGCCACGATGTTAGCCGCAACTGATTTGTTGTCGGGGTGGAATCCGGATTGGGTGTGTTTCTTCTTCTTGAAGACCCTGCAGATGACCCACCCGTCTTTGTGGAAGTTGTGTGGATGGTTGGAGTCGTGGTCCAAATGGTACTAGTGCGTGGTTCAGTCAGTCTTGTGGCCGTGGAGGCCCAGCCCATATAGAAAACTAGGGTTTTCCTCATGCTGATTCGCTTGGAGCTGCTGACGTGGATGGTCTTGTCCCAGCCTGTGGCCTTCCGGAATCCGGCAACCATGGCCCAATTCGTTTGGGTGCCGGAGCAGAACGAGATATTACACTTCGAGGCCGATGGAATTGGGTTATTTCCTCTGCAGATAAAAAAACTCTGTGGATGATAGTTTGAGAGAGATGAATAGATTTTGGTTGGGTCACACAAATCGATCCCTAAATTTAATATTCCTTCTGTTAGTCAATTCCGTCAGTCAAACTGACGGTAAATAACTAAAATTCTCATGAGATTAATTTTGAAAGTAAAATGACCATATTGAAATTCTTATATTCTCATGGGACTAAAATTGAAAATTTTCCAAGAAATATCACATCAATCCACAATCATAAAAGTACATGTTAATTACAAATTTATCACTCACACTTAACACACATTACATACTTTATTATTTATATATAATTTCATAAAAATACTACATTACCTTTCAAAAGTTAATAAAGTTGATCAAAAAATAATTTTTTTAAAAATAATTTTTCTTAAACTCCGTGTCTACAGTAACGATGTAGTTTTTTTTTTTGGGACGGAGGGAATATATAAAATCATTATTCCTAAAAAAAATATATAGTTACCAAAGTTATTTTCAAAGTTACAAATTTAATTTAAATCATAATATGAGTAATACAAAAATTTTTATTGTTTATAATTCGAACAATACCATAATTCATAATTTAATCCAAAATTTAAATATAATATTATAAAATATATAAAAATAATAGTGAAATAATAAAAACAATATTAAAAAAGAAATTAAAAAAAACAAAATTGGGCTGACCCACTACTCAATTTTCTAGTGACCCACCCGCCAATAACCCATAACATGAGTGACCCGCCTATCAGAATGTGTTAAAGAGTGGGTTGTGAAGAGTTGTGGGCTAAACCATCTCTCCACTCTAAATAAACCCACAAAATATAAAATAAGACAAAATTTTGCTTTAACAAATTCATCGTAAGATCATTTTACTCTCTTTTTTAAAAATGGATCTCCTTAGCCCTATTTTACATTCTAAACGCACTAAGCAGATCACCGATGCGTTAACTTATCAAAGTAAAAACATTGAAGGAAAAAACTACACGCTTTTATTATGAAATATCATTGCCTTAAATAGGCAAGTGCATTAACGGAAATAACATAAAAATAGCAACTATCTGACCATTAACTAGACTCAACAATATATCTGCAATCTAAAATTTTTTTCTATAAACTAGGAGATGACTCTAACCAAACTTGATGAGAAAGTAAATTAATGACTCAGTCAAATATACTCAACAATCCCTCCCTTAAACTAAAAATCTTCAATTTATATAGTTTTAAGCACACAAATGCCTAGCAGCTCCCATAATTTTCGAAATGCAGTATCCTTTAAGGACTTTGTAAATATATAAGCTATTTGATCTTCACTTTTGCAATAAACAAGATCAATAACTCCTTCCCTAGTAAGATCCTTATGAAATGGTACTTCACATGTATATGCTTACTTCTTCCATGTAAAACTAGATTTTTTAGAGCTTTATTGTTGACGTGTTGTCAAAATAAATTGTGGTGGCTCTACCTTGCTTAAAATACAACTCTTCAATTATATTCCGCAACCGAATTGCTTGACAAGCACATGTTGTTGCAGTAACAAATTCAACCACAATGGTTGATAGTAGTGTAAAGATATCTTGCTTCTTGGAAGACCAAGAAATAGCAGCAGATCCAAACTTGAAGACATAGTTGTAAGTGCTTTTTCTATCCTCCAATTCTCCAGCATAATCACTATCAGAGTAATCGACCAATTCTGTCTTTTCTCCATTCCTATAGACCAAACCAAATTCCATTGTACCCTTCAAGTATCATAGAATTCTTTTAGCCGCTAGAAGATAAACTTCTTTTGGACTTTCCATGTACCTACTGATGAGACTTACAGCTTGCATTATGTCAGGCCTTGTAGCAGTTAATTACATCAAACTCCCCACAATTTTCTTGTACAACATGCTATCAACATAATTTTTGTCGGGATTCCAAACAAGCTTCAAATCCATTTCAACAGGTGTATCAACGGAGTTGCAATTCGTCATTTGAAACCTGTCCAGAATATCCTGCACATATTTATTTTGAGAAAGAAAAATCCTAATATCAGATTACATCACTTTGATTCCTAAAAAATAATACAGCTTACCAAGATCAGATATTTCAAATTCAACAGTCATGGAATTCTTAAACTGATCAAACATCAATTGATCATTTCCAGTAAATATAAGATCATCAACTTATAAGCAAACAATGAACAATTTACCTCAATCTTCAATCTTTGTGAAAAGTTTATGTTCATATGGACATTGCTTGAATCCCGCCTTAAAGAAAAAAGCATTATACGATTGTTCCATACGAGTGAAGCTTGTTTCAGACCGTATAAAGCCTTTTTAAGTTTGTAAACTTTACTTTCCTGTCCAAACTTCACATAACCTAGGGGTTGATTTATATATACATGTTCTTGGAGATCACCATGTAGAAATGCAAATTTAACATCTAACTGGAAAATAGGCCATGGCATTTGAGCAGCCATTGCAATCACCAATCTGATAGTAACATGTCTAACAACTGGAGAGAAAACTTCTTTGTAGTCAATGTCAACTCCTGCTTGTAGCCTTTAGCTACTAAGCGTGCCTTATACTAGTCAACTTCTCCATTATTTGTCAGTTTTGTCTTATAGACCCACTTCAAAACAATTGTTTTGTGCCCTTCAGAAGATCAGTTAACACACATGTCATATTTCGTTAAATGGCTGCAATTTCTTCATCCATTACCTTTCGTCATTTTAATTCTTTCACAGCCACATCATAAGTGGTCGGATCACAATATGAAATAGAGAAAATAAATGAGGGGATCATCAGACTGGTCAATTCCCATTACTTCATTATCAGCCATCCAACCAGGTATTTTTTTAACACGATGAGCCTGTTCTTCACTTTTGTCATCACGATGAGGCCGCTCTTCACTTTCTTATCTAGTGAAGGATGTTGATCATATTCTGGTAATTATTGTTGACTCTTTTTTCGTTAGCTTCTTCAAAACTAACTTGAACTTGCTACTCAAATGACATATTATTCCATTTTCAGAAGTTATCCTCATAAAAAACAACATCACGACTAATGAAAATTTTCTTAGTGATAGGATTATAGAGTTTATAAGCTTATGAATAATAAGTAACACCAAGAAAATTGCATTTTTCACCCTTGTCTTCTAGCTTTGTTCTTTTCTGATTCGAAACATGGGCATAAGCAACACACCCAAAAATTTTGAAATGATCTCTGACGTGTTTTCGTCTAGTCCACATCTCCTCAGGGGTCATATTTTAAATAGCAAAAGTGGGGCTTCTGTTCAAAACATGAATTCTCCAATTGACTGCCTAAGGCTAAAAATACTTTGGAACACCACTCCGCATCAAAAGACATCGCACCATATTCAAAATAGTGCGATTTTATCTTTTGCAAACTCCATTTTGTTGAGGTGTGTATGCTGCTGTAAGTTGTCTCTTAATTCTAAGGGATTCACATAAATTAACAAATTATAATGAGTTGTATTCTCCATCACGGTCTGTGCGAAGAAGTTTAATTTTGCTTCCAACTTGATTTTCAACGAGGAATTTGAAGTTTTTAAAAGAATCAAAAGCTTCAGATTTGTCTTGCAAGAAATAAACCCATGTTTTCCGACTAAAATCATCAATGAAGGTCATTAGATATCTTTTACCTCCATTTGATGATGAATTTATTGGCCCACAAAGATCATCTTTGCTTTGCAGGGTTTTCCTTATGGAAACTGATCACGGTGTTGTTTGCTAACAACACACTCTTCACAAACTTGAGAAGGACTTTGAATTATTGGGAGACCTCTCACCATATTTTTCTGTTACAGTGTTCTTAGACCATCGAAATTCAGATGTCCATGCGATAGTGCCACAGCCATGCCTTGTCCTTCACGTCAGTGGAAAACAAGATTGAGTAGTGAGATCAAGATACAACAGAAACATCCTATTTGTAGTCAGGTTTACTTGTGCAATCAAGCCTAATTTTTCATCTCGAATACAACAAATTCCATCCTTTATGGAAATCTCGTATCCTTTCTCTTGAAGTTGCCCAACACTTAGCAAATTCATTTTCAAATCTGGAATAAAGAAAATGTTGGATATAATTTGAGTTTAACTCTCCTTAGTACGGATCTTCACGTTACCTTTGCCTAAGACAGAAACTTTAGAGTTATCACCAAACGAGAAAATGCATTGAAATGTTTTATCTAACTTATGAAATATTATCATATCTCAACGCATATGATTGCTGCAGCCTGTGTCTAAGTACTAAATATTTTGATAAATTTGGTCTTTTTCATGACATGCCATCAAGAGAGTAGCTTCCTCTTCTTTTTCTTTTTCTACAAAATTCAATCTCGCAGCACAATTTTGTTAAGATTTGTCATGGATTTAGACTTTTAATGGCCATACCTGTGATATCTATAACATTCAATCTCTGAGTTGTCTATAAACTTTGTCTTGTTGTAATTTGAATTACTATGGTCACGACTTTTGCTTTCCCTTTGGAATCAGCAAGTTGATGTTTATTTAATTTTTGCTGATTTTTGTTTTTCCATCTCCCTTTTCCACCACCTGGAGGTTTTGGATTAAATGAAGCCTTCAATGCTTGTTTTTCTTTGTCCTACTGAATAATTTTATTTTCATGAACTAGCAAAGAGTTTTACAGTTCATCAATCAAAAGTGAATTGATATCTCTCGATTCTTCATTGGAACATACAACAAAATTAAATTTTGGTGTCATTGATCGAAGGCTTTGAAGCAACACTTGATTTGCCCTCGCATTCCCTTGGTATTTCTTCTGCATTGCATCCCAAATATGTTTGGAGGTTCCTTTGCAAAAAATTGTTTCCAAGATTGACCGATCAATGGCTTGAAATAGATAATTTTTTGCTTTAAGGTCCTTCAACTTTAAAGCATCCATTTCAACCTTTTGAGCTGTTGGTGTCATTCCAGCATCTGGTACCGGTACTCCGAATTCAACGACATTCTAATATTCCTTTGATCTTAGGATAGTTGGCAACCTGGCATTGGTACCATTGTTGACTTATCTGAGTAAAAACATTGAAGGGAAAAACTACATGCCTTTATTATGAAATATCATGTCCTTAAATAGGCAAGTACATTAATGGAAATAATATAAAAATAGCAACTGACCACTAACTGGACTCAACAACTTATATGCAATCTAAACAAATTTCCTATAAATTAGGAGATGACTCTAACCAAACTTGATGAGAAAGTAAATTAACGATTCAGTCAAATATACTCAGCAAGATGAAGACCAAATACTATTCAAATCTTGGACACATTCCAACGGATCAACTATTTTCTTTCTTCCTTCTCAAGGTTGTGAAATCCGAGTAGTCATTATGTACAGTGTATATGATCTGCAATATGCGATTCTATTGCCCATTAATGTTGGATTATTTCCACTCTATTGTGCAATCCTTTTACTCTTGTAATAGATCATGAATGTGCTAATAACAACATTTTTTAGAGAATGTTCGACAAATACTTATCGAAATTTCTGCATCAATTGGTAGGTGGCGTTGCCAGGATCATCGATTCATATGAAGAGATTAAGTTAAATTTATTCTCATGAAATCTTGATAGATGGACCTTGCCATTTAACCCCCATGTGAGGAATTAGCAGTGTTTTTTTTTCCACAACAGGCATACTCCATAAAATGATTTTGATTCCTTTTCTTTTAGTCCTAAAAGATTTTTTTTCCTTGCATAATTAATCTAATAAGTTTATAAAATTGCAAATTTAATTTCATATGATTTTTTCTTTACACACTTAACCCCAGCATAATGTTTCTTTTAAATTTCTTCTATAAAATTATAGAATTAAGAAGTTAACTTAAGAAGGATAGTTTAGTCTCATTATCATTTTAAAAAATAATTTTTCATAGAGGAACTCTCTTGTGAGACGGGTCATAGAAAGACGGGTCGCGAGACGAGTCAACCCAGCATATTATTTATAATTTAATAATAAAATATTGAATAATTATGATTAGTCAACCCCCTTATCTTTAGTAGTTCCTAAATTTATAGGATAAGTTATGATTAGTTAATGCCCATTATTTTTAGTAGTTACTAAATTTATAGGATAAATTCAAACCTCCCGATCTAATGACTCGTTATTTTTTATGACTATTTTTTTTACTCTGTTGAATCGTCGCTGCAATCATAATTCATCCTCACCAGCGCTCGTGTATATTACATGTGTTATAATATGTCGTGGATGGGTTACAGTATGTAATTTTCGTGTTAGTATGTCTTAGCTGAAGAATATTTCGGTGGTATTATAGTATTTTGTTTCCATGTTATTGTGTGCAATGTATGTGCTATAGTATGTCAGCTAATAGTATATTATGTTTCTTTTATAATACGTCAAATGTGCATTATAGTATGTAAGTTTTGTATTATTGTATGCTACCTAAAATAATATCTCAATGATTTTACAGTACTTCGTTCCCGTGTTATTATAATATCTTATATAAAAGTATATTGCATATGTCTTGCAATATGTCATTACCGTGTTATAGTATGTTGTGGATGTGTTTAGTATGTAATTTCTGTGTTATTGTGTCTTAGCTGGAAGAATATTTTAGTGATGATATAGTATGTCATTATCATGTTATTGTGTATAATGTACGTGCTATCGTATGTCAGCTGAAAGTATATTCCGTTTCATTTATAGTATGCCAAATCTGTGTCATAGTATGTAGTTTGTGTGTTATTGTATGTTAGATGAAACTATATTTCATTGATGTTGTAGTACGTCGTTCATGTGTTATAGTATCTTATGTAAATTGTCTTACAGTATGTCGTGACCTTGTTATAGTATGTCGCTAATTGACTAGAGTATGTAATTTTTGTGATATTGTATGTTGAGATTTTTGTCGATATTTTCACCTAGATTTTAGTGTCTTTTTATTATGTTTTTGTATTATTTTATTCATATTTTGTGTATATTTTGGTGGTATTTATTGTTTTTTATGAAAATGTGTGAAAATAAACTTAATCGTATGATTTTCAGGGAAAATAGATTTTAAACGCGAAAAGAAAGACATAGGAAAAACAGAGCTCGATTTGGAGTTAAAATGAACAAGAACGGGCCAAAATAAGAAACAATTCCATAAATTTCATTTTTTGTCCCATGGGCTAACTTGTTCCACATGGAAACTCACTCAAATTCCTCTCACTCTACCACTACATAAACCCACTTCTCCCACATTGAAAACTCATCACAAAATCCTCTCACCCTTACTACTATAAATACCCTCTTTCATGAAAGTCACCATTCATCAATTCAAGTTTAATATTTTATACTCCATTCCATCCATCCATCCTCATCTCCATCCATCTACACTTGAATCCATCCATTAAATCCATCCAAGTGATCAAGGAAGCAAGAGAGAGTGAAGATTGTAAGAAGAAGAATGAGAACTCCATTGAAGTACTTCAAAGGGGGATTCTATTTCTAATTTTTGTAGACTTCTTTATATTTTTGTCATGGGATTTGTAGATACAATTGTCTATGTTTTCTCTAAGACTATGATAGGCTAATCTCCTTTGTAAGATTAGCTCCATGATTAGTGTTTATTAATTTAGTTTTTATGCAATTTGACTTTAATCTTAATTGGGAATTTATGTTATTTCTATCATTGATATGAATTGTTTGATGTATATGTGTGATTTGTGTGATTAATTGTCATGGACATGTGATTAGATTGAGAAATCAATTATGTGTTTAGGATAGTTCATTGAATCATTTCATCATACACTTCATGTGCATTAATTTAGAATGAGATAGAGATATCCTCTTAGATTTAGAACCCTTTGATAGAACATTTAATTAGCTTAATCGAGAGATTAGTTGATTAGATGAGGAGACTCAAATCATTAGTGAATTCATAGTACCTTAAAATGAGATATTGCCTATGATTTAGTACCTCATTAGGGAACTCAGTAGAGTAATTAGTACCTAGTGGGAAGTGTTCACTTTGGTCTCGATCCATGTGCTTTTGGGAGCCTTATTGAGGGCCAACATCCTATCCATCTCGAGAGAGAGTTTAGGTGGAATTAGTGATCACTTCTATGCCATGTCCATGAGAGATTAGAATTAATTGCATGAATACTTCATTATCTATGCCATGATTGTTGCTAATCTCATCCTTGCATCATTTGGAACCAATTCATCTTGCATTTATTTTATTATTTATTTCTTGCATTAGTTTAATTACATTCATTTGCTACCTATCCATCACTCCATTCCATCGTCCTTATAAAATCATGATAAACTTGAGATCGCTTAAACTATAGCACGTTCCTCCCTTGGGTTCGATAAATTATTTAATTGGTCATCTCGACTATTAACAACCAATCACTAAACCCTCTAATTATGTCTAGGCGGGCAAGTTGCAAGAATCTTAGGCAAAATTTTCAGATTATTATGTCTCCTTATGTCAATTTTTATGTTCAAAATCCAGTAGGAGAAATAAGAGAAAAATATGAACAATGTTCAGCACGAAAATTCGCACTTTCATAGGTTGTTTTCATATAATTTTTGTATAATTTTAGCATTATTTGTGGAGTTTATTGTTTATTGTTAATATATTTTATGACTTTACGAGTATTGCTAAGTTTTTACATATTTTAAGCCTATTTGGAAATGAATCAATAAAATATAAGAGGAGTTAAAAATAGGAGGAGAAAAGCTAGCCAATGTTTGGCCGTTAGCTGGGTATTATACCGATCTTGAAGTGTAATGGAGGAAGAGCTGTGAGCAAATTGATTAATCATGCCTTCCAAGCACATTATGGGCGTAGGAATTGAGGCGCTACTGCTATGTAATTAATGGGTGGGCCCATTGCCACTAATTCATGCTAATTGCGTGAAGAGGCCCAAAGCAATGTTAGAAGCTCACAGATCATTTGTTGTCATGCTATTCAATGAATTAAAGCCAACATGTAATTAATTCAAGTACAATGAAGTGGATACATGGACCACCATTACTCCAAAGCTCATCACACGCACAAGAGCTAATAAAAAAATAGAATTTATGACAGAATTCGAGAACACCACCACGGCAGCAGAATGACAGATTCCATCGCAACCACATCACACGCCCATTCATCACAAATCCACCCATACAATCCGTCATCCATTCCAGTGTGCACGATTCAAGGAGGAGGAATCATACGATTGGAGGAGACAGAAAGAAGAGCATCAACAATTCTTCGATCTAGGGTTTTATTTTTGAACTCAATTTCCTTTCAATTAAGATGAAATGTGGTAAGATCCTTCTTACACCCATGGAACTTGCTTGTAACTCCATGGGATAAATACTTTGAGTAGTTTTAGGGTTAGATGGATTAAGTTTATTTTGATTTAATACTTGACGAAGAGTTCAATACTTTAGAATGTTTATTTGCTTTTCTATAAAATTCTTGGAGACTATTTGATTTAATTTGTGTAACATTTGTGGTTGTTTCATGATATTGAATAATACTTGGAATAAGTATAACTTGTGTGCACAATTGAATTATTTAGTTATTTTGTATAAGTTGAAGTAATTGAATTGATTCTTTAGCTTATTAGCTAGACATAGAGATGGATGTCATTGATATTGATGCATTGTAATATTAGTAATATTCAGGAAATTAGGTAATAAAATTATAGTACCTAAGAAGGGAACACGTATTAGTTCTAGTACCTGACAAGAGAGGGAAATAGAATAGTAAGTATCTATTGAGGGAGATAATATTATTAACCTAGAGTCTTAGGAGTTAAACTAGATCAATTATAAATTTGCTTAGATCAAATAAGTGAATTTGTAAAGATTGGTGACTCTTCTTCCATAAGAATCTTTTAGAATTGTACCCAACTGATGAGCTAGCGTAGAAATTACTAGAAAATATGGTTCATTTTTAGTTAGGTTTTATATAATTAAGGTTGCTTATAGTTATTAATTTCTTTAATTTCTTAATTTTTGTGGGGAGGAATCTTTTGATGGAATTTGAAGGATTTTGTGCTTAAATGAGCTTCTTTAGGCAATTACAAAGATGTGGGAAAAAACAGAGTTCAATTTGAAATTAAATCGAGCAAAAACAGGGTAAAATGGTGCATCTGCATGAGCTAGAATTATGTTGTGAAGTGCGACCCATTTTAAAATTTTTAGCCCAACTCTTATTTTAATGGGGACCCACTTGTATAATTGGAGATCAAGGATATAGGTTGACCAATATTTCACCAATTGAAGAAAATTGGCCCATCATTTGATATTAACAGTCGTGCATTTGGTGGATTGGAGGAGAAAAGCAGCTGCCATCTTTTGTGCCACTATATGATTGAGCCCATTTATGTCAACTATTAAATATACCCATCATTTTAAATTGATTTTGAAGACTACGAATCAGGAGCCAAGGGCTCTATTCCAGAAACACACCATTCCTCATTTTCCCTTCTACTCCATTCATCCACCATATCTACCACCCATTCAATTCACTAAATTCCTCCATCATCTTCTCTATTTGATCAAGAAAGCAAGAGAGGTTGAAAATTGTAAGAGAAGATAGAGCTTTCATTAAAGAAATTTAAGGGAAGCATTTATTTTATTTTGTAATTTTCTTAGGGTTTAATCATGGATTTTTGTAAGACAATTTATTTTATTTTACTTGAGACTATGATAGACTAATCTCCTTTGTGAAATTAGCAACATGAATGGTGTTGGATAATTTTGAGATTTATGCATTTAAATTTATGTGTTGATTGAGTTTATTGATTTTCTATCATTGATATTGAATATCTTGATGTTTATGATGATTTGTGTGGTTTGTTGTTTTAAACATGTGATTAGATTGAGAAGTCAATTATGTATTTAGTATAATTAATTGAATCATTTTTTCATACACCTCATGTGAATTAAATCTTAAAGAGATAGAGATCTACATTAGGATTTAGAACCCTTTAATAGAATATTTGATTGGTTGGATCGAGATGTCGATTGATCGGGTGAGGGGACTCTCCAATTAAACTTAGTACCTAGTTGGAATTGTTTGATTGAGACCTTATTAAGGATCTACATCCTATCCATCTCGAGAGAGAGTTTAGGTGGAATTAGTGATTGCCCTTGATCATTTACCCATGATACATATGAATTTGATGCATTAATCCTAGAATTACCATATCCCTAGTGCTGTTAATCTCATTGTTACTTAACTTGGAAACCACTTATCTTCAATCTATCTTTATTTGTTTGATCACTGCTTGTTTACTTGATTAGATGTTTACTTGATTAGATTACTTTTAATTACTTGTTTGAACACACTCAATCCAATCATTTAATCGTCTCTATAAAATTACAATGAATGCAAGATCGCTTAAGCTCTAGTAACTACCTCCCTTGGGTTCGATATTTTAATTCTTGGTCACTCCGTCGTACACAACGATAGAGAATTCTTGCTCTTTAAAACGCACAAACAAAAATGCGATCACCAACCATCAAAGTATTAAATTAATTAGTTTAATCCAGAACCCCTATAGTTATTATTTCTCATACTTGAAACTTCGTATTTTCTTTAATTGCTTTTTATTTAATTTTAAAAAGTCTTCATTAGTTTTAATAATCAAATAACAATTGAAGTGGTTACCTGTCTTATATAATTTAGTAATTTTAGGAAATAAGTAGTTTACTGCCCGTAGGATTCAATATTTAAACTTGATTATCTGCTGCTATAATCGATATCCTTTCACTTGGAGATTTTATTTGTGCGCACCTGAAAACACGCAACAAACAACAAAGAAGATAAAAAAGGTAAAATATAAATTGAAATGACCATGAATTGAATTTAATATATAAATAAAAGAGTGATAAATAAGAGAGAAGAAGAACATGAATCGAAATTCAAACACCCACTGTAGTCACAAGGAGTTTGATATTGGAGATTTATTCCCAAACATTTCAAAACTCGAATAGAGACAGTGAAGACAACGAGTTTTTGGTGTAGAGAATGGCAAAAATCGAACCTCTGGATTCCACAGCGTCAAAGTGGACTCCCATTTCTCTTTTCTTCTTTCTATCGTCGATGGAGGTGTTGGAATTTGGAAAAACTTTTATCTCTCCTAAATATATACTAATTGACAGATTTTAAGGGATTTGAAAATAATTTATTAAAAAATATAAATGATAATGGGTTAAATCTCAAATGGGTACACGTCTCAGATCCGTCTCACAAAAATTAAGTCCCACAAGAAAGTTTGTCTCTTTAGTATATTAAAGTGATATAGAATAAATTGGGTTTGCACGAATTTTTACCTTAAAAAATTAAAAAATAAAAATGGTCCGAGACATTGTCAAAACAAAAGTTTCCAAATAAAATTAATATAATATTGGTAAAAAATACAGACTTTTAAAAAATTAAGTTTTTTTATCACATGAAAAATTTAAGATCTTTATAAAAGATCGTACATAAAATAACAATAAATTTAATAAAGAGTACTGTTAAATACACACTCCTTTTTATTGAATACACACATCTTATTAAATGCACAGCCCTTTTTAATTTTTAAAATCTTAATTTTATTATACATACACCTCTAAAAATTTAAATTTATCCTTTTTATATTTTAAGATTGTACACACCCTCATCTTCAACAAGAAATTGGAGGCTAACTATCTACACGGACAGATACAAATTCTCCCCCACACAATCCAGAATTTATGCTTCCATATATGGTGCATTCTCTTGCTTATCATCTTGCATTTCCTAATGTCGATGACTGCAGAAAAGCCAAAGCATACGAAGGAATGTATAGGTATATTAGATTGACAATATTTGTTAAGTTAAGTTTTAAGATGTCAAGAAAATCACACAGAATTAGAATATTTTGGAGTCATTATAAGTATTGCTATCAGCAAAAGGTATACCACATCACACTCTTTGAGTTGACATGGTCAATAATGAAAATTATAATAGATTATATATTTTATTACTGCTTGCATTCTAAACGTTCTAAAGGAGAAATTAGTGGAGGGTTAGATTAGATAGTCTCCTCCAACGGATATTATAATATCTTAGTTCAACTAGATTTTTTTTAGAAAGCCCAAAACCTATTTATTTATTTTATGGCCCAAAAGGCCAGCCCTATCTTAGCCCAACTAGATTTTGTTAGAAAGCCCAAAACCTAATTATTTATTTTTATGGCCCAAAAGGCCAGCCCAATTAAGCCCAACTATATTTTTTTTAGAAAGCCCAAATTTATTTATTTATTTATTTTTTGGCCCAAAGTTTCAGCCCACTTAAATGACCTGATATATAATTATTAAGGCTAAAGTTAAAAAAAAAAAGAGAGAAGAACGGGAGAAGAAAAGCAAAAGAGGGGAAAGAAGAGAGGAAGAGGAGAAACCCTTGTTGATCAAATTCTCCCTTACAACCCTCATCCTAGGTAGTTTTTAAGTTGTTTTGAGGTAAGTGGTGTGTGAATTAAGCTTCCTTCTTCCATGATTTTGTAATTTTGTGGGGTTTTTCTTTTTGGTATGTGGGTAATTTGCAGACTGTTCGAACTGATTTTGACATAGCTATTAACCTTGAAAGTTTGCAAAATTAATTTCTGTACGTAGCTGAACTCGTTAGCTTTCCGTAGCCACTTGAAACGCCTCAATCTGATTATTCTACAATTAGTTATGATTTTTCTCGTAAACTGCCGCTAGCTGGAAATTTCAGAATTTTTATGTCGAATTCAAACTTATTTTTTTATCGTTTCGTTTAGTTAATGTATTGAAACGGTTATATGGGATTGGGAACTGATGTTAAAGAGTTACATGCCATTTTTATTTAATATCGACTCGTTCGAACTCGATTATGATTTGTTTTTAGCAATGAAAGGGATGTTAACGCTAATAGTTAGTTATATTTAATTTGTCTTTAATTGCTCATCTCCTTTCTAAGTAAAGAACCATCGACGAAGGGCAAGGGACCGACTTCAGATTTCGGAGAGAGTTAATCACTTCCTTGTGAGTTGATAATTCGGGAACGCCTTCTCTTGTGGGAAGTGTGGACCCTCGATAAATGTGCATTTATTTTAGTTTTAGTTAATTGATAAGAAAATTATTTGGTATTATGTTATGTGGTAAAGAGCCTGATTGGCTCGATTGCTCTGGTTAGAGTCATGTTAGCCATTTTATGAGTTTTATTGTTTTCTGGTTATTCTTGTGTGCCAATTAAGACTCTAACTTGAGTCGTTATTCATCTTATGATGCACATGCATATGTATGTCTGGTACCAAGGTTAAGTAGCCCGAATTGGTCACGGTTCGGGTGAGTTGGAGCGACATTGATTAAGTAGCCCGAATTGTCACGTTCGGGTGAGTTAGAGTGACAACCAAGTTGCCCGTGATTGGCAAACCTGGGTGAGTTAGATCTAACGGGGCACCTGTCCATTTGCCAAATATTGATACTCGTTGGATGGATCAGTCTATTATAGGCTCAGTCAACGTCACCGGTGTGGGACATGCATGTCATATATGTTTATATGTTTGATCATTTCAAGTATTCACGTCGATATTGAATTGTGAACTTTAGCACTTGGCGTATTGAGAAAGAATATTAATGTGCATTTTATCTAGAGTAACGGTGACGGGCTTGGACTGTCTCTCGACGGAGAGCTCAGTTCGAGGAGGATATTGACTACCCACGCGTCTTTTATGTGATAACATGTTGTTTGAACTAATTGTGTTATTCATAAATGTGCACTAAGGTTTTTATTTTCATTAATATGTACACTGAGTGAGAATAATTATTGTGGGACGAATTGTGGGATTTTATGTTATGAACCGCGAGTGGGAGTACATGCTTCGTATAAGGGTCGGGGTGACCGGCTTATCACCTCACTGAGCTAGTGGTTTTGCTCACCCCCCATCATTCTTTCCTTTTCAGGCTGTTGATATCATTTTGGTTGGAGGTTTGCCTATCGTTTGCTCATCATCCAATCCGTGTTTTGGGTACTTTCTCTTTTATGTAAATTGACGGATTCATTGGCGAGATTGTATAGTTTATATTTGGTGACCCCCTTGATGTTCTTTTTGTACCTTCGCGATGTTATATCGTTCATGTATATTTTCTTTAAACTAAGTTACACCGTTGAATTTTGTACCTTTGTAAATCCTTGTTGATACTTTATGAGATGATGTCCTCGGGTTGTACCCGTTGTTATCAGTTGTTCAGTTCTACAGGTACTTGATAGCAAGCCTTACGTTTTCTATAAACTTTGTGGAGTGGAGTGCACCCATTCTGTGAAATTTATGGTTAACGTGGCGGTTGTCGCGCTTTGTCTGGGGTCGGGGCGTGACAACTTTCTTGGTATCAGAGCCTGGTTCTATGATTCTCATTCTTTTTGTGTCAAGCCAATGAGTCCAACTTTGTTTCTATGTCATCCTAAGGTATCGTATTGCCTTGACGTTGACCTTGTATTTTCTTTCCTTTCTTCCTTTCAGTCATTATGGCACCTCCAGTTCGAGGTCGAGGTCGAGGACACGCTCCTCGTGATCCTCCGAGTCCTCTACTCTCTTCTGTTCCTCGTGGACCTCGAGGACATGTTTCTTCTGATCATGTCATTCCTCCGACGGTTATGGACCCTATCAATTCTGATCATAGGGTGCCAGTTTCCCAAGTAGAGCAACCACGGGCCCAGTTGCGGGTTGAGCACATGATGACACCCGAGCAGTACCAATTGTATTATGATCACATTCGAATACATGGTGTTCCACCACCTACAACGGCTCATACAACTACGACTGTCACTGAAGAGGTTCTTCGTGCTAATGAATCGATTCGACCTACATCTAATGTACCAGTTTTTACTCCAGAAATGGCTTTAGGAGGTTCTGCTTCTCGAGGTGCACTTTTTATACCTGATTTGGTGAAAGCAGTTGAAAACATGGGGACTTCGAAATTTGACGGTACAAGAGATGTTTCTAAAGCGGGGGCATGGTTAAAGGAGATTACAGAGACCTTTGACACTTTGATGATTGAAGAATGTTATCGTGTGGTCATTGCAACCAAGCTGTTAGGCCCAGATGCACGACGATGGTGGCAGAATCTAAAAGAGACATCTTCGGTTACTATTACGTGGGCTATCTTTGTGGAACGATTCAAAGATCGATACTTCTCTCAGTACATCAAGGATCAGAAGAGAAAGGAGTTCTTCAACCTCTTTCAAGGCATTATGTCGGTCGTTGAGTACGAAAGCAAATTTCTGGAATTGCGAGAATTCGCTCCTGAGTCATATACGACGAGAGACTTATGCAAGAGATTTGAAGATGGTCTTAATTTAAATATTCGAGATCGCATCAAGTCCGGAGACAAGTACGAGAGTCTTGACGATCTCGTAGAAGAAGCCCTGAGGGTAGAAGGTTTAGTTCAGGCGAGACATAAGCTTGCAGAACGATCTCAAAAGAAAAGGCAAGGGAGCGCATTTCCAGGAAATGCATCGAAGGTGTATAGGGGTGTGGGATCTTCGCGTGGCGCACCAAGTTCGGCATCTATTAGTTTTCCTCAACCTTGGGAGCAGTTTAGTAGAGGCGGGAGCAATGTCTCGGGATCGGTTGGTGAAAATCGCAAGTGCCAGAATTGCCTAAAATATCATGACGGCCCCTGTAAGGCTCCTCAAGTATGTTTTCAGTGTCGACAGCCGGGGCATATGCGAAGTTCTTGTCCTCAGCTTATGGGAACGAGCAGTCAGGGTTCTAGTCAGTTTCGTGGTAAACTAACATATTCTACACCCAGAGATACTCGATCTGCAGTTACCAGAGTGCCCGATGCCTCAAGCGGCCCTAGTACTCAATCACCTATGCAAGGAAGGAAGCAAACTAGAGTATTTCATATTTCCCAAGAAGAGGCTCGCTCAGATCTGAAGGTTGTGACAGGTAATTTATAATTTGAGTATTTTCACATGCTAAATCTAACCCCGCCTTGTTATGCCACTTGATTACGAATAAAACATTCATAAGAAATTCTATCTTTTCAAATTTTTTAAATCACAATCTCACCTAATATTGCTTCTTTAGGCCATGTGTTTGTGGGAGACCATCAGGTCTACGCTTTATTTGACCCAGGTTCTGATAGGTCTTATATCCGAGATGATCTTACTGCGATCTTAGATTATCCTATCTCTCATTTGTCACCTGGAATCATCGTTCATACCCCTCTTGGAGAGCGTCTAATTCGTGATTCAGTATTCCTTGGTTGTCCATTGAAGATCAAAGATGTCATTTTAGAGGCTGAATTGATACCATTGCCTTTGATTGATCTTGATGTTATTCTTGGCATGGATTGACTTTCTTCTCATCATGCAATTCTCGATTGCCACGAGAAGCTTGTTATTTTTCGTAGACCAGGATTCTCAGAACTTGTTTTTGAGGGTAAACTTCAAACGAGATCCCTCTCTTTTATTTCAATGTTGACTGCGCATAAATTAATGCGTAAGGGTTGTGAGGCATTCTTGGCATTTGTCATCGATACTTCTCTTTCTGAAACTAAACTAGATGACATCCCAATCGTGAATGAATTTCCTGATGTCTTTCCCGAAGACTTACCAGGACAACCTCCGAATCAAGAGATTGATTTTTCCATTGACGTACTTCCTGGAATCACACCTATATCGATTTCTCCATATCGAATGTCGCCTGCTGAGCTTAAGGAACTCCAGACACAACTTGGGGAATTATTGGAGAAGGGTTTCATACGACCTAGCACATCTCCATGGGGTGCTCCAGTTCTTTTTGTCAAGAAGAAAGATGGATCACTTCGTCTATGTGTCGACTACCGTCAATTGAACAAGGTGACTATCAAGAACAAATATCCTCTTCCAAGAATCGATGATTTGTTTGATCAATTGCAAGGAGCAACTGTGTTCTCAAAAATTGATTTGCGATCCGGTTATCACCAACTCAAGATTAGGGAATCTGATATCCCTAAGTCTGCTTTTCGAACCAGATACGGTCATTTTGAATTCTGTGTTATGCCTTTTGGACTCACAAATGCTCCTGCAGCTTTTATGGATCTTATGAATCGGGTCTTTCGGCCGTACTTAGATAAGTTTGTCATCATCTTCATTGATGACATTCTTATTTATTCTAAATCGGACGACGAGCATTCTCAGCATCTAAGAATTGCTCTGAACATTCTCAGAGAAAATCAGCTTTATGCTAAATTCTCGAAGTGTGAATTTTGGCTTCGCGAGGTAAGCTTTTTGGGTCATCACATTTCTAAAGAAGGAATCTACGTCGATCCAGTGAAGATTCAAGCTATACTAGATTGGGAGCATCCAAAGAACGTGACAGAGATTCGTAGTTTTCTGGGATTAGCTGGATATTATCGACGGTTTGTCAAAGACTTTTCGTTATTGGCTTCATCTTTGACTAAATTGACTCGGAAAGGGGTAAAATTTGAATGGAGTGAAGAATGCGAGGAAGCATTTCAAGAATTGAAAAGACGACTCGTTTCAGCTCCTATTCTTGCTTTGCCAGACCCAGCGATTGGAGAATTTACCATTTATAGCGACGCCTCGAGACAAGGATTAGGATGCGTTCTCATGCAAGAAGGAAAGGTTATTGCCTACTCTTCAAGGCAATTGAAGAAGAATGAAGAAAATTAGCCTACACATGATTTAGAGTTGGCTGCAATCGTCTTTGCATTGATGATATGGAGACACTATCTGTATGGTGCAACTTGTCGGGTTTTCACTGATCACAAGAGATTAAAGTATATCACCACGCAAATGGAGCTCAACCTCAGGCAAAGGCGATGGATGGAGTTGATTAGTGACTATGACTTAGTCATCGATTATCATCCTGGCAAGGCGAACGTTGTTGCAGATGCTCTGAGTAGAAAGTCTTCTACCTCACTTGCTTCAATTCAATCTTTTTATCTTCCTATGTTGGAGCAATTTAAATCTTTACACATTTCGCTCGATTGTGAAAAGTCTAATTATTCTGCCTCAATCGCCAAATTCGAGGTTAGACCTACCTTGTTCGAGAAAATTCGAGAAAGACAATCACACGATGTTTATTTACAACAGAAGATGGCGAAGCTAAATCAAGAAAAAGAAACAGAATATCAAATTCGGGATGATGGACTTCTTACTTTTAAAAATCGTGTTTGTGTTCCATCAGAACTTGATGTTCGTAGAGCTATTCTTGAGGAAGCCCATTCTTCAGCCTATGCTATGCATCCTGGTAGTACCAAAATGTATAGAACATTTCAGGAGCATTATTGGTGGCCAGGTATGAAATGGGACACTACTGAATTTGTATCAAAGTGCTTATCTTGCCAACAGATTAAAGCGGAACACCAAAAACCAGCCGGCATGCTTCAACCACTACCTATTCCTGAGTGGAAATGGGAAAACGTCACAATGGATTTTGTTTCTGGTTTACCTCGAACCCAAAAGGGTCATGACTCAATTTGGGTCATTGTCGATCGTCTGACGAAATCGGCACATTTCCTTCCAGTGCATACCAACGAATCTTTAGAGAAACTTGCCAAGTTATATGTCGATGAGATCGTGAGATTGCACGGAGTACCAGTGTCAATCATATCTGACCGTGATCCAAGATTCACTTCCCGTTTTTGGCCTAGTCTGCAGAAAGCGCTAGGTACAAAATTACTATTCAGTACCTCGTTTCATCCACAGACTGATGGACAGTCAGAGAGAACTATACAGACACTAGAAGACATGTTACGTGCAGTGGTGTTGAATTTGGGAGGTAGCTGGGATAAGTACGTAACTTTGGTGGAGTTCGCTTATAACAACAGTTATCATTCAAGCATTGGAATGCCCCCGTACGAAGCTCTGTATGGCCGAAAGTGTCGAACACCACTCTTTTGGGATGAGGTTGGCGAGAGACAAATCGAACAAGTAGAGCTTATCGAAGATGCGAAGGTAAAAATACAACTTATTCGAGACAGACTTAAGGCAGCGCAAGATCGACAGAAAAGCTACGCAGATAATAGGAGGCGCGATTTGGAGTTTAATGAAGGAGACAAAGTTTTTCTGAAAGTTTCTCCATGGAAGGGCATGTTGCGATTCCGCCGTCGAGGAAAGTTGAGTCCAAGGTATATTGGCCCGTTTATGATCGTGCAAAGGATTGGTCGTGTCGCGTATCGACTTGAGCTACCATCGGAATTGTCGAAGATTCACGATGTCTTCCATGTCTCTATGCTTAGAAAATATGAACCAGATCCTTCGCACGTGCTCAAAGATCCCCCAGTTGTATTAAAGGAAAATCTATCGTACGAAGTACAACCTGTTCAAATTGTAGATCGCCGAGAGAAAATGTTTCGTAACAAATCCATTCCTATGGTGAGAATTCTATGGAGAAGTGATCAAATTGAAGAAGAAACATGGGAACCAGAGTCAGTCATGCGTCAACACCATCCAAATCTCTTTTCATCTCTAGGTACGTTTATGTTTCGAGGACGAAACTTTTTGGAGGAGGGGATACTTTATAATATCTTAGTTCAACTAGATTTTTTTTAGAAAGCCCAAAACCTATTTATTTATTTTATGGCCCAAAAGGCCAGCCCTATCTTAGCCCAACTAGATTTTGTTAGAAAGCCCAAAACCTAATTATTTATATTTATGGCCCAAAAGGCCAGCCCAATTAAGCCCAACTATATTTTTTTTAGAAAGCCCAAATTTATTTATTTATTTATTTTGTGGCCCAAAGTTTCAGCCCACTTAAATGGCCTGATATATAATTATTAAGGCTAAAGTTAAAAAAAAAGAGAGAGAAAAACGGGAGAAGAAAAGCAAAAGAGGGGAAAGAAGAGAGGAAGAGGAGAAACCCTTGTTGATCAAATTCTCCCTTACAACCCTCATCCTAGGTGGTTTTTAAGTTGTTTTGAGGTAAGTGGTGTGTGAATTAAGCTTCCTTCTTCCATGATTTTGTAATTTTGTGGGGTTTTTCTTTTTGGTATGTGGGTAATTTGCAGACTGTTCGAACTGATTTTGACATAGCTATTAACCTTGAAAGTTTGCAAACTTAATTTCTGTACGTAGCTGAACTCGTTAGCTTTCCGTAGCCACTTGAAACGCCTCAATCCGATTATTCTACAATTAGTTATGATTTTTCTCGTAAACTGCCGCTAGCTGGAAAATTTCAGAATTTTTATGTCGAATTCAAACTTATTTTTTTATCGTTTCGTTTAGTTAATGTATTGAAACGGTTATATGGGATTGGGAACTGATGTTAAAGAGTTACATGCCATTTTTATTTAATATCGACTCGTTCGAACTCGATTAGGATTTGTTTTTAGCAATGAAAGGGATGTTAACGCTAATAGTTAGTTATATTTAATTTATCTTTAATTGCTCATCTCCTTTCTAGGTAAAGAACCATCGACGAAGGGCAAGGGACCGACTTCAGATTTCGGAGAGAGTTAATCACTTCCTTGTGAGTTGATAATTCGGGAACGCCTTCTCTTGTGGGAAGTGTGGACCCTCGATAAATGTGCATTTATTTTAGTTTTAGTTAATTGATAAGAAAATTATTTGGTATTATGTTATGTGGTAAAGAGCCTGATTAGCTCGATTGCTCTGGTTAGAGTCATGTTAGCCATTTTATGAGTTTTATTGATTTCTGGTTATTCTTGTGTGTCAATTAAGACTCTAACTTGAGTCGTTATTCATCTTATGATGCACATGCATATGTATGTCTGGTACCAAGGTTAAGTAGCCCGAATTGGTCACGGTTCGGGTGAGTTGGAGCGACATTGATTAAGTAGCCCGAATTGTCGCGTTCGGGTGAGTTAGAGTGACAACCAAGTTGTCCGTGATTGGCAAACCTGGGTGAGTTAGATCTAACGGGGCACCTGTCCATTTGCCAAATACTGATACTCTGGAGGGTGATCGTTGGATGGATCAGTCTATTATAGGCTCAGTCAACGTCACCGGTGTGGGACATGCATGTCATATATGTTTATATGTTTGATCATTTCAAGTATTCACGTCGATATTGAATTGTGAACTTTAGCACTTGGCGTATTGAGAAAGAATATTAATGTGCATTTTATCTAGAGTAACGGTGACGGGCTTGGACTGTCTCTCGACGGAGAGCTCAGTTCGAGGAGGATATTGACTACCCACGCGTCTTTTATGTGATAACATGTTGTTTGAACTAATTGTGTTATTCATAAATGTGCACTAAGGTTTTTATTTTCATTAATATGTACACTGAGTGAGAATAATTATTGTGGGACGAATTGTGGGATTTTATGTTATGAACCGCGAGTGGGAGTACATGCTTCGTATAAGGGTCGGGGTGACCGGCTTATCACCTCACTGAGCTAGTGGTTTTGCTCACCCCCCATCATTCTTTCCTTTTCAGGCTGTTGATGGTTTGCCTATCGTTTGCTCATCATCCAATCCGTGTTTTGGGTACTTTCTCTTTTATGTAAATTGACGGATTAATTGGCGAGATTGTATAGTTTATATTTGGTGACCCCCCTTGATGTTCTTTTTGTACCTTCGCGATGTTATATCGTTCATGTATATTTTCTTTAAACTAAGTTACACCGTTGAATTTTGTACCTTTGTAAATCCTTGTTGATACTTTATGAGATGATGTCCTCGGGTTGTACCCGTTGTTATCAGTTGTTCAGTTCTACAGGTACTTGATAGCAAGCCTTACATTTTCTATAAACTTTGTGGAGTGGAGTGCACCCATTCTGTGAAATTTATGGTTAACGTGGCGGTTGTCGCGCTTTGTCTGGGGTCGGGGCGTGACAGATATAGCCTTTCTCCCTCACAAATTCGTAGTAATTTGCCTTTCAAATCAACTTCAATTAATTGAAATTGGGAAGAACAGAGAAGGGTCAAATGAGCGGAGCAGGGAAGAAGGCCGCTGACATGGCGTTCAAGGTGATTTCCGATAACGCCTGACGCGAGTTCGCCACCCTCCGCCACACTCAGTTGCAAATCAAATTTAGCTAGGAACTAGAACATATAGATTGGGAATATTTTAGAAAGGGAATTTCCCTCGTTTGGTTGATGCATACAAGCTACAGACATACAAACAAGCTTAAGCTTATGATGAAATTAAAATCCTACAGTACGTGGATGTTACTTCTTAGTATAAATCCAAGTTTGAAAGCCTGTTGGTATAGCTGTCAAGTTTTGAAAGAGGTGCATATACGTTGGAAAATTTTACGTATAATACAAACATCGTTTATAAAGGAGTGATAAAATAGTATAAAATATATTTGGGGTGTGTATTTAATGAATTAAGGATAATTTAGACTTTTTTAAAATATAAATTTTAATTAAATATTAATGGGGTGTGTATTTAATAAAAAATGGTGTATATATCAAGATACCCTTTAATAAAATTAAGGAAAATTTTACCAGACATTTAGATGTACAAAATTTATGCACTTATATTCAAAATTTATACACTTTTTAATTCATGCACTTACATTTAGAATTTATGCATTTTATTAGCAATTTTTAGCAAATTTTATATTAGTTTTTTTATATGAAATACAGTCTAAAAAAAGTAATACATTAATTAAGATTAAGGGACACATTTACATTGTAATACCGTGTATAATTAAATACATTTATTAATTAAGATTAAGAAACACATTTAATCTATATATATATACATACATTATAATCATAATAATATCATGATATATAAGGGACACATTTATATTTTAATACCTTGTATAATTAAATACATTTATTAATATTAAGAAACACATTTAATCTATCTATCTATATACATAATCATAATCATAATCATAATCATATCATAATATATCATAAAAGGGAAGCAACTTGAGAAACATTTATTCCCATATTTTCCCTACCTAATTTCTCTTTTTACCCCTTTATCCTCATTTAACCTTATTTACTTATTCATTCATTGGTTAAAGTAAGTTCTATTCCAGTATTTCTCCAAATGCAAACGTTAATTAATTAATTACCATGTATGAGGTAATTTAATACACGTCCTTTTACACTGGATCTTCTGCGCCATTTTTGTGCACTATCTTCTATGTCACACGTTAAGTAATTGACAACAGTGTGACACAGGAGATGATGTATCAAATGGTGGCTCGGATTCTCTGTGTCATTTGTTACACCATTTCATGTGTCACACCATTAGATTGACGACACGTAGGAGAGAGAAACTATGCCCTAATCCTTAAACCCTAGGGGCAATGGTTGGATTTGTTTCCCCATCTTATGTGTCAATCACATAACGTGTGACACAGAAGATGATGCACCAAAATGGCGCAGAAGATCTGGTGTGATCAAACGGCAAAAAGAATCAGCCGCGTCTTTTCAATTCACCATCTAATGGTCAATTCCTTCCAAAAATTCTTTCTTACTCTACATACAATGCTCTCATTGGCTGTATCCATTTCTCTTCCGCACTCTCTCCCGCAGCAACTTACGAACAATTTAGTTTTGCTGGAGACTCTGGAAATCGCATCGGAAGGACTAGATGGTAATGCAGTTGGCTCTCCTGCTGTTGTTTTTTGAAAAATACCAATAACAATAATCGAATTCAGGAGCGACTCCACCACCGAGTCTTAGTGTAAAGGAGAAAAAAATTTAGCTTCGTATGCATACATTTGGGAAACACTAAGTGGGGAAAATCAAGCGTCATTGATACTTTTATCTGTAGAAGTTTCCTATTTTCTCGTATATATTCTTCAAAAGAATAATTTATTTTCACTATTTATGTATTATTATGTAGTTCTAGCTTATGAAGATGGAACATAAAATCAACAATTATAATTTATCAACTCAAGATCATATTTTTAATTGTCATCATTCTTCTATACTATCTATAATGAACAGTTAAAATAAAAATTTATAATTACGGCCATAAATAAAATACTCCCTCTCAACCAATACCATCCCCAAATGTTATTAATTTGATGGAGAAGGTCATGCTTTTGCGTATTCATTTGCAACAATTTTCTCTTGGAATGTATAGTCTAAAATACAAAATCCCACTTTGTATTTCGAAATAGCAAAATAATCTGTAGATACATGTGTGAAGATAAAATGTGCTGCTTTTTGGGAGTGCAATGGAGATGAAGTCTTGAAGGTAGAAGGTGGTGCAAAGGTTTAGAAATAGATTGAGTGGGCTCTTAAATGTACAAGTTTCGATTCTCAATGCCAAGGAAACAAGGATCTAATGGGCCGTAACTTAATTACCAATTGAGATCCAACTACAGTTATCTGCTTTCAAGACCTTCATAGATCTTGCACACAACCATCTCAGTGGAAAGGATTTTACAAAAGCATTTGACGCTGCTTGCTGCCAACTTACCAATTCAATCATTGATTAAAGTATGTCCAGTATTCCTCCAAATGCAAACGTTAATTAATTAAGTAATGGAGTATTTATTACTAACTTTATATTCCATGTATGAGGTAAGAGTTAGTGTTTTGTCAAATTTGAAACGTCTTATTGTCAATTGTTAAAGAAGAATAGAGTTCGTGGTTGTGGTGTAGGCTTCAGAGTAGATTTTCTGCCATAGAGATGTAGATGACGCTTTAGTTTCTTTGTACGCTTCAATTATCTGCAATTTCAGGTGAATAAGTCGGCTGTCTGTTGCCCGGTTCTTCTCCATTCCCACTTACTTCATTGGAGTTATTACGTTCGTGCTACCAAAATTTTAGCTCTCATGGATCTATTTATCCAATTCGCTTTGTATGTTACTGATCTTTAGTTCTATGACAAAGTTTTATAGTTTTGATTTCATATATTTTGTAGATGTTGCTAAAAATAATTGAATTTGACAGGAGAATGTATTGAGAGCACAAAATGAAGTTTGGCTATTGCCATGTGGTCTTCCATTGAAAATTCAAGGAGGCGCGGCGCGTGAAGTTCTTTAGCGCTCCCAACTTTCATTTTCCTTCTACTTTTAAATTTTATAGAGAACTAAGGAATAAATGTTTCCTATTTTGTAGATGAGTAGACACATTCAGGCCCTATATATGGATACTAAATGTGTGTTCCACATAACAGCTCTCCATGATTATAAGACCCCTTACAAACCCAAGCATAGAAAACCCTATAATTCTATCTTCTCGCTTTGAGAAAAACAAATTAAATAATGTGTCCATGGAGTTTTGAAAACGAGACCTCCTTAAAAAAAATCAAGTCATACCTCATCACTTTTTAATTTAAATATCAGATTAATCAAATATTGTTACTCCAAATTTTAGGATATATATATATATATATATATATATAATATTATCTATATAAAAGCACATAAGGTCAAAGATTTTTTCCAGCTCAAAAGTTTTGGTTAATATCTCCTCAAATATCTTATCTCTTTTCAATTTATCTCCTTCATCTCTTCTCAAATTCCCCACTTCAAATTCATGATGTTATCCTAATTCAATTTGTTTTTATATGTTAATAATCATTTTCTCATTTATTATACAAATTTTTTTTTAATTTCACGTGACATATTTTTTAACAAAGAATGAGTGTGAAATTAAAGATCTTAAATATATGTATTCATTAAAAGCACATTAAATATAAAAATAAATATTTATTTAAACTTAAAAACAAAATATAAGTAAATAAAAAAAGAAAAGTAATGATATTTGAATTTAAATTTAAATTGTACATAATATACTTATATAAAAAGTAAAATATAGAAGTAATTATAGGACCATTTATTGCAATGTAATCTCATTTGAAAGAGTATGAAATCATGGGGAATTCGACATGTAACTGATACACCCACTACAAAAAAAGTGTTCCCTCCGTCCCGTTTCAATGTTTACGTTTGCTTATAGCACGTTGATTAAAGAATATAGTATTTTAATAGATAATGGGACGGAGGGAGTATTTTATAGCAACCGAATTTAGCAACGAAATTCAATCTATTGGTAATTATCAATGGATTAGCAACAAAAATGACATTTTTTGTTTTAACAATGGAATGTCAATGAATTTATTCTCTGTATTAGCAACGGAATTCAATTCGTTGGTAATTATCAATGAATTAACAAGGAAATCATTATATAAACAAGTATTTTAACCCGTACAATATAATATATATATATATATATAGTAGACACATAAACACATATAATTACGTATTTCTTCCATCTCATCCTAATAATTACATATTTTTAAATTGAGTGTTTTATTTTAACGGTTATATTTTTTTATTTTTTATTTTTTTGCATGAGACCCACACAATTAAGTAATTATAATATCCCAATGTGACTCATTCATCCGCTATACATTAAAATATTATTTATCTCACCTCAATACACATTAAAATACTAAATTTCTTAATCCACGTGCAAAAAGTAATCCGTGCAAACAACAAATATAACTATTAAGATGAGACGAAGGGAATACATATGTATGAGGTTTTATATTGTGATGATATGTATATTTAGTTTAGTTCTATATGTGTAATGAATTAAATAGTTTTTAGTTGAATCGACGTTATACAATCCTTATTCGTTTTTTATTTATAATAAATTAATATAATTATAAAAAACTAACCATTCTAATTACTTAATTATGTGGGTCTCATGCAAAAAAAATGTAACTGTTAGAATGAAACACTTAATTTAAAAATATGTAATTATTAGGATGTGACAGAGGGAATACATAATTATATGTGTTTAAGTATCCACGATATATATATATATATATATATATATATATATATATATATATATATATATATTTACTATTATAAAAACTCTATATTTACACTATAATTTTATATTTTAAAATCTACCCCTTGCATCGCATGAGTTAAAATGCTTGTACTATTTAAATGAAATGTATTTTGCATTAATAGTATAAAAATTATGTAAAAAAAATTAAAATTTTCAGAATAAAAAAAAAACCGCCATAAAATTACATCACAAAGTATGACGTGCATGCGACGTAACGCACGTCTATATAACTAGTATATAAGAGCTACTCTCTTATGAAACAGATAAATATGAGGCGGATTTTGAGACGGGTTGATCCACTGTTAAAGTTTTATAAAATTTTAGATTTTTAATATTTAAATAATAAAAATAAGACCACCCAGCCATATCCTCCTTACCCACCCAATATCAACCCCACCCCAATTTTTTTTTATAAAATTTAAGATTTTAATATTTAAAATAAAAATATTACCACACAATCCTACCACCCTATCCATCCACCCACTCCACCCCATAATTTTTTTTTTTAAATTTAGATTTTAATATTTAAAAAATAAAATCTAAAATTGTATTTAAAATTATTTTTTTGGGGTGGGGTTGGGGGTGGTTGCAGGGGGTGGGTAGGGTTGGGTAGTAATATTTTTATTATTTAAATATTAAAATATAAAAAAATTAAAAAAAATTGATGGTTGGCCGGGGTGGGTGGGTCGGTAGGGGTTAGAGCTGAGTGTTAATATTTTTATTATAAAAATATAAAGTTTTATAAGATATATATATATATATATATATATATATATATATATATATATATATATATATATATATATATATATATATATATAATTAATTAATTTATTAATTTTATATATTATTTTTTTATATTAATATCAATTACACAACAATGAAATAATTTCAAATGACACGGTTTTAGTGAGGATTTGAAATCCATTAAAAAACAACTAAAAAATACTCAAAATCAAATCAGGATTTGAAATCCATTAATTTAAAATCTTGAATTATAAATTCATTGATTTCAAGTGTTACCCAAACCCGAGGGAGAGATTTGAGAGAGAGATTTAATCCCTCCTCAAATCCTTCTATCCAAATACAACCTTAGTATCGTCATTTTTTATGAATTGATATTAAAACTTGGTTAAGCATAACTATTACTATAGAGTATACTTACTCTATGTAGTATGACTGAGCATAATTCCCAATATACTTAGTATTTGACATCTCCCGTGAATTAATATTAAAACTCGGTTAATCGTAACTACTCCTAAATAATACTCTTATCACCTATAAAATTCATCAATCTAGTTTTTGGTTGAAAGGTTTTTTTATGTTCAACTTCTCCTTTCTCATTTACCTATAGCGTTGGTCTCTTGTGTTTTCGGATGCACAAGGTATTCAAAAGTATAACGTTTTGTTCTAAAAGGTTTACATTTTAATTAATAAGGGTATAATTTTTATTTTTATTTTGAAAAGATCGGTGAAATATAGATAATATAAATGTTTCATTAAAAAAATCCAAATAAATAAAGAGTATACATCCCTATACTAAAGAATATACCATTCAAGTGTATAACTTTAAAAAAAATGCAGAATTTGAGGTCACGATGTCTGGAAGCAACCAAGTTTTAACCTTACATATAATTACAGTCTTACGATAAATTAGTATTAGTAATTTTTATGTGTTTATGCAATGTCGAATATTTGATATCAATATTAATTTTTTTTTTTAAATTTAGGACCTATCTAATTGTTTTGTAGATTTTAATTTTCACATACACTATTATTATTTGGCAAAGACGTGTGTGAGCAGTTACGTGAGACGGTCAGAAAGTGATAACTCTTATAATAAAAAGTAATACTAAATTAATGAAAAGTGATAATGTAATTTCATAAACAATTTATAGTATAAATAAAATGTGATAATATTTTATAGCGAAAATGATAGTGTTTATAGCGAAAGTGATAACTATTTTAAAAAATGTAAAATAGTTTCACGTGAGACGGTCTCATACAAGACCTACCCTTATCATTTTTTTTATTAAATTGAAATTTAAAAGTATCACTTATTTTAATTTAATTTATCTTTTTATTATTATTATTATTATTTTATTTCCATATATATATATATATATATATATATATATATATATATATATATATATATCTTTAATATACTAAAGGAGAGTTTAATTTTGATGGAGTATCGTCAGAATTAATCTCAATTATTTCATTTTTAATTAAAATTAAAAATCTCAAATATTTTAATTATTAATTAAAATTTAATGTAGATAAATACATATATTATTTTAAGATTTGAATATGATATTATCAAATCTAGATTAATTACTAATTAATTGAAAATAAATATAGATAAATATATATATATTTACTTTAAAATTTAGAAAATTTATCTCCTCTCATCTATAAATAAGACTCTTTATTCAGTTGTTCTACACACATAATTTATTCATCACAACGAAAAAAAGTTTTCATCAAATTCTAAAAAAGTATCTGTTTTATTATTATTAGTATAGATTAGTTTTTAGTATTTTGTATATATTTTTAATTTTTTTTATAATTATTAGTATGAAATTTTATAGTATTTCTTTATATTTGTACGCAATTAACTTTTTTTTTTGTGATTAATTTTACAAATTATTTTAATTAATTCTTTTATAATTTCACTTTTGATTATAATTTTTTACTATTTCTTTTATATTTTATATTTTTTCTTTAAATTAATTTTTTATTAATTTTTTTGTTTTTAGTTTCTTTTAATTATTAATATACATTTTTAAGCTTTTGAGTTTTTACATAACAAACTTTTTTTACTGAGTTAATTTTACGAATTTCTTTTAATTAATTTTGTCGTTCATGGTTTAACTTTTTGATTATATTTTTTTATTTAGATTTTCTTTTGGTTTTAATTATTTTTTTATTATTAGTATGTAATTTTTTTTACCTAATTAATTTTATTTTCATAATTTTATAAATTTATTTTATTTAATTAATTTTATTATAATATCTTTTTTTTCTTATTTCTTCAAATTTATTTATTATAATTTTTCTTTAGTAATTTAACATATATATTTTAAAAGAAAATTTCATTAATTTAATTACGTTTCTTTTATATTTTTTAAAGGTTTTTTTAAAATTTTTTCGTTATTTATCTTTTTTTATTTTTTTTAAATATTCTTTCACCAACATTAAAATTTAATAAGTCATAAATAAGTTTTTGTTTTTTAAAATCGAATATGGCTGTGATATTTTTTTATTTTTATTGATCAATTTTTGCTGTTATGTATATTTTTTAACTTCTCTTATGATTAACTTTTGATTTTATTAAATTTTTTTTTGTTTTAAGTTTGCCAGTTTGTTTTTAATTTTTTATTAGCATGTATTTTTTGATCTTTTATTTTTTTAAGTTAATAATTTTTATCAAGGTTAATTTTATTATTTTTTAATTAAATTTCTTATGATTTCTCTTTAAATTATTTTTTTTTCTATTTTTAATTTTTTTGGCTATAATTCGATTGTTTATTTTTTATTAAAAAAATTATATATTTTTTATTTTTACGTTACTATTATATAAATTTTCTATTGATTAATTTCATACACATTCTTTTATATTTTTTAAATTTTCTTTTAATAATTTTTTAAAATATACTGAGTTAATTTTACGAATTTCTTTTAATTAATTTTGTTGTTCATGGTTTCACCTTTTGATTATATTTCTTTTTATTTAGATTTTAATTATTTTTTTATTATTAGTACGTATTTTTTTACCTTATTAATTTTATTTTCATGATTTTATAAATTTATTTTATTTGATTAATTTTATTATAATTTATTTTTTATTATTTCTTCAAATTTATTTATTATAATTTTTTCTTTTGTAATTTAACATATATATTTTAAAAGAAAATTTCATTAATTTAATTACGTTTCTTTTATATTTTTAAAGGTTTTTTTAATTTTTTTCGTTATTTATCTTTTTTTTTTTAAATATTCTTTCACCTACATTAAAATTTAATAAGTTATAAATAAGTTTTTTGTTTTTTAAAATCGAATATGGCTGTGATATTTTTTTATTTTTATTGAACAATTTTTGCTGTTGTGTATATTTTTTAACTTCTCTTATGATTAACTTTTGATTTTATTAATTTTTTTTGTTTTAAGTTTGCTAGTTTGTTTTTAATTTTTTATTAGCATCTATTTTTTTATCTTTTAATTTTTTAAGTTAATATTTTTTATCAAGGTTAATTTTATTATTTTTTAATTAAATTTCTTATGATTTCTCTTTAAATTATTACTATTTTTTTCTATTTTTAATTTTTTTGGTTATAATTCTATTTTTTTATTTTTTTATTAAAAAAATATATTTTTTTATTTTTTGCGTTATTATTATATAAATTTTCTATTGATTAATTTCATACACATTCTTTTATATTTTTCAAAATTTTTTTAAGTATTTTTTAAAATATACTGAGTTAATTTTACGAATTTATTTTAATTAATTTTGTTGTTCCCTTTCTCTTTTTGATTATATTTTTTTTATTTAGATTTTCTTTTGGTTTTAATTATTTTTTTATTATTAGTATGTAATTTTTTTACCTTATTGATTTTATTTTCATAATTTTATAAATTAATTTTATTATAATTTCTTTTTTTCTTATTTCTTCAAATTTATTTATTATAATTTTTTCTTTAGTAATTTAACATATATATTTTAAAAGAAAATTTCATTAATTTTATTCCGTTTCTTTTATATTTTTTTAAAGTTTTTTTTTTAATTTTTTTCGCTATTTATCTTTTTTTATTTTTTTAAAATATTCTTTCACCAACATTAAAATTTAATAAGTCATAAATAAGTTTTTGTTTTTTAAAATCGAATATGACTGTGATATTTTTTTATTTTTATTAAACAATTTTTGCTGTTGTGTATATTTTTTAACTTCTCTTATGATTAACTTTTGATTTTATTAATTTTTTTTTGTTTTAAGTTTGCTAGTTTGTTTTTAATTTTTTATTAGCATGTATTTTTTTATCTTTTATTTTTTTAAGTTAATATTTTTTATCAAGGTTAATTTTATTATTTTTTTAATTAAATTTCTTATGATTTCTCTTTAAATTATTAATATTTTGTTCTATTTTTAATTTTTTTTGGTTATAATTCGATTGTTTATTTTTTATTAAAAAAAATATTTTTTTTTATTTTTGCGTTATTATTATATAAATTTTCTATTGATTAATTTCATACACATTCTTTTATATTTTTTAAAATTTTCTTTTAATTATTTTTTAAAATATACTGAGTTAATTTTATGAATTTCTTTTAATTAATTTTGTTGTTCATGGTTTCACTTTTTGATTATATATTTTTTTATTTAGATTTTCTTTTGGTTTTAATTATTTTTTTTTTATTAGTATGTAATTTTTTTACCTTATTAATTTTATTTTCATGATTTTATAAATTAATTTTATTATAATTTCTTTTTTTTCTTATTTCTTCAAATTTATTTATTATAATTTTTTCTTTTTTATTTTAACATATATATTTTAAAAGAAAATTTCATTAATTTTATTCTGTTTCTTTTATATTTTTTTAAAGGCTTTATTTTTAATTTTTTTCGTTATTTATCTTTTTTTATTTTTTTAAAATATTCTTTCACCAACATTAAAATTTAATAAGTCATAAAAAAATTTTGTTTTTTAAAATAGAATATGGCTGTGATATTTTTTTATTTTTATTGATCAATTTTTGCTGTTGTGTATATTTTTTAACGTCTCTTATGATTAACTTTTGATTTTATTATTTTTTTTGTTTTAAGTTTGCCAGTTTGTTTTTAATTTTTTATTAACATGTATTTTTTGATTTTGATTTTATTATTTTTTCTATTTTTAATTTTTTTGGTTATAATTAGATTGTTTATTTTTTTATTAAAAAAATTATATTTTTTATTTTTTACGTTATTATTATATAAATTTTCTATTGATTAATTTCATACACATTCTTTTATATTTTTCAAATTTTCTTTTAATTATTTTTTAAAAAAATATTTTATTTAAATAGTTTTATTATATTATAATCTTTTAATTTCTTTGCATTTTCAATTTTTTTATTTTAATCTTTTGATTTCTTTGCATTTTCAATTTTTTTTTCATGGTTAATATTTTAATTTTTTAATATTTTTTTTAATTTTTTTTGTTTCCTCAAATTGATTTATATTAAATTTGTTTTTTAATTTTTATTAATTTTGAAAAATTCAATGATTAAATTTACATATTTTTTTTATTAATTTAATTTGCAACAATAATCATAACAAAATTTGAAAATTCAATTCAATAATTTATTTTTTATTTTTTGGTAAATCAATTTAACAACAAAATTAAGCTTTTATTAAAAGTAGTAAATTCACATTTGAGTGTATATAAATTGGATTTTCTCTTCAATATAACTTTATATTAGATTATAATTTAATAAATAGTTATATTAAATTTGAATTATATTTTTTTAAAAATTTTAAATAAATAGTTATATTAAACTTAAACTATAGTATTTTTTAAAATTAAAACTTTACAACCCGTGTAATACACGGGATCCATACTAGTATATATATAAAACTGAAATTTAAAAGTGTCACTTATTTTAATTTAATTTATTATATATATATATATATATATAATTTTTTTAATGAATTAAAATAGTTTTAGGGACTCCCTCAAGAGAAGGATTTGTGTGAGACGCACAATGAAACGGGTCAACCCATGGTTAAAATATAATCGTTATATAGTCAAAGTATGTTTAGAGTTAATCATATATTATAACACTTTAAAAATATACTTTAATTCAATATTTATTATACTTTATAAAAACATACTTAATATAAATTAACATACCTTACATATATAATAAACATACTTTACCAACGGCAGGGGCGGATTTAGAAAAATTAGTTTGGGGATACGACATGTAATTATAAAATATTATTTAATATACAAAATCGTCCCATAAATAAATTAAAAATAAAAAATTATAGTTATTATTGACATTGTTGAATTTTTATTTATAAAAAGCAATTTAAGACATTATTATTATAAATTTATAGCATAAATTTAGAAATAGAGCAATTAATTGATTGTAAATTTATGTCACAATTAATAATTTAAAATAAAAAAATGAATAAACTTAAAACATGAATATTAATATATTGTGCACGAAGAGGCTTATTTAAAAAGAAAAAAGAATTAATAAAAAATATAGTAACATAATACTAAGAGGGATATATTTTGATTTAAAAAAATAAAATACTAGTAATTATTATATAAAAAATAAAATAATTATTATAAATACAGGAAAGGGATATATTTTGATTTAAAAAAAATAAAATACTAGTAATTATTATATAAAAAATAAAATAATTATTATAAATATAGAAAAAAAATATGGGTGGCGCCACGGGGATCGAACCTGATCACCTTAAATCAAAAGAGAGGCTGCCAACCACTATGCTGTAGCTATATTTAAATACCATTATCACATATATATATATTGAGTTTCAATTTGGGGTACAGGCCTCTGACCAACCGATCAACCTATCTCACGTAATTACCGTCTTAAAGGGTTTGTCTAGTTTTATAGTGGGAGATAGATTTGGAGATGAATTAAACTAATTTTTTGGTCGGAGATAGATTTGAAATTGAATTAAATTACTCTCTCCGTTCCACTGAAAGGTTCCGAAAAATTCTCATTTTACTATATTTGAGTGTCCCATGCTATATTGAGCGTCTCATTCAAAAGTTTTAATTTTTTATTTTAGTAAAAAGAGTCACATCACTCTAATACAACTACCAAATACACATAAAATAATAATACTCACAACTACCCAATACACATAAAATAATAATGGCAAAACCTCATGCGCCCCCGGGGACATGTCGTGTCCCCATGTGAACACAACTCTCCCCCTACATATTCTATTTAAACCTATATATTGATAGAGAGTTTAAATTGCAAAAGGGCAGGAAAATTGCAAAGGGGCACAATGTTCCCGAAATGCAAGAGTCTCACACACTAAATAATACTAATTAATTCTAGTGCAAAAAGTAAACAATCACATTTGCCGAGGAAGTAAATTTTTGTGGGAGATAAAATTTAATTTTGTCGTCATTACTAATGTAATGATTAATTTGGGTAAATTTTTTTTATTTTAATTAAAACTTGTTGTGTCACATAAAATTAATAAAAAGCAGGTATTAATTTGGGTAAAAAAATTTAATTACTATTTGTTGCATGAATAAAAAGGATAATTTTAACAAACAGTAGTAAGATATTTGATAAATAGTGAAATTTTAAAAATCAGTCAACACATGCACTAAATTAAATTATAGAGCTTGACACCTAACTTTCCCTAAATTATATTATGGAACATGGAAATACTCTTTAGCTAAAGAAACTATGTTGATCAATCAAGCCTTTTCTTGATGTCTTCAGCGTGATTGGTGGCGTTGACTTGCATTTTCGCCACCTGAAGATCAGCGTTAGTGGCCTCTTCCTCTGATTTGGCGGTGAGTTTCTTCGCTAGACCCACCGTTGCCGCTTTCACATATCCAAACCCTTCTCCTATTGACGCTGCCTTCTCCTATTGACGCTGCCGCTGAAAGACATACTTTCTTAATAGGGTGGAGTACCAGCGTTTGTTTCTTCCTCTTCTTGCTCTCTGTTAAAGGTGGTCGTAGTTCTTCCATTCTCGATTAACTTCTCGACTAATTGTTGGTGAAATAATTGAATTATTAAAGATTAGAATTTAAAAGAAAATATTTGATGACATGGTATAGCTGGTTAAACCACGTTTTTACGTACGTGTCGATTTCCTTCCCTCTACACCTTATACCCCTCTACACCCAACACGTGGTCAAATTTGCTCGGTTTGTTTTCGAAAATTTTTGGTATAATAGTAGGCAAAATTTTTATTTTTTTAATTACTGATATTTTTTAGATAAAAATTTATGTTTTTAATTGTTTTAAAAATAACTTTTTAAATCAAATATTATTACTCTTTATATTTCAATAATATTTTTAATAAAAATATAATATATTTATTAATTGGAATGAGAGTTTATATAATGTGCATTTAAACACATATACCCATATATGAATAGATTTTTATCAAAAGTATATATATTTTTATTCGTTAATATATATTATTTTATACTATAGACTTATGTAAGTGTGTGCACGATGCACCACATAATTAGCCATAGAATGGAGACTTTATTAGCTAGTTGAGATATTTAAATATGACAATTTAATTCATTTTGTTACATATCTATTATTAATAAAAATTATATTAAATTATTTTTTTTTCAAAATTTTTAATTGCTAACCACATCAATAAATATTCTGTAAAAAAAGGTTATATAATAAATATTTTTAATGAGTGAGGCTTGTGAGCGTCGGGCGCATGAGAACATATTCCATGCGCCTTTAGAATTTAGTATTATAGGTAGGTGTACATTGCTTTGGTATACACTTTAATTAATAAAGGTACACCATTTTGTTTTAAAGAGTATACAATATTTTTCTTCAGAAAATAAAGGGTACACATATTTATACTAAAGGGTATACAATTTAACACAAAATTTCAAAGATACACGAAATGTGTTCCCATGCGCCCGGACACGCACAAGTTTTTGCCATGGTACATATCTTTATACTAAAAGGTACACCATTTAACACAAAATTCTAAAGGCCCACGGAATGTGCTCCCGTGCTCCGGGCGCACACAAGTTTTTGCCATTTTTAATTAAATGTTGTTATTATATTAATAAACTTAGACAAATACTTTTTGTTTGATCGTTTCACAAATTTTAAATCCATGAGATGGAGCTTCATAAATCCGCGATCTTAAAATCGTCGATATTCATATAGATATATGAAGAATTTTTATTATTATGTTTAGATTTATATATAAATTATTTTTTATTTCAATATTTATAATGTTAAATCATATTCAATTTTTAAAAATTTTAAATTATAGTAATTAAATATTAAAATCAAATTATTCATTTTTTCAAAAAATTTAATGGATACCATATCAACTATATAATAAATATTTTTAATTGAATTTTATTATTATATCAATAAACAAATATTTTTAATTGAATTTTATTATTGTATCAACTAGTAATATCCCCACGCGATGTTAATTTTGATGAGGAGTCGCTTCCACAATTTTTCTAATTTTTAATTATTAATTATTTTTATTATTCTTATTTATATTTATATTTATTAATTACTACTATGTATATATATTTAATTGAACATATATATCCGTGCATATTAGATATTAATTATTATTTAAATTTAAAATTTAATGAAGATAAATATATATGTATTTATTTTAAGATTAGAATATGAATGTGATCAAATTAAAATTAATTATTAATTAAAATTATGAAGATATATACTAATGAAATCCAAATCAATATTCCCTACATCTAAAAATATGGTGTTCTATTCTTTCAGTCCACACACAAACTATTTTGTAGAAGCTTTGTTCACGTTATAATTTATTTGTTTATTTTATGTTGTTTTTTTTCTTTCTTTGGTCGTTGTGCACATTGAAAAAGAAAATCCCAATTTTCTTTTTTTACGAAATTTAGATCTCATGTATTGTAATTTCATTTATTTGAATCCTAAACTTACACAAATTATTCTCTAACTTCATGCATACACATATTATTCTCTAAAATTTTTCTTCATATAATTGATGGTAGGTGATTTCTTTAGTTTCTTTGGATTCTTTATTAATTTCGTTTTATTATTTACAAATTTCATTTGTTTATATTAATCTATATATTAATTTTTTTTATTTCTTCTAATTAATACGTATATTGATTTTATTATAATTTTTTATGTTATTTTATTACGCAAAATTTTAAATTATGAATTGAATTAATAGGAGATATCTATCCATAGCAATTTATACTTAATATTATTAATATTAATTATTATTTGATTATAGATAAATATATATATATATATATATATATATATATATATTATTATTTTTTTTTTTGAGAAAATCCTTTGCATCCAAAACTCCCATCTATATATTTAGAGTGGAATTTCATTTTTTCCTTCTTATAAGATTAATAATCATCTTTATTCTCTCATCTTCTTCATCCTCTTCTATTTTTCTCTTTTGCATTTTACTTTACCTATCCTAATGTCTTCACATATCTTAAACTTTGTAAGAGTTAGGCTATTCGTCATCAATTCCACGTCAAATTAATACGAATGAAATTGCATGTTTAAAGTAGTTCTTATTAATGAGCATATATTTGTATAATTGTTATTAATTCTATTATTAATTTCAATCTGTATTTTGATTACTCTTAACTTCTAATATCTTTTAATTGAGACTTATTTTTATTACATGTACCAGAATTTCAATGGTGGTTCTCTTTGAAAAAACAATTTTGGGCATAATTGGAAAGAGTGAGAGTGTAACAAAATTGGAGCAAGTAAAATTTAATTATTTTAGTTTTCGTTTTTATATGTAAATGCAATATTTAATCATTACTTTACTATGAATATTTGGAATGTTCGTGTTTATAACATATTTATATTGGAAGGAAATAGTGAGTCATTTAATATGGATTGAGTTATGGCTGATGGTTTAATTGCAAATATTGGAAGGGTATGACTTTAATAAGAGTAGCCTCTATAAATTTAATTTAATCATGACGTTAAACTCTCCTTTAAGTATCTATATATTTGTTGCACGTAGTCGTACGTACTTTTAATTTGAATTTTAGTTAATATTAGCGGGAATGGATCCCCTATTCCACTTGGGGTGTTCTACTTTGTGTTGTGAAACACAAAGTGGTGGACCCCATTCCATTTTTTTTATTTTTTAACATCTTCATTATTTTATTGGAGGAAAAATGTAATCTTCAGAAATTTTTTTTTCTCTTTTTTTGGATTATTTTAGTTAATATTAGCATGTCAACCTTTGCTAAATTAGAGTGCCAACTTCATTATTTTATTGGAGGAAAAATATAATCTTCAAAGAAAAATTTTTCCTCTTTTTTCTCTTTTAGGATTATTAATGTCCAATTTCTGATAATAGTGCCATTAGAGAGAATGATGTCAACAACATGAATCTCCAATGACATCAACAATATGAAGAGACAGTCTGAAATTAATACAAATATAAAAGATGAAAAAGGTAAAATTATCATCGATTAATTAACATCAACTAAAAGAAAAAAAAAAGGTTAGTGTGAAGTTCGGAAATGATAACTAAAGAAAAAAAAAGGTTAGTGTGAAGTTCGGAAATGATAAATAGTGAAAACAACTTAATTTCTCTTTTCTTTTCTTTTTTATATTTTTCGAGTGTAATTTTGATTCTTGCACAATAATGATACCCATAAGTTATTATTTTTCTTTTAATTTATACATATATTAATTTCATTGTATTTTTTATTTTCTTTTGATTAATACAAATAATAATTTTTTAATTAATCTATTTATTAATTTAGTTACTGTATAAGTTTCTTTTTATGTAATATTGATTATTCGTTATATCTATCTACGTAGGATAAATTATTATTTGCATTACAATTGCATTAGGACATGTACATATTTGAATTTTACACTTCAAATTAATTATAAAAATAAATAAATTTAAATTATAGGTGTCTATTTTTTTAAAAGGATTAATTACTACTAGGTACACACTTTATACCCCTAATTACTACTAGATATATTGATTTAAAATAATTATTATTATATATAAAATATTAAAATAAAATACCAAATATACCCCTAAACCCATACACTTTTAAACCACCAACCCTACCCCTCACCCACCCACCCGCCGGACCACCGTTGACCGACAGTTGACCGGTCATTGACCACTGTTGACCGACAGTTGACCTGCGTTAATTGCCGTCGCCGGAGCTCCGTGGACCACCACATTTTTTTGGTGCACACACTTTTTTTTGCTGCACACACTTTTATTCTACTGCACACAACATTTATGTGCAGCACATTTATAGGGGTAATATTGGAATATCACTATATATTTTTGTAGTTAATAGTAATACTTTTGTATGTTTGTATCTCATAGTAATTAAGGATTTTTTTGTGTACCTTGTAGTAATCCTCCATTTTTAAAATTATAATTTTCATTAAAAATAAATTTTTTTATTAAATATATTATCACTTCGGAAATGATAAATAGTGAAAACAACTTAATTTTTTTAGTCTAATTTTGATTCTTGCACAATTAAGGATACCCATAAATAAGTTTTTTTTTCTTTTAATTTATACATATATTAATTTCATTATATTTTTTATTTTCTTTTGATCAATACAAATAATTTTTTTTAAATTAATCTATGTATTAATTTAGTTACTGTATAATAATATTTCCTCAAATGTGAAACTTATATTTTATTTATTTAATATTGATTAATTTTGTTATTTATATCTACATTAAATTTATTTATTTTTGATCTACTGTAGAGTTTTTTACACCATTGATCAAAAGATAAATTATTCTTTGCATTAGGATATGTATAAATTTGAATTTTACACTTCAAATTAAAAATCATATTAAATTATAAATATAAATAAATGTAAATTATAGGAGTATAGTTCATTAAAATTATAATTTTCATTGAAAATATAATTTTTTTATTAAATATATTATCACTTTATAAGGTAAATTATAATTGTACAATTATATTTTAAAATTTTTATTAAATTATTTACTAATTAACTAATTGATTCGTTGTTTTTAAATATTAACACTCATTCAAAGCAAATATTTATGTAAGTTAGGTTCACAAGTAAATTATAGTTATAACGATAACTTTTTTAGTATATCAAAAATTAATCTTTAAAAAGATAAATTATTATTCTTTTAAGTGAAAAATTACTTTTCGATACTTGCACACCCTAATTTATTGATCACTTTTTAGTACATGAAATGAAATATAATTTTTTTTAGAGAGATGAAAATTACTCTTCAAAGAGTGTGATTTGGCAAACGTCAACATAGAAACAGAAATAGGATGGAGGGATTATTAAATTATAATAACAAGTAATTATTTGAATTATATTTTTTAAAATTATAACTTTAACATAATTATATTAAAATTGAATTATATTTCTTAAAATTATAATTTACCGTCCGCGTAATACGCGGGATTTATGCTAGTATTATGTAAATGAAAAAATCTCTTATAAAACAATGATTATATGAGACGGATTTAAATATAATTGCTATATACCTAAAGTAGTATATATATATATATATATATATATATATATATATATATATATATATATATATATATATAATTAATGGGTGATTTTGCGGTGCACCTAGTGCATCGATACACCAGCGGTTAGTGGGTTAAAAATAGGGGGTGGGTAGTTTTTTTAAAAAATTAATTATTTTATTTTATTTGATGGTAGATATCTAATTAAAATATAATGTAACGATTAAAATCGTCCAGGTGCACGGTGCATAGCAATCAAACTCATAATCAATACTATTAAAATATAATTTTGTATATTGTTTAATTAATAAAATATGAATACTTTCTTTCAATACAGTTTATTTTTTAAAAATTCATATCCCGTACCACATGTAAAATACTCTATAATTTATTTAATGATTAAAAATACTTAATTTACCTTAAAAATAAGGAAAAAAAATCTTCTTTTATACTTTGAATTGTATTACTTCATTTTTGTCCACTTACAAATTATTCATTTTTTTCTACAAATTTGTTTAAAAGACCAAAATACCCTCTTAGTAAAAGTCATGGAGTTCACTTTAATCGAAGTTTTGACTGACACATCAAGCTATGAAATTTAAAAAAAATAAATACACCATATAAAATAAATCAAATAATGTTAAATAATTGTAAAAATAAATTTATATGTATTAACTGTATTAATATATTCGAATACCGAATACTTTTTTTTAAACAAATACAATATGTTCGGTATTTTCATTCATAACATCCAAAATTTAGTTATTATTATTATTATTATTATTTTTTTTTTAATAAAATTGTAAAATAAATAATCTTATTAATTATTTTTCTAAAAATATGAATAGAAAAATCTAATTAAAAGGCATAAATCGTGGCCCAATTTACAAATTACTCTTTAATAAATGAAAATTTATATTTTAATAAATTATTATTTTTTAAAATAAAAATTTTACTTCTTAAATCACGACATCTTAAATTATCGATTACTCTTTAAAATAAGAAAAATTAATTTTTAAAGAGATGAATTATTATATTTTTGAATTAAAAATATTAACCAACTACTCTTTATAATATGAAAAAATAATTTTTAAAAAATAATCTATTAGTCTTTTAAATGAAAAATATTAACCAACTACTTTAAAATAAAAAAAAATTAACTTTTGAGGAAAAGATGATTATTATTCTTTTGAATAAAAGATATACTCCATGTTGTGTTTTTTTTTTTAATTCTTGTTCACTATATAAAAAATTACTCTTTTATTTAGAAGAATAATAGTATATTAAAAAAATGTAAAATTAATACTAATAAAAAAAAATATTAACAACATGAGTACCAATAAAATATTTTAACCATATAAATTCCATGAAAAATTATATCTATCGATAAAAATTTAAAGAAATTATATACTTCCTCCATAATTACAAATAAAATTAAATAAAATCTATATATCATCAAGTGAATGGAATAAGGATGTATATTATAATAGTAATTATGTAACAAATAAATCTTATCACATTAGGTAATCCATTAAAAATAAAATTTTCGAAATTTAATATTATATATATATATATATATATTATTAATGAAATATTAACTTTTAAATAGCATATATAATTATAAATTTATCAAACGAAATAAATATTTATTATACAAAATAAGAATCATAATCATAAGACTAAATTCATTTATTCTAGTATCTAAATTTATTGACCAAATATTATTTTATTTCCTCACCATTTGTAACGGATTCACCGTGTCAATTAATATATCTTTTACATGATAAATTATTATGTTTCAATTATTTTTATTTATTGGTGGAATATTGAATATTGACCAAATTACTCTATTTCAAATGTTTTATTAATAAATGTGGTCACTATATTTAAAATGTTTTATTGATAAATTTTGTATATATTCTTTTCAAATTTTAATAATACAATATTATATATACATATAAATAAATGAAAAAATCTATTTCATTAATTTTCATATTCAAGCTTCTTTCTATAATCTTTATTTATTTTTTCTATAAAAATATCATTAACAATTTATTTTGATATTTTTGATTGATATTTCTATTTGATAAAATATTTGATAATTCTATAATTAATAATAGTATCATTATTATAGTAGTTGAATTTTTTTTACTTTTTCAATATATTTTTAATTTTTTTTATCACTATTTTGAATATTATACTATTTTATTTATTATTTTAAAACTTATTTGAATCAAATAGATGAATGTTTATATTTATATTTTTGCATTTTCCTTTGAAAATCAACCTATTTTATTTTTTTACTTAAAGAAAAAAAAATTCATTTTTGAAACCTATTTTTGCATTTTTATTTTTTTTCTTTTACTTTTTTTTTTCATTCATTTTATGTATAAAATTTATATATTTTGTAGAATGAACTACATACAAAATCTATTTATTTTGTAGAATGAACTACAATTTAATATTCTCTTATTTTTCTCAAAATATATATATATATATATATATATATATATATATATATATATATATATATATATATATATATATATATATATATATATATTTTTTTTTTTTTTTTTTTTCATAGATTTCTTTTTTAACAAAAAAGATCCATTTGTAGATATTTGATTCTAGAAGATTACTTTCAATCATTTTCTCTTATTTATTCGTCTTTTTCACATATTGTAATAGATTAACCCATAAAAACCTTTATTTTTTTAACCTGTAAATTTTGGTATGTTTTATTACTGTAAATCTTTAGTTCCGATCTATTTTTTTTTCCTTTTATTCATCTCGGATAGATTTTTTTTCTTTCAGAAAATGAAAATTACAAAGGAAGAATCGATTCCCTTAATTCGGAACTACCCTAATGCTAAATCTAAATATTTTATATAGGTCAATAGTCAATACAGATTCTTCCTTTGCAGATGCTGCCGCCAGCTGTCACCGGACCGAAGAACCGCTGTCGGAATCTGAACGCCGCCATTCCATTGTAGTTGCCCACCTCTCCGCCTCCAATTTCCATCAGCCGCCAAATCGTCACCGGTCAAATCTTTTGCTGCTCACCGCCGCTACAGTCTCCTGCCACAGTTCAGTTTCTCGCCGCCATGTTACTTCATCCACCGGAGGACCACGTTTTGACTGGCGCGTTCCTTCTTGCTGGGAGAGGCGACTGATAGCAACTTTCTGTGTGGCCGTGGCCGTAGGTTTGCACTTTGTAGTGAAGAGAAGAAATTTGGAATGGGGATATTTATAGAAAAACTCACAACCTTTCACAGCAAGCTTTGCACGTATTTCAATATAATTTCTTATTTATCTTTTTTTAAATAAATTGGATATATTGTTACTTTTTGCTATTTCTGACATACAGCCTTACCTTTTTTTTTTATCATAATCTTGACCATGGAACCGCATGTGGTTAATGCCCATTTTTTTATTTCCAGATTTAACTTTCTTTTAAGCGGGAAATCAAACTATTGTGTTATTATATGTATATAGATAAACTTAGACAAGTATTTATGTTTAATCGTTTCATGAATCTCAGATTTATGAAAGGCAAAAACTCTTGTGCACCCGGGCACGGACTTAGACTGGTGCGCACAAACTTGATCCTACCCGCTTACCCGGAATATTTAAGAAAAAAACCTAATTTCCATTCCCAATCAAACTCATTTGTCTTCTCTCTCTAGAGAAGACGCTTAGGGATGACAATTTTACCCATCGGGTCGGGTTACCCGACGGGTACCGCATAGCGGGTATATAAAAATTGAGTAAAATCAGGTAACAGATCGAGTAGTACCCGAACCCGAAGGAGAACTGTGCGGGTAAGGATAGGGTACTGATTCCCTTATATTTACCCGTACCCGACCTGAAAATTACCCGAATGTATATATGAAATATTTATGATGTATTTAATATTTATTTATTATAATATGTTTAATATTTTTAATTAAAATTTATATTCTTGTCCTGATATAAATATAAATAATTTTTAAGAATTATAAAAAATAATAAATCTTGTTCTGTGTTATAATATTATGTGTTATTTATAATTATTTTTAAGAATTATAATTATTTTTTTAATATTTTAACAAAAAAATTATATTCGAATTGAGATATCTTGGTGGCGAAAAGGAGATGCAAGACTTTGAAGTTTTCATACTTAAACCAAGGACTTGAAAGTAATTGTTGGAATATGATGTTTGTTTTATGATTTTATTTGATTAACTATGAATTTATGATGTTTTCTTGTTAACGGACTTAGACGTTATTGTTTTTGACTTTGTTTTCTAATTTTCATACTATTTTATTTTAGGTTTATTCATTTATGTATTATAATTATTTTTTTGGTGGATTATAGTTAAAAAAAAGCTTGTGCCGGGTCCGGTCGGGTGGATCGGGTATTCGCGAATTATCCGTAAAATCTACTAAGATTGCGGGTATTCATTTACCCGCGGATTACCTGTATACCCGATGGGTATACCCGTACCCTACCTGAAGCTCTATTTTAGGGTAAAAGGGTAGGGTATGGGTAGAGAGGGTAGGGTAGGGTATAGGGTAGTATGTGGATTTTCCATACCCGTACCCTACCCTACCCATTGCCATCCCTAAAGACGCTCTCTCTCTAAATTCTCTCTTTGCTCTCGTCGGCTGCTCCTCTCTGTCGTGCTCTCCGCCTTCTCGATATCTCTCTCTCTAGAAGACGCTCTCTCTCTATATTCTCTCTTTGCTCTCGTCGGCTGCTCCTCTGCTCTCCGCCTTCTCGATCTGCTAATTTTCCTCCTGTAGTGCCTCCTCCGCATATGCCTTTTTTGATTTGATTAGCACTTTGATCGTCTAAATGTCGGTTGCAGAAACACTAAATAAAGGGTATTTTATTCTCTTTACACACTTGGACTAATGTGTTCAAGTTAGAGAGTTTTGTTGATAGTTTCTATATTTTGTCTATAATGCACTTGGGTTAATTTAGGCATCCCGATTCAAGTCGTTCATTAATGGCGCCCATAATTTTGAAGATGTATTCAACAAATGTTGAATTTTGTTACATCTATTTTAGTTGATTTTTGGGTGAGATAAAGAAGAAAATTAACAGCCCTAAATAGTTTAGTAGTGTAATTTATTGCAATTCCTCTTGTAATTCTGTTAGGAAACCTATGATTATAATCATAGAATGTTTGATTAAGTATGGACTTTTATAGTAGCTGTCTTAGTTATATCAATGAGCCATTTAGTACTGATGATTATATATTATATATTGAATTTAGCCCTTTGATTGTGTGGGCAATGAAAGGTTTACTGATTGGTTGGATACATGCCTTAATTTTTTAGTCTTTTAGTTGTAGTGAGCGTTACTGGATGTTAGTTATCTAGATTATCTGTTGCTCAACTTGGGTGTTTTTCAATCATTGGAAATAATGAACAATTATTGCGTTTTACTTTTTCTTCATTGCGTTCCGCTATTTATTGCTGAAGCATGTTAGTAACATCATATGTGTATAACTAATACTTGTAGTAGTTTGTGTTGATATTTGAAACTTGTAGTAATTTCACATGTGACTTTTGGTGTGCAGGAACTTCAGGATAGAGTTGCAAGAGCCAAGGATAGGAATGATGAGATGATCAAGATTCGAAAAGAAATCGTCGACTTCCACGGAGAGAGGGTTTTGTTAGAGAATTATAGTGCTCTTAACTATACTGGTAAAATCTTGCACCTTTCTTTAATCTTTTATGACATCTATCCATGTTATGTCTTCTATATTCAGTTGTAGTTGCTTATCTTCCAATTGTGGGGTTACATATATTTTTAATTGATTATCTGTGAGATTGTGATGACAGCCAGACACATAATGAACTTACTATTTTTCAATTTCACTGAACAGGGCTGGTTAAGATTTTGAAGAAATATGACAAAAGAATAGAGGCTCTCCTTCGCCTGCCATTCATTCAGAAGGTTCTTCAGCAATCTTTTTTCACCACAGACTTTCTTACAAGCTTGTGAAAGAATGTGAGGGCATGCTCGACGGTATGTTCCCTATTAACGCATTCCTATATGAGGCAATGGATGGAAACGAACCATCCACGAGCACAGCACTGAGAGAGGTTTTCATAAAAGGATCTAAGGAGTTTGCAGAGATAGAATACAAGAAGAGCCTGCAAATGAAGAGCACTTTAGTTGCATTGCGCGTTCTAAAGGAAATATATAGCGAAAGCTCGACAGTCAGCGCCTTGTATAACAATTAGTTTTTGCTATGGTATATGATCAATATATAACTTGTTGAATTATTACAGTGAGATAGTGTTTTTGTATATGAAGAAATATCATATCTTATTGTCTTTCATTTATACTTTGCTAACTTGTATTTGAATTTAATCGATATGATTGTTCACTGCAAAGAGTATATTATTATCATGTAAAGGGTACATTATTATCATGAAAATAGTATATTGTTGTCATGTATACTTTATGGATTCGCAATGGTTATATTGTTGATGAGTAAAAGATACATTGTTGTCATGCAATGAGTATAAATTTTCGAGTGTTTCAAGTTTATTATAAAAGGTATTATGGCGGGCCGAAAATGGTATATTGCGTAAGAGTAAAGGGTATATTATTGATGATTATAGAGTACATTGTTTATCATGAAAAGGGTATACTAGTTGAGTAAATTGTATGAGTACAATGTTTGTCATACAAAAGGTATATTGGTCATGTACATTGTATTAAGTTGCAAAGGGTACATTGTTTATGATTAAAGGGTGCATTTTTAACTAGTAAAGGGTACATTGTTTGGTATGCAAAAGGTGTAGTAGTCGTTTAAGTTGTATGAAGTTGCAAAGGGTATATTATTGATTACTAAATGGTACATTGTTAATGAGTAAAGGGTACATTGTTTGTCCTGTAAAAGTTATGGATTTTAGATTGATGGTATTTCAAGTAAATGTTGTTAAGGTATAATATGACATGATGCAAAGAGTATGTAATTTTGTACTAAAGAGTATGACACTCAATACTAAAGGGTATAAAAGTTATGTAATACCTGAATTTCACAATGTGTTTTCAATAAAATCATTTCATAATTACATAATAGTTTACGCATTCAAAATCCAAGAAATTTTGTATTTCATCAAAATCTATCACAATATTTAACCTATTACATCACTAAAGTAAACTAGCATTTGGAGTTTAGATCCAAATTCCTTTGCTATCTCTAAAGTTTTCTGCTTTTTGCTTTTCTCGAAGTGGCTCTTTATCCTCTTCTTCCTCCCTTTGGTAACTGAATTAATTGGATCCAACATAACTGATGACTTGTGAAAATATTTTCATTAGACACGCATGGATAAAATCTTGATGGAGAAGATGCTGTAGAAAGAGAAAATGAAGGTGAGTTCATTAAAATTGACTGAAAATTATCTAAGCTGTTAGATAATTATGGTATAACTAACACACATATTTGAATTCAAAAATAAAAATTAAATTAAAAGCAACCAACTATACTCTAAAATAGGATTAAGTTTTGCACTGCTAAAGCTCAAGAAAAACAAATTAGTCCACATAGTTGACTTGACATAAGCCCATAATCCAAAATGATCAATCTCATTTTTAATGACTAGCTCTGGAGCAGTTGGCTGCAAACACTATTATGCAAGTTGGATTGAATCCTCATATCTTATTTATCCAACACTATCATAGAATTTGTCCAGTATTCTCCATGCATGCTTATAAATAAAAGCCAAACATTATCTCTTATTTGAACGCAGGTACAGTCATTACAACTAAAGGGTATATCAACTACTGTTAAAGGATATATTTTTGTCATGTAAATGGTATATTGTTTTTATGCGAACTGTATGGATTTGCAAAGGGTATATTATTGATAAGTAAAGGGTACGTTCTTGATGAACAGATGGTACATTGTTTTCATGCAAAGGGTATGGAGTTTAAAGTGTTTCAAGTTTATATTATAAAAGGTATTATGGCATGGCGCAAAGGGTATATTGCGGATCAGTAAAGGGTAGATTATTGATGATAAAGGGTACATCATTTGTCATGCAAAGGGTATACTGGTCGTGTAAATTATATGAAGTTACAAAGGGTTTTTTTTGTGGATGAGTAAAGGGTACATTGTTGTCATAAAAAGGATATATTACATATGAGTAAAGAGTACATTGTTGATAAAAAATACCTCGGCAAAAGGAATACATAACGCAAAGCTTATAATCATAACTTAATCGAGAAACTTGGACTACAGATAGAGAAATAAGCGACTTATGGATCTAATGTCATTTTCATGTAAATACCAAGTTTAATTAATGCTATCAAATTCAATATTCCATCATTGATATTGAAAAATTGAAGTCCGTGAAATTTTTAAAGATGAACTCATTGTCATAAATTATAGACTTATTGCATGAGGGTAATTGTCTAGGTTTAATAAGTCAATCACTTCACATTTAAGTCTCATCCATTCAAAGGTGGATGTTCAAACTCCAAGGCAAATGTGTAAGAGTCATATAAGTTGATGACAACAAACAACCAGTGGGTAGGAGAAAATGGAAGAAAAGAGTGAGGGCATTTCGTCAAACATATTGCATACATTTTCCATAAGCCTAATAAGAATTATTAGCAAATCACGATGGGATTTCATAATTCCATACCTGACCAGAGGCAAAGCGGAAGTTATAACTCGTAGAATCTCACGCACTTGGATGAAGAATCACCCATATTGATTGCTGTCTTTCACTCTCCAGATTATTGCCCAGATTAGCGCTGAAATTACGTGATGTATTTGCCCAAATTATCGCAGTGTTGAAATCACGCAATAGAAGGTGAAGCATGTGTTCTAAAATTTCCTTTTTAATTTATATATGACCCATTTTCTTTTGGGTCGATTCGGGCTCACATAATTAAATCCGTATGTCCGGACACACAAGAGTCTCACTCTTCATGAAATGGGGCTTCATGTTATATATATAAGTTCAATTTATCTTTTATTTAAATTATTTATAATGTTAATTCATATTTATTTTTTTAATTCTTAAATTATAATTAATATTTAATATATTCTATTTTTTTAATATTTAAGTATACAATGAATAAAAAGTGATAATATTTTTAATAAATAGTGATATCTGATCTAAGAAAACTGATATTCATTCCATTAACTATTTCATCTTAAATTCGTATGATGAATAAAAATGATATTCTTTTTAATTAAAAGTGATATCTAATAAAAAAAATACCACATTCACACATTTTTACCATTTCATGAATAATATATATATATATATATATATATATATATATATATATATATATATATATATATATATATATATATATATATATATATTAAAAGTATTAGATGTCGCGATGTGATTAATTGTCGTATATTTTTTATTTTTTTGTTTTAATATCACATATATAATCTTTCTACTTTTATTTATTTATTTTTATTTTATTTTATTTATTTATTTACTTATTTATTATTATTATTATTATTATTATTCATGTATATCTTTAAATCATGTAAATTTATAAATTAAAGACCACCTTTAATCATATTTTTTTTATGAGTGGGGCTCTTGTGGCCCCGGAGACACTGTGCCTCTTTACAATTCAAACCCCTAGCAATACATAGGTATAAATAGAATATATATGGAGGGGGAAGGTTGTGTTCCCATGGGGGCATGGTGTGTCCTCGGGGGCGCAAGAGCTTTTGCCTTTTTGATTGGTTAAGAATGGATAATCAATAAAAGAGTTAAATAATTTTTTTGTTCCATAACTATTTAAAATTTTAGATTTTGTCTCAAAAAAGATATTTGTATTTAGCTATAATTTTTATTTCGATTTTGCCCAATTTTCATCAGAACCCTCAATGTTTGCCTGAAATTGGTCACGTGCGCTGCACATGACGGATGAATTTGGGGGGTTCCAGCGAAAATTGAAGGTTCCGGCAAAAATTGGATAAAATCAAAATAAAACTCTAGTTATGGGACAAAATCAATACAAATATCTCCTGTAAACTGCCATATTCATTATCATTCCTCTTTTCTGTATGTTACGTTGAAGACTTTGTAAGACTCCTACGGGAGATACTTTTCTACTTTAATCTACGTATTATTATGGATTGCATTGGATAAAATCAAAATAAAACTCTAATTATGGGACAAAATCGATACAAATATCTCCTGTAAACTGCCATCTTCATTATCATTCCTCTTTTCTGTATTTTATGTTGAAGACTTTGTAAGACTCCTACGGGAGATACTTTTCTACTTTAATCTACATATTATTATGGATTGCTAAATCCTTCGTCTAGTCGGATAATTGGAGGCGTGGTTCAACTAATCATGTGAGATCTAACTGGTTTTAATTCTCTTTCATGTAACATCATTTGTATAATCCCTGTGCTCGATTATATTATTTGAAAAGTTGTTTAACCTGATCAATTAATCAATTAATTTGTGAAAATGATATGTGCCAATTAGAACGTTAAATCCGTAATTATTTAATTATTTCTAATATATGTGGCAAGTAATATAATTGATTGCACCTCACTTTCGATTATTGTTATAGGGGATATGCAACCTAGTCTAAATGAACCTACATGTGCATTTGTTGGCTAAAATTGATTCTTTCTAGGTTGCATGCAGTCGGTAAATTAAATCTTACGGTCATACCTAGGGTTGTTTATTTGGCTAGGGATTAAATAGAGGTCGTACCCTAATTGTCTACCATTATGGAAAGATTAGGTTGTTAGGTCGTACCAATAAATATAACCAATTTGGTGTTAACGTGAAAGAGTCATATTTGTATCCGTGATCGTGTATGTTGAACCATTTCGAAAGTTGTCTTGACTAGATATTTAATTTCATCACTTCACTTAATTTCTTATCTTCTGCAAATTTTAGTTAAACTAGTATAAAACTCAATGATTAGCCATAACTTGTAGTCGGGTTGACCAATTCAAGAATTTATCGAACCACATGGAGGTAGGTACTAGTGCTTAAGCGATCTCACGTTTATTGTAATTTTATAGAGACGAATCATCAATAGAGTGGTTGTTCAAACAAGTAAATAGAATTAATCAAAACATTGCAAGCAATGATCAAACAAACAAGATAAATGGATGGAATGTGATTTACCAAATTAAGCAAAGTGTGATTAACAACAATTAAGCAATGAAAAATCTTAGGATACATGCATTAAACTCATATGAATCAAGGGTATTAGTTAATGACCAACTCTAGATTCATCTAAGCTCCTTCTCAAGATGAATATTATATTAATTACAATTAGCACAAAGGTTGGTTCTCATTCAAACAATTCCAACAATGTACTAAGTTTGAAATAAGAATCCCTTCACACAGTTAATCAATCTCTCGATTAAACCAACCGCATGTCCTATCAAAGGGTGGATTCTAAACTCTAAAGGATTTCTCAATTTCTTCACAATTTATAATGCACATGAAGTGTTTGATGAAATGATTAACTCAAATGTCCTAATCACACAATTGATTTCTCAATCTAATCATATATTTAGATCATCTAAATATACAAATCATCAAAACATCAAGATCTAAAGCATCAATGATAGGAAATCAATTAACCCAATCAACATATGAATTTAAATACATAGATCCCAAAATTTATTCATAAACTTTCATGTTGCTAATCCCACAAGGGAGATTAGCCTACAATCTTCATAAGATCCTTAACATAGACATTAAAAACCTTACAAATCATGGTAAACTAGAGGATTAACATTAAATTGGGATGAAAACTCCCTTGGATTGGCTCCAATTGAATCTTCTTTATTCCTTTGGTGATCACACGCTCTTCCTTACTTCTTCACTTGATTTGGATGGTAGAATTTATAGAGAGATGATGTAGGATCAAAGTAACGATGAAGGGATGAAGATTATGGTGCAAAATCAAAGGAATGGTGTGTGAGGTGTGTGAGCAGCCAATAATTCAGTTGTAGAATAGATCAAATGTTGAATGGAGTGGTATTTATACCCTTGGAGACCTTCTAGAAAGATTCTGAAAATTTTCTAAAATTTTACACCTACACGGCTCGAGTCCAGTACATGGCCCGAGTCGTGTTTAAGGTTCTGGTCAACGAAAGACTTTGGACAGCGCACAGCTCGTGCACAATACACGGCCACAGGGGTGGCCGTGTTGTGATCTTTGATGACCGTGCATAGCCAACTCTTACAGGCCCGTGCGCGGTACACGGACCGTGCGCACTACACGCCCCCTGTTCCAAACACGGTTGGCCGTGTTTGTATAACTTTGTTTCCTTCTTTCTCTCGACTCCGTTTTTGCTCCATTTTTTACCTGTTTTAGCATTTAAAAGTTCATTCACACATAATTCCATTAAAACACATAATACCACCAAAATACACATAAATACGGATGAAACAATATGAAAAATACACACAAAAAGGCACTAAAATTTAGGTGAAAATAACGACAATCACACCCCCAAACTTAAAGTGTTGTTCGTCCCCGAACAACAAAAATGATAAAACAAGGGGAGAGAGATTTTCACCTTGGAAAAGACTAAACGAACATAAATAATAACACATCAATAGCAACAAGAACTACAAATCATGCTAAGTTATCCTACAATCATTAAAGACATGATATAAAAAATTAATAAGTTCAATCAAAAGAGAACAATGTGCAATATAGTCTATTTTTGGTTCAAGTCTCACGTAGGTAACCAATTTCACTTGCCACTCTTTGAATAAGGTAAATCACACTCATCAATCAATTGGTTTGAATTACCATATACTTGCTCGTAGACTCTATTCATAAACCATCAAAGTTTCAATCAATGATCAAAAAGGTCTTTGATTATGGATGTAATGATAGGCTCTTTGGTAGGGTAGGAAGAATTTAGATAAAAGTGAATAAACAAGTGTAAGTAATCGAAGAGGTAGCTACTTTCTTCCATTCTCCACTTTCTTTCTTCCCTTCTTATCATTTGCAACATTCAAACACTATTCATTATTTCTCTTTTGATTTTCAACTATTCTTGATTGTATGCTCCCTTCTTTTGATTTTTAGTTTCTTGAGCTTCTATATCTCTCGCTCCCTTTTCTTGCTTTTAAGGTCACATATGCATTCTTGCTCGTTTCATCCTTTTATATTATTCCTCTTTTTCTTTTGTCATCTCATCACATCTTTCTAGCTACCATCTTCTTGATTTCTCACACAAAAGGTATGTATATACGGCTCATGTGGGTAATCAAAGCTTGTAATGTGCTAAATTCACAAGAAATAGGCTTAAAGGCTCAAAGGTGGTTAACTAAGGATGATGTTAAAAGTAAGAAAATGTTTGGCAATGACTATTCATGACAAGGATGACCTTAAATCATATCATCAATCTCTACTAATCGGGTTCATTCCTAAAGTCTTTGAGCAAGCATTTAGTTTATCAAAACGCAACCGATTCACTCATGAAAAGAATAAACCATTTATCTATGGTCGAGGCACAAATTCTCACAAGTTATTGCTTGACTTAAAAGGACTTATTGCAACATATTCATCTTTTAATTGAACCTATTAAATAAAACATATCGCAACTCGAAAGTGTAGGGATTCTTAATCATGATTCGTTATCACTTATCACCATAATGCATCATCACTCACATTTAAAACGACTCACAACCTCCCAAACAAACCACCAAACAAAACCTTAACAAGAATAAAAATACAAACAAACACAAACAAATAAAAGACAAAGCAAAGACAACAATAAAGGCACAAAACATAACTAAAAGAAATAAAACATAAAGATCACCCCATCTATGATCAGTGCAAATCAACAATCATCTCAACCTTAATTGAAAATAAACCCTATATTACGAAATTAAAACATAAAAAAAAAAACAACTAAAAGTCTCAAATCCAACACAATTCAATCCAACTAAAATAGATAAGCTAACGAAGTGACGAGCACTAAAAGTACTCCCTCAATTATCTGGATGAGGAGGGGGACGAGGCTGACACGGTGCCCAAGAGATATAGGCACCAGGTGAGGTAGGGAACTGAAAGTTAAACATCATCGTGAGCATCTCCTCCATATTATTCGAATGTTCTCGTACGTTCTCTTCAAAGTACTCCCTCCTACGTTGTCCCTCGTGGATCTCCCTGATCTGCACTCATTGCCTCTGTTGTTCTTCTCTTATTTGTCTTATTTGCTCTCCATGCAGGGTCTGTGTGTGCCTTATCTCTCGAATCTCCCTTTCAAAGAAATTCCAATTTGCCTCTCCTATTCCTTGTCCCATGAACTGATGTTATTTCTGCTCTTCTTCAAACTGTGGAGGTTCAGGAGCATGTTTTTCAAATTCCACTTGCTGATGCTGAGGGTCTTCTCCATTTCCCTCATCCATAGCTACGGGCTCGGCTCTCAAATTTGCCAACTCACAATTTTCTTCAACACGCATTTGCCTTAGCACTGCTTCCACTCCTTCCCGATTTCTTCGATAAAATTCCCTCACGACAGTAGAGTGTTGCACACTTGCCATTGCAAAATTTGTATTTTTCCTTTGAGCAAAAACTGATGTCAACTCCGGAGCAGGTAAAGGGAATGAGGCTCCTTTGTCTTGCCTCAAGCAATATCTATCTCCTATCAAAGCTAAGAACTCCATCCTCATTAAATGGTTGTAATTGAGCCCCTAACTATTCATCCTATTCTCCATTCCTCTTAGATCAATCCCTAATCCTTGAGCTATCATTGTAACTATCCCTCATAACATTATTCATTGTAAAGTTTGCCTCTTCGCTACCCGTTCTACATGGTGGATAAAATGGGCTGCCATATTCAAATCAAGCTCGTGGTACAAACAATACATGATGTAGAGTTGTTTCTCACCTACTGATCCACCTTCGTAACGTGCCACCACTGTGTTTGAGACAATCTTCTCCAAATATCTCATTATGGGATTCCTAATAGCTGTCCCCTTTGAGGAACTAGTGATGTAATCTGCTGATTCTATTCCATCATTGACTAACAACTTCCACCAACTTTGCTGATTGAATCCCCCTCCTTCATAAAAATGACCATGATTCTCACAAGGGGGCATCCCATAAACCTATTCAAAATATGGATGGGTACATTCTCTCTCAACTCATTATTCAGCTGGAAGGTTACTGATGTGGGGAAGCCGTTCCCTTTCTTTTTCACTTGAAGAGTGCTCAAGAATTCAGCTGTAAAGTGATGATAGGTAGGAGGTTCTTGTCAAAGAACGCCTCCTTCCCTTTCCTACTAAACATTCTTCTCAAGTCAGCTTCTATCCCAAGCCCGGTCATAGTTTCCTGATTCTGAAATCTAGTTGGCCTGATCTTAGGAAATATGGCTTGCCACCTCAAAATGTATTTCTCCCAACCTTCCTCGAATTCTACTCCAAAGTAATCAGGATGTATCCCATCTTCCATCAACTGGGCATCTAAGTTGGCCAATTCTCCCTCAGTTTCCACAATGATAAAATCTTCATTGCATTTTTGAACCCTTCTTTCAGCCATCTGCAACATTCAACAAGTTCAAATTACACTCAACTTCATCATAGTGTTGATGCTTAAACATAGAATCATCACTCATACTTCAACTAAGCGTTAATCCTAATCATACTTTGATGTTTCATGACAACACCCCTTATCAAACTACAATTCGCATGCTCAATCATGGAAAAAATGGAACAAGCAACGGAACAAAATTCTCACTCAATCCAACAAGAGCATCTTTTCATGTTCATAAATTTCATCACATATTCCACCTCATGTTTGCATTAATCATCCAACAATATCAACAATGCTTCTTTGTTCATGTAAAGTCCTCAAATAGATTCAAAAATTAACTTAGGCATTTCATCGAACACTTGGTATGCAACAATTTTCAAAACAATTTTCAAAAGAATACCAAACACCCTTATGCTCAAATCCTCAATACCTAAGCTATTTCATATCAATGCAATCATCAATGAAACATTATCAATCAATTTATTTCACCATATATACCTAAATTCATCAAAATCCAAAAATCTCTAAATTCAAATATTATGAACCCCCTAATTTTACTCAAATGAAATCATCAATCAATACTTGCAAATTTGTATCCTATAATATCAAACATGTTCTAAACATGCTCTCATTCAAATCCCATACAAAGATTTCGACATTCGAACATTCAATTGAGAACTAGGGCAAGAATTTCATACCTGGATTTCTTGGAATGAATAGACGATCTTGATGTAAAGACTTTGAGAAACACACTCTAAACCACTCAATCTTACCACTTGTTTCTTGCTCTCAGTCGAATCTGTGGTTTCGGAGAAGGGTTAGACAGAAGAAATGTGTTCGAAGGCAAATGGAAGTGAAGGGCGTGTTCTAAAATCGGGTTTATAAATTCTGACTTCAGACACGACTCGGTCCGAGTTCCGCACACAGCCAGGGGTGGCCGTGTTGTGTTTGCAGACGACAGAGCACGACTTTTCTGGACAGGCCCGTGCACGGTACACGGGCCGTGTAGCTGCATTGAACATGGGCCGTGTACTGAACTCGCCCTCGATCTGGGCGAGTTCGTGTTTCTGATGATAGTACACGGCTAAACCCTACATGGTCGTGTACTGTACATGGTCCGAGTTCCTGTACACTGCTTTCTTCAATTTTTCAACTTCGAACCTTGCCTTTCCCTATTTTTATGTTTTCAATGCTCCCTATTTATGCTCAAAATTCAATCACATCATAAGCTCAACACTTAGTATCAAAATTAAAAGGATTATCAACTTCAACACCACCAAAACGGACTAAAACTACACCGAACTCATGAGAAAATTTTCAAATTTGATCAAAAACACAAGAATGTATGCAAATATAACATATCATATCACACCATATCCCCCCAAATTTAAATTGAAACAAGAGTTCAAAGTAAGTTTGCAAAAAGTGGTACGATATACCATTACACTTCAATGAGGCATTCCTTGTATCTTCAATACATCTCTTCTCACAAGCACAATCCCCCTACAAGACTAAAAATGCAAAACAAGAAAAATTAATATTTACAATCTACAACTACTAAAAGGATACGAGCTTTCAAGAGGTGAAGATATCCACATATACCAACTCCCGTTGAGAGGGAGAATGATAATGTTTCACCCTATGACCATTAACCACAAAAGCATTTCTGTCCGATCCTTCAAGTTTTATTGAGCCATCATCTCTCACTTCAATCACCAAGTCAGACCGGTCCATTTCGAACGAAGTTTTCTGGAGAATAATTTAAGTCTTGAATTGAACAATAGAACATTATCCCCCGGAATAAACTCCTTCGTTTTGATCCTATCATCGTACCATCTCTTGAGTTTTTCCTTCAAAATCCTCGAGCTTGAGTAAGCTTCCTCTCTAAATTCCTCTAGTTCAGCCAATTGAAGACACCTTTTCTTCCCAGATTCCTTCTCATCAAGGTTCAACTTCCGAAGGGCCCACAATGCCTTGTGCTCCAATTCCATGGGTAAATGACATGCCTTTCCATATACAAGCTTATATGGTGAAAATCCAAGAGTGGTCTTATAAATCGTTTGATAAGCCCATAGAGCATCGTCAAGCTTTGAAGACCAATCTCTTCGATTACCATTGACCATCTTTTCAAGAACAAGCTTTACTTGCCTATTTGACACTTCCGCCAAGTTATTGGTTTGAGGATGGTAAGGTGTTGAAACCTTGTACTTCACTCCATATCCCATCAAAAGCTTTTCAATGATTTTGATTTCGTTAATGAAGTGAGATCCCCCATCACTAATCATCACTCTTGGCACTCCAAATCTAGCAAAGATGTTCTTCCTCAAGAAGGCTTTCACCACTAGAGCATCATTTGTCCTTGTCGGAATTGCTTCTACCCATTTGGAGACATAATCCACTGCGAGCAAAATGTACAAGTACCCATTGGATGGTGGAAATGGTCCCATGAAGTCCATCCCCCATACGTCAAACACTTCAACTTCAAAAATATTCCTCATGAGCATCTCATCACGTTGCCCAATACTTTCAATTCTTTTGCACCTATCACATCCCTTGATATACTCCTTGCAATCTTTGAACAAGATTGGCCAAAACAACCCCGATTGAAGAATCTTTGCTCCCGTCTTTTGAAATCCAAAATATCCTCCACAAGGTGAACTATGACACATCTCCACGACACTCAATTTCTCATCCTCCGGGATAAACCTCCGTATGATTCCATCCTGACAATTCTTGAACAAAAGAGGATTATCCCATAAGTACTCCTTGACATCATGATAGAACTTCTTTCTTTGAGATTCGGTGAGATGATCCGGCTTGAGGCCACAAGCTAAATAATTCACAAAATCCGCATACCACGGCCTTTCGGTCTCACACAAAGTGTACATCCTTTGAAAATCAACTAGAAGAATTTTTTCATCTGGAAATACATCCTTAATGAACTCCATAGTTCCTTCTTCATCAATATTTTCTAAGCGTGACAAGTGGTCGGCTATAATATTTTCAACTCTCTTCTTGTCACGTATCTCCACATCGAACTCCTGCAACAAAAGAACCCAACGAATTAGTCTTGGTTTAGCATCTTTCTTGCTCATCAAATACCTAATGGCGGTATGATCCGTATAAATAATCATTTTTGTGCCAACTAGGCATGGACGAAATTTTTCAAAAGCATAAACCACGGATAAGAATTCTTTTTCCGTTGTGGTATAATTCTTTTGATTGGCATTGAACGTCTTTGATGCATAGTAGATCGCTCGAAACTTCTTCTCCCTAACTTGACCAAGAATCACTCCCAAGGCATTGTCACTTGCATCACAATGGAGCTCAAAAGGCTTACTCCAATCGGGAGAGACGAGGATTTGAGACGAAATTAAGGTTTCTTTGAGCACCCTAAAAGCATCAAGACATTCATCATTAAATTCAAATTGAGCATCTTTTTCAAGCAATTTACACAAAGGTTTGACTATGTTAGAAAAATCCTTTATAAAACGTCGATACGGTGTGGCCAAGGAACGATCTAACCCCTTTTTCATTCTTAGGTGGGGGAAGATGTTCAATGGCTACAACCTTCACCCTATCAACTCTCAAACCTCTTTCCGATATATGATGCCCAAGTACGATACCCTCTTGAACCATAAAATGACATTTTTCTTAATTCAAGACTAGGTTCATATCTTGACATCGCTGCAAAACCAAAGAAAGATTAGCCAAGCATTTATCAAATGAAGACCCAAAAATGGAAAAGTCATCCATAAACACTTCCATCACATTTTCAATCAATCCTCCAAAGATAGCCATCATGCAACGTTGAAAGGTGGCAGGGGCATTACACAACCCAAAATGCAATTTATAGAAAGCAAACGTGTCATACGGACAAGTAAAAGTTATTTTCTCTTGATCCTCGGGGGCTATCATGATTTGGTTATGCCCCGAGTAACCTTCTAGAAAATAATAATACTAGTATCCCGCCAACCTATCAAACATTTGATCAATAAAAGGTAAAGGGAAATGATCTTTATGAGTATTTTCATTAAGCTTCTTATAATCACAACAAACTCTCCACCCCGTTTTCACCCTTGTAGCAAGTTCTTCATCAAATTCCGTTTTAGCAATGTTTAATCCCCCTTTCTTAGTCAACACATGCAAAGGACTCACATGCGGACTATCACTTATGACATAAACAATGTTAGCATCTAACCATTTCAAAACTTATTTCCTAACAACCTCTTGCATAATGGGGTTCAAACGACGTTGAGGTTGTATGCATGTTTTACTATCATCAATCAATCTAATGTGATGCATACAAATAGTGGGACTTATACCTTTCAAATCATCAAGACTCCACCCTATAGCACTTTTATGGTCTCTAAGCACCCTCAATAATTTATCAAGCTTTAGAGGTGAAAGGGATGATGATACAATTACCGGAAAGATTTTGTTATCCCCCAAGTATGCATATATAAGATGATCAGGTAGTGGCTTCAACTCATCTTTTCCTTTTTCAACTTTTGACTCTTCATTCTCTATTTCCAAAGGAAGATATTCCCTCTTTCCATAGTACATCATCTTGACTTCATCTTCTTGCATTTCCCTACAAGCATTCAATTCATGTAAGCAATCATTTATATCATCATCTTCTAGAAAATAAAAAGATGAGTTAGAATTAAGATATAAAGTAAAAGAATGGCTTTTGCTTGTTTCGAGAGGATCTTTAGATAAGAAGAATGATAAGTTCTCTTGAACAATCTCATCAATCAATTCAATTCTTCTACACTCCTCTTTCTCATCCGGATGCCTCATCGCATTTCTTAATGAAAACACCACTTCTTCTTCATTTACTCTCAATATCAACTCCCCCTTGTGCACATCAATTAAAGCTCTTCTTGTGGCAAAAAATGGACGCCCCAAAATTAATGAACATTTGCATCCTCGTCCATGTCAAGCACTACAAAATCTACCGGGAATATGAACTTTTCAACTTTAACTAACACATCCTCAACTACTCCCTTAGGATAAGTCAAAGACCTATCTGCAAGTTGCAATGTAACGGACGTAGACTTTACTTCCCCTATACCAAGTTTCTTAAAGATGGACATATGCATCAAATTGATACTAGCCCCAAGATCACAAAGAGCTTTATGCACTTTACTCTTCCCCATTTCGCATGGTATGACAAAACTCCCCGGATCCTTGAGCTTTGGAGGCAACTTCTTTTGAATTATGACACTACACTTCTCCGTCAAGTTGACGGTCTCATTCTCCACTAAGCACTTTTTTCTTGCCATGATGTCTTCAAAAAACTTAGCATAGTGAGGCATTTGTTTCAAAGCATCCGCAAAGGGTATATTGATGTGAATTTTCTTGAAAATCTCCAAAAACTTTATAAATTTTTCATCAAGGCCCTTCTTCAAAAATCTATATTGAAAAGGGATGGGCACTTGAGTTTTTGGTATGCCCCAACTATCCCTTTCCAACTCCACTTAATTCTCTTTCTTTTTCAACAACTTCCGACTCATCCACTTCCGTTTCATCATTTTCTTTAGCTTCAACTTCACCGTCTTCCACAAACTCTTCCTCAACCCCTCATAGTTTGCTCCACTCCTCAAAGTGATTGTCTTGCATTGCTCTTTTGGATTTACAATAGTGGTAGAAGGAAAATTTCCTTTCACGTTCGCACTAAACAAACTAGCAAGTTGACCAACCCAGTGCTCCAAGGCTTTGAACCTTCTATCATTAGCTTCATCAATTTTTCTTCTTGTCTCATCTTGAGCTTTGTTCGATGCAATCAACTTCTCAATGAGTTCTTTTGTGGTGGCATTTCCTTCATTATTTGGTGATTTAGCTCCCGGATGATACTTCGGAGGATAAGCAACCGCATTACTCTAGTTTGAATAAGAGAAATTATCTTGCCTCCTTTGTTGTTGTGCGTATGAGCTTCCACTTCCTTGATTATTGAAACCTCCTTGCCTTGGTGGGTAGTTTCCTTGGTTGTGGTTGAAATTACCTTGATGATTGTTTTGATAGTTACCTTGGTAATTCCTTCCATGCATGTATTGAACATCCCCCACACGTGGCATTGTCATAGCCCATTGTTCCCCACTAACACTATTCATAGGAAGTACACTTTGATCAATTTGGCCTTCCACCAAGTTAACTTCTTGATTCATACCTTGACTCAAGCTCATTTGCCTCATTACCTCCGCCGCTATCATCTCAACACTTGGCAAGCTTGACTCCATACTAGCACTCTTCACACTAAATTGTTGCCCTTGATCGACGCTCTCAAATCCATAGCATCCACTTACCCTCTTCGATGACCATTGATATACATTTGTAGCAATTTCATCAAATATCCTTATTGTCCTTTCCAGAGTCACTCCAAGTATGGATCCACCCGCCGAAGCATCAACATACATTCTTTGACTATTCACCAAATCTTGGTAGAAAAATCCAACTTGTTGATTTTTCGGGAATCCATGTTGTGGACACTTACGTAGCATATCCTTAAACCTTTCTCACGCTTCATAAAACTCTCTTGAGACATTTGCTTGAATTGAGTGATCAAGCTCTTCATTTGAAGCGTTTTAGAAGGAGGGAAGTACTTGTTCAAGAACATTTGTGCAAGCTCCTCCCAAATGTTACACGTACCTGGCGTGATGGTAGATAACAATGTTCGAGCGCGATCCCTCAACGAGAATGGAAACAACATCATCTTAATGCGATCCTCGCTCACTCCATTCATCTTCACGGTGTTGGCAATCTCAATAAATTGAGCTAGATGAGCATTAGGATCCTCAATCGAAGTTCCACTAAATTGTTGCTCTCTCACCATTGAAATCAAGCTCGCTTTAATTCAAAGTTGTTGGCATTGATCGGTGATCCCATCATTTGTGGCATTGCTCTTGGCATAAAGAAATTCCGGATCATCCTTGGATCTACTTGAGGCCCTCGATGCACCGGAGGTGGTGGTGGAGGTGCATAAGCATGTTGAAAACCTTGTTGAAGCGTAGCTTGTTGCACCATTTATTGAAGTAAAGCTTGATTGTTAAACTCTCCAAATTGTTGATAAGCTTGTTGAGGAAGATTAACATTGACTTGGGTGCTTGTGCGTTGTCTTACACATTTTGCACTCCGTCTCCATCATACTCAACATTTACACACTCTTCTTGATTGTTCTCCATAAGATTACTGTTTTTGGTTTTGCTTTCCTTTCTCTTTTTTCTCAAAGTGTGTTCAATCTCTAGATCAAGAGGTTCAACTTGTTTACCCTTGGACCTTGTGTGCATACACCTTCAAAATAAGAGAGTTAGAACAAAGTTTTCAAAGCAAATACAAGTAAATGAACAAATAAAAAAAATGTCTCTAGTAAGATTACTCAAAACGATCATTCTTCAAGCTACTAGCAACTGTTGCCTCCCCGACAACGGCGCCATTTGATTAGCCATAACTTGTAGTCGGGTTGACCAATTCAAGAATTTATCGAACCACAGAGAGGTAGGTACTAGTGCTTAAGCGATCTCACGTTTGTTGTAATTTTATAGAGACGAATCATCAATAGCGTGGTTGTTCAAACAAGTAAATAGAATTAATCAAAGCAATGCAAGCAATGATCAAACAAACAAGATAAATGGATGGAATGTGATTTACCAAATTAAGCAAAAGTGTGATTAACAACAATTAAGCAATGAAAAATCTTAGGATACATGCATTAAACTCATATGAATCAAGGGTATTAGTTAAGGACCAACTCTAGATTCATCTAAGCTCCTTCTCAAGATGAATATTATATTAATTACAATTAGCACAAAGGTTGGTTCTCATTTAAACAATTCCAATAAGGTACTAAGTTTGAAATAAGAATCCCTTCACACAGTTAATCAACCTCTCGATTAAACCAACCGCATGTCCTATCAAAGGGTGGATTCTAAACTCTAAAGGATTTCTCAATTTCTTCACAATTTATAATGGACATGAAGTGTTTGATGAAATGATTCACTCAAATGTCCTAATCACATAATTGATTTCTCAATCTAATCATATATTTAGATCATCTAAATACACAAATCATCAAAACATCAAGATCTAAAGCATCAATGATAGGAAATCAATTAACCCAATCAACATATGAATTTAAATACATAGATTCCAAAATTTAACCACAAACTTTCATGTTGTTAATCCCACAAGGAAGAATAGCCTACAATCTTCATAAGATCCTTAACATAGACATTAAAAACCTTACAAATCATGGTAAACTAGAGGATTAACACTAAATTGGGATGAAAACTCCCTTGGATTGACTCCAATTGAATCTCCTTCCTTCGTTTGGTGATCACCCACTCTTCCTTGCTTCTTCACTTTATTTGGATGGTAGAATTTATGGAGAGATGATGTAGGATCAAAGTAATGATGAAAGGGATGAAGATTATGGTGCAAAATCAAAGGAATGGTGTGTGAGGTGTGTGAGCAGCCAATAATTCGGTTCTGGAATTGATCAAATGTTAAATGGAGTGGTATTTATACCCTTGGAGACCTTGTAGAAAGATTCTGAAAATTTTCTGAAATTTTACACCTACACGACTCGAGTCCAGTACACGGTCCGAGTCGTGTTTAGGGTTCTGGTCAACGAAAGAATTTAGACAGCGCACGGCTCGTGCGCAGTACACGGCCACGGGGGTGGCCGTGTTGTGATCTCTGATGACCGCGCATGGCCAACTCTTACAGGCCCGTGTGCGGTACACGGACCGTGCGCACTACACGCCCCGTGTTTGTGCAACTTTGCTTCCTTCTTTCTCCCGACTCCGTTTTTGCTCCATTTTTCACCTGTTTTAGCATTTAAAAGTTTATTCACACATAATTCCATAAACACACATAACACCACCAAAATACACATAAATACAGATAAAACAATATGAAAAATACACACAAAAATGCACTAAAATTTAGGTGAAAATAACGACAATCACTCAACCCCATCTTTGTTTTATTAATTTTGTTGAATCAATCTGTTTTACCAATCTCCTTGGATTCGACTCTGCTTAATTATCACTATGTCTAGTAGTATTTTAGTAGGTTATTATTTGTTGGTTTCGACACCAATCGATTAAAGAATATAAAATGGGTGGGTCTTCACCGTCTCGCGGATCTCTTATTGCCGCCTGTAACCACCGCATTATCGCCTAATTTCGTTAATGAATATTAAAGCGGTGCACTTAGCTTCATTACCTGCCATTTTAATTCCTTTTCATAATAAATTTTTAAAAAATAATTAGTACTTTAAATTATGAAAGATAATATATACTATATTATTTTATTTATTATAAAAATATTTTTACTTTTTATTTTTTTACATATTATTTAAGGCAAAAACTTCTGTGCACCCGGGCGCGCGTACCATATTCCGTGTCCCTTTAGAATTTTGTGTTAAATTGTATACTCTTTAGTATAAATATGTGTACCCTTTATTTTCTAAAGAAAATTATTGTGTGTATCTGGGCGCATGGACAACACTCCGTGCGCCTTTAGAATTTTGTGTTAAATTATATATCCTTTAGTATAAAATGTGTACCCTTTATTTTCTAAAGAAAAAAATATTAATGAAAAGTGTATACCCTTTAGAATAAAATGGTGTACCTTTTATTAATTAAAGTGTATACCCTTTAGACCAAAACAATGTACCCTTACCCATAATACTAAATTTCTAAAGGCACACAAAATGTGTTCCCGTGTGCCCAGGCACACGCAAACCTCACTCATTATTTACCATAAAATTATTTATTTAAATGATTATTAGTTTTCATTAATCATGAATCACTTTTTGTTACAAATAAATTTTTATTTTCTATCTGTTCTATTAATTATTCACCAAATAATTCAATTGGTCAGGTATCACTTTCCATTGATTATGTATCATATTTTGTTAAAAATGTTATCACTTTTTATTTGTCCAATTATTTTTTCATGAAATATATTTGAATTAATTGATTATCACTTCTCATTAACTAAGTATCACATTTTTATTAAAGATGTTATCACTTTTATTTATCTGTTATTTTTTAATGAAATATATTTCAATTAATCGGTTATCGATCACTTTTCGTTGACTGTGTATCACATTTTTGTATAAATATTATCATTTTTTATCTGTCATATAATTAGTTTTTCATGAAATTGTTTAATTGGTTGATTATTAGTTTTAATTTATTAGATATCACTTTTTAAAAAAAATATTTTCACTTTTTATCTATATTTTTAATTATCATGAAATAATTTAGTTGATTATCATTTTTTTTATTGATTATGGGTCACTTTATATTAAAAACGTAATCACTTTAGGTTTAAAAAATAAGTTAATTTGATGGTTAACACTTTTTTTTTAAATTTAAATTATTTTTCATTAAAAGTGTTACTACCTTAAAAATACAAAATAAATGAACGAATAATAAAATTTATATTAAGAAGAGAAAATCAATTTCATTTAAAAAAATTATATATATAGCATTTTTATTAATGATAATGATAATAAAAAAAACTATTAAATAATTTTTTATCTTTTTAATTAAAAAATATTGATTTACTTAGGCTTCGAACTTGAGACCACAACACAAGAAACAGTTTTTTTTTTTGGTGGTTGGAGGGGGGGGGGGGGGGGGGGGGTGGGGGGGGTTGGTTTAGAACTTAGAAGTCGCAAGAATTTTTATGGCCAGTTGATGATGTGATGCATCCCCATATACACACATTCCATTATTTATTTAGGTAATTGTTTAATATAAAGCAAAGACTTGTGTGAGACCGTCTTACGTAAAGACACACGTGAGATAATCAGAAAGTGATAACTTTTATATAAAAAAGTGATAATAAATTAATGAAAATTGATAATGTTATTTTATGAATAATTTATAGTATAAATAAAAAGTGATAACATTTTATAGTAAAAGTGATAATAATTTATAAAGAAAGTGAAAAATATTTAAAAAAGTGAAAAGTGGTATCATGTGAGATGGTCTCACGCAAGACATACCCTTAATTTAATAACATCCATACACATAACCATTTTACAACACAATAACATACAGTAAAGATTGACGAAAGATATTAAACAAGTTGAGTACGGCTGGTGTGAATCTTTATTTTATTTTTAAGTATTTTTTATTTAAAAGAGTAATAGTTTATTTTTTTTAAAATTAATTTTTCATGTATTAAAGAATAATCGGTAAATTAGGGTGTGGAGTAATTTTTTTATTTAAATGAATATTAATTTATTTTTTTAAAGAATAATTTTTTATATTTTAAGAAAATGTTATAATCGGTAAAAACATTCTCGTTATTCTCTTCCAAAATAAGAACTTGTTGAAACTCAGTTCGCTAATAATCAATCAAAATCCAGTATATCAAAATCGTACAAATTCCGCTAATATTCAGTCCAATTCCAGTACATCAAATCAAGCAATTGGGGGTGCTGTTCAAATTTCATAATTCACAACCTCCCTCTTAAACATTTTTAAATTAGAATGCTACACCAAAAGAAAAATATCATACTCAGTGTTTTTCATACTTTTTATTAATTAGAATGCTACACCAAAAGAAAAATCATACTCCAGTGTATTTCACACTTTTTATCTCTAAAAATAATAATAAAACATAATATTATCATCTTCACACTACCACAATATTATAATGGAAGCCAACATTACTATAGTGTTGCACAAAACAATACAATAAGGCCAAACAAAATAAGTTAGAATTCAACTCTGACTCGATTCGACTCATTTACACACATGGCCAAACAACTCTAGCTAAACTGTTACTGCAAGTACCATTAAACGGAAAGGGTAGTAGGAGAGATAACGAAGCAGCCAGTTTTTCGATGTAAGCACAACGGAAGGACAAGGATAGAGACGAGGAACAAGAAAGTGGCACCCATGGTGAGAGCAGCAGTGGCGAGTCACTTGCGTCTGCTCACAACGACGAATATTCCAGCTGTGAAAGCCATTGTCATGGTACAAAGGGCAAACCCAAGTAGAGGAATAGCCAAAGTGATGGCATTTATAGCTAATGCAACATCACCCAATTGAGACCAAATGAGAACTGCAGAAACCACAATGGAGGTCAACATGGCCATAGCGTCACACAAAACAAATATTTGGAATCCCTTCTCTTTCAGTAGCGTGGCCATCCCTAAGCTATTGTATCCGCCGGGCATAGTGAATCCAGCTGCAAAATTTACTGTAACTACTAGAATGGATACTAGTAGAAGAGTGTTTACTCTTTCTTTGTAACCATTTGTGTTGAAACTCTTCTTCTTATTTGAAGTTTTAGCATATTGATATCGAGGGGTTCCCGCGGATTCCAGGGCAGCCCAGGTTAAACGCTGATAGAATAAAGAAACATTTTCATATTATATTTCTTAGTGAGTAATGAGAATAGGTAGACTATTATAAATGTAGTGTTTGGTTTGATATTTAAAATGAGTGTAATAGTTGAAGTGAAAGTCATAGAACACAATTTTCATGAGTGATTCCTTCATTTATTTTTAAGGAATCAAATTACTGTAGCTAGAATGTAATTGGCTAAACAAACACCCTCCTCAAACTTTTATTCCCATTCCAGTACTATCTAAACCTCCCAACCAAATAGCCCGTACTACGATTACCTACTTTATATTAAATTATTTTTCTCTATTCACTACATACATATTAAAATATAATTCTCATTCCACTGTGTAAACCTCGCAACTAAACAGCCGGTAATACAACTACTACTTTATATTAAAATATTATTTCTTTCTACTCAATACTCCATCCGTCCCATTTCAATGTTTATATATTTCTATTTTGGGCGTCTCATTTCAATGTTTACGTTTCCCTTTTTGGAATATGAGACCCACCTAAAACAATTAATATATCACCATGGACCCACATCTAATACTAATACACCTACCCACTTTATATTAAATATTACTCCCTTCGTCTCACTTCAGATGACACACTTTCCATTTTGGGCTGTCCCATAAAAGTTTGCACATTTCAAAAAAAGCAAAAAGTAAAAAACAATCACTCTTCCCCATACACATTAATTACAAAAAAATCATCTCTACCTACCATATTTTATCATTTATATATTACATAAAAATACCATTATACCCCTAAAAGTTATCATTTTCTTAATCTCCTTGCCGAAAAGAGGGGTGCAAGCTTTTCAGAGACGGAAGGAGTATATCTTTCCACGCACTATCTATTAAAATATTATACTCCTTAATCAACATGCAAAAAGTAAACGTCAAAACGGGACGGAGGGAGTATACATTAAAATATAGAGTATATTCTTTAATCCCCGTATAAAAAACAAATGTAACTATTATTTCGGGATGGAGGGAGTGCCTCATAGAATGGAGATATGTTGGACATGTTTTGCTCAGCAACATCTAGAGCTGACATTCCATCATCATTGAAAACCTTGACATTCACTCTCTTATCCCATGTCAATGTGTGGACTATCTTGGGATGCAAGACATGGTAGCCAGATGGAGAGGAGTATTTCCATATTTATCTTTCATGTTTATGTAGACCTCAAGTTCAGGATTCTTAAGAACCAAGCTAACAACGTTAGATCTTCCATTCTTAGCAGCAATGTGTAAGATATTGAGACCCTCCCTGTCGAGCACCTCTCTCGGGTCGGGTAAATCTTTAAGCAAAAGACGAATAACACCAACATGGCCCTTCATAGCTGCCAGATGAATAGGTAATGAACCGCTCTTGTCTCTCTGATATGTACTTGCACGGAATTTCCGTCGTAAAATGGGAATGAATCCATAATAACCTAATGATGAGTGAAGGGGGGCCCTCCCTTTGCCATCCCTCGATTTAAAGAAACTGGTTTGTTACTGAGTATGTATCGCAAAACACCTGAAGTAAACATCAAGAATGCGACTGAAAATAATGAAGGTCGTAGAAGTGTTTTCACGAGGTGTGTTTTGATAAAAGGATTTGAGAAAGATTTATACCCCTTCATGTTGATGCAATTCTAAATTATTAGATATATAAATTCAAGATTTTAAATGGATACATTTAAAATCATGGATTTGAGTTTGTTATTTTAATTGTTTTTCTTAAGATTTTCAAATCCATATTCTTATTTTGAAATTATTTCGTTATGATAAAAATATTTTAATATTTAAAAATAAAAAATTAGATAAATTAATTAAAAGAAGAGTCAGTCTCTTGTAAATCGGGTGTATTATAAACCATTGTAAATCATGTGGTTCCCGTAATTTAAACACTCTAATAATATATATCTTATATATACTAATTACGAATACGCTGCTATAAATAACTTTTTAAAAGTATGAGGTGTCGCGACGTAGTTAATTATCGCATATTTTTTATTTTTTTGTTTTAATACTACATATATAATCTTTCTACTTTTAATTTTATTATTATTATTATTATTCATGTATATTTTTAAATCATGTATATCTATAAATTAAATATTATCTTTAATCATATTTTTTGATTAGTTAGGAATAAATAATCAACAAAATATATCCAAATTATTATTATTATTATTATTCATGTATATCTTCAATTAAATATCACCTTTAATCATATTTTTTGATTGGTTAGGAATACTACTTTTATTTTTATTATTATCATTATTATTATTATTCATGTATATATTTAAATTACGTATATCTATAAATTAAATATCATCTTTAGTCATATTTTTTGATTGGTTATAATAATTTATCCGCGTATTACGTGAGAATGTGTACTCGTATATATATATATATATATATATATATATATATATATATATATATATATATATATATATATGATTAGAAAGGGATATCAAAGGATTTACGTGAACTTGATTTGCTTAAGTTTAGGTGTAAAAAGAAATATTTTTAATATTTTTTTAGTTTTTTCAAACCATCCCCAAACTACTGCACCCCCTCCTAATAATATCTAATCTTATTTATACATTACTCTTTTATGCCTGTTGTCTTCAGATTCTTTAAAATGACGTGTAATTTTTTATTTTTTTTTATTTGCAAATAATTTTTTCCTTATTTACTTTCAACTAATTTTTTTAATTTATATTTTTCTTTTTAAATAATGTATGAATATCTTTATTCTCTATATACACTTATTATGATTTATTTATTTAGTATATTAAATATAAATAATTATTAAATCTTTCAATATAAATAAATTAATTAGTACAAATCAAATCATATATGGAGGGAAAAAATAAATATTTTTTAATATTCTCTCCTGCCCCACCTATAAATATTTTTTGTCATTTATTACAAACACACAAATTCGATTCTCCAAGAGGAATAATTGTCTTCTTCAAGTTCCTCTAGAGAATCGATTAAGTAAGTATAAAATTTTATTTTGATGGAGCGACTCAAGTAGTAGAGTGATGAGTTCTTGTGGAAATTCATGTACTTTTGGGTCTGATTTGATACCTCTTTGAGAGTGTTAATTGCTTTTATTTGCATAAGTTTTAATACTTTGAATGTTATTGACTAAAAGGTGTTTTAGAGGTATTTTGTTGTGTTTTGATAGAAAAAATGCTTAAATATACAAAGTTGGAGTGAAGGTGAATAATGAAAGATGTTGAAAAATACGCTTGCTTTGTAGAATTTTTCTGTATTTGTGTAAAAGTCCAAACTGATCAAATGATATATGGTTAGAAAGTCACGAAAGAGAGGATCTCGTGGGTATAAGAATCACTAAAATTAGAGTTTGGATGAAAAAGTTACGCCCAAAACCATGGAGTCGCACAAGTTGCCGTAGACTTGATAGCGAGCACATATGGGATTTCTGCTCGATTTTCATCGAGCGGACATGCTCGATACCGAGCGCTAGGCCTGGACAAAGAAGATTTGACGTAGAAGATTGCTCATTACATACTAAGCAAGCACGCTCGATATTGAGCTTGGGAAAAGAAGTAGACGTCAATCACTCGATCACAATTGAGCGACGTAATTTTGAGGCTCATATCCGTGTAATTTTAAGTCAACTTCACGATACATCCGATCATAATATAAAAAGAAGGTTTCTGATCAGAATTAGACATACCATCAGAGACAGACATTCTAGAATAGATTGACATATTTCATCCTTCACCTTCAACATCACCCATCATTCTTTGGAGAAGAATCTAGACGGTGTTACCTACTTGGTCGGAGACAATGATTCTGGCACTGACAAAGATTGAAGAAGAGGAGTCCAATTTTAGGGTTCTTTATTTTTCAGTTTTGTTTTCTGCCTTAATTAGACTAATGGTTAGGGTTTATTGCTTACTTACTATTTACTTCGTAATATCATGGGCTAAGTCATTCATGAGTGATGTTAGGAATTTAGATAGTTGAATTATGTGATTTGATATTTTTTTACTTGGATTTACAACACTACAAAATATCTATTTCTTTATTAAAGAAACATTTTGAGACTTCTATAATGGTGTTTTGAATTATTATTCCAGTGATAATTTATGAAATTAGCTCGAATTAAATAATTATTAAGAATATTGATTTTTACACGAGTGTAGATATTTTATGTGACAGTCTTAGGGGATTAATGCATATATAGCCTAAAACTGCTAGACAATTAATAGGGAATATTAATTATGGGTAAATTATGAACACCCCCTCGAGGTTTATGCAAACTACCAAATAAACCTCATAGTTTGAAAAACTACCGATTACCCCTCCCCTTTGACTTGCCTCTATTTTCTTCTTAATTTAAGTATAATTAGATGTACTGTGGCTCTTGCACGGCATCTGTTGAATCCTTTGGCTATGGTTGCCACGTTGTGTTGACCTGGAAAGGAGATATTGCATTGGAAGCTAAATCATTAATTAGAGAACTTTCTTACTCCTAATGAGAAGTATGGAATGGTTGAATAAGTTATGGTAGATGTAACGAACCAAGTGGGTGTTGATAAATGACATATGATTAGAGTTGATGGATGACTTTCATGATCGGCACCTATCATTATTCAAATTAAATATAAGTTAAAGGGGGTAATTGGTAGTTTTTCAAACCACGAGGTTTATTTGGTAATTTGGACAAACTTTGAGGGGGTGTTCGTAATTTACCCATTAATTATTTGGTAAAACATCATTATTAGGTAATTGATAAGGAGGGATAGGATTAGTAACCGATCTTGGATACACTTTGTGTTACATCTCCTAGTATACGAATTAGACGAGTGACACGTGTACGTAGAAGAAAATTACAACCATTACCCACAAGAGTTTAAGCTTTCCTTTTAGAGTATATGTTTTATGATATCATACGTGTCAATCATCTAGTGCTGCGCAACAAGAGATGTAACACCAAAATGTAATAGGAGAACCAAACCGTTAATAACCTAGTACATAAGAAAGGGAACGCCTTGATAGCGTAAGTACCTATAGAGGGAGGGGGAATTAGTTACTCCCTCCATCCCAAAGTTGTCTCCTGCGACGAGGCGCAATGCCATGATGTTGTAATCTCAAATAGTTGTGATTGTTCACTTTGTGTAGAATTGATTTGATTTCACTCCTTGAAAATAGTAGTAATAAGGTTTAATCAAATCCCTTTAATTAAGGGATTTCCATTTGAGAGAATTTAGATATAAAAAAGGGGTTTAATTTGAAAGGAATTATTGCACTAAGGGAAAAACTTGTGTGCCCGGAGGCACACCGTGCGTCCTTACTCTTTATTATTAAATTATAATACTAAAGAGTATGTGTGCACGGTGTGCCCTGGGAACAAGAGACCAACTCTTGAAATAATGTAGTTGAGTGTAATATTTTGGATGGTGTGCATGTATAAATAATTTTGATTTATGCAATGTATATATAGTAATAACTAGTATATCAAAGATCACGTATTTTTTATTTTTTTTAAATATTTTCTTATTTAAATAATGTAATTATTTTTTTATTAATTAATCTTACTTAGGTAATAAATTTTTAAATATATATATAGAAATTAAGAATAAAATCCCAAAAAAGTTATAGTATAGTGTGATATATCAACTTTTACCCAAGTTATATGTCACATTATAAAAAGATAAAAGTTATAATTTGTTATAATTTTTTTCTTTACACGACAAAGTCTCTTGTGAGACGTTACTTACGTGAGACGGTTTGTGAGACGTGTTAAACTATGTTTATTATTTAAATAAAGTATGTTTAATGGTTGTTAAAATATGTTTTCTAAAGTATGCTGGATTATGCATTAAAATATGATTTTAGCGTGTCATAATATGATTTATTATTAATATACTTTAATTATAAATAAGTATATTTTATCTATATAATAAACATATTTTAATGATGGGTCGAACAGTCTCACAAATAACTCAGCTCACAAGAGAGTGTCACTACACTAATTTTAATGCATTTTATTTGAAATGCTTAATAGCTATTTTTTCAATACATTAATTCTATAACTACACTTTATAATATCTATTAATACATTTCAATAAATATATTATTACAACTCCTTTAACTACACTATTATACTATATATCTATTAATACATTAATCAATAAATGTATTAATATAACATTATTAATAAATGTGTTGTTTTTTTTTTTAAATTTATAAAGTTTATAAAATAATAAAATAGATACGTATAATTTATTAATGAATTTTGATTTAATATTATATAATATAATTATAAGTTAATTAATGAAATAAAATGAATAATTAAAATTATAACTTGTATTAAATTTAGTATATATATATATATATATATATATATATATATATATATATATATATATATATATATATATATATATAGTATATCATTATAATTACAATTTTTTATTAAAATTATTATTACGTAACCGAATGAGTAATAGGTAATGTAAATTCATAATTAATTTATAGTTTTTTTAATATTTATTATAGGTTGATATAAAAAAATAGTATTAATTAAAAATAATTTAATTAGTAAAAATAAAAAAACGAACAATTTTTTATTAATTAAAGAAATTATTATTTGTAATCTTAATCTTAATTTTAATAATAATTATTTAATTTTAATCATAATTATAATATTTGTAAATTTATTTATTTGACCATTAAAGTTAAACTAAAAATTAAAATAAAAATAAAAACAACAACTAAAATTAAAATGAAAATTAAAAAACTATAGTAAAAATAAAAAAAAATAAAAAAACTAATGTAAAAATATAAAAATAAAATAAAACTAATGTAAAAATAAAATTGAAAAAAAAAACTAACGTAAAAACAAAAACAAAAACGAAGTAAAGATATTTGTTTATATACGAAATTTGAGAATAAAATTTATTACTAAGTTCAATTGGCTTATTCTAAGTTCGAATGTTATTCAGGATCCAAGTTCGAATCCTATGAAAACAAATTAATTTATTAATTTTTCATTTTTTTTATTAAATTTGTTATTTAATTTTTTTTTAATTATTTTAATTATTAAATTTATCTTTAATTAAGTATAGCTTAAAATAATATATAATGACAATAAAAAGTGTATTGATAGGTTGTGATCTAATAATACATTGGAATAGAAGACATTTTGTAGAAATGTCATTATATATTAAATGTATTATTAGCATTTCACACATTATATTTATCAATGTCATAATAACTCATTTTTCTAGTAGTGTCTTGTGAGACGTTACTTAAGTGAGATATATAAATATTTTATTAATGAGTGACACATAGGAGAATGGAGAAAATTACATCTTAAGTCAATATATAAACTTTAAGGGCAAGGTTCTGTCAAGTGTCAATATATAAATAAATGTCACAATATACTATATCACATCAAAATGTCACGGAACATCTGTATTGTTAAAGTGAGGCTGTTTAGGGTCACTCAAATTCTCCATTATACTTTACTATTACATCTGCTTTTAGGGCGACGGAGCCCCATATGCTGGACACACACTTATTTGAAACCGCTTCATGAATCTCATTATATTTCACATAACTCAATTACTGATACGCTATCAATTTATTACATTTTGTATGATCAATGAATTATATCTATATATAATTCATTGATCGATAAAAAGTAATACTCTTTTATCATATTTATAAAATACTAAATAACTCAGAACAACTAATCTTTCATTTGTACAAATGGAATTATCTATTCCATTATATGTTTCATCTCATATTCTATCTATTATATTCTTGTCATGTGTCATAATCAATGCCCAAATTTTCGCCACATGCTCCATGAGCTTAATAGTCATTAACTAGGTTATAGTATTTTAATAGAATATAAGTTATAAAATAGAAAGTGGAATACCAAAGTGGAATAGGGGATTCGCACCGCCTCTCATACTATATTTACAGAAGTGCACTGCTACATAAAAAACCTAACTTAATTTTATTATTTATAAATTACCAAAAAAACCATAATATATCTTTAAAAGTAACATCGTCTGTATAAATCTTAAAAAAAAATGTAAAGATTGCTTTTTTCGAATAAATAGAGTAATATTTATAATAAAAAATAATAATCATCATATTTCAAATATGAATAATTTATTCATATAACATTTTTAATTGAAAAATATACTTATCAAGAGAAAGTTATATATATATATATATATATATATATATATATATATATATATATATATATATATATATATATATATATATATATATATATATATATCATGAATAATTAATATTATAAATAAAAAGTGATAATATTTTTAATAAAAGAATGATACTTATTTTTATAAAAAAAGTGATAATTACCGTCAATTAAATTATTTTATTAACAAATATATTTATAAGGCAAATAAAAAGTACTAATATAATTTATAAAAAGTGATTCATGATCCTAAAAAGATGATAATTTTCCAATTAAACTGGAGTATTTCATAAAAACAATCAATATGAAATAAAAAGTGATGATAATTTTAATTAAAAATTACACTCCCAATAAAAAAATTGATATATATTTATTGGGTGAGACTCCTGTGCATCCGGGCACAGGAGTACATTCCGTGCGCCTTTGCAATTTTCATGCCCTTTTGCAATTTTAATTTCTAGTAATACATAGGTTTAAATAGAATTGGAGGGGGAGAGTTGTGTTCACATGGGGCACAGAGTATTCCTCCGTGTCCTCCGGGGGCGCAGGAGTTTTTGCCATATTTAATCGAATTAGAATTACTAAAAATGAGGCAATTGCCAAAAATATCCAAAATAAATAGGGAAAAATAATTGTTATCCATAAAATAAATTGTATAACTTTCATATCCAATTGTCCATTTTTGGACCAAAATATCCCCACACTGTTTAAAGCTATGTCAGAATCGTCAGATTCGGTGTCGAAACCCCAACATAGCATTCCTACAGGGTGGTCGGATGTCGGATACGATATCAAAACCAGGACATAGCATTCCGACGTGATGAGGTTATTTTGGTCCAAAAATAAACAATTTGATATGTATACAAATTAATTAATGGATGCTAATGATTTCCAACCAAAAAAATCGGTTAAATGTGCTAGTCTCCCTCACAAAATTTATAAAAGGTGAGTATTGTAATAGACCGTCTCTCAAATTTTCTTATGTGAGACGATCTTATCTATACATTTACAATTTAAAAAAAAAAAGTGGCGGGCGGCAGTGGTAATAACAATGCACAGGCAATCCATTCTTCCTTTTTTTTAAGTGTAAGTTCACCGACTGTTCTTTATTTTTAAGAAAAGACTTGTACGAGACCGTTTCACGAATTCCATTTCGTGAGACGGATCTTTTTAGATCCAAATTGACCGCCTTTTAGAAGCCTTACTAATTAATTGTCATCTTCCAAGTGTTTTCTGGCTATTGCCAATTTGGCAAATTCGGTATACATGTTGTGGTTAACTTCTCGGGTTCTATTTGAGAAGCAATTTTTTTTCTCTTTTTTTTGGTTTAAATGTGATTATTTTTCTTTTAATTTAGCTTTTACTCCATTCAATCACAAAACTACTGTTATATAGTATGAATTATGACAATTAGAAAAAAATATTTTTAATTAATTAAATAATTTCTATTTTCGTAAATTAAATTTAATTATTATTTCAATTTAATAATTTTATTTTTTTTAAAATTAAAATCAAACCTTTTTTAGGCTAAGACTTGTATGAGATGGACGGAAAATGATAAATTTCATAAGGAAAAATGATATTAAATTAATGAAAAGTGATAATGCAATTTTATGAATAATTTATAGTGTAAATGAAAAGTGATAACATTTTTATAGTGAAAGTGATAACTATCTTGAAAAGTGTAAAATGATTTCACATAAGATTTACCCTATTTTTAAAATTGAACTGAGGTAAAGTGATAACTATTTGGAAAAGAAAATGCACAAAAAATTTTTATAAGATAAATAAAAAGTGATAATATTTTTAATAAAAAGTTATGTACTTGGTAAAGAAAAAGTGCTAATTATCCTACTAAACAATTTTTTTAAACATTCTTTACCCAGATAAAAGTGATGACTACTTTACGAAAAAATGGTATCTAATCAAGTAACAGTGATAATCTGTTAACTATTTCATTCAAGATAATCAATCATGAATAATTTATAGGACAAATTAAAAGTTATAATATTTTTAATAAAATTATGTCTGATTAAAGAAAAATGATAATCATCTAATGAAATATTTCATAAACAATTTGTGTGACAAATGGAAATTGATACTAATTTTAGTAGAAAGTGATATTTTATAATAATAAAATGACAATAATCAATAGAATTATTTTATAAAAAAAAATTAGAAGAAAGATAAAAAGTGATAACTTTATTAATAAAGTGATATCTAATAAAAGAAAAATAATAATTATATGAACAATTTGTAATGAATAAAAAGTGATAAATTTTTTAATAAAAAAATATTTAATCATAAAAAGTGATAATATATTTTATAATAAAATAAAATTTATTACTGTTAATAATTTAAAAAACAATTTATTTTAAATATTGTGAAAAAGAGGAAAAACTGTTACGTGTTTTTTTCTTGAATATTAAATATTAAATATTTTTCAAATAAATACAATTTAAAAAATAAATGAAAGTATACATGTTAAATAATAATAAAATAAAAAAGAAAAGAAAAGAATAATTAAAAATAATAAATAAAGAAAGGAAGGATGTTAAGTTTCAACAACAACAAATGAATGGAAGATTACTAACGCCAAACAGCCGCCTATGAAGTTTCGCGGGTCCATAATGGGTTCACATGGATCCGTCTCAGGTAAGTAGGGATTGCAACGGGTAGGGTACCCATATTTTTTTGGTATCTGAATTCGTATTCGATAAAAATATTATTATCCGTATCCGTTCTATTACTGTTTAAAATACTACTTGCAATACCCGTATCCGTCCCAAGCCCAATTTTTCCTACCCGCGAGTATCAGTACCTGTCAAACTTATTTTTTTTTAAACCTAAAATATTAAATTTCAACTCTCAAACATTTTTAAATAAATGTGTCTACAACATTAAACATTCTTGGTCTCAACGTTAAACAATAATTAAAACATGACATAAAATCACCACACGAATTTTAAGATCTTCAATTCAAACTTCAAATAACATACAAATAAAATAAAATGATAGGTTAGACTAATTATTTGTAAATTTATTTAAATACTGAATCATGTAACAAGCATTACTTGTGTCTAAATGGTGAAAGAGTATTTTTTTAATATGAGGTTAAATGTTCGAACCCTCTATAAAACACATACATACAAGTATTAAATGAGACGAGTATATGCGGCTACCCTCTACCCATATCCAATTATTTATCTAGGTAGCGGGTATCCGAGGGGGTGAATCCGAACCCTAATGAAAACCCGATTATAGGTACCCAAACCCATACTAATAGGATTTGGTCGGGTCGGATATCTGAAAAAACTCGCGAAACTGCCATCTCTACACGTAAGGGGATCTATGAGATGGACTCACCCAAGACCTACCTTTATTTTTATTAATTAAAATATGCTTAAATATTTAAACATAATTAAATATATAGGTACCCAAACCCGTACCAATAGGATTTGGTCGGGTCGGATATCCGAGAAAACTCGCGAAACTGTCATCTCTACACGTAAGGGGATCTATGAGATGGTCTCACCCAAGACATACCTTTATTTTTATTAATTAAAACATGCTTAAATATTTAAACATAATTAAATATAAAAAAATGATGGATCTATTTTGATAAAAAAAAAAGGAATACTATTCCCATATTTTTATAATTTTAAGCACTATCAATTAAATTAAATTAAATAGAAGTTATAACTTTTCAATTTTAAATCATCATTACTTTTTTTCTTACAAATTATTTACTCTATCAAATAATCATCATCACTTTTTTTTTCTTACAAATTATTTACTCTATCAAATAATTTAATTGGTTAGTTATCACTTTTTCATGATCTTGAATTAATTTTAATTTAAAATATTATCACTTTTTATTTAATTTATAATTATCAATTTTCTTTTATTAAGTAATATTTTTTATTAAAAGTTTTATCACTTTTTATAAATCTTATAAATTATTTAAAAATTATATAAGTTAATTGGACAACCATCACTTTTCCATAATCATGAATTACTTTTCATTAAAATGTTATCACTTTTTATGTATCATATAAATCATTCATGCATGAAATAATTATTTGACGGATATCACTTTTACTTGATCAAATATCACTTTTTATTAAAAGTGTTATTACTTTTTTTATGACTTTCCCTTAATCAAATATTACTGTGTATTTGTCTTATAAATTATGAGCAATACTTAATAGCGGGTATCTCCGATTCCAGAGTAGGGTCTGCGGCTCAAATTAAAGCCATGAAACAAGTAGCTGGTAAATTAAAATTGGAGTTGGCACAATTTGCAGAATTAGAAGCCTTTTCACAATTTGCTTCAGATCTTGATATAGCTACTCATAATCAATTGGCAAGAGGTCAGCGATTGCGTGAATTGCTTAAACAATCCCAAGCCGCCCCTCTTTCGGTAGAAGAACAGATAATAACTATTTATACTGGAACAAATGGTTATCTTGATTCATTAGAAATTGGACGGGTAAGGAAATTTCTTGTTGAATTACGTACGTACTTAAAAACTAATAAACCTCAGTTCCAAGAAATCATATCTTCTACTAAGACATTTACTGAAGAAGCGGAAGCCCTTTTGAAATAAGTTGTTCAGGAACAAATGGACCGGTTTCTACTTCAGGAACAAGCATAAAAAAATTGTCCACTTTTTTTTTCAAAAAAGAATCACAAAAAGGAATCAAGTGTCTCGGATTCAAATTATGCAAAAAGTCTTTCGAAATCAAAAATAGATGGAAATTTATTGCATCCAATAGGATTTGAACCTATACCAAAGGTTTAGAAGACCTCTGTCCTATCCATTAGACAATGGACGCTGTTCATTCCGATTTTTTCATATTTTTATTGAAGTGAAAACAAATAAAAATAGGATTAAGAATTATATGTGAGATCCTTTTGGAATTTCATATTCAATGATTCACTAATCGTAATTAAAATAGATTATCTATATTCTAGAATAGAATTCTAATAGAAATTTTTAGAATAGAATATTAAAAAAAAAAGGAAATAAGCAGGTAGCGGGACTCGAACCCGCATCGTTAGCTTGGAAGGCTAGGGGTTATAATCGAAGTTCAATTCAGTGCTTTGAACATCTCTAATTCAAAATCGAACATGAAACTTTGGTTTCATTCGGCTCCTTTATGGAATATCAGTAAATTCGTATATTTAAGATGTGAACAAAATGAACAAAATTATACCCATAACACCTACGTCAGCTTTTTGTTTGAATACAAACAAAATGAATTGCTTTCTAGATGATCCTTCTAGAAGAAGGTCATTCTAACAATCTTTCTAGTTACTTCGTACTCTATTTCTATTTGAGAAGTTCCTAAAGAAAAGGATTTTATTTCCACCGAGCTAAAACAATACGCTGATGTCTCTAGTAAACCAAAGTCATCGTTGAATAGTTATTTTGCTCCAAATTCTTTCTTTAGAAAGAAAATGGGAAGATTTAGTTACGATTCAAAATTTACTTTCTATCTTTTGCCAAGGATCCTTTACTCATACTTATTCAATTGGAAGTTTTGGTCCAATTCAAAAATTATGTTTTACAATTTCATAATCCAACTTTTCAATTTATAAGTGACCCATGGATACAAATCACGAGAATTCGTCTTTTTTTTCTCGAATTTCTCATTGAGAGGTAAAGGATTAAATCCTTTTAAGAAATAAAGTTTTTAGTCAGAATATTAATAAAACCGAAGACCCTTTAACTATTAAAGGTTAATAGAACGAATCACACTTTTACCACTAAACTATACCCGCTACAATAGAATTATTGTATACAAATGGACCTTTTGTCGAACAAGATAGGATCATCAAAGAATCATCAATTGCACTTTTTTGCGTGGAGATCCTAATTTAATGAGATTCTGGAAAAAGGCTTCATTTAATTTAAATTAAATAAATAAAGTTTTCCCTTTTACTGAAGAAGATAGATACGGATAAAAAAAACAGTAAAATCATAACAGAAAAATGCATTGTGGAAGAATCGATAGTTTCTTTTTTAGTTGGGTAAAATAGAACAAGAAAAAGAAAGTAAATAGTCTTTCTTCTTTTTTTTGTTGCTTGAATATAAAATATTCAATTAAATATATATAATAAAAAAAAGTCTTTTTTTTCAAATCAGATAAATAATTATTTACCTAGAATTCGTTGGAACAAAAAAAAGAGCCCGACTAGGTACTGACCGGGCCGGGACGTGAGAATAAAGAAGGGCCTTTTGAACAAAATAAGACAAAGGGGTCTTGCTTTTTTTTTTAGTTCAATTATTCGCGCGGTCGAGCCCATCTTTTAAATAAAGGAAATTCCCGATTTGTGGATCTATAATATATATATATATATATATATATATATATATATATATATATATATATATATATATATATATAATAGAATAGAGAAAGAACAAGGATTCCTTACATTATGTGTAATGTAGTAATTATCTTTTTCAGTTGGGAGAGATGGCTGAGTGGACTAAAGCGTCGGATTGCTAATCCGTTGTACGAATTATTCGTACCGAGGGTTTGAATCCCTCTCTTTCCGTTTCTGTTGATGAATTGATTTTATTTTTTTTAATTTTAAAAATCTTAGTGAAACGTGTAGAATAGATAAAATCCTATGAAAATTATAAAATTAACCAAAACAAAGGAAAACCCCCTGTATTTTATTCTTCACGTCCAAGATTTCGCCCTGGATCATTAGTAGGAATCCAAAGATAAAGAGAGACACAAAAAATATCACTACGGTATAAACAAAGAGTTTCAGAGTAAGCATTACACAATCTCCAAGATGATTTTTTTGAAAAAAAAGAGAATAGATCTTCTATTTTTCTACCACATATCCTAAATAAAAATAAATTCGGTTTTTTTCTAAAAATCCATTCATTTGTTTTTCATTATTAGATATTCTATTGTGGGAGACCCTAATAATGTTAGGGTCTTTCACTGGAAAGGGGGTCAAAAATGCGAAAATGGGGTAAGAATGAGTTTTGGCGACTGTCCACGAATTTCAGTGTGTGAATATAGGGTTCATACTCTAAAACTTATGTTATTTTTTCAATTGTTAGAATTTTTTTTATCGAGAAAATCGTACATTTTCTAGGATATTATTTTTCAGGATCTCATCGAAAACTTACAGCAGCTTGCCAAACAAAGGCTAAGAGAAAAAAAAGCACAGGTATGACTGACATAACATCTACGGTTGGATTTAAAAAAGCGTAGGCTTCGGGCAATTTGCCGAAGAAAAAAGTACTCGAATAAAGGGTAGAATTAATACTAATACAGATCAAATTAACGATATTAAGCATAACAGACATTTTTTTCTTGGAGATAATTGTATTTTGATTGCGTTTTTGATATAAGGAAAAAAAAGTAAGTTAGAAAAAAACCTTCTTTTTCTTTGAATCCACCCAACCAAAAATCCTCCAATTCTTAAAGGAGAATAGAAGAAATCATACTTTCATACAATATCTTAATTGAATTCTATGTAATGATCAATAAATTAAGTTGAATTTTATATCTATATATATCAAAATCCTAGTACCAATTGATTCATAGATATTTGGACTGGAATTGACAAATAAGCAATACCAATATTATTGTTTCTTAGTGCCGATTAGAAATAGAAATGGGGCGTGGCCAAGTGGTAAGGCAACGGGTTTTGGTCCCGCTATTCGGAGGTTCGAATCCTTCCATCCCAACGCAGTCCATTTTTATGCTCCATTATTCCCATAGAAAGAAATAGGGAAGTGGGTAGGAGTTAATCCATATTAATTTGAATATCTGTGTTTGCTCGAATTTCATTAACAAATGATCAAGTTCCATATTATATAGAACTATGTTATGGAGCTGATGTTTTTTCTTTGAATCTAATAGATATTTCGTGTTTGACTCTAATGAAAAATTGGAAATCGATTTAATGATTGAGGCGGCGGTGATTTATCCTATCCCTTTGGATTCACTTTATTACTAGTCGATATTAATCAACCCTATATTATATTATTCAAATTAAACCAAATCCATATCAATCATATAATGTAATCATATAAAATGAGGAAATGTTTCGCTTATGCTTATATGGTACGTATCATTCTATTTCAATGGCAATATTTTTTTTTTGTTTTTTGTGAAAAATATCTAAAAATATCTGTAATCCTTAAATTCTTTAAACTTTAATTCTAGATATTCTAGAATCTAGAATATCTAGAACAATAACAATTGTTCGGTCTATCTGATAGATATGAACCCCCTTTTTTTCTATTTTGATTTTCGTAATAAGATTATAAAGAATATAGATTCAAATTTGAACTTACATCATTTTTTTAGACATCTCATGAAAAAAATAGATTTCTTTCTTCTTTTCTTTGATTTATTTCAAATAGAAATTTGAAATTAAATCAGTGATGAATCAATTCAAAAAGAAAGACTGGTCTTCCTAAAGTGATTTTGATTGTCCACTTTTCTTCAAATTAAATAAGAATGCTGTAGAAATAGGAAACTTTTTCAATTTCAATTAAAAATATTTTTTGATTATTCCTTGCACGTGGAATCTTTGAAAAAGTAGGAAATCATTTAATCTATCCTATTGAGTCACTTGAAGATGCAGATTCAAAAAGTTATTCGTTTCGCTATTTCTATTTTTTTCTCGGATCTATCTATTATTTATATATGTTTATGTATGTTAAAAATGCTATCTTGCTAAGACTTTTTCATAAAAATCATTCGTCAGACTTATCCACAAGGGATTCGTGGAATTTCTGTGGATTGCGTTGGGGGAAATCTACCAAAGCTAGGCAGATAGATAGACTCCTTTCCCGCTGCTAAGGGCGAGTAAGAAACAAAATCCAATGATTTTATTATTTTTTAACCAGCGTGGTCAAACCCCGCAGAAACAATCTTGATTGGCTTATTTGACGGATATCACTTTTACTTGATCAAATATCACTTTTTATTAAAAAGTGTTGTCACTTTTTTTTATGATTTTCCCTTAATCAAATATTACTTTGTATTTGTCTTATAAATTATGAGCAATACTTTCGTGAGACTATTTCAGACTTTCATAACTATTTATCATTTTTATTAAATATGTTATCATTTTTTATTAAAATGTTATAATTTTTTACTTATATTACGAATTGTTCATGAAATAGTTAATTGCTTCATTATCACTTTTTTGTCAATCGAGTATCATCACTTTTTATTAAAATGATCAATTTTTATCTATCTCATGAAATTCATTCAGTAAAATGGTATCACACAAATGTTTGTCATAAATTATTCATGCGTTAAATAGTTTAATAAATATACTTACTCCCTCAGTCTCATTTAAATGTTTACATATTTCTATTTTGGGCGTTTCATTTCAATGTTTACGTTTTCTTTTTTGGAATATGGAACCCACCTAAAACAATTAATATATTACCATGGTCCCCAGATCCAACACTAATACACCTACCCACTTTACATTAAATATTATATCTTTCCACTCACTATCTATTAAAATACTATATTCCTTAATCAACGTATAAAAAGAAAACGTAAACATTGAAACATGACGGAGGGAGTATCACTTTTTATTTATAATGTATTACTCCCTCCGTCCCACCCAAACGTCACCGTTTTCTTTTTGTGCGTAGATTAAGGAGTATTATTATTTTATGTGTAGTAGGTAGATGTATTAGTAGTGAGTGGTGGACCACATATTGTACCTTTTTATTAAAAGTGGGAAACGGTGACATTTGGATGGGACGCCTAATATAGTAAAATGATAACCTTTCGGTGGGACGGAGGGAGTATAATTTTTTATTAAAAATATTATCACTTTTTACCTATAACCAAATTATTTCCAAAATAATTTAATTGATAAATTCACTTTTATATGATCAGATATCACTCTTTATTAATATCATTATCTCTTTTACTCAATTCTTTTACTTGATAAGTAATAAAATAAAAAATAATTAAATATTCATCATATTATATTAGTTATTTAAATTAAAAGAACTCTAAAATTACTTAATAAATTAATAAATAAATTTGCTAATGCTATACCAATATATACGCATAATTTAATGAAGGAAGCGAAAACATTAATTTATGGTTATCGAAGATATGCGCTGTAAATTACCGAATTAATGTAAATTACCGAATTAATTCCATAAATGTAGCGGATCAGCTAAATGGATTTAATAGGAAATGAGATTCATGAGATGGTGTCACCAATTCTTTGCTATTTATAAAAATATACTATTATTAATTTGAAAATATAGTATTTATCAAAATAATAGATCCATCATTGTTTTTAATATTTAATCACGTGTAAAATATTAAATGTTTAGGTATTAGGATTTTTAATGTAATAAAAAGTTGAGAAGTAAACTTTCACTTGAAAATAATTGGGAATAATTGTCTGCCATTTAAATGAAATTACCTCCGGCGCACGTTTTAGTTTTAATGGGTAGATGGAGAATCCGTCGCACAAGAATCTTTGAGACTACTTCATATTGTTTCAGTAATTTTATTTTTCACCCTACTTTTAATGATATTTGTTTATAGTATAAGTTGATATCGTTTCACGTAAATTTTTTATGTGAGAAGGATAAAAAATGATAATTTTATTAATGAAAAGTGATACTGATTGACAAAAAATGATAATACTGCATTGAACTATTCAATGAATAATTTTTTATAATATAAATAAAAAGTGATAATATTTTTATAGTAAAAGTAATAACATTTTATAGCGAATATTATCACATTTTATCCGTCTCATATTATCACTTTTTATTCGTTTCACGTAAGGGCATATGTGAGACGGTCTCATACAAGTCTTTACATTGTTTATAAAATTCCTAATTTTACAAAAATACTTTGACTTGTTAATGTCTTGATTAAAAAAAATGATTCGATTATACATATTTTTATGACTCGATTGTACATATTTATAATTAAGTTATACATTTTATGATTCAATTGTACATATTTATTATTAGATTATATCTTTTAAATCGAATTAAAAATCGAGTTAAAGATATTTTTTTATCATTTTGAATATTTAAACATCTATCACTAAATATGAGACATTAAAATAATTGTTAAATCCTCTAAGATAAATAAAAATCTAACCCTCCTTTCTTACTTTGGGAAATCTTACCGTTTATACTTCCTCTAAAAGTTTATACTTTGCTGAAAATCTTGCCTTTTATATTTCCCCTAAAAGTTTATACTTTGCTTTTTATATTACATCTCCTTTTATACTTTGGAAAATCTTCCGTTTATACTTCCTTTAAAAATCTATACTAAATCTTTTTGTGTTGTGTGTATACTTTTTTTTAAGCAACAACCACACATAACACAATACTACAATTAGAAAGAATGAACAATTAATAAAGAGCAGCTGTAGAAAAAATTAACCTTAATCTATTATGGTGAGCCATAATAAGCTACCAGCTAATCAAGTTTGTTAAAAAATATACTCATGTGAATTCGATTCATGTGAAGTCTAGTGGTATAATCTTATACCCTTAGGTTTAATGATTATTCTTTAAGTATAAAATTTTTAAGGGTATAATTGTTTATACTTTATACAATTTTTAAATAAAAAGGTACACATAAAACATGATTCACAAAAAACTCTATTCACTATGCATTAGACTTTTACAGCTCTTTTTTCAAAATGGCCTCACAATAAACATAGAGTGAGGGAAGAGATCAGCGATTAATACGTTAAAGGGCTAGTTCGAATCTGCACCACTCCTTACACATAAAAAACCTTAAGGCCAAAGCTTCTATGCGTCCAAATCCGACCCAATTCTTATGTAATATTATTGTTAATTTAATATAATACCTTTTAATATAAAAATTAATACTTTTGATTTTATTTTTTAAAAAAATCTTAATCAAATATTCATACTTTTATATTTCAATTGACCATTTCAATAAAAAAAATAATACATTTATTAATTAAATGAGTATCTTTTAAAATAAAAAATACCCGTAATTATCTTTTTAGGTATTGCTTTTGAAAAGAGATCTACCATTAGAAGACTTGCAAGTGGGATAGAAGTAAGCAGACAAGGGACAAATGGATCAGATAAGAATAAATCAGGCTATACATAATGCAATCAAAACCGAACTAATTCAAAAGAACAAGCTTCAAAGACTCAATTTTTATTTGTATGACAAATTATGATAGGTATGCTGACACACCCCTAATTTTACCAAGGAAAATTCGAATAGTATTTGAAATAAAATATTAAATAGGGCATGATTAAAATTTTATTTTTTAACAAGTAGGAAGTAATTTGCAAACAAGAAGGAAATGGAAATGGACTTAGTCCTATAAATTTCAGCAATCTTTAAAAAAAAAAAACAAGTTATCTTGCAAAGTGAAAAGTTAGCAAATAAACAGCAAGTCCCGCAAGTTTTCTTTTTACAAACTTTAGCAAACAATTTAAGCAAAGGATTTAGATGAGGGATAGATCATTTAAGTTCTGCAAATTTAGTCTTAAAATATTAAATAAAATATTATTGCAAAAGCTTTGAGAGTAAAGGACTGCAAGTTTATTCCCAAAAGAAATCCATGCCATGCAAACATACAGGACTTGTCATTTTATAAACCAAGATTTAAGTAGAATTATTTGCAAAACTTCTGCAGGACTTTAGAGGGAGGACAACAAGTTTTAATTTTTTTTTTAGGAAATAGATATTTAATATTACAAGAATAAAGGATTTTCAAAGAGGAACTAGTCCTACAAGTTTTGTATTTGCAAAAACTTCCTCACAAACATGTACAGGTGGTATTTTAAAGGAAAACAATTAAGTGAAATGCTCACAAGCAGGTCACGTGTCCACCAACTCCACCCCACTGTATCACCCCAATTGTTATTTACTATAAATCTTGAAATTAAACTAAATTGTCATGTGTGCTTGTACTTCCATGTATAAGTCGGTCCACCTGTTAAAAACACTACCTAAAACATACATGCAACCAATTACAGAGGGAAAATATAGCAGCAAAGACATATTCCAATGTTTCCATGTACGACAGCAGGGAAAACATGCATTAATTTACCAATTTCCACTAAGATACCTTAATAACTCACGGACGCATATGACAGTAACCTCAAACACGACCACACTCCTTCCGAAAACAACCCAAATTCCAGGAACTACTCCACTGTACCACATATCACGAGATAAAGGCTTGACATATTTCAAAATGTATAACTCCAAATCAATTCATTGCAAATAACATCCATCAAACTCACGTTTTGATTCAAATCAGTCACAGGTACTCATACTGCAAACCAATACCATAAATTTTAGACATCAATATTTAACATAAAAAGAACTTGATTCCATGCATTATATAAACTGAAGTTCATTAAAATATTTATTTAGTCTCCTCGCCTACGACCCCCGCTCGTACGCTTTGCCACGCTCAACATGCGATAAGAATATTTATCGGGGTGAGCAACCACACGCTCAGTGAAGATCTAAACATGCTTATATACATCAAATAATCCATATGCGAGAATTTAATTCACTTACAATACAATCTTAACATGTCAAAATAAGGCACCTTTCGGCCCTTACCCGTGTAACTTTACGATATCGCGATTCGTTAGTAAGACACTCCTTCACAGCCCTTACCCATGCTATAGTATGGCACCATTACAACCCATACCCATACTATAGTATGGCACTAGTGCAGCTCATACCCATGCCATATATAATTTCATAACATTCAAGTATGATCATCGACTCATAAGTGACAACAATTTCAAGTATATTTCAATTACCACATACGAAATCATCTAAACACATATAAGAATAAAAGAATCCCCACCTTTTTACCGTGTGAGTCTAAGTCTCAATTATCAAACGTCTCGATCGGTGCTTCCTTCCAAACCTATAATTAAAGGATCGATCATTACCCCCACATAACCATACAACTATACGTTACTACCCAAGATATAATACGATATTGAAATCCAACTAGAATGAGGGGTAGAAAAAATTTAAGGAAAAAGACTAGAACTTAGATCGATGGCAGAGGAAAAGAGAAAAGAAAGGAAAAAAAGAAAGAAAAGGAAAGAAGAAAAAAAGAGAAAGAAACGAGTGAGGACTTCACCTTTCTCTCTTCGTTTGCAGCTGTGAAGTGACGTCAAGGTGTCTAGAGAATAAGGAAGATTTTGGATTATATTCTCACGGCTGGTTGGGAGTAATTGCGTGTATCTCTTCGTAGGATTTTAACGGGCTTTCCGAAGATGATGGAGTTGATAAGTAGAAGATATTATCTTCCTCAATGGATAAGGAGATCACATATTTATTTCTTAGGGAGTAAGATAACTTATCTATTTTAAACTTAAACTCACGGTTGATGAAAGAATATTAATGAATGGGCTGAGTTTGGATGTGGGCTTCAAAGAGTTGGAAAATAGTAGGCTTTGATGATTGGGCCATGGCTTAAACTTACGGGGTGTTACATCCCACCCTCCTAATAAAAATTTCGTTCTCGAAATTCTCTAATGATATAAATATCTTACCCATAATGAAACATGGGTATCTTGCTTGAATTTCGTCTTTCTTTTCCCATGTAGCCTCATCTTTCGTATGTCGACTCCATTGAATCTTGACGAGCGGCACGTCACGATTTCGAATCTTTTGGACCTTTTGACCCAAAATGGACATAGGTTCTTCTTCATATGTCAGGTCCTTGCCAATCCCCAATGTCGAGAAATTTACAACATGCTTAGGGTCATGAACATATTTTCTCAACATCGAAATGTGGAAAACATTGTGCACGGAGGATAACTCGGGTGGCAACGCCAAACGATAGGCTAAATCTCCAACTCTATCAAGAATTTGAAATGGACCAACGAAACGAGGTCTAAGCTTTTCTCTCCTTCCAAATCGTATGACACCCTTCGTGGGAGCCACCTTCAGAAAGACATGATCTCTGACTTCAAAATGTAAATCCTTTCTTCGTTGATCAGCATAGGACTTTTATCTATCTTGAGCAGTCTTGATTCTTTCTCGAATTATTCTGACCTTGTCCACTGCTTCTTCTATTAGCTTGGGGCCTAGAATAGCTTTCTCACCAACATCATCCCAATATAATGGTGATCTACACTTCCTTCCATAGAGCGCCTCTTAAGGAGCCAACTTGATAGTTGCTTGATAGCTGTTATTGTAGGCAAATTCGACAAGAGGTAGGAACTTCTCCCATGCTTCTCCCATGTTAACAGTGCATGCTCTTAACATGTCTTCCAAAATCTGGATTGTTCTTTCGGATTGCCCATTCGTTTGTGGGTGATAAGCTGTGCTGAAATTTAGTTTGGTTCCCATCGCCTTGTGCAAACTTACCCAAAACCTTGAAGTGAAACGCGTATCTCTATCAGACACTATTGACATTGGTACGCCGTGTAGCCTCACTATCTCTTGAATATACAACTGCGCATACAGCTCCATCTTGAATGTCATCTTTATGGGCAAGAAATGAGCTGACTTGGTCAATCGATCGACGATGACCCATATGGCATGATTTTCCTTCGAGGACCTTGGTAAACATACGACAAAATCCATGGCAATTTGCTCCCATTTCCACTCGGGGATTTCGAGTGGTTTAAGCTTTCCAGCTAGTCGCTGGTGTTCAATTTTAACCTGTTGGCAAGTTAAACATCTTTCAACAAAGTATCCAATATCTCTTTTCATACTTCGCCACAAAAATCTTTCCTTCAAGTCATGGTACATCTTCGTTCCTCCCGGATGAGCGGTGTATGGCGCTCCATGCGCTTCACTTAAAATCTTTTCTCTCAACTCCTCAACCATTGGAACACACAATCTTCCATTTAAAGTTAAAACTCCCTCTTCGTCCACTTTGAAGCCATTGTATTCGCCTCCAGCTAGTGCCTTCTTCATCATTCCTTGCAAGAAATGATCTTGTTCCTGAGCTTCTTTTATTTCTATTTTCAGACTCGGCTGAATTTCTAATGCCGCAATGATCGCCTTTATGCCGGAGGGTGATGCCACCAATTCAATTTGCATCATGGCGAACTCTTCGGCCAGCTCTTCTTGCTTGATATACAGATTATTCAGCTCCACTTTGGTTTTCCGACTCAAAGCGTCGGCCACTACATTAGCCTTGCCTGGATGGTACTCAATGGTGCAGTCATAATCGTTCACCAACTCTAACAATCTCCGTTGTCTCATGTTGAGCTCCTTCTGCGTGAATAGATACTTCAAACTCTTGTGGTCCGTGAAGATCGTACATCTCCCACCATAAATGTAGTGTCGCCAAATCTTCAAAGCATGAACTACGGCCGCTAACTCCAAGTCATGAGTAGGGTAGTTCACTTCGTGCGGTCTCAACTGTCTAGAAGCATATGCAATAAACTTTCCATGTTGCGTCAATACACATTCGAGTCTTTGCTTTGATGCATCACTGTAGATCGTGAACTCTTCATTTGGATTTGGAATTGTCAACACAGTTGCTGAAGTTAAATTGTGCTTTAACCTTTGAAAGCTCTCTTCACACTTGTCAGACCAAATGAACTTCTCTCCTTTACGAATCAATCGTGTCATTGGACCGGCTATCTTGGAGAATCCTTCTATGAACCTTCGATAATAGCCAGCTAATCCCAAGAAACTACGAACTTCTTGAACATTTGTAGGTGTCCTCCACTGATTCACTGCTTCTATTTTAGATGGATCTACTTCTATCCCTTGTGATGTCACCACATGTCCAAGGAATGTGACTTGCTTCAACCAAAACTCACACTTATTAAACTTCGCATATAACCTCTCCTTGCGAAGTGTCTCGAATACCAATCTCAAGTGCTCCTCATGTTGTGCTTCATCCTTGGAGTATACCAAAATGTCGTCGATGAAGACTATAACGAACTAATCGAGATACGGGTGAAAAACTCGATTCATCAGATCCATGAACACTGCAGGCGCATTACTCAACCCAAATGGCATGACGACGAATTCATAGTGCCCATAACGCATTCTAAAAGCAGTCTTAGAAATGTCTGACTCCTTCACTCTCAATTGATGGTACCCGGATCTTAAATCAATTTTGAAAAATACACTTGCTCCTTCTAATTGGTCAAACAAGTCTTCAATTCGAGGTAGGGGATACTTGTTATTTATCGTCAACTTATTAAGCTCTCGGTAGTCAATACACATCCTCATGGATCCATCTTTCTTCTTAACAAACAGGATTGGCGCTCCCCATGGAGATACGCTTGGGCGGATGAACCCCAAGTACAAGAGCTCTTGTAGCTGAACTTTCAACTCTTGTAGTTCCACAAGTGCCATTCGATACGGAGCTTTGGATACTGGTGCTGATCCTAGTATCAAGTCTATTGAAAACTCTACTTGACGATTTGGAGGCACGCCTGGTAAATCCTCCGGAAAGACATCAAGATACTCTCAGACAATAGGTATGTCACTAGGTGGTACTTTTGTGGTCCTGGTGTCTACAATGTTGACTAGGAATCCCTGGCAGGACTTCTTTCTAAGCATCTTGGCAGCTTTTGCAGCAGATAATATTCTCGGTACTACACCACTCATGAGCTTGTGTACCACTTCTTTCTCGAATTTTGGTTCCCTTAAGATCATTACTCGTTCCTTGCACTTTATATTGGCTTGATGATAGGTAAGCCAATCCATTCCTAGAATCAAATCAAATCCATGCAAATCCATAACATACGGCTTGACGTTGAAGTCTACTCCTTCAATGCGTATGCTCACACTTTCTACTAAGGTATTCACAACAACTCTCTCCCCAGAAGGTAGACTAATCTCAAGAGGTTCATCACTCTTGACTCGTTTACAGTTAATCTTATTACAATACTTTGCGGAAATAAATGAATGTGATGCACCAGTGTCAAACAAAGTAAAAGCTCGGGATTTACCCACTGCCAACGTACCTGTCATAACATTAGGTTCATTGTCCCCTTCAGCTTGGTTCATGGCGAAAACTGTCCCTCTTCCTCCAGTGCCTTGTCTTGTGTTTCCCCCCGGAGGTGGTCCCCTACGATCAGGTCTAAAGTTGGATGGCTTTGGGCAGTTCTGTGCTTGATGGCCAACTTCATAGCACTTAAAGCATTTATTTTGTCCCATAAGACACTCTCCATGATGATTCTTCCCGCACTATGTGCAGAGAGGCTTTGGTCTTTGTGCGTTGGCCGGCAGGTTGTTGTTTAGCTTGCCTTTGATTGCTGTTTCTGCCTTGGCTAAAATTTTCCCATTTCCATTTGTTTGGGTTCTCCATCGGCTTTTTGTTCGCTCGCCCCTTCAGCAAGCAAGCTTCAACTTTCTGGGCCCTCATAAACGTGTCGGCGTAGCTCATATCGGGCAGTGAAGACATTCTCTCTTGTATATCCTGGTGCAATCCATCCAGGAACTTCTTGGCTCGTTTCTCTTCAGTATTGACTAGCTGTGGAGCTGATCGGCGCAGCTTATTGAACCGCCTTTCATACTTAATTATGGTCATGTTTCCTTGTTGGAGATTGTAAAATTCATGCTCCATATTATTGCGGTAAACTTGAGGATAGTAATTGGCCATTACTATATCCTTGAACTCTGCCCAGGTAATAGCTTCCCGGTTCTCATTAGGTCTCATCTCCCAGTATCCGTCCCACCAATGGTCGGCATCTTCAGTAAATTGGTAGGATGCGCAGATCACACGCTGCTCATCATTGCACCTTAAGAGACAAAAAATTCTCTCAAGTGCTCGTAGCAACTCTTCCACGTACTCGGGCCCTGCACTCCCCTTAAAGAAGGGTGGATGGTTTTGGCGAAACTCATGTACTATTCTTGTATGAGCATCCGCATCAGCGTTTGGAGCATTCGGTGCGTTTGGAGCGTTAGGGACATTTTGGGCATTCGGAACGTTTTGAGGGTTTTGAACATCCCTTCTTGGAGGCATCCTTCAATTCCACCATGAAAATAATTTTAGCATTTGTTCAAGTTAATGAATGAAATCATAATGCAAATCATATCATTTACAAAGTAGCCAATGTACGATAGAGGCACAGATATCATAATAATAAAATTTTTGATCATTGAATGAAAAATTGTCTTAAACTTGCAAATGAAATAACGAATACTAAATAATGAAATAAATTCAAGTCCCTAACATAAGGGATATTGTTTTTAATTTTTAAAAAAAAATAGAATTTAAAACTTAAGTAATTTAGTCTCCATATACTCCCGAGTCCTCAGACGGGTCTGACTCGGAACTCTCATCCATTTCACCTTCATTCATGGCTCCATTTGGCTCGTTGTTGGGTTCCGGTGCCGGTGCTTGCTCTGCAAGATAACCTACCAACCGCTCTTCTTGCTCATTATGAATATCCCAGATATGATGTCCAGGAGGGGGGTTTGGCGGATACCATCTTGCGACTCTCATGAACAAAACGGCTGTGAACTGCACGTGGTCCACCTGCGGAACTTGGTGTTGAACCGAGTGATCCATAAGGTCAGCATGTATGGAATCGGCCACGTCTTTCCAAGCCCAAGGTAACGTACTGATGAGCTTTAATCCTGCCCAATAGTCAGTGATACCTTCACCCACATCCTTAACTTGTCTCCATAATTGTAGCATGTGAGAAATGTGGGTAGGCAAGTCATGTCTGACGTCCCGGTAATAATTCATGTAGGCTTGTTGTCTTGCCAAGTCACCCATCTAATGCGATAATATCTTTACTAATCATATAGGTTCGCAATAAAATTCTAAATATTCATCATTTATCATAAAGAAAAACCCACATTATTCATATAACATAAACTTTCATTTTATATCTCGCATGTCATCAATTTATGCAATTCATACTTTCATATCTTGGTTGAAGCGGGCATCGTACTCGGTGGATGCGTAGCAAGAGACTTTATTTAAACTTTTATACAATTGCAAAATCATATCATTCAAGCCACGAAATTCACTTATGTGCGGAAATAAAAATTTAAAAATTTTTAAGTAAGTATACAGAATCGCATACCTGCTCTGATACCAATCTGACACGCCCCTAATTTTACCAAGGAAAATTCGAATAGTATTTGAAATAAAATATTAAATAGGGCATGATTAAAATTTTATTTTTTAACAAGTAGGAAGTAATTTGCAAACAAGAAGGAAATGGAAATGGGCTTAGTCCTATAAATTTCAGCAATCTTTAAAAAAAAAAACAAGTTATCTTGCAAAGTAAAAAGTTAGCAAATAAACAGCAAGTCCCGCAAGTTTTCTTTTTACAAACTTTAGCAAACAATTTAAGCAAAGGATTTAGATGAGGGATAGATCATTTAAGTTCTGCAAATTTAGTCTTAAAATATTAAATAAAATATTATTGCAAAAGCTTTGAGAGTAAACGACTGCAAGTTTATTCCTAAAATGAAATCCATGTCATGCAAACATACATGACTTGTCATTTTATAAACCAAGATTTAAGTATAATTATTTGCAAAACTTCTGCAGGACTTTAGAGGGAGGACAGCAAGTTTTAATTTTTTTTTTAGGAAATAGATATTTAATATTACAAGAATAAAAGATTTTCAAAGAGGAACTAGTCCTACAAGTTTTGTATTTGCAAGAACTTCCTCACAAACATGTACAAGTGGTATTTTAAAGAAAAACAATTAAGTGAAATGCTCACAAGCAGGTCACGTGTCCACCAACTCCACCCCACTGTATCACCCCAATTGTTATTTACTATAAATCTTGAAATTAAACTAAATTGTCATGTGTGCTTGTACTTCCATGTACAAGTCGGTCCACCTGTTAAAAACACTACGTAAAACATACATGCAACCAATTACAGAGGGAAAATATAGCAGCAAAGACATATTCCAATGTTTCCATGTACGACAGCAAGGAAAACATGCATTAATTTACCAATTTCCACTAAGATACCTTAATAACTCACGGACGCATGTGACAGTAACCTCAAACACGACCACACTCCTTCCAAAAACAACCCAAATTCCAGGAACTACTCCACTGTACCACATATCACGAGATAAAGGCTTAACAGATTTCAAAATGTATAACTCCAAATCAATTCATTGCAAATAACATCCATCAAACTCACGTTTTGATTCAAATCAGTCACAGGTACTCATACTGCAAACCAATACCATAAATTTTAGACATCAATATTTAACATAAAAAGAACTTGATTCCATGCATTATATAAACTGAAGTTCATTAAAATATTTATTTAGTCTCCTCGCCTACGACCCCCGCTCGTACGCTTTGCCACGCTCAACATGCGATAAGAATATTTATCGGGGTGAGCAACCACACGCTCAGTGAAGATCTAAACATGCTTATATACATCAAATAATCCATATGCGAGAATTTAATTCACTTACAATACAATCTTAACATGTCAAAATAAGGCACCTTTCGGCCCTTACCCGTGTAACTTTACGATATCGCGATTCGTTAGTAAGACACTCCTTCACAGCCCTTACCCATGCTATAGTATGGCACCATTACAACCCATACCCATACTATAGTATGGCACTAGTGCAGCTCATACCCATGCCATATATAATTTCATAACATTCAAGTATGATCATCGACTCATAAGTGACAACAATTTCAAGTATATTTCAATTACCACATACGAAATCATCTAAACACATATAAGAATGAAAGAATCCCCACCTTTTTACCGTGTGAGTCTAAGTCTCAATTATCAAACGTCTCGATCGGTGCTTCCTTCCAAACCTATAATTAAAGGACCGATCATTACCCCCACATAACCATACAACTATAAGTTACTACCCAAGATATAATACGATATTGAAATCCAACTAGAATGAGGGGTAGAAAAAATTTAAGGAAAAAGACTAGAACTTAGATCAATGGCAGAGGAGAAGAGAAAAGAAAGGAAAAAAAGAAAGAAAAGGAAAGAAGAAGAAAAGAGAAAGAAACGAGTGAGGACTTCACCTTTCTCTCTTCGTTTGCAGCTGTGAAGTGACGTCAAGGTGTCTAGAGAATAAGGAAGATTTTGGATTATATTCTCACGGCTGGTTGGGAGTAATTGCATGTATCTCTTCGTAGGATTTTAACGGGCTTTTCGAAGATGATGGAGTTGATAAATGGAAGATATTATCTTCCTCAATGGATAAGGAGATCACATATTTATTTCTTGGGGAGTAAGATAACTTATCAGTTTTAAACTTGAACTCACGGTTGATGAAAGAATATTAATGAATTGGCTGAGTTTGGATGTGGGCTTCAAAGAGTTGGAAAATAGTAGGCTTTGATGATTGGGCCATGACTTAAACTTACGGGGTGTTACATATGCTAACAAGCTTGTGTTTGATAAAAATTAAAGTGCTCCCAAATCTCACGTTTGTCAAATGTTGTACACTTTAAATTAAATGTTAAACCTTTTTTTATAAGAACTTATAGCCTTAATTTTTTGAGAAAAAAAAACTAAAATTTTTAAATCAAAACATTTAAATTATTTATTTTCAACAGATTTTTTCAATGAAAAAATTATACCCTTATTAATAAAGTGTATACCGTTTAAAACAAAATGTTATACCCTTATCATCTTGTGTACCAGATAGCATAAGAGAAAATTTCTTGATAAAATGCACAATGTAATGCATATTGATGTGAAATGTTTCTACTGAGTACAACCAGTGAGAGGTATTACACCTTCTAGGGGAGAGAAGCATATAGAGAAAGAGAATCTGAAGAAAATAATAATAATAACACTCAGTAGTGCTCCTACTTAATACTCCAATTTAAAATAAATTGCAAGCCTTGGTTAATAGATATTCCATTAAATGAATTATTACAAATATCTGAATTACTTTCTCAAATATGAATCATGTAACCACTAGTCAGTATATAATCATGCCCTGTAATGCATGCTTATATGTTGAATCCATCATGTGGTGCCAATGTCATAATCATGCCCAGTCAAGTATCACTAGTCCAGTGTAGCTTATAGAAAACACTACTCATCATTTCATATTAATTAGTTAGAAAGGTACTTTATTTGGACGACCTTAAAACAGTAGACCTAATCTATGTGCACTTGAACATGTAGTCTTAAGAATCAGTAGGAGGACCTTCAAGACGAATGTAGTCATACATAATGCCTTGGAAAGGGCTGCTGCTCTTCACTTGTGTAAAAAATATGGCATTCTCCCCCTTTATGAGTTGATCAGCTGGTACATCCAAATTAAACAGCCAATAGATTCCATGGATTCCATGTCTAGCAATTGCATTGTCTGCCCCAATCACTCCAGTCGAATATAAGGGAGGATTTGCATCAGCATCATTTACCCTTACCTGGAAATAGTTTGGTACCCCATAATCAGTGTGTGTTTGTTCAAAATCGAGGAAGGATCTGGTGTTTCCTTTTATTAATGCTCATAAGTCCCTTAAACTCTTGATGTTTTACAAATATGAACCTGCAAATCAGAATTATGGACTGATGCTAGTGCCAACCGTAGTTTGTAGGTTCCTCCTTCGTCCACATTGTCCACACTGAAGTTTATTTGCCATGTTGTGCTCTTGTATGCATTCTCCCCAGTTCTCCTGCACGAGGAACAGTAAAACATGAGAAAGCGAGAGACACAGAGAAACGAGGGGATATAACAAAGTGATAATAAGCCATGCACCTTGTAACCTGAGCGTAAAACCAATCTTTTGTATAGTCACTGACACCCACTGTGTATACTAAATCTTTATCTGGATATAAATCAGTATATCTTTCCCATAGTCCGTATTGTCTAAACCTGCCAAGAGAAAAACAATCATATAAGTCAGTATATTTTAATAGTATGACAGACATATGTCAAAGAAAGCACAGCTGGAGCATCTGAAATTAAGTTAAATTTGACCTGTCTGGATGATCTACATAGAGTTTATTGATGTACTTTGGGTTGGGATCGGGAACATAAAATTCAGCCGCACTGCGATCAGGGATGCCGATTTCCCACAATGTGGGACCATCTCTTGGTGGCTCGAATGTAAGTTCACCAACGTCGATGTCAGAGTCTACAATGGAAACATTTACTGATTGGAGATGGATGGGTGTATGGGTGCTTGGTGTACTAACAATATACTAACAACTAACTTTGTCCGATCGAAAAAAATATTACTATTATGGAAACTTGAGCAACATACACGACCTGGGGTTAAGGTTAAGACGACATCATACTGGTATTCTCCGATAAATCCAGGCATCCATGCATACAAATTATAATCACCGGTTCGTACATTAGATATGCAAAAGCAACCATTCTCATCGGCAGTGGTCCAAAATTGATAACCCTATATAGTAAGTACGCGTGTTAGATTTAGAAAGGCAAGAGTGAAAACTTTTAGGTCTGTCTTCTAAATCAAGTGAAGAGAAAGAAATACTAATAACCTTGGATTCCCTTTGCCATGATCCCACATCTCCTGGAGGTGCCAACCCAACATAAGCTGCTTCTGCTGGTATTGAGTCTTGGCTAATATACCTGAACAAGTTCGAATAAATAACCGAGACCATTCAAGAGCAATTAAGTTATGTATGAATGAAAAAGAAACTATTCAAAATAGATTTTCCATTTTATCTTATGGCTTATTTCTGAAAGTTAAAGTATTAGTCTGTTCAAATCATCTTGGCCTATATTAAATGTCATCAAATGTACAAGGTAAACATTCTAAAGTCGAGTTCTTGGAAATATAAAATGATGCGGGGAACACAGCAACAATCAGAGTGAAACTGAGATTTAGAGACCTGTCATAAACAAGCATTTTACCCCTCACTACTCCCCTCTGGTCAGACTTAGGAAATTCGTCTGAAGCAGGGAAATCGTATGGCCATGACTCCACTTCTTTTTTCATCTATAGATTGAATTACAACCAAATATTACTAAAGATGTTAAACTTAAAAAATAACAATCAAACGAAGAACTTTTAATAAATTGTGCAATCTACTTGTACCCATTAAGTCATATTTCAAGTATTGATTAAAATACCTGTTCTTTGGCATCATTCCAAAGGATAAGTGCATCATTTCCATCTGACACGGAATTGAGATAGATAAAAACTGGGCCTAAAACTTTCTTCCATACTTCTCCATGCCTAAATTTTAGTACAAGATCCTCCCCAGCATAATGTGATGTCAAAAATATCTGGTACACAATATAGATAATTAACTTGTTTGATTCTTGACAATTAAAAGGCATGAATATTAATATAATGTAATAGTGGAACATAAAAAGAAGAAAATTATTTTTTTTGATTGTGACAAAAGTTTCATGGAAGTCTTTCCTGATTACCATAAGCATGTAATCTTTTTTCCTCTTCAATATAGTTACAGCTGTTATCTATATGGAAAGAGAGAGAAGTATTCACTCACTGCAAGAGTGGTAGGGTTAACGTGGGAAGTCAGGTCCTGTTTGAAGGGTCCTCCATTTCGAAATTCATTGCTAGGGGTAATTTGCCAGAAACCAACCGGTGGGTCAAAACATATCCATCCATGCACTTTATTATCTTTGTTCTCAATGGAGTACTGGTACTTATCATCCACCTGCACATGATAGACCAATAATGACTCGATTAGATGTTGAAGTATAATTATTCAGAAGTGTTCATGATAAATAGGCTATTATATTTTACTTCTCCTTTGAATTCGGGCTCAACAGGATCAACAAGGAGGACCGCTTCTGGGTAAGCCAACTGTTGACCTCTAGCTGGTAGCCGATCATCCGGCATGGGCATATACCTCTGCCTATTATCAGCTACAGCCATATAATGGAACCTGGTAACTTGAAGAAAAAAATATCATGTTTTTTGGGATCAAATTCTGTTTATCAAATTTGCAAATCCTGTTTTTCCTACTCTGACATTGAATTTATTACATTGAACAATTTCTTTAAAACTTATGGTGCACTTGAATCAAGAACACCCAATTCCAATTGTAGATGGTTTTCACAGTGTAAACTATGTTGATAAACGGGTCATAAAAATATCTAATCATTGTCGAGTCAGTTTTCTTTGACAGGATAAAGAAAATCTTACTTGTCTTTTCTGAGCATGAAAGCAATCCTGGTAGTATTCAGGTTGAAACCAGGGAAATCCTCTGAATGTTCGAAAATGGCATAAGAGTAGAATCCAGGGCAATCACGAAGCATCACAAACCTGAAAGTGTAACAGGATCAGCAACAACTCTCAAGCAGAGAGATACATAGGTAATTCTACATAAGGGAAATAGATAAGCTAGCAAAGAGAACCTTCTGTCTATACTTAGAGGTGACTGCTTTCCTTCGACAGAAGGATCCCATGTTCTAGTGAATGAGAGCTCTACCTGCTCTTCATTTTCCACTATGACTCTCAAGTTTGTCCCTTCAATCCTACATAGAAATAAAGCCACTTAATTAGGGTGGGTACTACAGTTGGTGAGACCCTATTTTCCACATCTTCATGTAAGATTATGTGGTTAAACTGTAAAATACACCAATTATACAACTAAGAAGGAGGAATTATAGGAATACAAACTAATTTCGTCTAATCCTATGATCATAAACATTTATAGTAGTACCAAAATATTCCATTTCACATCCACCTACAAAATGAAGTTTGCCTTTCAGAGGGTTTTAAAAAACTTTTCAAGTCATATTTACTATTGCATTATGAAACATAATGAACAGCATACATTGTTCCCTACAAGACAAGAATATTTGAGGCAATATCACAGACATACGTATCAAACTTCCCCCTTGTCTTGTCACTTCCTTCTTCACTCCAATTAAGGTCCCAAAACCTGTAAATAACACCACAACCAGAGGTCATCCACATTACTCAGTTGAGGACGTGCTAATGTATTTAATATTCATACAGACAAAGAGAAAAGAAAATATATAATTATGAATTGGATTGACAGGAAATGAAACGTTCTGATATGCTACCTTGAAAATTAGATAAGCAATTAAGAAGCACAGGAATGACAAATACGACTAAAGTAATCATGTGTTGAATAAACTATGAATTTACTTTTGACTCTTGCTTCTAGTGATAAAGTACAATGTATGCATACGTAAAGGAAATTCGAAATGCAAGAGGCATACCCGCCATTCAGGTCCTTGTTCTGAAGTTCAAGCAAATTGTCAATTCCATTATACTGTATGCCCTTGACAATTCCTCCTGGATTGGACAGAGTGAGCTGGAGTACTCCATTATCAATCACAACCTGAAATTTGATATCATTGGTAGAAAATTAGTATTCAGAAATAAGTGCATTTTCTCATATTTTCAACATATAGTTTCTGTTTGAGTAATAAAGTAGGATGAAATAAGTTTAGATTGCTGATGAGAAATCTTGCAAGTTAGCAAATAGTTCACAGCATGAAGTAAGGAAAAGTAGAATCTATGGAAAAGAATCTCACTTCACATATTCTTTCGAGTATTAAAAACTTCTCCGTTGTTCGCACTTTCTTCATTTCTTAGTCCCACAGAACAGTTCATACCCAAAAGCAAAATAACACTTCAATCTAATGACATCAAATCACATATTGATTTCAAAATTGATCCTCATTTAACAAGTAGCATACTTTATTTAGTACCCAAAAAATACAATAAAGTTGGTAAAAAAAAGTAAATTTTCTTAAACAACAAGGAATAACAAACGTGAACTATTCTCCGATACAGAGGTTGTATTATTTTTCCTTTAAAAATTCTGTATCCAAAAACAAGAACTCTAGTAAATTCACATCATTTGTACAAGCTTTATTCACTGTAAATAGCACATCATTTATACAAGCTTTGTCATGAATACCTTCGGTTTCAAATCTTATACAGAAAAAATGTATTCATATTATATGTTCATTACAAGGACACAAGATTGATTTTAAACTAGAGACAGAATTCAGAATGCTACACACAAAACATAGTTGTATAATCAAAACAAAAGCTGTAAGATGAGTAAATCCAGAGTATGAATCCATGGAAAAATTTGGGAAAAATTACCAAGTCTTGATTAGAAGTGAGAATGCGAATCGCCATTATTCAGAATGCATAATATTCTTAGATGCAGATTTAGCAACCTTTTGAATTGTCCACAAACTATTCGAACAAATGCCTCGCTGAGATCAGTATAGTTTTATAGTTGATTGGGTGAGAAAACGGTTCGTTGAGTAGTCTACTTGTCTTGCCCAAGGAGGGAAAATACTTTCGGATGTCCTGTCACTCTCCCTCGGCTAATTTAATCTTTTTATTTTTGTTTAATAATAAGATGTACTCGCCCATCCAACTATCAACTCTACTCGCATCATCGGCTGATCTAGAAAATCGCAGTAAGTGGGCTAAGTTTATTGAAAAAAATAAAAAATAATACAGTAATAATAATTAAAAAATAATATATATATATTCACACATGAATTACCTTCTCGAAAGGGACGAAGGATGAGTTAAATTTTAATATTTATTGTAATGTACTCATAGAATAATATATATAATTTAAGAAGATATATTTATTTTTTAGCTTCATTTCGGTGGGCTTAAAATATTTTTGAGTTGAGTTAAACTTAAAAACACAAAGAAGAAAGAAAATATATTTATTTTTTAGCTTCATTTTAGTGGGCTTAAAATATTTTTGGGGTGGGCTAAATTTAAAAACACAAATTATTTATAAATATTTACATATGATATAATGGGCTTTTGGGGGTAGACATGCACCCCGGTTCGGAACAGCCGGTTCCGGTTCCGGTTCCAAGGTAGGGGGAACCGGAATCGAACCGGGATACGAAGGTTTCGATTCCGAAAATGACGGTTCCGATTCCGGTTTTAATTTTTTTTTAGTTTTAAGCGTAAAAAGTAAAAAAAATAAAAAAATTGAAAACCGGCGGTTCCAACCGGAACCGCCTGTTCGGAACCTGAACCGCTGGTTTTTTTCACAAATATGAGGAATCGGAACCGAACCTTCCTTAGCCGATTCTAGTTTTTTTTGGCCTGTTCAGGAACTAGCGTTCCGGTTCCGGTTAAAATCGGCGGTTCGCCGGTTCGAACCTCCGGTTTCGATTTTTTGGTGCATGTCTATTTGGGGGCAGCCTTGGATTTTAGCTCGGGACTGCCCCAACATGCATCCGCCCCTGACCCACGTGGCACATTAGAAGAAGAAATAGGTAGATAGATGATGATGATCCAATATTTTGAGTAATTATTATAATATACGTTAATTTATATTAAGTGAATTAATTAATGATAAAAAATTAACATTTAAGAGATGATATTGCGTTGCATCCGCGTGCACGTAAATTTAATTCCGTGTATTCATTCTGTATTATTTCTTTTTCAATAATGCATATGCGTTTTTTTATAAATACTCCCCGTTCAATTCTAAAGTATCCATTTGCTTTTTACACGTGAATTAAGGAGTATTATTATTATTTGTAAAGTGGGTAATTGTATTAGAGGGAAGTGGTGGCCATATTGAGTACTTTTTTACTAAATAGGGGAAATAGATACCTTTGAAGCGGACGCCAAAAATAGTAAAATGAATACTTTAGAAGCGGACTAAGGGAATATATTCCTTACGTCCATCCCAACGTCTCATTTTATTGTTTTTGGAGTATGTCCACCTAGACATGCACGTGGATTTAGAACTACCGATTCCGATTCCTGGGAATAGGGAACCGAAACCGAACCAAGGGTAGGAAGATTTTGGTTCCGGTTCGGTACCGCCAATTCGAGTTCTTAATTTTTTATTTTTTAGTTTTAGCTTAAAATGTAAAAATGTAAAAATGTAAAAAAAAAATGAAAATCGTCGATTCCGGTTTCACAAAATAAAGAAGCGGAATATATCTGGTTTCAATTCCATTTTTTGGCCGGTTCTGTTGAAACCGGCAGTTTCTCAATTGCAACCGCCGGCTTAGGTTTTTTTGTGCACGTCTATGTCTACTCCAAAGATACTTATTTCTCATTTTTAGTAAAAGCGCTACCACACATATGACCCATTATATTCATTACTAATTTAACTAACCACTATACATAATTTTTTATTTTTAGTAAAAGTGTTTCACATATAACTTACTATTCATCACTACTATAATTATCCACTACACATAAAATAATAATACTCCTTAATTCATGTGAAAAAGCAAATGAAAATCTTAGTTTACCACTAATATAACTATCCATTACACATAAATTAATAATATTTATTAATTTATATTTAAAAAGTAAATGAGAACCTTACGTGTGGACGGAGCAAGTATTATTTTTTTCATGTTTAGTTGAACCATTATTTTTTTATGTAAAACTAACACTATTATAAAAAAAATTGCTGACGACCTATATAAGTTTTAATTAATTAATTTATATGTAATTATTAATAAGTATATATATGAATTGAATGTTGGTGTACATGATATTTTGTCAAAATTGAATGATATACTCCATCTCATTAAAAAGAGTGCATTTTGCCATTTTCGATCGTTTCAATACAAAGAATGTGTTTTCTTTTTTAGTAAATGAGATCCACACAAAGCAAAAAAATATATCACTTAAAATATCTTTCATCTCTCCTTATCTATACATAAATATTATATCCATTACTCTACGTGAAAAAAAGAACATATCCTTCTCAATAGGACTGAGGGAGATTTGAACAAAAACCAAGATACTAACTTGAATATGGGAATGTCGAGTTGAATCTTGATTTAAGGATCTAAATCCGTACATTTGGGGTCTACCAAATATGAGTTGATATATTTAAGTTGTTCCAAGATGTATAAAAATATAACATTTATTCTAAATGAAATACATTTTAATTAATAAGTATATAAAATTTTCATTGAAAATGTCAGTTGAAATATAAATAGTATAAATGCTTGATTAAAAAATTAATTTTTTTCTCAAAAAATCAAGGATGTAATTTTTATACTAAAATGTATAACATTTCATACTAAAGGATATAATTTTCGGATATTATAAGATCTGTGGGCACAATGTGCCCAAAGATACGCAAACTTTAGCGACCAAATAATAGTATATCATTAAATTTTGACAAAATATCCTCCGAGTGCACAGACGCTAATCCGTGCACTTACATACAATTATTAATAATAACATACTATTAATTATAAATTAGTTGATTAAAAATTTGTACAATTTGTCAATAATATTTTTTTATAATTCTATAAGTTTTAATACTAAAAAGTATAACATTTAATATTAAATATTATAATCTTCCATCTCCAACTCCAATTCCACACCCCATCCCTCCATTCCCCCATCTGTAAGACTCTTGAACATTTATCTAAATTGAGCCGAAATAATCTATGAAATTTCTCCTTCAAACACTCCCCTGCCCACACTCTCTCCCAAAATGCAACAGTATCACCCCCGTCCCCTAATACCTTTACTATGTTTGAAAAGAACCAACCTCCCTGAAAAACCTTAATTGCCTTTAAAATATCACCCCACCACTTTAAGTGTTTTTTTTCCTCTACCACTCAAAGCATCAATATCTCTCTGTTATAGATAGTTTACAGCAGAAGAAATAGAGGAGGCTTAGAAGAGAAAAGGGAGGCTTAATGATTTAATTTGTATTTTGTCTTTATTACGCTTAGTTTTCTATTATGTTTTTGGGCCCATCTGTTATGGGCTTCTTTCCTTTTACTATTTTATTTAGTCTTAAACATCGATGTACTAGGGTAAGGAAGATTTTATTTGAAAAATTGGACAGTCGTCTGGCTGGAAAATTGGGATCGCTCTTGCGATCTGGCAGGTCGGATCAATTTGTTAGAGTCTGAGGAGTGAAAACACAATCGCAAGAGCGATCCCAATTTCCCATCCAGACAGCTGTCCAATTTTTCCAATAAAATCTTCTTTACCCTAGTACATCGATGTTTAAGACTAAATAGAATATCAAAAGTAAAAAAGCCCATAACAGATGGGCCCAAAAAACATAACAGAAAACTAAGCGTAATAAAGAAAAAATACAGATTAAACCATTAAGTCCCTTTTCTCTTCTAAGCCTCCTCTATTTCTTCTGCTGTAAACGATTTATAACACTCTTGATGAGAGTGAAAATAAATGTGTTTGACTGTTCAATTTAACATCTTTTTGATGAGAATTATTGTTATATATTAGCACAAGTATCTTATATTCGATATATGTGAGAAAAAGGTGTATTTGAGGAGTTTTATTGTGTTTTAGGTGGAAAAATGATCAAAAGTGTAAAGTTGGGGAAAAAGTGCAACTTGTGTAAGAATGCTGAAAAACGCACGTCCAACTTGTATAATTTATTTGTATTTGTGTGGAGCTCAAAACTAGAAATGTGATATATGTTGGAAAGCCACATAAGAGAGGGTCGTTTTGGCGTAAGAAAAACCTCAATCAGAATCCAAATGAGAAAGTTATGATCAAAATGATGACGCCACGCAAGCTGTTCCTGTTTAGCACGACTGTGTCACTTTGCATGACTTTTTACTCATTCAATTGTTGGAGTTTCTGTGAGTTCTTTATATTTATAGAAAGCCAAGGAAGAGAGGATTGTGTGATCATAAGAATCACTCAAATCGGAGATCGGATGTGGAAGTTATACCTCGATGATATGGTTCAACCATCCATGAAGGTCGAACCATGGTCGAACCAAATGCCTGAAGCTGCGTTAAATCGCCGATATTGATTCGACCATGGTTTGACCAAGCCCATAGGTCAAACTACCATGCGGGACAGCTCCAGATCCATATTTTTACACCCTCGGTGCGTGTATATTCGTGTTTTCCAAGAAAAAACTCATCCAAGGTCCATAAGGAAAGCTTACAAGTATGAAAGAGAATGTAGATCACACCAAGAAGAGGAGAGCCACAACACAATCATCTTATACCCCACAAGGGGGGATCACTCCCCAACCATCATCCACATCATTTCCTCCATCCATCCATCACTTTGAAGATTCGTCTGTGGAATCAAGAGGAGGATTCAAGACGGAGAAGGACGCGACGATGACCACATCTAGGATTTTTATCGTTTCTTAATTTATCTTGTATTTCCAGATATATGGGTAAGATCTATCCAACTCCCATGATTATTCTTCACAACATCATGGCTAGAACAGTTTTGGTAGATCTAGGGTTTTGAAGGTTTTATGAATTAATAAAACTTTCTTGTGTGTCATCCGTAAAACACTACTTGTGGATTGATTTTATATATAATTGTGCTTTCTTAATCCATATTCATGGTCGTTTTGTGCATCTTCAATTGGTATATAGAGTCTGAATATATATCTTGGTTGTAGATTGAGTGCGTTCACTGCTGAACAGGATTCCATGTTATGATTATAAGTGAGGGGACTTCGAAGCTTTATTAGAACTATCATATATGAATATTTATTAATTGAATTGAATTCTGGTTAATAAGCAGGATAAAGAGGTTAATTTTATAGTACATATAAAGGGAGATCATATTGGGTTAGATTCCAGATGTGAGAAATAATTGATACTAATAGTACCTAGAAAGGGGGTGAAATTATATCTCTTGCTCAAAGGTTATTCACACGTGTTACACGCATATTTACTTGTGTTGGGTAAATATTAAAATTAGTCCTGTAAATATGCCGTTTTCCAACTTTAGTCCTTTTTCTTTTGCAATTCTCAATTTTGGTCCTTTTGATCCAGTTTTGGTCCTTTTTTCAAATTTTGGTCCTTTTTTTGTCCACTTTTGGTCCTAAATGTATAAACTTTCGGACCATTTTTGAACTTTTTTAACATAAATGACTAAATTTGGACTAAAAGGACTAAAAGTGGACCAAAAAGTACCAAATTGAGAATTGCAATAAAAAAGGACTAAAGTTGGAAAACATCATACTTACAGGACTAATTTTGATATTTACTCTACTTGTGTCTATAGAGTAGATTTGTTTGGTTTAGTGATGCGTCCATAGTCCACAAGGGAGAGTCGACCTACACTTGAGAGAGAAGTTAAGTAGTAAAATTGGATTACCTTAGAGCTACCTATTCTCCATTCTTGAGCCACTTTCGTATTCTTCAGTGTTATTTATTTTATTTGTTATTTTAATTAATTGTTTAGTAGTTGATAATCAAACCTCAAACTTAATTGTCTTTCGTCTTAATTAATTTAGTAAATAATTAAATTGATAATACGCCGTCCTTTTGGTTTGATATTTAACTTGGTCGCTTGCTTAAGCTGCAATTGATATCCTTAATACTTGGAGATTAATTTTGCGTGCAAAGAAAACACGCATCAACTCTCACATCTCAAGAACCTCCCCATCTAGACCAAATCACCCTAGCCCATAATTTATCACCTTCACTTAAACCCTCTACATCCATTTGCCCAATAATATGCAACATTAAAGGATTCAAGATCTTTCACACCAAGACCCCCAACATTTTTTGATTAGCATATGGTTAACCATTTTATCCAAGAAATTTTATTAACACTCTCCCCACCCCCCAGAAGAAATTACGTTGAAGCTTTGAAATCTCTCTAATAATAGTTTTTGGTGCACAATCGATGCACATCACATAAGTAGGTAGAGATGAAATCACTGAATTAATGAGAGTAAGTCTGCCTCCGAAAGAAATTTTCATACCCTCTCATTTCTTCAATCTTTTTCTCACCTTCCTTATTACATAGCTCCAATCCGACACCTTATGATGAGCACATCCAACTCTTATCCCCAGATAATAAAAAAGAAGTCTCCCCACTTGACAATTAAGACTCTCAGCTGCCATATACATCTAAGCTTCCTCTGTATTCAATCCCAAGATTTGGCATTTTTCTTTATTAATTTTCAAGCCCGAGACTGATTCCAAGATCACCAAAAATCTTTTTTAGAAATGTAACATTTTCCTTTCTTGCATTCCTTATAAAGATTATGTCATCAGCGAATTGAAGGTGTGATAGGTGCACTCGATCATTACCAACCTCCATAGGGAAATAAAGATTATAGTCTACCGCCATGGATAGAATAATACTCATTTCCTCCGCCGCCAACAGAAATAGAAAGGGAGATAAAGGATCCACCTGACTCAATCCTTTTTCCAACTTGAATTCTTTAGTAAGACTGCCATTCACCAAGACTGATGCTCGGGCTGAAGTTATATATTCCACTACCCAACCAATCCATTTTTTATCAAAGTTAAAGGCTTCCATCAATTCTTCTAAATAATTACATTCTACTGAATCATAATCTTTAACAAAGTCAATTTTAAATAACATGATTTTCTTCTTCTTTAACTTTGCCTCTTCGATAGCTTCATTTAGAATCACCATACCATCCAAAATCTGTATTCCTTCTACGAACACAGATTGTTGTTCTAAGATAATAGAATCCAAAACTCTACTCAATCTGACAACCAACACTTTTGAGATAATTTTGTAAATGCTACCAATCAAAGAGATAGGTCTGAAATCACTAAGATTGACCACTTCCTCCTTCTTAGAGATTAAGACAATAAATGAGGGATTTATTTCTTTAACCAATCTTCCATTATGGTGAAATTCAATCATCATCCTCATGAAGTCCTCTTTGAACATGCTCCAATATTTATTCAAGAATTCGAAATTAAAGCCATCTGGACCTGGACTTTTCAAACTTTCACAAGACTCAATTGCTCTTTTAACTACTTCCTCCAAAAAGGTTGTCGTAAGCCAAGTGTTATCTTCTTCTGGTACTTTTTTTGCAGCTGAAATTTGCTCTCAGATTGGGCCTGATATGTCGAGCCAATTTGAAATGTTTGCTGAAGAATTCAAAAATGTCTTTCTTCACTTTTATCACCTCTTCCTTCCAGCTTCCCCCAATATTAATGCCTGATATTTCATTGAACTTCATCCTTTTATTGATACACCTATGAAAAAAACTTGTGTTTGCATCACCTTCCTGAATCCATTTGGTTCTCGATTTCTTAAACAATAAGCTCTCTTTGTTTTTTATATCATTGAAAAGAAGATCTCTTTCTTTATTTCTTGTTGCAACTTCCATCTCATCAAGGCCTAACACATCATGCGTCTATTTTCAATCAGATTCTCCAAATTTTCAAAAATTTTATCATTCCATGTCCTTAAATCTGATTTCAGTCTCTTGAATTTTTCCTTCAAAACATAACTCGCCCATCCTTCCACATTATAACTCCTCCATTTTTCCAAAATAAAATCTTTGGAGACTGGATGAGTAAGTCATGCATTGATGAAATGGAAAGGTTTGGCCCCCAATCTTTCACCTCAATATCTTGGACAATAGAACAATGATTAGACAATGATCTCTAAAGACCCATCTGATAAGAGCTCGGCCATTTTGCAAGCCATCCATTACTAATTAGGCACCTATCTAACCTACTCTTGCAGGTTCCATCAGGTTTATACCAAGTGAATAATCTACCATGAAGAGGTAGATCAATCAGCCCTGATTGAGTGATAAAGTCGTCAAAAGTCCCAATATCTCTAGTAATCGAACTAACTCTGTGTGAAGACCTTTCTGAAAATTTTCTAACAGATTAAAGTCCCCTACAACGCAAATATAAGGTAAGGAGCTTTGAGATATAACTTGTAATGATCTATCCCATAGTGCTAATCTATCTGTCAGAAGACATGGTGCATAAACATTGACAATCATGCATGTTTGAATATTTTTACTCACGAGCAAGAATACTCGGTCGTTGTAGAAATATATCCCAAGAAATAAAATTATCGAATCACAAAGGAGTTAAGTTTGGATTAATAAAATACGTGAGCTCATGTTTATGTCACTTTTGTAAGGATGATCGGGAGTTTTGAGTTTGATTTTGAAATTAACAACTAAAGCAAATTAACAAGCAAATAAAATAGCAAATAAGATAAATGACAAGTAAAGATGAGTAAAAATAAAAGAGAATAGGTGATAAAGTTCAAGTATGGAAAAACATGAGACTAGAAACATCCAAGCACACTCAATTCATATTATCATGCAAAGGGAATTCAACTCAATTGATGTAGATTAAGGGTGATCACTATTATATCCTAAGCTCCCTCTCGGGTTACAAAGGTTGTTGATCCACTAGAGACTCCCAAAAGTACTTAAGATCAAAGCCCAACATTAACCTCTTCTATCTAGGTACTAATTAATTCTCAATTCTCCCTGAGAAGGTAATAATTAGACTTAACTCTCTCTTTTTGTGTACTAGAGCTAACGAATGGATTGGTTCCCCTCATCGAATTCAAATATCCTCTCGGTCAAACCTAAAATTGATGTCTATTCATGTCTTTCTAATACTTAAGAGGGTCATTTCCATCTCACTCCAAGCAATATACACATTAACATCATAATAGCATTTAATTACCATAAATAATTCATTGATCAACAATCCATTAAACCAATAATCATTCATGAATAACAAACCATGCCATCACAACATCAAAATAATTAAAGCCCATGAATAGAAACCAACATTAATTAAGTCAAAAACCAATTTAATTCAAATGATAATATAAACCTAATGTGTTTTTCATGTCTCTAATCCCACTAGAGGAATTAGCCTAACATGATATTGGTAACAAAACACATAAATGATTCATTACACATATCCATAGTTTCAAAATCAAAAGAAATACAAAAGAGATGTAAACCTTCCCTAGCAATTCCTTGTAAAGAATCTTAAACACTCATTGATCTCCACCTCTAGCTCTTGACTTCCTTGAGTTCTTCAACACCAAATTATGAAAGGTATGGAAAGTGGATGGAAAATATGGAGTGAAAGTGTGGAAATGATCAAAATCACCTAAGGAATGGATTGTGTTCAGTTCTGCCCTTCTCCAAATTTATATCCCAGCTATTTATATGATGTACGGTGGCTACTAATAGAGAATTAGGGCAATTTTTGATGATGTCAAAACAGACTCAAAATTCGACCAGAATATCAGAAATTCGAGTAGAATTTCTAATGTCGTTATATGCTTTTCACGGCTGCATGGGAGCGCTTTTTTAATCACCAAAAACTCGACTAGAATTTTGGGAATTCAACTAGAATTTAGGGAATTCGACTAGAATTTCTGCTTCCTCAGCCCGGGTTCAATTCCCACTCACGACACTTCACTGATCTACCAAAAATTCGATTAGAATTTCGAGGCACTGGTCGAATTTTCCAAAAACTACCAGTTCTCTGGAAGACTTGTGACCTTCAGAAATTCGACTAGAATTTATGTGAAATTGTCAGCACGCTTTTCCCTTTCCTACCCACTTTCAAACTAGCTTAAATTCGACTAGAATTGTGCAAATTCTGGTCGAATTTTTCACCTTTTCAAAATTCCAACTTTTGTATCATACCATGTGCACTCGTAACATTTGATCATTTTTTCTTCATTCCCTACATAAATTCACACATATCACACACTTTCCAACCAACATAGATCCAATAAAATACAAAAATAAAAGACACAAAATACACGCAAAATACACAAAAATCACACAAAAACAACTCTAAATTTATGCAAATTTTTACACTAAACAATGCACTCAATTCTATATATTCCTCATAGCCTATTAAAAATCATGAACTTGAAACACAAAATTTCTCACTGTCCAATATTGAGACGATTCCCCCAGCCCTTCCATCAGACCCTTTAAAAGCCCATCCAAACTTTCTATTTCCCCAAATTGATTTACACATTATTTCATCCATAACTTCTTTCTTTGTTTCTTGAATTATACAAAAGACAATTTTCTTACTTCATACCAACTCCTCCACTTCCTTCGGTTTTTCTCTACACCTCAAGCCTCTTATATTATATGTAAAAATTCTCATTGATGATTACCTTCTTTCAACTCCAAGACATCGATATTAGGAGATCCCGAACTGTATTAATAGTGGCTAACATGTCAATGATTTGTTCTTTATCACCTCTGAATTCAAGACCGAGTTTCTTCCCCAAATTCCATATGTTCTCAGCTTCACTTCTCGCTTGATTTGAACTATTTCCAGTCTCCCACGAATTACAAACTGCAGTTGTTTGGGGAGCCTAATGAGAGTGAAAATAAGTGTGTTTTAGTGTCCAATCTAACATCTTTTTTATGGGAATTGTTGTCACATATTAGCATAAGTATTTTATATTCAATATATGTGAGAAAAAGGTGCACTTGAGGTGTTTTATTGTATTTTAGTTGTAAAAGCATCAAAAGTGCAAAATTGGAAAAAGGTGCAACTTGTGTATGAATGCTGAAAAATACACGTCCAAATTGTATAATTTTTTTATATTTGTGTGGAGCTCAAAACTAGATGTGTGATACATGGTTGGAAATCCACATAAGAGAGAGCCGTTTTGGCGTAAAGAACACCCTAATCGAATTTCAAACGAGAAAGTTATGATCAAAATAGTGACGCCGCACAAGTTGTTCCTACTCAGCACGACTGTTCCACTTTGCATGACTTGTTATACATTTAAATATTAGATTTTTTTATAAGTTCTTTATATGGATAGAAAGCCAAGGAAGTGAGGATAACGTGAGAGCAAGAATCATTCAAATCGAAGCTCGTAGGTGGAAGTTATACGCGAAACGGTGAGACTGCGCAAGCTGATTCGACCTTGGTTCGACCTCCCTGATCTGGTTCGACCAAGCCCAAAGGTCGAACCAAAAGCCTGAACAACTGCAGATCTATATTTTTACATCATAGTGCATGTATTTTCGTGTTTTCCAAGAAAAAATCAATCCAAGGTCCATAATAAGAGCTTACAAGTATAAAAGAGGATGTAGATCACACCAAGAAGATATATTGGATTGGAGAACACAACACAATCATCCTACAACCCACAAGGGGGGATCACCCATCAACCATCATCCACATCCTTTCCTCCATTCATCCATCACTTTGAAGATTTATCTGTGGAATCAAGAAGGAGAACCAAGAGGATTTGAAGAGACGGAAGAGGGAAGAAAGGAGACTTCTACACCAAGGATTTTCCTAATTCTTTTCTTCTATTTTTTAATTTTCCGGACATATGGGTAAGATCTATCCAACACCCATAATTGTTCTTCGTAACATTATGAGCTAGAACCATTTGGTAGATCTAGAGTTTTGAAGGTTCTTATGAATTAATTGAACTATCGTGTGTATACTCCGTACAACACTACTTGTGGTTTAGTTTATATATGACTATGCATTTTTAATCCGTATTCTGAGTCGTTTTGTGCATCATTAATTGTTGAATAGAGTTTGAATATTCATCTTGGTTATTGATTGAGTGTGTTCACTGCTGAACAGGATTTCATGTTATGCTTCTAAGTGAGGGGACTCCGAAGCTTCATTAGAACTATTATATATGAATGTTTATTAATTGAATTGAATTCGGGTTAATAAGCAGGATAAAGAGGTTAATTTTATAGTACCTATAAAGTTATATCATATCGGGTTAGAGTTTCAATCCTAGGGGGAAATAATTGATACTGATAGTACATAGAAAGGGAGTTGAAGTTATATCTCTTGCTCCAAGGTTATTCACACGTGTTACACGCTTTTTTACTTGTGTCTATAGAGTAGATTTGCATGGCTTAGTGATGCATCTATATTCCACAAGGTAGAGTCGAACATTGATACACGAAAAGGAGATTAATGAGTGAAACTGGATTATCCTAGAGCTACCTATTTTCCTACTTGATCCACTTTCGTATTCTTCTGAAGGCTTTTATTTTAATTGTTATTTTAATTAATTGTTTAGTTGATTATAATTAAATTCCACAAAACTATATTGCCACAATTCGTCTTAATTAATTTAGTAAATAATTAAATTGATAATACGCCGTCCTTTGGATTTGATAATTTACTTGGTCGCTTGCTTAAGCTGCAACTGATATCCTTAACATTTGGAGATTAATTTTGCGTACAAAGAAAATGCGCATCAGAGCCTTACCTATTCTACTCTCAGAATTTTTCATATCCGCCACAAAAGCCTTGAATTGTACCCTTGCTGTTTTTTTCTTCATCTTCTTCGAGCATTTAGTGTTAGTTTTGTTTGGTTGAGAATCTTCACTGCATACCTGGAGTACTTTGCTGTTAGGAGCAGCACTATTGGACTTTGTTTTGCTTATGTTAAAACACACATTACTAGCATCTTTTATATAAACATCTGATGAAATAGTGTGGGCTTGGTCACTTGAGATGACTTCAATATCTGGGCTCATCTTTTTTGAATCAACCGACAAATGGGCTTTATCATTTGATAAAAGAACCATATCTTGACCCAATGAAAAATCAGATGTACTATTATCAATAAATAATACATTAATGGGCCCACATGAATTGCTAACATTATCTCTGATATAATCACCTTCCCTATTCACATTCCCTCTCTCACGATCCACATTTTCACTCCCACTACCCATTTCTTGTAATAACGGTGGTGTCATAATCTGCTTCTCCACAAATAATGTATTTAGATCTCCAAGAATTTGAAATTCTTCCATGGAATTATAATGTGTCGCTTTCATCAACATCAATTTTTTTTATTTCCCATATTTGAACGATGATTCCCATTCGCCGGATTCTTCTCCGACGTCGTTTGACTCAATCAATTTTCCTTTAACAGTATTTGACGGCTCCAAATTAGCTTCTCACTAAACTTTGAAGATTCAGTACTTGATGTATCGTATACCCCACTCCCCTCCTGGAAATTCAACCTCATATTCTTATATGATTTTAATCTGAAAACTGTTGTCGACTGATGATGACAGCACTGTGTTAATTTAACTGAGGTACAAGACTGATAATAGAACTCTTGCTACGTCTAATCTCTCCCTCTTTTCAGAATTATCATATATTTTAATGTAACTGCCTAACGTAGTTGCAAGCCTAAAAAACTTTGCTGACCATGCATGAAACGAACACATATCCATCTTGTCCACACTCTTCTCATATGGCATACATCCTCTTCTTTCCAAGGTCTAAACTATTCAAACAAATACTTCAACCAATCATCCATTTCAATTTCTAAATCTGTCAATGATAACTTGCTAAGGTTATGAACTAGTACCGAATCATCCCCTACATGAACAATATTAAGTTAGCATAACATTCGTATTCAATTTCCTCTCCACTCTCTTCCCACGTGAATTCTTTCTTCAGTGAACAAAACCAACAGTTGGTTAGCCAACCCTTCTCTTCTACTGTGGTTTTATAAGCAAAAGATTGAATATTTTGGCTACTTGATGAGGATTTCTTTTTTTTTAATCCCATTGCAACCTCTCTATAAGATAGCCCTTGAATTCTTCTTCTAACATTCTTGTCAAAAAGATTTTCTTTTGGAAATACTGCTGCCGGCTGATTTCTCTCATGTCTCAGAAAGAAAACTATTAATTTGAAACTCTCGATCCACAAGTTGCTCAGCTTCTGAAGAGTATCCTCTACATTAAAAATCTCATTCTCTAAAAATCTCACAAATCTAAACTTCTTTCCTATTTTATCTCTTTTTCTAGGACAAAAAGTATCAACTACTTCACCCACTTTTTTGAACTCAAATTTAAGAATCTGAATGTTACAATCTTCTGAAAATTTTCTAAAGAAAAAGGATATGATTTTTCCTTTCTGATCAACACTTCTATCCCACAACTCCTGCTTATACTACCTGAAAGTCTGGATGTCCATCCATTATCAATGTTGTGAAAAGGTAACGCTCGAAATGGGTTAACCTATGATCAACCATGTACCTCACCCTCTCTCCACTCTTTCTCTCTCTAGCCATCCTCTCAATCTCTCTATAATATCAATATATAAAATTATAATTTAATTAATCTAAATATTGGATCATCATCACCTTTCTACCTATTTTTTCTTTCAATGTTCATATAGTCCCGGTTGAATGGACAACTCTACTTAATTTATTAAGAATGTTATTAAATACAAATTCATTTTTATTAAATACACACCCTTTATTGAATGCACATTCCTTTAATTTTTTTAAATCTTAATTTTATTATATACACCCTCTAAAAACCCAAATTTACCTTTTTAATTTTAAGATTATACACCCCCTCAAAATCTCCAATTCTCTTAAAGTTTTTAAATCTACTATTTATTTTTTCTTTCGGCCATTTAAATTTGGAAGTGGGTAGTTGAGGGTTTCCAGACGATTAGAAGAAAAATCAAATGAGAAAATTTTATTGATTAACGGAATGGAATCCATACAAACAGAAATTAACACTTGCATTAAAAAAAACTAAAAACTACAAAACTCAACTAATCTTTACTCAGACCACTCTCGCAACTATAAACGATAGGGACTCTTGAATCTGTTGGGCATGGCTCGAATGGAGTGGTAACGATTCAGTAAAAATAAAAAATAAAAAATTGGATAATGAGGCTTGTTTTTTAGCTTCAAACTTGGAATTAATTGGAGGTGGTGTCAGAATGCTGCAAAGGGGGTGAAAAGCTCAGTAGATTAGCTTCCTTTTCTTCCCAACTCTATATCATATCACAAAATCTTAAGACAAGTGCAAAGATTGAATCTTAGAATCAATAGCTTGTTTCATATAGAGGACAAACCACTCCATAAAGGAGATAAAAAAAAAGAGCTCAAACAGTCGAGCAATAAAAGAGAAACATTAGGACTAACAAATACATAGTGTTGAGAAAATCAACCTATGCTAGTTAAATCCATGGATAAAAGCTCCAACCACACAACAATGAGAAAAAAAATACACTGAAATAAATATAAATCAGACTAGAACAACATATATAAGAAAACATCCAGAAAATGAGTCTCCTCTCCATCCAGACACCACACCACCACCTTCTCCACACCATCTGTACTCCACAATGCTCTCATAAGGTTCGACATGGAAGGAATCATTGGCAGTGTCAGGGGAGGAAGAGGGGAGGGTGGTTGGGAGGGAGAGGGGAAGAGTTTGCAGATTCAAATTTTAGAGAGAGATTGGAGAAAAAATGTTAGAGGGAGAAAAAAAGTTAGAGAGAAAAAATGAAAACCCACCACATCACATAGTATTAGAGTATCCCCATTCACAATCTACAACAATCCAACCCAACAATATAATATTCAATTTTCTCTCATCCACATATACAACCTACAATCCAATCTAATCTCAATTTTTTTATACTTCATCAACCACCAACTCAACCTACCTTTTAAATAAAATATTAATTTCTCTCTCGCATCTATATATACAATAATTATTATTAAATTATACATTATTATTTAAAAATTTATAGTTGTATTTAAAATTAAAATAATTTTATATTTTAAAAAATATTTTATTTCGTAATTATAGTAGAAAGAAGATGATATAATTTGAAATTGAAAGAAAAAGGAGAGTTTTTTTATTACGATCCAAAATATGTATTATAATATATTTATAGAGAGAAAAAAATAAGAATTTTAATAATTTTTTCAAAAAAAAAATTAATTATCATTTATTGAAAATTTAAATTATAATTGTAAAAATAAACATCTACCACTCACAATGTGACAAGTTGTCACATTGCGAGAGAAAATGATTGATTGAGATGGGTTGAAGCCTGTGTCATGTGATGAAAATATTATCAACCGATTGCTCATTATTTTTCCTTTTTTATTTTTTTTCACTTTTTTTGTCTTTTCTGCACGACCCATCAGATTGGTCGCCAATGGGGATAGTCTTACTACACGTGGGTTGTGAAATGATGACCAACTGTGATTTTATATAAAATTTAAAAAAATTAATCATTTTTCATATATATATAATAATTTTATATTTTAATATCCTGATTTTTTATATATAGTGGATTTTAATATTTTTAAGCAAATAATAATTCATGTTAACATATGAAGGAATAAGAGTTTAATGTGTATTGATTAAATTTCAGGAATTTAGACCGAATAGAGCATTTTAAGTCGAATAGAACAATATAGGCCGAATAGAACTATTCAATTCATCCCATATTTGCCTATTCGTCTCAAATTTGTCTATTCGTCCCAAATATACCTATTCATCTTACATTTTTCTATTCGACCAACCTTTACCTTTACCTCTCCGTCTGTCAGCGAAAGTCACGAAGGGCATTTTGGGAACATGATTATAATATTGGGCATTTTTAATGATTTTAAAGATAGTGGGCAGAAAAAATGAAACTCTGTTCAAACTGGGCAATTTTTATTATGTCCCTTTTAAAAATATACATTTTAATTATATAATAGTAGGTGTGTATTTAATAAAAAAGGATGTGAATTTAGTGTAACCCATTTTACAAAATGCCCTTGAAATAGTTAAATTTTATTAAACAAAAAAAATATTATTCCCTCCATCCCCTTTAAAGAGTCTTTTTTTTTATTTTCGTCCCGTTTAAGGATTTCATTTCTCTTTTTACATACATGATACCTACACATACCCACTAATATATTTAAATTATTAGCCCACATATCCACTAATACAACTAACCACTATACATTAAATAATAATACTCCTTAATTTACGTGAAAAACAACTCTTAAAAAGAGACAGAGGGAGTTTATCATAATCATAACATAATTATAATTATAATATATTAAAAGTGATTAGCATTTGAGTGTTATATTTCTTTTCTACTTTAACCTCCTATCTAAATATAATATTTATTATTTTACATTAATTAATTATATAAAAATAATTAATGATTACTCTAGCTTCATATTCTCTAATTATAATTATTCATAATATCTTAAAAATTACACAGCAAATAAGATTTTTCTTTCTATCTTTTTAGAATATTATGTTTTTATAATTTACATTTATGTCATTATTTAATTTAGTATATATTTTTAAAAAAATATTTTATTAATTATTTTCCTAAAATAAATTCATATATTATTAATCCATAATAAATAGATTAACCTTATAGTTTCTAATGAATAAATTTATAATGAACATTTATTAAGTAAGGATTTCAAAAGTCTAATCCACAAATATATATATATATATATATATATATATATATATATATATATATATATATATATATATATATATATATATATATATATATATATGTTAAGAACATGAACTTGTTATCATATAACATTTTTTTTACAATAAAATAAAACTTATATTAAAAAAATGGAATCAGCTAGCACTAATTGACATAAGAAAGTCAGGTGGATAAAACTAAGAGTTCACATATGTAATACAACTTTTTTACAAAAAATGCTAATTCATGAACAATTAACCTCCTACAATAAAAATATGAAAACCTTCGACATTTAAAATATCAATGGGTTTTTTTCCTCTGCTACTTAATTGTCAATGCTAATCTAACCACCTGAATTCACTACTCAACCTATAATAAGAACACAACCATGGGCCCAAACTCTCAGGACGTCATTTATATACAGACTTTACCAATATCGAGCTGACGTGGCCTTGCCTAGACTGTCGCATTGCCATTAGTCTGTACTTGTTGGACGTGAAGCCACGATAGGATTGAATCAGAGGGTATTTCAAGGATAATGTGAAGTGGAGGTAACGTGGATAGTGATGGACATATTATTTAACAGCGGGGCATTCTTAACAGGACTAAAACTGAAATTTAGAACTAGAATTGAGACATAAGAGATTGAAATTGAAATAGAAATTGAAATAAAAAGCACTAAAATTGAAAAAGTGTAAAGATATAGGACTAAAATTGGATTCCACAAAGAATATAAGACGTAAAATGATATTTTCTCGGCTGACACACAAAACATTCTATTCCCACTGATATCAGCATTCATGATTAATCCCCTTTGAGGATGGAATACTTTGCAAGTTCTATCCTGTATCAAAATAGTTAGCCCATTTTTCTTGTAGTTGTCCTAAACTGAGTAAACTGGTCTTGAGATCAGGAACAAAATAAATATCTGACATTACCTGAATATTACCATTCATTCGTAACCTTACATTTCCTTTTAGCTGTAACCTCCATTTTCATATCATTTTCGAGTTTCACAGTTCGACTTCCTCCAACTTTGAGAACCATTCTTTATTTCCCGTCATGTGATTACTACATCCGGAGTCAAAAAATCAAGCATCTTCTCGTTTGCTTGCATGCTGATCTACAAAGGTCTTCAACAAGAGTTATTCTTCATCCACCTTTTCTTCCAAGTCAGCGTAGTTTACTTTCTTTTGCAAATCGGGACACTCGTATTGAAAATGTCCCCAATTATCATTTATGGCATTTGAAACACTCTATATTTGCTTTATTGAAGGGTTTCTTTCCTCTTCTTCTACCGCGTCCTCCTCTCATTGCACCTCGACCCCCTCTTCCTTTGTCTGACCTATCATCATGAGTGACTTTCAACACTTGTTCCTCTGTTTGATATCCATGCATTATTTGTTCATGGACTAGGAGACTTCCATGCAATTCATCAATGCTCAAAATACTTAGATCATTTGACTTCTCTATGGAGCAAACGACATAATCAAATTTAGGCGTAAATGATCTTAGTATTTTGCTAACCACAATATCTTGAGTCATTGATTCTCCATTAGATTTCATCTTGTTCACCACAGCCAAAGTACGTAACTTGATTGAATATTTTTAATGTAAAAGAGCAAGTGTACTCTTGTCGTGTAGGCAGGGGCAACCAAGTTAAATTATCGAACCAAGAGAATTTAGGATTCGTGGCTTTCAAGTTATAGTCTCATATTAGTTAGGGACGACCAAGAAGGGAGATAATAAAAACATGAAAAGAAACTAATTACAATATTTTTGGAATTTTCAATGCAAAGGAAATTCTCATGATGCAATTCAAATTGATCAATTATGTAACACATTTAATTGTCTCTAATTTAAGTTATCATAGTAAGAGCAATCACAATCTCCACCTAAACTCTCTCTCGAGATGAAGAGGATATGGGCCCTTACAAATGCCCCAAAATAGCACATAAGATCGAGACCAAAGTGAATACTTCCCAGTAGATACTAATTACTCGTACGAGTTCCCTAAATAGATACTAAATCATAGGTAATATTTCATTTCTAAGTACTATGAATTTACTAAGGTTTGGTTCCCCTCACTAGATTGATTGACCTCTCGATCTAACATCTCTAGTGTCCATTTATATAGTTCTAAACATGAGAGGTCGTCTCCAACTCTTCCCATATTAATTCACATAATCCATATGATGAAATGATTCAATTAATTCCTAAGACACATAATTGAACTCTCGTTCTAACCACATGCAATAAATAATTAACCACACAAATCAAACATATAGATTAAGCATTAAGCATCCATAAATAAAACTAATCAAAGTCAGGAATACAAATTAGATAATATCACAAATTAATTTATAATTCAAACAACCAAAACATAGAAAATAATAAGATAATAAGTAGGATTAGATTTCACCGAATGAAGTTTACATCCATCAAGCTCATCCTTTCCTTGGTGTCACCACCTTCTTGGAAATCAATAAAATTTAAACTAAGAAGAAAAATTACATGAAAGAAAATTAAATTTGGATTCCTCCCCTAAACTAAGAAGAAAAATTACATGAAAGAAAATTAAATTTTGTGGAGATCTTACTTAAAAAGGAGGAATCTCTACTGGTAGAGATCATACTTAAAAGCTCTCTCAAGTGTGATGTGGGTTATTAAATGTAAATATTTAAACTTGAATTGATGAATGGTGGCTTTCATGGAAGAGGGTATTTATAGTAGTAAGGGTGAGAGGAATTTGAGTGAGTTTCCAACGTGGGACAAGTGGGTTCATGTAGTAGTAGAGTGAGAGGAATTTATGGTAAGTAAACAATGTGGGATAATTTAGCTCATGAGAAAAAAAAGGATTTATGGAATTTTCCTTTGGCCCGTTCTTACTCGTTTCAACTCCAAATCGAGCGTCGTTTTCTCCCACATCTTCGTTTGTAGAATCTAATTTTACCTCAAAGTCACCCTTTTCCTTCAATAATTAACAAAAATATCCTTTTCCAAATAATTAAGTAATTAATACTCCCTCTATCCGCCGGATATGTATACATTTACTTTTTGCACGTGGATTAAGGAGTATTATTATTTAATGTATAGTGGGTAGTTGTATTAGTGGAATGTGTGGGTTCCATATATTAATTGTATTAGTGATGTGGGTGGGTCTCATATGTTTAAAAAAGGGAAATGTATACATTTGGTGCGGACGTCCAAAATGGCAAATATATACCTTGCCAACGGACGAGGGAGTAGTATTTTCCATAAAACTCATACTTAATTATTGAAATAAAGCCATAAAATTGATCCAATTTTTGAGTGAATTTAATGCCAATCAGTACCTCCCAAGAGTCTATCTATTTTTCTCATTCTTTCATGGCAAGTAGTTCAAACTCTCTCCTCAGTGCTTGCAGCTGCGCTCTTTTTACCCTTGTAGATCCCTGATATATACTTTTGTCGCATTGAGTCCCAAATTGCCTTCGACGTCCCCTTGTCAAGAAAAGTTTCTAAGATTTCTCTATCGATGGATTGGAATAGAAAGTTTTTAACCTTCAAGTCCTTTAACTTAGCCTCTTCTATAGTCTTCCTTTTCGACCTCACTCATCACGGCTAATCCTGTTGCTGGTTTCAGAATCCCGTCCTCTACCAGACTCCACATCTCCATGCTCTTCAAGAATTATAATGTCCATCGAATCTCGGGATGATGGGCTATATGAACTTTTCTGAGGTGGATATTACTTCCTTTGTTTACTCATACTCTAACAAAACTCTCATGTTTGTTTGATAATTCACTCTCACACACTATCAGGCCCCAGTTGGGGCTATGATAACAGATGTTAAAACTCAAGAAATACTATGTAAAGGAAGTGATAGGAAGAAATAAAAACTTGCTATAAATTAAAAACAACTGGTGTCATTTATAGTCATTAATTGGATAAGAAATGAAATCCCAAACATAATGAAAACCAAGCTAACTTGCATATCATTATCCTCTAAAAGATAAGATCATTATGTAAGACTAAGACTCCAAAACAACTAAACTTTGACTAAGAAGAGGTTCCAACAAAATAACAATTGCCCAATGCAACAACTTTGTGTTAATACAGCAGGTACCTACTTCTTCTTGGAGCAAAATAAACATAAGTCAGTGAAGAACATAAGTCCGTGTATTCAATAGCATCTAATCTTGAAGCTACTCTATGAATTTTAGACTCAATCTTTTCATTTTTCTCGAAATACCATTAATTTTTCATTTATCTTCAGATTCAGATATTTCAAAGTTTAAAGGGAAATGGGTGAAGATTTTAGAGAAGAAACAGAACTAATCTAATTCTCCGTCACAATACCCCGATTTTCCTCATTAGATTTGTGCACGGTTTAAAGGAGAAAAAACATCACGTTAAGGTTATGAATGTAAGGAGTTATATATTTAGTAAAAATAAAACATGTTTAATAGTAGTGTATATAGTAATAAGGGCATTTAAGTCATATTAATAAAAAATATTATAATTTTTTTGGGTATATTAAGTAGTTTCAGAAATATAAATAGTCGCACCCTTAAAAATATAATAATATAAATAAATAAACACATCTGAAAAATCTAAATAAATAAATTTAATAATAAAATAAATATTAAATAAAAATAAATTTGGTGTACAAAATTTTAAAGGACAAGTCTTATATGAGATCGTTTCACATAATCCCTTACATAAGATGAATAAAAAAGTGATTATATTATTAATGAAAAATAATACTCAATCGAAGAAAATTGATAATGGTGTTGTGAACAATTTATAATATAAATAAAATGTGATAATATAGCAAAAGTAAATTATCACTTTTTATCCGTCTCACTTAACTTACATGAAACGGTTTTACACAAATCTTTGACAATTTTAAATGGTATAATAATATAATAATTGTAACAATATAATTCGATTTTTTAAATATTAAAATAATATAAATAATACATATATTATAATTGTAGACATTTTCATCCACTTCTCAAATTTAATAATGATATAAATAGTATTATATTTTACCCATATTATTAATATTACTCCCTAACCAAACACAATATTTTTTAGGATTAATTACTAATGGATACACACTTTGTACCCCGATACATTGATTTAAAATAATTATTATTTAATACAAAATATTAAAGTAAAATATTAAATATACCCCTAAACCCATATATCTTAAAACTACAAACCCCAACCCCCACCCACCACCGGACCGCCGCCGCCGCTCCGGCGGCCAGTCGCGCGGCCGCTGGAAAATGTCGCCGGAAGACGCCGCTGACGCCACTGCTGGAAATCTGACCTCGCCGGAGCTCCGGCGACTGTCGCCAGAAAAAAAACTGGTCGTCGAAAAAATTGCAGGACCGCCGCCGCCGCCACCGGACCACCATATTTTATTGTTGCACACACTTTTTTTTTACTGCACACACTCTTTTTGCTGCACACACTTTGATGCACGTGAACTTTTGTTGCACACAATATTTATGTGCAGCACATTGTAGGGGTAATATTGAAATATCACTATATATTTTTGTAGTTATTATTAATACTTTTGTATATTTGTATCTCATTGTATTATAGAGTTTTTTTTGTATCTAGTAGTAATCCTCATTTTTTTTTATTTTATACATCTATTAAATAAACTCATTTATACGAGCCAGCCATTAATATATTATGATATAATGTATAAATTAAAATTCATAAAATATTGGCAAACACCTCACATTGTATTTCTAAAAAATTAAATGTGGAAGTAAAATTAGATTATAAGTGGATTAAATCAGTAGCCGTTTAATTAATTATAAATTCTAATTTTAATTATTTGTAAGTTTTAACAGAATTATTGCAGTAACTTTTCTGTGCAATCCAAATCTTTGCTCAGTTTTCACCATTTTCATCTCTCAGGTCAACCAGTGGAACTAGTTGGATAAAAAATGGCACTTTCTCGCCCACCAACATCCCTATGCCAACACCGCCGGAATCCCTCACCACCGGCGGCGAAATCCGCATCAATTTCAGGCCTTTCGGTTGCTTCGCCGCCGAAGGAAATCCACTCCAAGTTATCTCTTCACTCTGCTCTAAAACGCCCTCCCCTTTCATCCATCTTCATCAAACAACCCCCAAAACCCCATCACCCCAAATTCATCACCACCACAATCAAATCCATTTTCACCGGCATAGTCGAAGAAATGGGAACAATCAAGCAGCTAGGGTTCGACCAAGAGGGCAGTTTCGTCATGAAAATCCAGGCAAAAACCGTCCTCGAAGACGTACACTTGGGCGACAGTATCTCCGTCAACGGCATCTGCTTAACGGTAACAGATTTCGACACCGGCGTATCCGAATTCTCCGTCGGACTGGCGCCGGAGACGTTGAGAAAGACTTCGCTGGGTGAATTGGAAATTGGATCTTTGGTTAATTTGGAAAGGGCACTGAGTCCTAGCACCAGAATGGGGGGTCATTTTGTGCAGGGTCACGTCGACGGCACCGGAAAAATCATCGACATGACACCGGAGGGAGATTCACTGTGGGTGAAACTGAAGGTTGGGAAAGAGATATTGAAGTACATTGTACCAAAGGGGTTTATAGCAGTAGATGGGACTAGCTTAACAGTGGTGGATGTTTGTGAGGAGGAATTGTGGTTCAATTTCATGTTGGTGGCATACACACAGCAGAAAATTGTGATCCCTTTGAAGAAAGTAGGGCAGAAGGTGAATTTGGAGGTTGATATTTTGGGGAAATATGTGGAGAGGCTGCTGAGCAGTGGATTTGTTGATTCATTCAAATCATCAGGATTGAAGTAAAGATGCTTCCTTGTTATTGTTTGTTGTTTGTTACTCTTGTATTTTTGTGTTATGTTTTGGATATCATTTCAATTGATCATCTCAATAAGTGCAACATTTTTGTACTATTCTAGTTGTGTTAGTTAAACTTTGCTGAGAATTCATTTGTTTTTGGAGATATGACTAAACAGTGGATTTGTTGATTCTATTAAGACATCGTGATTGAAGTAAAGGTGATATTGGAAAATTAGAGATTCATGAGCTAGTGCAAACGAATACTATGATACAATTCCTCATTTAATGGAATCCACTCCAAGTTTGGAATAAAGTAAACACTCTAAATATGTTATATTCTCCCAATTGTTTGATCTCAAATACAAATGAGTGAGACTCTATTTAAAGGAGTCACTAAAAGAACCTAAAAAATATCCATGCATTAATCATTGACTCTATACTTACTAGATTCATTTCACCACTTTAAGGAGCCGCTTGGCATGAATTTCTCAATCAGAATGGCTATGAGTATCACTAAAGAGTCAATGACAATGAGAATAAAGGGTGGGGAATAGTTATTAAATCAATAGGAGTGATTGAGGAATTTTGATTCCCACTCCACCAACCAAACATTGGAATCAATATACATCTATTCTCATTATACTCTCCCACTACCCCCAACCAAGCAGCCCCTAAATGTTTCTTTGACTATTATCACTCATGCATAACGTTATTATAACATTTAATATAGTAAATGAGATGACTTGACCAAGAAAAGATAGTTGGAAACTCTACTATCTGTAGCTATGCAGTCCATCTATTTGCTTGTTAGTAAATAGAATATGGACTCTACCTTATCAGTTCCCGGCCCACTATTCCTGAAGCATCTGAAGGAATAGAATAGGGTCGGTACCTTAGATAAAGCACGCCACTTACCAGCACTCACATAGAAGGAAGAGCGTCGGGTCCATAAGATACCACAGCTTTTGGTGTTCTATGATTCACTTCCGAATAATGAGTAGGATGTTCAACTTTGATTTACTTTACTACACTACAAACGCATGAACTTGACAGATTTTCGAGTATTTTGTCACCTTTTAGAAAAACGAACATAACTAATTGTAGGAAACTCCAAATGACTCTCCATTTGTTGCACTGGAAACTAGAGGGAGAGGACTTTCAACTGTGTGCAATCTTGCTTCTAAGTTTCCTTCATCCTTGATGCAGGGGCATCGGTCCAGCCCCTGGACCACCTAGATGGCTGCGGTAAGTCTTTGGGGTTCGTCCCACATCGGATGTGCTGGACAAATGTTGTGGGTATAAATATGGTAGAGCATACCTCCACTTTTGACCATAGTTTTGAGGTGAAGTTAGGCTCGGGCATTTATAGCCTACATCAGATTGGTATAGAGCCGGTTATGGGGTCGGGGCTCCAAGGGAGGGTGGATGATGCAGGGGCATCAGTCCAGCCCCTGGGCCACCTGGATGGCTGCGATAAGCCTTTGGGGTTCGTCCCACATCGGATGTGCTGGGCAATATCGTGGGTATAAATGTGGTGGAGCAAACCTCCACTCTTGACCATAGTTTTGAGGTGGAGTTAGGCTCGGGCATTTATAGCCTACATCAATCCTTATCAGCACAATCACCATGAATTCAGCACACTACAAGAAAATGGTGTTTTAGCGGCGAAATATTTCGTCCCTAATTCATTTTAGCGATGAATTTTTTTGTTGCTAAATTTGGTGAAAATATGACCGTTGCAATTTATTTAACGGCGAATTAAAAATTTCCCCACTAACTTTTGCCACAAATTGATTTATTTTGTAGCAAATATTTCGCGACAATAATTATGAATTTTATCGCAAATATTTGCTACAAAATTTTATTACTTCATCGCAAAATATTAGTGACAATCTTTTTTATTTCGTCACTAGCATTTGCTACAAATTGCATTACAAAGCCGCAAAAATTTAATCATGAAAATCAAATTTTGACTGCAAAAATTTGCTACAAAATTGATACATTCACCACTAATAATTTGTTACGAAATTTTAATTGTTGCTGCAAATATTTGCAACGAATATTTTATTTCATCGTAAAATTTTTTTGCAACAAAATATTATATATGATTTTTTAATCACAAATGAAACAAGAAACTTATTGTAGAAATCTACAAATTTGAAGAAAAGAGATAACAATGCAATGAACTATATGAACAATTTATAGTATAAATAAAAAGTGATAATTTTTAATTCAAAATAAATAAAACTCTAAAAAGGTTCAACATTCTAAGTACATGAGTTTTTAATAAAATAAGAAATTATTTACATCTCTAATTCCAAATAATCTAACTATTAACTAAGACGAATGTCTATGTCTATAAGCTAAAAAGAAATAATAACTCCACATTTGACCAGCAATCACCAAGAACGTCCATGAATACCTCCTACATTTCATCAAAACATTACATCATTAATTGGTTTCTGAAAAAACAAAAACATAAATTACAAGACCTTAGTTAAAATACACATAAAGTATCCATGGAAATTGGTGCAAAAATTTAACTCAACTAAGTTCTGATCAACAAACTATCAAGGTTATCAGATATGATTGTAGAATGAAGAGAAAAAATTGCATAAAGTAATATAGAGTAACAAAGGGATAAAGCCTAAACCTTTTACGTGAATCTTGCCAAACTGTCCTTTTTACTTTTGAGACTATTGCTTGTTCTATGGCCTTGTTATCCCTGTCAGTTTTAAGAGCACCTCAAGGTTGAACTTGTGCACCATACAGAGGAAATGTTTGTGAGTTTTAATATATCAAATGAAAAAATGGAAATAGTTGCAAGTGGATGAACTTGTGCACCATACAGAGGAAATGTTATATGTGAGTTTTAATATATCAAATGAAAAAATGGAAATAGTTGCAAGTGGAATTAATGCACATCAAATTCATCATACCAAAATGTTACGAAAGGAGCAGCCGAGCAGGCACTCTCGTCGCAGAAATTCTGGTGCCTCTACACAAGGCCTGAACCAAGAATTTAAACATAAAAGAGCAAGAAGGGATTGCTACGCATTTTAACTACCGTAATTGTATTGTGAGAAGTGTTGTGGGAACTGAAACAGGACATGTGAATGAGGGCAACAATAGAGTCGTGTGATAAACAAGTGGACAGCACAAGTGCAGTGTCATATATTAAGAACAAAAATAATATAGTGGTGAGAGCATACCATACCATACCATACCAATGGGCAACGTGGAGTAATATAATGAAACATCCATGATTAGTGGTCAAGTCTAACAATGCTGATAATGACATGCTATGTGAACCAGATTGTAATGTTGTCATAATTAATCAAAAGAAAATTCAATACATGACACAAGTAGCAATAAGTCTCACGGGTATACCTTGATTGTACACCCTACGGATGCAATCAACATAGACACACAATAAGCAGGATCCCAGAAACTAAATATGATTAAGCTGTATACTTTCTTACTCCATTCAAACTAATCATTGTTCCTTGGACATAATTAACAGACAACATACCTGTTAGCCGTAAGTAGGGTCTCTATGAACCTCAAACCATCAAACTTAGGAGCGAATTCCCCTTCTCCGATCTCAACCAAGATTTCATGCTATTCTCCTTTCACACATGATAAACAGAATAAAACACAACATTATAAGGGAAATTTACAGAAAAACTCTACCCATCACCTGACAGGTTTATTGGAACATTACCTTCATCCTCGGTATTATGCTTCAAGCAAAATAAAGATTCAACCATTAAAAGCAACTAATAAAGTAATTAAAAAAAAAAAGATGAAACATATGTTGGATATAATTTGCTGCAAGAATAGATAATATAAACATTCAGATGGTTCGCTGATTGATAATTGCTGAGAATAATTTTCCTGCCTTCGATCAGTCTAACCACAAAAGATTCCCAGCCATTGCATGTGGACTTTGTAGATTCAATTCCCCCATTTTATCAATCAGAACCCTAATCTCATCCTTAATCTTTTTCGATTGGATCACATTGTTCACCCTCGAAAGCCCTACATTTTTCGATTCGACATTTGCCTCACTTTTCGATCCACTTTCAGATCGGCCTGGCCACATCGTAAAGTGTACTGAGAGCTCCTAGCCGAGATGACATTCAGGAATTTCGCCGCGGCTCATTCAAGCCACTAGAAGAAGCTTCAAGCGTCGAGACCGGAGAGGCATTCTTGGTGGCACAAAGCGCTGATTCCAGTATGGGCTCGTCGATATGACGGTAACATAGGGAGAAACGGCGGATGGGGTGGCTCGAAAGCCGGCGTAGGTTCTAATTTGAGATGTGTTTGTAACTCAAATAGTATAATCAGATGAGATAGAGATATTTGGGCTTAAATTTTGAAGTTGCTGAAACACATTTTAGGCTGAGTAAAAAATATATTTGATATTATTTCTTTTTTTTAATAAATAATAAAATCAGTGATCAAATGTGAAAATTAGTAGCAGATTTAGGGATGAAATTTCCCAAATTAAAAAAATAGCAACATATTGTTGGAAGCTGCCGCAATATTAAAGATATGGTGTTGCTAATATGAATTTAATTTTAATATACAGTATGTAAGTAATTATAATTTTTTGCGAACAAAAAGAAAATTTGGTTGCAAATTTTAGTCAAAATTTAATTTAGTCATAAACTAAATAATTAGCTACGAAGTGTAGAGATTGGTTGTTAATATTTATGAAAAATATTTATTTGATATCGCTAAATTAAATTTATTTTTATAATAAATTAATTTAGTGATAAAATATAAAATTGGTAACAAAATTTATTCTTTAAAAAGATAAATTGTCTCAAGTAAGATCTTATATAAGAGCGGTCTCATACAAGACTTATTTAAAAAATTATTCTTTAAAAAAATAAATTGTTATTTTTCTAAATAAAATATATAGCTCTTAAATTCTATTCAATAATAATATAAAAAATCAAAATACATCAAAATTTGAAGACTAATATTATTATTCTTTTAATGGGAGATCTAGACCGGCTGATAAAGAAGCCAATTCTCACATCCTAAAATTTGTAATTCAATTATTATTGCTTGAGAAGAAGCCAATTCTCAAATCCTAAAATTTGTAATTCAATTATTATTACTCACTCAATTGTTCGTGGTACCCTTTGAATAATACAACAAGAGCAATGCAAATTGAATTTAATATGAAAAAACTAACATAGTGCCTCCCACATTTAAATCTAGACAAAACTTGTACACACTGGTTTACTTGGACTTTAATTTATCAAAATTATTTTTTAATATATAAAAAATTATTTTATTAGCTAATTAATTATTATATTATAAAAAATATTACTCAAATTCTAATGTGTACTGATTTTTAATGTTCTTATTGCAGAGTAATAATTTTTTAAAAAAAAATTATGTATTAAAAAATAATTTTGTAAAATAAAGCTCCTAAATCTAATGGGATAAATATTGATGTAAAATTGCTTTTACAGGTTCTTACCTAATGGAAAACGTAGCACCCCAAAACCATGCAAACACCCCTCTTCTCCATGTCAAAATCACTACTCGCACCTCAAACCCTAAGATTCAAATCCGATTGCCCCTTTACAAACCCCAATACAAGCCTCCAAAACCCATTACTATGAAACCAGCAACCCAGAAACGGAAAACCCAACCCTGTGCCGCCATTTCCGACAATTAAGTTTGATGGACAGCCTCAATTTGGCCATACCATCAGACATTTACACTTCGCTCATCAAAGAATGCACGGAATTGGGCGACCCATTAATGGCCATTGAATTGCATGAGCATATCAGAAGAAGCAGGCTTCATTTGGGCTACCGTTGATTAATCGGCTTCTGCTGATGTTCGTGTCCTGCGGGTGTTCTGACCATGCGTGCAAACTGTTTGATAAAATGTCCGAGAGGGATTTCAACTCGTAGGTGGCTCTGATTGCTGGTTTTGTTGACAATGGGGCGTATAATGAAGCCATAGAATTGTTTATCAGAATGTTACATGATAAAGATTTGGAAAATATTGGTGAGAACCAAATGGGATTTTCAGTTCCTGGAATTCTCATGTGTGTTCTTAAAGCTTGCATTTATATTGAGGACTTGGAACTCGGGAGGCAAGTGCATGGTTGGTTATGGAAACTTGGTTACACGAAAAACACTGCTTTAAGCAGTTTCTTGATTAATTTCTACGGCAAACTGAACTTCTCCAAGGATGCTCACAGCATATTTGAACAAGTTCGTTGTCCAAATACAGCCGTGTGAACGTCTAGGATTGTGACCAGCTGCAAAGATAGTAACTTTGTGGATGTGATCAACGTGTTTAAGTAGATGGGAAGAGAGGAATTGAGAAAGAACGGGTATACCTTTTCGAGTGTTCTCAAAGCTTGTAAGAGGATGGGGGATATAGAGTGTGGTCGACAAGTTCATGCGAATGTGATGAAACTAGGACTCGAATCAGATGGTTTTGTGCAGTGTTCATTGATCGACTGCTACGGAAAATGTGGTTTCTTGAGCGATGCAACTAAGGCATTTGATATGTGGAGAATGAGAGTAGCTGGGCATGTTGGAATGCAATGCTAACGAATTACATGCAACATGGACTTTACGTTGAGGCTCTTAAAGTTTTCTACGAAATGAAGAGTGTTGGCTTCAGACCCGGCAAATCTGTGTCGAATGAAGTGAGATTTGTTTGTGATCACAGAGTAAAATGAAGTTATACATATGTATATATGGAGAGCTTTAACATTAATTTGTGATGCAAGTATATATAAGACCATAATTCTTATCAACCTTAGAAGGAGTCCCAGGGAAGATAGACAAAAGAAGGTCTTCGATTGGAAGAGTTATTCGTTTGAATGCCGTTTGAGCGCCTCCACTATTCAAGTTAGAGGGACTCCATCCTTCATTTGCTGTTGACGAAATCGGAATGTGAATTAACTCTGTGTTGTCTTCCGCCGTTGGTTGTGACGGATTCAAACCAGGATTCGCCCGTACAGATCTGCAGGAGACCTTCGTGTGTGGCTACTATTTTGGCGCCCCCAACTGGTAACACTCTTTTACGTTTTGTTTAGTTTCAAATTTTGATTTTTGGCTGCTTGATTGAAGAGATCCCTCTTGACACTGGTTTTTCACGTAGTCTTTAAATCTTGAGTTTTATGATTTTTGAAAGGTTAGTGGAAGATTTAGAGGTATTAGTGCTTGTGAATGGGATTCAATGTGTAGAATCTAATGTAATTATTTCAATCTAATAGGTTATCAAAAAATTGTGAAATTGTTTTCAATCTTGATATGATTAGTATCTATGAATTGTAATCTTGATTGTAATTTTAGTATCATTTTTTTTTTCGTAGATTTTTTTTTTTTCCTTGAGTGCAGATTCACGGAATCTCCTCTTCATTGGGTTCTCCCTGTCTTCACTGTCCTCTAGTCAATCTCATGTGATTGCATTGGAACTTATAAAACAAGACAAATTCTAGTGTAACTGAAACTAACGAAGGGGAAGGAAGAGGAGATAGAGAAGATTTAGACTGCTGAATTTCAGAGAGATCATGCGAGTAGGAAAGAATGTTTCAGAAGGAGAAGTAATTGTTGGAGATCATTTGGTCATGAATGTCAATTTCTGGGTGAAAGAAACTCTGTATTATCCCCAAGTTTTGATTATTTGATGATTAGAATTTTATATATTTTGTGAATCATCGCCTCCGAAAAAACCAAAATTATCTAATGATTCTGATGAGACAATTGAACATGGTCATCCATGACCTAAAAGCTCGACCGTTCTCACGGCCAAGAACAAAGAGGGGTGAAACATGGATCCAGTGGTGGGATGGAAGTGCAAAAGTAACTATTTTTAAATAAAGTATCATGAAATTTACACGTTTATGCATTACTATAAAATCTGTTTTGCTGGATGAATTATATGAGCAATTAACTACCTGGCTAATTCATCACTTATGCTAATTGAAACCCTACTAGATTTCTTTCTTCCTACGGCATTCCCCCTTAGAACTTCATCCCTAGTTTGCAAGAAAAATCCAGGTTTCTGGGGTTGAGGCAGGACTGTGTCATCAGTGCTTAACATGAGAAGCACAGAAGACATGGGGGGTCGTTCATTTGCTTTGTTCTGAACACATAGTAACCCAACTTGAATGCACCTCCTTACTTGGGATTCCACCTGTGAGCTGTTGTAGCACGGATCCATCAGTTCTAGCTCTCTCTCTTTGTTCCAAAGTAGCCATGCCTGTAAGGAAACATGCACATTATTCTGTGTCTAGTGTATTCAATCTGATGCTGGAAAATGAGATCAAACTAGGTGCAATTGTTTTATTAACCTGTTCCATAAGGCTATTATAGCAAGAGGGATGCTGGAACCCTGTGTTTTTTATCCCACTCACTATCTCTAAGATTATGACTCCCAAGCTATATACATCTGAATTGACGGAGAATTTTCCCTCAAGGGCATACTCAGGGGCCATGTAGCCACTGCAGTCAGTTCTTATAAATAAGGCCCCACAAAAAGTTTACATATATAGAAATAAGAAACTTACTATGTCCCAACAATTCTTCTTGTTCTTGCTGTAGTTTGATCCCCTTCTAGCATTCTTGCAAGACCAAAATCTGAAATCTTTGCATTCAAGTTCTCATCTAATAAAATATTGCTTGTTTTGAGGTCCCTGTGGATAACTTTTAGTATGGAATCATGATGGAGGTAATGAAGGCCTTTCGCAATTCCCATAATAATATTGAGACGCTTTGGCCAAGTCAATAGCACCTTTCTTTCCTGATCTGCAATTGGTCAAGAATTGTAGCAAGTGCAATATAAAAAAGATGTGTTAGATTTAATTATAGATTAGGATAGGGTTTGAATATTCTGCATGATGATAACTGGTGAAAAAGCACATAAAGATTGTCCGAACCAAATATTATATAGTCTAGGCTTTTGTTGTGCATGTAGTCGTAAATTAACATCTTTTCCTCCCTTTCAATGCAGCATCCCAATATTCTGATCAGGTTCCTGTGTTGTAGTTTGGTGATCAAAATAACTTCATTTCTGAACTCTTGGGGACCTTGCCCAGAAGTTCTCGACATTCTTTTCACTGCGACTACTTCTGAAGATGATAGGTTTGCCTGAAAAGAAGTTAAAAGCACCTTTCTGAATCAAAGCAGACGCCAATATATGTAGGCATATTACTTGAATGCTGTATCACCTTATAAACTGGACCAAAGCCACCTTCTCCGATCAAGTTTTCTCCTGAAAAGTTATTTGTAGCTGCTGCAATGGTTTCCCAATCAAATAAAGGCAAGTCTAATTCTTCCCCCATCTTCTTAGAATCTGTCAAAATAGTTGTAATATTGAGTCAGAGTCTGTACAATGATATACAGCATATAAAAGTACATGGAAAGGATCAGAAATATTGTGACCCTGTTTCTTGTGTTGCATCTTTATAAATAAGCCTCCAAAAGAAGAGCCCAAAATAAACATTCCAAAACTAATAGCAGCTGCTGTGATTATGATCGCTGTCTTTGCAGACCCTTCCCTCTTCTTCAAATCTGTTAGATTATCTATAATTGATGAATCAGCTATTAGCAGTCAGGTAATTTCCGTAACTCATTCAAGATACACAAATCTTGATACTATAAAAAAATTTATTTACCAAGTTCTGAAACAGGCATACGAAGATAGAGACTTGGTCCATCACCTGCTTCTTCGATATGCTCCCTTATATCGATCAAGTCCCCAAACCACATCAAACAGCTGCTCCCGCTGCTGAAGTGAGGATCGGCATAAGCTGTGCAGTCACAGTTCTTCAAGCATTCGTCCCTGCACTCATCAATGGCCATACTCGTGTTTAATCGAAAATTAAGAGAATCGGGCAACCGGATTCTGTTAACCTTGAGAAATCCATAATTTTTTTGGCAATCTGATGACGGTAGACTTCTACTACATCCACTTTTCCAGTTGAACATTCTCCATTCTTTTTCAGATTTTGGCTTGAATCCCCTCAAACACTCGCATATTGGCAACTTATAAATTCTACAGATACTATTTTGACCGCAGTGACCGTAACTGTCGCATTTGTCCCTTGGCAGCAACAACGTAAGATTCCAACCATCTTTTTGTTCATTCATCACATAGCGTTCTAATTGGCCGGTGTAGTTCATTAACTCTCTGAACTTAATTTTTCCATAAGGGGGCGAAAAGCTGAAATCATCCTACCCCTGTTGGACACTACTTCATATTTCCATTCTGGATCTGACTTATCTGGAATTCCAAATAAAATACCATTCCAGAAGACAATCCTCATGAACTTTTTCATCCCCTTGGTATATATGATGAGTTGAGACAGTCCGTTGTTCTCAATCCTGCAACTGTATTCTCCACTGGACGGATCATCAGCACTTCTCCATGATGTCATGTTTCTACTTTCTCCAGCACCTATCCCTGGGTAAGAGTAGTCAGTTGGGTAATTGAAACTCTCCCAAATATACATTGAATCGTACACCAGAATCAGGTTTCCAGTGTCCAGGAGTTTAAGAACCGGACTTGATGCTGGCCTTGATGAATCCGACGACCAAATTTTCGCTCTCTGAACTGAACTGAGAACCAGAGTGCCATTTGAATGTAAAGTTAAAGCTCCCGTCGAATCCAAGATGGGATTATTTCTGTTTGCAAGCCAGATGACAACATCCGGTGTAGCCGTGTACCATATTCCCAAGTATCTATTGGTGGATTTGCCAGGTGAGAAGAATCCCAGCTTAAATGTTTGGTCTGGAGATATTAAGACCTCTCCATCAGACAGAAGTTGGTCTGGAGAAAGTGTGTGAGAGAGCTGGAAAACGGTGAAAAGGCAGAGAGAATCAAATACCAACTTTGGGTAATCCATTTTTACAGAGGGATCAGGTAATCATAATTTCAAGTTTATGTCATCAGGTTTTTCGTGTATTTATTTATGTTACCTAATCTTGAAATTGTACTGTGTTTCGACCTTTTGAGTCTTGCTCAACTTTCTAATTTTCACTTTTGTCTTGGGGTGTTTTTTTCTTGTTGCATTCCTTGTACACGTTTCCATTTTCTTTTTTGTTTCTATAGAAGACCTCATTTGATGGTCTGAAATGTAATGAATAATAGTATTCAATAAAATTAGTATATATAGAGGCAACTTTTTTTTTCTTTTTTTTCCTTTTGGCTTCTCTCCTTAATTTTTATCCAATCATCACACCTCAAACCCTCTCATGTAAAACCTCCCAATCTTCTCTCTTCTCTGTCTTCGTTTTTTTCTGAAGTCCCGATTCTACTTCTCAATTTTGTCATTTCGTTTTGATTTGTGGAATTTAATTTCTGAATGTAAACCAATAATAATCGTTTATTAGAACCACATAATTTCGGTTGTAACTGAATCAAATTTTAATATTTGACGATTAGGATAGGATTGACGCTGTTGAATCTACTGTTTCTTGTAATTTAAAGAAATTATGAGAATTGTTATAGATGCTGATTCAATAAATGAATCACATGAGTTCTACCTGGCTTCTACATCACTCATGGTTATTGAACCACTACTAGACTTCTTACTTTCAATTGCATTCCTTTGTGAAACATCTTGCAAGAAAAATCCTGGTTTGTGGGGATGTGGCAAGGCTATGTCATCAGTGCTTACATGGTAAGAACCAAATACATCACGGGTTGTTCATCTGCGTTGTTTTGGACACATAACAACCCAACTTGAATGCACCTCTTTACTTGGGATTCCACACTTGAATCGTTGTAGCATGGATCCATCAGTTGTATCTCCTTATCTTCAATCCAAAACTGCCATGACTGTAATAATACATGCTCAATATTTAGTACCACTCAGCCTTTATAAATTAGTCATAATGTGGAATAATGCAATCAACCTGTTCAAGAAGACTAATAGCTAATAGAATGCTGGATTTCTCTGTTCTTTTTACCACTCACTATCTCTAATATCATGACTCCCATGCTAAATAAGTCCGACTTGATTGAGAACTTTCCTTCAAATGCGTACTCCGGAGTCATGTAACCACTGTTAACAGTTTGTATAAATGAGGCTCTATAAGTAATGTATTTATGTACAAACAAGGATCTTACTATGTCCCAACAATTCTTCTTGTTCTTGTTGTAGTTTGTTCCCCTTCAAACATTCTTGCTAAACCAAAATCTGAAATCTTTGCTGTCAACGTCTTGTCTAATAAAATATTGTTTATTTTGAGGTCTCTGTGAATAACTTTTAGTCTGGAATCAAGATGGAGGTAAGAAAGACCCCTTGCGATTCCTAATATAATATCAAATCGCTCTGGCCAACTCAATAGAGCCTTTCTTTCTTTGTGATAGTACATGAATCTTAGTGTATAAAATATTCCTCTTGGTAGAAGGCCTAGTTCTCCTCCAATTTCAACAAAATCTTCATTTGTGTTTCAGCCATTGGATGAATACCCCACTTCTTTTGGGGCTCTATGGGCGACCCTAATATTTGGAGGCCTCCTAGTTGAGATTCTACAGGTAGAAGACCTACAAGAAGTGGTCAAGTGGGCATGAGAAGTAACCACCAGTTGGAGCTTGGGCACATGGAGTTCCACAAGAACTGCACGCGGTGGAAAGACAGGTGGTGCTACCAAGTCCAATGCTGGAGTTCAAGCATCAAGTACTGGAAAGAAAGGCTCGATGAAAATCACAACTGAAAAATCAGATTCTGTAGTAAGTTGAGATGCTAGAAGCTGTAATTGATCTTTTTGGTTAGTAATTGTTGCTTGTTATAAGTCATGGAATTGGAAGCATGAATGCTTATTGGTTGGTAACTCTTAATGTAAACTAGAATAACCTTGCTATGCAAAAATGATTTTCACGTCTTTCAGTTTTCTAGTTAAAATGTTAAACCAACTTTTGCACTTTTTAACAATTGTTTTGTCTACCAAGTGAGAGCCAGGTCAGAAGCATTGTAGATGAGATAAAACAAGTGATCACAGCTAGTTCAAATTGAGAGGTAGGCTTAGATTTCCTCTATGGTTGAGAAGCAGGCTGCTGCTTTTTCTTTCTTTCTAAGATTTTGAATGCCATCTTCATTTCTTCTTATTCAATCTACTATTTAGTGGCCATATTTTCCTCTTTCCAGATCTAATGCAGAGCTTTTTAGTCCAAATAATCAGTATCCCCCTAAAATTGTTTCCATGTTTGCTGAGGTTTGTTGTCTAAACAATTTGAGTACGAGCATCAATAGATGTTGTGCAGTACATATTGTAATATTGCAATATAGTTGCTTAAGATATTTTAATCATTTTTACAGGTTTCGTGTGCGGTCAAGGATCTGGCCTCAGAACAATCGACTTGTTGAATGGTTAATTTATTGAGGTAGTGAAGGGCTATTCTACTTTTGCGTCGAATCTAGTAAGCTTTGGGGATTCATACAAGCCTGATTTTAACTACTTCATGGAAGGATGTGAAATGCACACCCCTCATTTCTATAACTTTGATAAAGCTTCAACTCATGCTATTAGTACTCTTCAACCTTGGCGTTGAAAATAGCTAATGAGGCTGCGAATGAGTTGCTGTTTCTTGGCTTTGAACATGTGAAAGTTGAATATGACAGATATCAGCATCGCTCTATGCAGTGAATGGTGTAAATGAATATTGGGATAACAAGAATCATGAGTCCAATGATGCTTTGGGGATGTGCAAAATATTTATCATGTGTTCTTTGTCCTCTTCTTTATATTTATGCAGTCGTTATATTAGTTTGGCCATCCCTGATTTTTCAAAAAAATTATCTTTAGTTGATAATAACTAATAAGGCTGTCTTATTGGTTGTTCAATCGATTAACATCTACTTGAAGTCACATCGGATCTTCTGCGTCATTTTCGTGCATTATCTTCTATGTCATATGTTAAGTGATTGACATGTAAGAGGGGAAATAAATCCAATCATTGGCCATTGGGTTTAAACTCTAGGGTATAGTTTCATCTAATGATGTGCCACAGGAAATGATGTACTAAAATGAGACAGAGACTCCGAAGTTATTCTTTATTTATTGTGTATTTATATCAATTGTGTTTAATATATTAGGCAAATTTTTTTATGCCCTTGGTCATATGACAAAGATCACTGTTAGAGATCAAAAAAAAAAAATCGTTAAATTTAATAACTGCAGTTTCTAACTAAAATTAAAAAATTGGATGAAGTAAATTTAATAACTTCATATTTACCTGATAGATAGAGCTGTTAAAAGAAACGAGCCACTCGAGAGCACGGCTCGACTCGTGACTACTCGAGCTCAAGTTCGAGCTTGTTACGTTATCGAGCCGAGCTCGGCTCGGCTCGATAAACCTCGATAATAATAATAATAATAATATTAAAATAAATATTATATAATGACAATTATATATATTAATATAATATTTATTAAATATAATATTAAATATATTATTAAAATTCGGCTCGATTAGGCTCGAAAGCTCATTAAGACTTGAAAGCTCGACTCGTTTTCCTTAAATGAGCCGAGCCGAGCTTGAGTTCGAGCTCAGATGAGTAATTTTCGAGTCGAGCTCGAGCTCGCTCGTAAGCTCATTTTCAAATCAAGCTGAGCTCGAGCTCGACTCGATAACTACTCGAGCCAAGTTCGGGCATGCACTATTCGAGCTCGCTCGACTCGTTTAACAGACTTACTGATAGATGGTTGCCTTTGCAATCATTAAATTAATTATCTATTTAAATTTTTAATTAGTATTTTTTTAGAAAAAGAAGTCAAATTTAAATAAGTATTGCATCATACTGTTCATAAAATAAATTTTTTGATACAATTAATAAAAAGAACATTAATAATCTTAATATAAAAAATATTTAATTAAAAAAGTTATCCAATTAAACTATTTTGTATACAAACACATGATAAAAGATTTATTTCTCAATAAAAAGTTGTATCAAATAAAAAAAATTGAAATGGATCCACACAAAATTTTGCTTTTAAATTTTAAAATAATATTTTTAATTAAATAAAAAGAATTTTAATTATAATATCTCATATAGTTATAATAACTTGATTTAAAACAAAGCAAATTAGGGTCAGTAATTAGTAAGTACAAAACGTTTTTAAGTATTACTAAACGATACATTCGCAAATACAAAAGTTTATTTTGTTTTACTCATAATACTCATATCCATCTAAACATCAGTGTGCATCGTTAAGAGAGAATAACAAAAGCCCGATTAAATAATTGTACTAATGTACATCGGTGTGCATCCTTGTGAGATAAATAAATTTGTGAGAAAGAAACAAAGAATAAACTATTAAAATCGCCATTGAAGAGTACACGCTGAAGTACACCAATGTGCAATCTGGCCAAAGGAAAGAATACGCCATTAAATTCCCCCAAAATAAGAAACACATTAAACTTTCATTTTACTGTATATTAGAGAGCAAATTAGAGAGAGAAATAGAAAATGCTGTTAGTGTGAAATCTGGCCAGAGGAACTTTCACTTTACTGTACATTAGAGAGCAAATCAGAGAGAGAATAGAAAATGATGTTGTACATCCGTGTGCAATCTGGCCAGAGGAAAGAAGACGCTAATTTGTTCCCCTAAAATAAGAAACTCATTAAACTTTTACTTTAGTGTACATTAGCGTGCAATTTTTGGTGAGAAATAGAAGAGATGGTTCCTGAAATCTCTCCTTAAAGCGCGATTGTAGAGTACACTGGGTAATATAGGAAAATAAATTATGTCTTATGTATCTATTAGTACTTATATTAAATCAATGTATTTATTAATAATTAGACTATACAAACGCGTACCTATCAGTAATAATCCCAGCAAATTATACTCTGCATCCGGTGTATCGTGCACGCACTTTCAGAAATTTATACACTTATGAATAATAATACATTAATGAATAAAAATGTATACACTGTGTTAGCGAATTTTCTATAAGTTTTGTAATGAAAAATTAAATGTAAAAAAATTATACAATTATTAAAAAATATATATATATATTATTAAATAAAAATTTATATACATATAAATGGACGTGTAGATTCAGGTGCACAGGATATCAACTCTTTTAAGAATATGCATGTATAATTTTTTTTTTTAAAAAATAATTATTCATAAAAAAGTTATAACCTTTTTATACTATATACAACATTTAAAAATTAATTTTCAAAATTTAAAGAATATGACCTAATTTATTTTTATTTCATATTTAAAAATTAAAAATTAATGTGATATTCAAGTTTTATAAAGTAAAATTATTCTTTTAGTTACTCCATTCGTCCCTAAAAAATTTTCACTCTTTTTTTTTGGTTCGTCCCATATTAATGTTCATCCCCAAAAAGGAAAATATTATTCTAATTTAAAATCTTAAGGTGATGTTTGGTTTAGTGTTATGTGATCATTTTGGGGTTTGGGTAGATTATATTTTAATTTTTTATCAAATGAATGTATTAATTTATTTAATTTAAAAAGTTAGATGAAAGAGGAGAGATAGAGAGAGAATATATATTAATTGGGGAGAGAAAATGTAGTAGGTATACATATGAGTGATTTTTAAAATCTGGATGTAGGTTTTGAAAACCAAAACATGGGTTTAAAACCTAGAAACCTGAGTATAATTTCAAAAATGTTATTTCTTCTTTCCATACATAAGCTACTTATATTTTATTTATTATCTAAAAATATAAAATTACCCCCTTCCCCCCAAAAAAATCAATAAAATTAATCAAAAAGTAACTTTTTCTTAAAATTCGTGGTACAGTAAAAATGAACATTGTCCATGGACGTAGGGAATATCAATTTTTTATTTTTAAGTACTTCATCCTCTATCCCATTTAAATTTGCAAAAGTTACTATTTGATCTATTTCAAAATAATTTATACAATAAAAAAAGGAGTTGATTTCTTGTGTATTTGTGAACACAAGGCGTTTAATGTATAATTATATATATTTTGAAGGATATAATATTTTAACGGTTAATTCATATAAGTTTTATTTCTTTAATAAAATAGTTAGTTGAAACATGAATGATATTAACATTCTTATAAAAAAAAATTTTTTTTGAAAAATTAAAAGTACACATTTTTATCCTAAAAAGTAATGATATTTAATATTAAAATGTACAATCTTTTGAGATCGTGAAATATGGTCGCACAGTATACCTGAAGTTATCCAAATTTTATCCTGAAACAAATATGAACAACCCAAAATATCGACATTTCTTACAATATAATTAGTACAACATTACACTACATAACGTATTTCTTACATGTAATATAGTTAGTGTACAATATATTATATATTAACTTAAATTATGTAAAATATCTCTTCTTTTTCTTATACCATCTCATAAAAAGGTTATTTTTCTTTAATTATGTGTAGATAGTAAAAATAATAATAATTAAAAATAATTAGTGATTTTAAAATAGTAAAAAAAATTAAATGTGGTGCTTTCCAATATTTTAAACATCACAGTATCATTATTATAAAGTAATACTTCTAAAATTTATAACATTTTTCTTTAAGATCATAAAATCTGGTGAGAAAGGGCTTATGTGAGAAGGGTTGTAGACATGTTAAAAGTACTTCCTTCATCCGGGCAAATTGTTGTTTTTGCTTTTTACACGTAGATTAAGGAGTATTATTATTTAATGTGTAGTGAGTAGTTGTATTAGTGGGAGTGTTGGCCCCATATTTTAATTGTATTAGTGGGTGTGTGTGAGTTCCATGTGTGTAAAAAAGAAAGATGACTATTTGGATGTGACGCCCAAAATGACAAAAAAAGACTATTTGGATGGGACATGGGGAGTATAATTTTTATATAAGAAAGTATGTTTATTAATAGTGAAAGTATGTTTTTTCTAAAGTATAATGAATAGGCAAAGATTTGGGTGAGTCTCACGGATCCCTTTATATGAGACGGATCATTCATTAACCCAACTAAAAAAATTTAAAGGACCATGTTTGGTTGTAATTAAATTAGAAAACTGAAAATCTATATATATAAAAGCACATAGAGTCAACTAAAGTTTCTCGCTAAAAAATTTAGTCAAAATCTCGTATCAATATATCACCAATTTCTCGATTCTCTCTTCTCAATTTTTTCTCCATTTATATTGTTTTCTTAATTTATTTTGTTTTTATATGGTAATAATCATTTCCTCATTTATTACATAAATTGCTTTTGGCTTTTCTTATTTCACGTTGATATATTTTCAACAAAAAATAAGTGTGAAATTAAAGATCATAAATATATTTATTCATTAAAAATACATAAAATATAAAAATACTATCTTTTAACTACCAACGTTTTCTGGAAGGACTATCAATTTGTTTAGACATATTCACGACTCATTGTATTTTTCTGTAATTGTTAAAATTTTATGATTGACTTTAAATTGATAGTTATTGTTATTTACGAATTAAATTGAGGAAAGACTTTAAATTTTATTATTGTATTACTAAGATCTCGAGCTCACGGTGTTAAAGATTCATGACCATGGAATAGTTACAATTTCAAGAATAAACTTGTCATTCCTTTTAGACATATTTCTAATAATTACGCTTATTTTTCGCACGGGGGTTAAGAAATATAGTATTTTAGTATGTATTGAGGTGAGAGAAATAATAATTTAGTGTATAATGGATAAGTATTATGTTGTAGTTGGGTCCCATAATTATTTTGTGTGGTCCATATAACAAAGGAAAATGTAACCATTAGAATAGAACGCTTAAATTGAAAATATGTAAACATTAAGATGAGATGGAGGAAGTACTTCCTCTATTATATGTGCATTAATATTAAGGTTAATTTTAGAGGCAGCGGCTAATCAATCATGTGTTTATATGTGTGCGCCATCTATGTATATAAGTACGTTGACTATTAAAATAAATATATTAATAGAATTCAATTTTTTAAAACTTATTCCCGTGCAACGCATTGGTTAAAATGCTTGTTAATTAATAAAAGGAAATTAATTAAGAAAAGTATGTTTTATATAAAGTATGTTTTATCTAAAGTATGGGTGAGACGGAGGGAGTATAATTTTTATATAAGAAAAATATGTTTATTAATAGTGAAAATATATTTGTTCTAAAGTATAATGAATAGGCAAAGACTTGGGTGAGTCTCACAGATCCCTTTATAAGAGACGAATCATCCATTAATCTAACTAAAAAAATTTAAAGGACCATGTTTGGTTGTAATTAAATTAGAAAACTGAAAATTAATTAATAAAAGGAAATTAATTAAGTTAAATATTTTTAAAGATTTTTGTTTGGTTGCCATCAAAATTAAAAATTAAAAATTTAATTATGAAAATAAATTAATTTAATCTTATATACTCCATATATTTATTTAATTTATATTCTTTATTATTTAAAAATTTAATAATTTAAATTTTGTTATTCATTTAATTTAAATATTATAAATTTATAAAATGTGATAATATGTGAAATTCTATACGAAAAGTAATACTCAATTGATGAAAAGTGATAACCATGGTGTGAACTATTTAATGAACAATTTATAATATAAATAAATAAAAGTGATAAAATTTTAAACAAAAAGTGATAACATTTTTAATTAAAAGTGATAACTAATTACCAAAGTGTATTTTAAAAAAAATTATAGAGTAGAAAAAACGTGATAATATTTTTAATTAAAAGTTATTTTTAATCAAAGAAAAGTGATATCTGTATAATTGAATTATTTCACGAATAATTATTGAAATAATAAAAAATAATAACGGAATTAAGAAAAAATTACTCTTAGGTACACACTTTGTACCATAATTACTGTGAGATACATTGATTTAAAAAATTACTCTCACATAAAAAATATTAAAGTAAAATACCAAATATAACCATAAACTCATACACTTTTAAACCACAAATCCTAAACCCCTCACCCACCCACCGCCGCCTGACCACCGTCGGACCGCCGCCGGATATACACTTTTTTTGCTGAACACACTTTTTTTACTGCACATATTTTTGCAGCACACGGATTTTCATGTTGCACACAAACATTTATGTGCAACACATTGTAAAGATAATATTAGAACATTACTATATATTTTTGTAGTTAGTAGTAATATTTTTGTATGTTTGTATCTCATAGTAATAAAGTGATAATCAAAAAGTGATAACCATTTAGTTAAATTAATTTATGAATTGAATGAATAAAAAGTAAAAACGATTTTAATATAAAGTAATATCCGATTAAAATAATGTGATAATAGAATAATTAAACTATCTAAAAAATAATTACTAATATAATAAAAATAATAAAATAATAATAATAACTTTTATTAAAAGTGAAAAAAATTATATGATTTGAAAAGCAGATTGTAATTTTGCATGGATGAGTACTGATTATTGCCTTATTAATCCTAATTAATCCAATCAAACAAGCTTTTATTTTTCTTTAATTCTTTTCTATTTTTTATTTTTATTTTATATTAATGAATAGGATAGTATATGTCTCACATAAGAAGATCGTAAGATGGTCTCACCCAATACTTATTCTAATGAATAATGTATTAAAACATTATTCAAATTATTATAATATAATTCACTATAAATATACTTTAACTATCAATTATAAGTATACTTTATATAATATTTGGGGAAGAAATTATTAACGGGGGCTGGTAGTGACTGGTTTTGGAAGTGCTCTACCTTCCTACGGCAGATGGTTGGCGGTGGTGGGAGTGCTGGACGATGCGTTGGTGGGCGCGGTAAACAACTTGGAGCACTGTGGCCAGGTGAGAATGATGTTTGAAATTTTCAGAAGAAACGCGGGATTTTTCAAGATGATGGAGGAGTCAATAGAAAGAAATTGAGGGAAGAAGATATGGGGAGAAGGGAGAATGGGGAAGTGTTAGAAATGAAGGCGAGGCTGCAGCTAGGAAGAGTCCACCGCAGCTCAAAAATCTGGAAAAGCATCACGTTGATGAGTTTGGAAGATGATTTTCCTTATAACAAACATTCCACTTTGTTTTGACATGCTGAAAGATGATTTGGTAATGTAAACGACACGTCAGCATCAAGGGGAGCCTCCAGATGTCCCGTGATTCAAGAATTAGAGTAGAGTTTTATTTTTGCAAATTTCCAAAACTATAAATTAATTTGCAATCGAAGTAAAGAATGAGACTTTTTCGGCAATTAACCCATAAGTTCTCTTTTAAAAAAAAATATTATGAGTTAAAGAGTAATTTGTACAACTGGATTCATGTACGTGTTTGATACAATTCTTTTGATTGAATATGAACAAAAACAGAATTTTCAAAGTAAGTATTCTTTAAGTGAGTGTGAACTCCAAAAACAAAGAAAGAAAGAAGCAGGAAACTAACCAAAATCTCACATAATCTTCACTTCTTCCTAGCTGCTGGCATTTAAAGAAAGGACGCACGAATTCTTAGTGGGTGTGCTGCTTCTAACATTTGCTATCAGACTCACAGATATTTCCCTTCATTTATCCAGCAAGATGTAATCTTCTAATCTTCTTGGTGGGCATCTGGTATGTGTTGGGCCTCGACGGGGTTGGGCTTGCTCAATGGATGGATTGTTGTTGGGCTGAGTACTTTAGGCTTATGTTATATTGTCAATCTCCCCTTTACGAACCACCTTGTGCTCAAGGTACAAATTTGGAAATGATAGCTAAATTCACTCCAATCCTTCCGGATTGCATATTCAAGAGTGCTGTTTTCCCACTACACTAAGACTTGGTCAATTGTCTTTCCATATCTAAGGATTATGCGTTGAGCACAAATTGAATCGACTGTAATAAAGGGTGGTTGCCAACTAATTCATTAAGTAGAGGAGAAATACCCACATCAGACGATCCTTTAAATGGTTTTAGCTTGGAAATGTGAAACACCAGATGAATCCGACTACCTTCAGACAAGGCTAATCAGTAAGCAACTTGACCAATTCTTGCAATAACCTTGTAAGGCCCATAGTTTCTATTAACAAGCTTCTGAAATGCTCGATGTGCCATAGAGGTTTGGCGGTATGGTTGTAGACGAACCCATACATGATCACCAATTTCCAACTGTACTTCTCGATGATGGCCATTGGACTTTTGAACCATTCAGTGTTGTACTTGCCGCAGATTTTCACGAAGAACTTACAGCAACTTATCCATATTTATCAAGAGCTCATCAGCTGCTTGTACCTTTGATGTACCGGAAAGATATGGAAGAATGAAAGGTGGTTGTCTTCCGTAAAGTGCTTGATAAGGAGAAACCTTTAGACTACTGTGAAAACTTGTATTAGATTTAAATTCAGCCTATGGCAACATCTTGACCTATTCTCCTAGATGATCTTAAGAACAGGCACGCAAATACTGCTCCAGTCCCCTATTAACAACTTAGTCTGCCCATCCGTTTGGGTATGATAAGGTGTACTATGGGTACTACTCATTTCAAATAATTGTTTTCAAAAGGCACTCATAAACATAAGATAACGATCAGAGACTATTGAATGGGGAAGACCATGCAACTTCACCACCATATTCACAAACAATTCACCAGCTTTGTATGCAGTGAAATTACCTTGAAGAGGCCTAAAGTGTAAGTACTTTGTTAAATGATCCACCACAACTATTATAACAATGTACTCATGAGAAAGGACGACGATGAAATCCATGGTAAGGTCGTCCCAAACTTGTTCAGGGATTAACAATGGTTGAAGAAGACCAACATATGGTTGGATGATGCTCTTGACTTGCTGAGAAATGACACTAGAAGCTACAAAATCTTTTACATCATGTCGTAGAAGCAGCTAATAAAATAATGCTGCAACCTGTGCCACAGTTCTCTTAATTCCCTCATGGCCAACTATCGAGCTGGAATGTAGCTCTTCCATCACTTTCCTTCGCAAATAAGATGTTGAATTGAGGACATAACGATTATTGAATAGTAATATTCCCTCTTGAGTTGTATAAATTCCCAATTCATCCAAGAGTTCATCTGTCATAGGTATAGGGAACTTATCTTTGATTGTGATATCATTTAAAGCCCTATAATCCACACAAAATCGATAAGTTTCATCTTTCTTTCGAACTAGCAAAATCAGAAAAGAAAACGGGCTATTGCTTGAACTTATGAGTCCCTACTCCAACCTTTCAATCTCTGCATTCTGAGAAAAAAAAGTACTAATATGGTTTGAAGTTAACCGATTTGCTGTTCGACAAAAGATTTATTCGTTGATCCACCAACCGGTATGGCAGAAGGATCGAACAACGCTTTGTATTTAAGAAATACCTCACGAATCTCCATAGAGATGTTTGGTGGCAATTCTAACTCCTCCTTAGAACATTGATTACGCAAACCAATAGGGGTTGTGTAGATATAAAGTTCATATAATCTGTCGAACTCATCCCTTTGAATCACGAATTGAAGTCGGTGAAAAGCAATCGGAGTTGGTATGGACATGTTTTCCCCCTTCAATTTAACCATCTTTCCAAGCCAATGAAATTCTATTATCATATCAACATAATCGTGAGTCACCTTACCGAGGTTTTGCAACTATTATACCCCCAAAATGATACCCTTAATTGGAAGCACAAACAGTTCCACTGAAAACTTTGTTATTTTTCAAATCATTATCAAGATGTGGACACCTGGTATCACACAATAAATTATCTCCATTGCTTCTGTTAGAATCACTTCTAATGACAATTTTTCCACTATAGAAGATTTTATGAAATTATGGGTACTGCCACTATCAATCAAAATTTGTACCCTTTGCCCTTTAATTTCGCCCAACATATGAAGTGACTATGGACTAGATTGTCCACTAACGATTGTAAACTAGAAATATCAGTTGTGATTATTTCCACAGTTGGGATAACCAGATCCACATTCATTCCTAAGGGACAAATAAAGAAGAGCATAAAAAGCAAAACACAAGAATTTATGTGGAAAACTCTAAAATAAGAGAAAAACCACGGACCGAGAAAATACCACTATGTGAAATTTTTTATCAAACACAAAGATTAAAGTGTACTTAATTGGTATACTTGAGATCAAGTCCAAGAGTCTCCTTATATAGCACCAAGGATCCCTCAGCCTTTGCTCTCCATTCCGATATGGGACAAAAGCAAAGGAAAAATCCCTTCTTTTATCTTTGACAAATCCAACATCCACTTCTTCCTCAACCTCACCTCCATCTACTTTATCATTAATATCATCTATGCCCAGTAAATATAAAAATGAACTCACACATTTATGATTGTGATTCTATTTTTTTTTATCACAATTATAACACAACCCCTTCTCCATCTTATCACGAATATCAGCTTGCGTTAAGTGTCTTACTGGTAGGGAAGCTATTTGGAGGATAGGTGTATTGATGGTCATTTTTGGGGCCAAGTTTAGAGACCTGGCACCAACAACAATGGTGGAGGATATTTCTGGTTTAGTGTTTGGTTTGTTTGGAAGGATTTGGTGGTTTGGGCTATAGATGGTTGGGTAGTGGATTAACTCCAGTTTTGGGCCCAAATTGCATCAACCCGCAAGCTTCATCTAGTTTAGCCTCATAGGTTTTAGCTAATGCAAATGTTTCTATAAGAGATATGGGCCGAGTAAAAAACATTTCACACTGTAAATCAGGTTTCAACCTCGTGATAAAAAAAACTAACCAAAAGAGGTTCAGAGATTCATGTTACCTAGTTCATCAACTATTCAAACTTCGATTAAAATTCATCTACTGTTGATGATTGAGTTAACTTTGACAATTTCCCATGGTAATCTTCATATAAGAAATCCCTAAATCGATTATGTACATTAGAGAGAAACTCCTTCCAAATAGTGAGTAATTTATTTGATTTCATCTACTGAAACCAAGATGCTGTTGGGCTTTCCATATTGAAGGATGCAATACACAAACACATTTCCTCTGAAGTTCCGTGGAAATCAAAGGATTCTTCTACTCAGAATATCCATCCATCTGAGTCAGTTCCGTCGAACTTCGGTACCTCCATTTTTATCGAACGAGTGATATTATTATCCTACAAACCATGGTTCAAGGCTCAAGTGTTTGGCCCGGCTGGTACTGCTGGAAGCCCTTTCGGAACCATGAAGCTGCTCCTAGATTTCGTCGATGCGTGACTCCAGTTGGATTATACACTAAAAGTCTAGCTTTTTGTATGAACAATGTTATAACAATCAATTTGAAATGAGAATCATATGATCAAATGATTGCGTCTTATAATTTATTTATATGCACGATGCAATAGTCTACTTACTTTATACTGTAGATAATATGTTGTGCGACAACACGCGGAAGATCATATTATCGGTTTCTTATAAAGTATAAACAGATGCTCACAACCGAGATAGACGGGGACTCTCTATTGGGATGGTTGTAGCGTGGTTTGGTATTAGCTTGTCTTGGCTATAGAATCACATTAGTGCACTTGTGTGTATTGAGCAGGACCGCTTGAGATCGTTCGACTTATACTGACTTATAGGAGAACTTGATCTCAGTTATTATGGAAGTTTGTGCTCTTAATCCCTATACAATAACCTCGACACGTAGGGCAGTATGTATTTCTTTGATTCATCAATGAGTGAGATTTACATGTAATTAAATCAACAAACTCGGTGAGTTGGGAAGTAATGTTGTCTCTATGGTGTGCTGTTGATTGTAGAAGGAATCCGTGTCCGTCATAGGTTGATGATGTCCCCTTGAGGAGCTCATAAGGATTATCATGTAAACCCTGCAGGTGGAATTTATTCCGGCATGATAATGAGGTTAAGTGGTATTACTCTTGGATGAGATATTAATTAATTGAGTTGTCAGTAACTTAAATTAATTAATGGACATTATATATCTTAAACATGGGGAGACTAACGGGCTCATAATAAGAAGGAACCCAAAACGTAATTTTGGGATTGGAAAGGCAGTGCAGTAATAATATTTTAGTGGAATATATTATTATTATTGGAGTTAAGTATAATCTTTGGGCTAAGCTTGGATACTTAAGCCCAATGGAGGCCCAACCCAATTTCTCCTCCTGGTCCTTGTTGTAGCCCATGTATATAAGTCACCTCAACTTATCTGGAACCCTAATCTCATTTATTATTCACGTGTGATGAGGGTTGAGAGCAAATTGAGGAGGTCTCGTAGATCGTTGCCCACACGACGTCAAGATCGGAGTTGGGACATACAGCAGAAGATCAGAAGGTAGTTTGCTGCTGCTGTCCACCACCTTACCAAATTTATATAAAATCTTACAGTACTCAGAATTCGATGATCAATATACTGACGGAAAGCCGTTGAAGAGAGGATCGTCTGAGCATAAAGATCATTCAATTCCGACATCAGACGAGGAAGTTATGGCTATTCTCGTGGGACTGTACAATCTGTCAGCGAGAATCCTTCATCTTCTACATACATTGGTGAACGGTAATCGTTTCTATGATTTATTGCTTCCGCTGATATTAGAAACGTATGGATCCCTAATGGGTCACATTAACCAAACGATCCAAGTGCCAACAATTGGTATCAGAGCTTCGGTTTCGTGGTGAAGCGTGAAACGTTAGGCTAGGGTTTACATGCCTATGTGGATTAGGGTTTAGGAAATCATGGTTTCTTGTTTTATACCCTACCTTGTTGATCATGGTACACACACGACTGCACTAGTGTTGAAAGCTGATTGGACTTGGTGGCGCACGGCGGCGCCAAAAGCGCTACTCAATCTCCAAGGCGACGCATGGTTCAACGATGGCATGGTGCGACTGATAGAGTCGAGGTGAAAGGCTGCGTGCAATTCAAGTCAGGCAAGGCTTGACATGGTCGATGATAATGGACTGGCGGCGGAGCGGTGAGCGCAGGAAGAGGGCGCGACGTGGGCTGGAGGTCAGCGGCACGATAGCGCATCTACGCGCTCGATGGAATCACGCTGGTGGGACCGAGGGCTAGTGAAAGGGGATAATTGAAATCCGCTGGTGGAACGCGTGACTAAACAGGGGCGGATGTTGGGCTTTTCAACACCGGCTGATTCTAGATGGTGAATTGCAGCGGACGGCACTCATTCATTGCTGATGGCTGGCGCTGCTATCGTGATTCACAGTGTGGGTTTCAGTCAGGAGGACTCGGCAGTGGAACTCACAGGTGAAGACGACACGAAATAACAGCGATGCTGGACAGCAGCGGCGTGAAGATCGCTGCGATTCTAGGCGGAGCTGCAGGTGTTCTGAGCAAGTCGATGGTTGTTCCGAATGGGTCTGCCTGTTTCTGGGTCGGATCTGGATGGAATTCTAGTCGGGTCTGCATATGGCTGGCGACTCGCATGTCCTTTCTGATCGGGTTGGCGCTTGGTTCTGAGAAAGTCAATCGCTGGCCAGCACATCGGAGGCGCAAGGCTGGCTGTCGGACGGAACGACCGAAACGAGCAGTCGCGACGTGTGATGGTGTGCAGTTCGGTGGCTGTCACTGACGGCATGCGATGGTGAAAGTGGTATTCCGATCGGGTCTGTTTATTTTCGATAGGGCACGTCGAGTTTTTCTGGGCGGGTCTGCGTGTCTTGCTGAGCAAGTTTGCCATTGACGGCGATGCAAAGCTGGAACAGCAAGGCGTGGCAGATGGCGTTGGTTGGTCGTGACTCCACACGGCTAGGTAGCGGGATGTATAACAGTCTGACCACCACATCATGGAACTTGGCTGGAAGAGGTCCATCGGCGACAACTCGATTGTGTGATGGATTCTCGTCGAATGGCATATTTCCGCTAGTTAAGGTGAGGCTGAAGCTTAGCCGGTGGCTGATCGATGGAGTCTCGACGTATGGCAGTTCACCGGCGATAGAGTGATGACTGGTGAGATGCATTTTTTTCGACGATTTCCAAACAGTGAGGGAGTTCCATTGGGGCCCTAGTCACTCCTACTTGTTGAGCAAGTTATGTGGTTTAATTGTTTGTTGACTAAGTCAACATATATTAGGCAATTTTTTTATCCTTATATATCAATTATTAATAATATATTTGGATTGCATGTGCATTAGAACACGATGGATGGGCAGCTTGGCGTGTGGATGTCAAGCAGGGTGTCAGAATGATGGAGCAGGGTGTCGATCCCCGTGTGCGTTGCCCATATTCGTTCTTGAAGGCGAACAATCAAATTCGCTGATTTATGACTGTTATAATTTGATTTAATTATTTAATTATTGTTATATATGCTATGCATGATACTCTTGATTTACTGTCTTATTTGCCGTCATAGGAGCATGCTAGGTTGCGTATTTTAATTTTGAATATTATATGCATGTAAAATCCCTCGATCTTAAATAACTAAGTGGGAGACGGGATTGGTAATAAATTCCCGCGGCCTCCATTATTGGTTTGTTAGTAATGTGAATAAACTTGCGCGTCGGCATTAGAGCCTTCCTCCCCATCGGATGAGTTTATTCATAGATTGCTGGAACAGACTTCATTAAATAATTATATTTGTAATGTGATGCATATGAACTTGCGCGTTGGCATAGACCTTCCTCCCTATCGGATGAGCTTATATGCGGTTCACTGGTACAAACTTATAATTGATGACTTTAGGAACTTATCCGAGCGCGTGTGTACTTCTCCATCTGTAAGGCACATAAGCTCGCGCAATGGACTTGGGGTCAAATAATGGTGTACACTTAGGTGTAAATAATAAGTATCCTCCCCATCGAAGTCACTGCTTTTATTTGCATGGCTAAAGAGGAACCGACTATTAATTATTTTGTCATAAAGTTAGGTTGACAAATGAAATTAATGGGTAAAATCTTCTCTTGTAAATGTTCGGGTTTGTAAACGTCCACACTATCGTGGCTTGCAAACTCACAGTGCTTGAGATATCGGTGAATTTATATTTTATATTGTTTTGAGGGAATCAATATAAATGGATAAATTCGAAGATTTGATCGGTGTATTTTTTTTTTATTCTCTGAATTTCAAATAGTTTTATTTCACTTATGGTTGACTAAAAGAAATTATATTTACTGGTCCAAAATTAGATGATTAGAAAAGAATCTTGGATTCGAATTTTACTGCTTAAAAAATATAAATATGTGTTCTCACTAAGGATGTCCCATGATGCCTATTAAAGTCTCTAGTAAAGAGGTGAGAGGTTCATAAAAATATGATGATCTCATGCAACTCTTTGGATACTTGAGTGAGAATAAAAGGCAAGAGGTCATGGATAAGTTGATGAATGAATTGGGAATTCTTTGAGTAGAAATTGAAGGGGAAACCTAGATCAATTTATTCTCCATAATTTGCCTAGGTGTTTTGAGCAAGTTCTACCTGAAATACAAGAGGTTGTATATGGTGGGAAACTTCTCACAAAACATGTGGTGATGGAAATCCAATTTCATCAAGATGTGAATAAGGTTAGTATCTCATTCACTATTCGTTGAAGCATGATTAGTGATGGCATTTACTGACATGTTGTGTGTAGATACCGGAATCACTAAAAGCCTGCAACTAAGTGATGATGAAATAATAATATACATGGGTAATACTACGAGAGTAGTGGCTGTTGCAGTGGGAGTTGTTTATTTATCTTACGATATGAATAGACGTTTGATTATGAGAAATTGTCTTTACGTACGTTTTCATAGAAAGAATTTTATTTCAGTTTCTATGCATTTTCGGATGGATACCCCATTTCATTTAAATGACATGGTCATAGTAATGAAGGATGGAGCTATAATCTGTTAAGGTACGTTATTGACAATTTGTAAACTCTTAAATCATGTTTATACCACGGATGCAATAAATAGTAATTAATAATGCGTCTTTTAATCCTAATAAGAGAAAGACTCTTATGCAAATGATTAGATAGATGATGAATTATTTGGAATTACTTAATTCATTTTATGGATAAGCCTTAGAAACAGTAATTAATTTTAATGTTTATCTGTTTGTGGGATATGCTATAAAAATGAAGGTGATTTATTTAGTCTAAAAGATCGAAGGGTGATTGTTAACACAAACACTAGATTTTTGGAAAGAGACTATGTAATAAATCACATACCCATTTATAAGTTGTCCTAAAGGAAATGAGAAGAAAACACAAAGTATTAGTACCAATTGTATAAGAGGATATACCACAAGTTAAACTGCAACGCGTGTCACGTCTGATACACAATTGCGTGTAGTGCATTGTCGTAGTGGGAGGGTTGTTCGACAACTTGCAGATATATATTTTGGGAGAGTCGTGAGACTTAGTCCCTAATAAACATGGATTGAACCCACGGATACGACAAAGCACTACAAGATCTAAATGCGATATCTTAGCTAGTGCAATGATGTTGAAATAGAATTGATGAATTCAAAATTAAATTTGGGAGCTTGTAAGACCACTAAATGGTGTAAAAGCCATTGGAAGTGGTCATACAAAATAAAAGAGGATCATATGGTAAGGTGTAAACCTTGGAAGCAAAGCTCGTTGCGAAAAAGGTATACTCAGAAAGAAAGGGTTCGATTATGAGATAACCTGTTCGCCGGTAGCTATGCCTAAGTCGATCCGGACTTTTTTACCTGTTGCTACTCATATGGAATATGAGGGATAGCAAATAGATGTCAAGACAACTTTCCTGAATGGAAGTCTTGAGGAAAACATCTATGTTAAGCAACCAGAGTGATTCATTGCAAAGAGCTAAGAGCATTTTGATATTAAACTTAAAAGTGTCCATCAATGGACTAAAGCAAGCTTCAAAATTATAGAACATCCATTTTGATGAAGAAATCCAGTAATATGGATTTTATCAATGCTCGGATATGTCTTGTGTATTGAAAAGAGTGACGGGAATGTGGTGGTATTTTTTGTACTATACGTAGATGATATATTGCTCATTGAAGACAATGAAAGAGTATTGTCGGGAGTAGGAGTATGGTTAATAAAGCAGTATGAAATGAAGGACTTAAGAAAAGCAAAATATATCCTTTTGATCACGGTAATACGGTGACACGACCCACCTTACATAACTTATAATTCAAATACTATTTAACATAAACATCATCATTATAAAAACCTGCATATAATTTTTTTTTTCACATAATATGTTTATAATCAAAACCATCACACCAGTTCAACGTACGTACTGATTTCTGACATCACTTCAAACCAGACAAACTCGCGACAATACTTATTATATTACACACCAAAACATCAGCGGAAACAAAATAAACCCACGGCCTAGCCCAACAGGTCGTCATCTATGTACATCCGCTCAAAACCTTGAAGGAGCTCCACAGCTTGCACAGTCACATCACAAACTCAATCATCAACGGGCTCACCTACAATGCATAAACTAGTGAGATAAAAATCTCAGTAAGTAGAAATCATGCATGTCAGTGCATGAAAATGCATTTAGTTCTCTATCGCCTATTTCCTAATTTTTCTAATTGATCTCTTTTATTTTGAAAACTGTTCACGTTGCGGGATCCCCACGACACACTTATGATATGCACCCCAAATGAGCTCAATGGGGACGATTTTTCCGAACCCCGAAAATAGTGCCGAGAACGATTTTTTCCGAACTCTGGCAAAGTGGTGGGGACGATTTTTCCGAACCCCTAATAAAAATGTCGGGAACGATTTTTCCGAACCCTGACATAGATGCATATATAGTGGCCGCACACACCATTAATATCTTATTAATTTTGAGGAAAAATACTTTTCATGTTTATGCATGGTATGCACCCAAAACAATTAAATGTGCATCATAAACCATTTACAATATCAATATCAACATTTAATCACCATAAAGCAACAACTTAATTTCAATTCACACAAATCCACTTCTAAAATAACAACTTCACCTCAATCACATAGATCAATTTATAAAATAACCACTTCACCCTGGATCACACTGATCTCTTTTTGGAATCAAACTTCATCTTGGATCCCACAGATCCTTATAACCAATATCTTCTCAAACCATACAAATATATTTGCAACAGTTTCCAATCACACAGATCTATATAGGATGATGATATTATTTCAAATCATATGGATCCTCAACTTGTATCACAAAATTATCACAAATAATTTACAAATACTATTGTTAAATATGAACCCTACTTTCTCCAAATCACATAAATCCACAACTTGTATAACAAATTAATCTCAAATAATTTATATCGTAATTAAACTAATTACAAATAATCCATGACATAATTATCACATATTAATTACAAATAATTCACAAACAACATGTTTATGCATTGTAGTTGGACTTCTACTTACCTGGATTCCGACAGTAATATAAACCCCGTAAAGAACTGTAACTAATTCGCTCCGACACGCACGTTCCGGCGCGCTCCCTCTTCTCTCTTTTTCCTCTCTCTCTCCTCTCTCTCCCTTTCCCCTCTCTCTCTCCCCCTCTCTTCTCTCTCTTCTTTTCCTCTCTTTCTTTCTTTTTCTTTCTTTTTTTCTTATCTCTGCTTTCAATTACATGCTAACATGTATATTTATATAGAGGGGTGGGGTGGAAGTCGTACACGACTATCCCACCGCCTCAGCTTTTTTTTTTTATTATTATTATTATTATTATCTATTCTTGATTTACGTGCAATACTTAATAGCTAAGATATAATACATTTACAAATTAATACACATACGTGTATATTTTTCTACCCACTATTATTATTACGAGAACACGTGTGATACTTAATAATTAAGAAAAGTGTATTTATACTCATAAAATAATTTACTCATATATCCAAATTAATGCACGTAAATATTTATGCACCCATATATTCACATATTGTCACCATATTTATCACGTATGTCTCAAATAAAATGTAAAGATAATTAAAATGTAAAAACAATTATCACATAATTATAAAATGCACATAACACAAATTAAATTATATTGACACATGAGTAGTGAGAAGCTCGGGTATCACATCCTCCCCAACTTATAAAAATTTCGACCTCGAAATTTACTTACCTGAAGAGATCTGGATATTTAGCCATCATCTCATCCTCTCTTTCCCAAGTAGCCTCCTCAACTAGTTGATTCCTCCATAATACCTTTACTAATGGTATTTCTTTATTTCTGAGCTTCTTCACTTCTCGCCACAAGATCTCAACTGGTACTTCCTCATAACTCAAATCTTCTTTCAACTCAACTGGTTCCTGTCTGAGAACATGAGATGGATTTGGAACATACTTCCTCAACACAGATACATGAAAAACGTCATGTACTCTAGACATCGATGCTGGTAACTCCAATTTATAGGCAACACTGCTAACTCTCTCAATGATAGTGAACGGACCAACATATCTTGGACTGAGTTTCCCTTTCCTTCCAAACCGCATTATCCCCTTCATTGGAGATACTTTCAAAAATACCTGATCACCCACTTCAAATTCCAATTCTCTCCTCCGTTTGTCTGCATAACTCTTTTGCCTATCTTGAGCAACTTTCATCTTCTCTCGTATATGGGTAACAGCTTCTGACATTTCACGAATCAAGTCTGGACCCAAAAGTTTCCTCTCTCCAACTTCATCCCAATGAACTGGAGATCTACACTTCCTCCCATATAATGCTTCATATGGAGCCATCCCGATAGTAGACTGATAACTGTTATTGTACGAGAACTCTATCAAAGGCAAAAATTTACTCCACTGACCTTGAAAATCCAACACACACGCTCTGAGCATATCCTCCAAGATTTGTATTGTACGCTCTGATTGACCATCTGTCTGTGGATGGAATGCTGTACTGAAAGATAACTGTGTCCCCAATGCCTTATGTAAACTCTTCCAGAAAGCAGACAAGAATCTCGTATCTCTGTCTGACACAATGGTAAGTGGTACTCCATGGAGTCTGACAATCTCTTGTATATATAGTTGGGCATAACGATCCATGGAATACGTAGAGCTAATAGGAAGAAAATGAGCTGACTTAGTCAATCGATCCACAATAACCCAAATGGCATCGTGACCTTTCACTGTCTTCGGTAGCCCGATAACAAAATCCATCGTGATATTCTCCCACTTCCATTCTGGAATAAATAAAGGCTGCAAAGTTCCTGCTGGTCTCTGATGCTCGGCTTTGACTTGCTGACAAGTCAAATATTGCTCCACATATCGAGCAACATCTCTCTTCATCCCTGGCCACCAATAATGTGTCTTCAAATCTCTATACATCTTAGTAGCTCCTGGATGTATAGAGTAGGGTGTTGAATGAGCTTCTATCATCACTTCTTTTCGAATGTCATTCACTTCAGGTAGACACAATCGACCTCCATAACGAATCACGCCATCATCTCCTAATTGGAAGTCAGAAGACTTTCCAGAGCTGATATCATTCTTTATTTTGTCAAACAATTTATCCTCCTGTTGGCTTTGTTGAATCTTATCCATCAGAGTTGGTCGAAGTGTCAGAGCTGCCATCCTTGCTTCCAATGATCCTTCTTGAATGATCTCCACACCCATCATTTGCAAATCAAGCAACTCTGGTTTCTGATTTACGGTCATAGCAGCTACACTCTGTATTGCCTTTCGGCTCAATGCATCAGCAACCACATTGGCTTTTCCCGGATGATAATTGATAACACAGTCATAATCCTTCACCAATTCCAACCATCTTCTTTGCCTCATATTTAACTCTTTTTGAGTGAAAAAGTACTTCAAACTCTTATGATCAGTATAAATTTCACAACGTTCCCCATACAGATAATGCCTCCATATCTTGAGTGCAAACACCACTGCAGCTAACTCTAAATCATGAGTTGGATAATTTTTCTCATACTCCCTTAACTGTCTGGATGCATATGCTATCACTTTCCCATTCTGCATTAATACACACCCAAGACCATTCTTTGAAGCATCACTGTAAACTTTGAAGTTTCCTGTCTCCGTAGGAATAGTTAAGATAGGTGCTGATGTCAATCGTCTCTTTAATTCTTGGAAACTTTGTTCACGTTCCTCCGTCCATGTGAACTTCACATTCTTCCTGGTCAACTGTGTTAATGGTGAAGCAATCTTAGAAAATCCTTCAACAAACCTTCGATAATATCCCGCCAATCCAAGAAAGCTACGAACCTCAGTGGGATTTGAGGGTTGTGGCCAATCATGGATTGCTTTAACTTTACCTGGATCCACTGAAATTCCTTCTCCCGATACCACGTGCCCCAAGAAAACAACTCGGTGTAACCAAAACTCACACTTCTTGAACTTCGCATACAACTGCCTCTCCTTCAGAATCTCTAACACCTTTCTCAAGTGCAGCGCATGATCCTCCTTATTCTTCGAGTAAATTAGAATGTCATCGATAAACACAATCACAAATTTATCGAGAAATTCCCGAAATACTCTATTCATCAAATCCATAAATGCTGCAGGAGCATTTGTTAATCCAAACGGCATCACTAAGAACTCATAGTGCCCGTACCTTGTACTGAATGCAGTCTTTGGAATATCCTCCTTCTTTATCTTTAACTGATGATACCCCGACCGCAAATCAATCTTCGAAAAGATAGCTGCACCCTGTAACTGATCAGACAGATCATCAATGCGAGGCAATGGATATTTATTCTTCACCGTAACTTTGTTGAGATCCCGATAATCAATGCACATCCTCAATGTGCCATCCTTCTTTCGAACAAACAGAACTGGTGCTCCCCAAGGTGAGAAACTAGGTTGGATGAATCCTTTGTCTAGCAACTCTTGTAACTGTATCTTCAATTCCTTCAGTTCAGCTGGTGCCATTCTGTATGGCGCTTTAGATATAGGAGCAGTTCCTGGTTGTAACTCAATAACAAACTCTATTTCTCGCTCTGGTGGCAAACCTGGAAGATCATCTGGAAATACCTCCAGATATTCCCGAACTACTGGTACACTATCAAGAACTGGACATTGTTGTCCCTCAACATTCATTACACTCACCAGATACCCCTCACAACCACTTTCCAACAACCGCTGTGCCTTTGCTGCTGATATCATCGGAAATCTAAAGCTTTTCTTGATTCCAACAAAAGTGAACGGTTCTCCTTTCACTGGCTGAAAAGTGATACTCTTCTTCTGACAATCTATTGTAGCACCGTATTTTGACAACCAATCCATGCCCAATATGATATCATAATCATTCATTCTTAACACAATCAAATTAGCGATGAGTCTTCTTCCTTCAATAGGAATAACACAACCTCGAAGAAGTTGATTAGTTTGCTTTGACTCACCAGAAGGTATCATCACCTCATAATTAGCTTCTATCAAGTTAGGTGTTCCACCCAACTTTTTCACATACTCAGTGGATACAAATGAATGCGTTGCTCCAGAATCAAATAGCACATATGTAGAAGTTCCAAAAATAGAGAACTTACCCGTGACAACTGAGGGATTCGCGTCTGCCTCCTCTCGCGTCAAAGTATACACCCTCGCTGGAGCTCTTCCCTGCTGTGCCTGCTTCCCTTTCTTAGGACAAGTAGTAGTCACATGTCCTTTCTCCCCGCATGTGTAACACGTTCTCGGAGGAATTTGACACTCCCCACCATGTGATCTAAGACAATTAGGACATATAGGTAGTGGCGGCGCCGGTGGCACTTTACCCTGATCGAATTTAGGACGCTTGTTAGGTTCTCCTCGTCTCTGTCCTTGCTCCACTTGAACATTTGAATTTTGCCTCTGAAATGGCATCGGCCTCTTATCAACTCTCCCAAACTGCTGCATTGGTTTCTGCTGAAATTGAGGTCTGATAGCCTGGGCTTGTCTGATCCTCATCTCCGCTTGCTCAGCAATTTGAGCTCTTTCTGCAACTTGTGAATATGTTGCTCCATGCAGTCCCGCCATACTCACATCTCTGTAAAGTTCAGGCCTTAAGCCTTCCACAAATCTCTCCACTTTTAGTGCCTCCGTACTCACCATATGTTCAGCAAACCTCGACAACTGCTCAAACTTACGAAGGTAATCTGTGACTGACATGCCACCTTGCCTCAACTGTATGAACTCGTTCATCTTCATGGCTCTCACTGGTGCCGTAAAGTACTTGTTTCTGAAAAGCTCCTTGAACCTTTCCCATGTCATAGTCGTGACATCCTCGATACTTTTAATCGTATCCCACCAGTGGCCCGCACTTCCTCGTAACATGAAAGAAGCACATAGCACTCTATCCCCATCTGGAATTCTACTGTATTGAAACATGTTTTCCACCGTGCGTAACCAATCCTCTGCATCTGTGGGGTCTGCTGCGTCCTCAAATATTGGAGGGCTCAGCTTTCGAAACCTCTCACAAACCATTTCCACACGTTTTATTTGACGTCTATCTTGATTTGCATTACCCTCGGGTTGTCCACCCACATCTCTCTGCTGAATCAGTTGTTGTATCTGTTGGGACTGGCGCTCAACCAGTTCCATTAGTCGAGTAATGACCGCATCACGATTATTCCCTTCAGGAGGTGCTGCTTGCTCAATAGTCCTATCCCCTTCAGAACCTTCACCTGTAGCTCTTACCATTTTGTCTACTAATTACACTTCCTATATCACATAGCCAATATAATTTATAAGACACATAACAACACAGAATAAAAATAACACTTACTTGCAAAGCTGCGCTCCCAAAGAATGAGTTCATGTACATAGACAGTCTGCAGGACCCAAACCGTGCTCTGATACCACTCTGACACGACCCACCTTACATAACTTATAATTCAAATACTATTTAACATAAACATCATCATTATAAAAACCTGCATATAATTTTTTTTTTCACATAATATGTTTATAATCAAAACCATCACACCAGTTCAACGTACGTACTGATTTCTGACATCACTTCAAACCAGACAAACTCGCGACAATACTTATTATATTACACACCAAAACATCAGCGGAAACAAAATAAACCCACGGCCTAGCCCAACAGGTCGTCATCTATGTACATCCGCTCAAAACCTTGAAGGAGCTCCACAACTTGCACAGTCACATCACAAACTCAATCATCAACGGGCTCACCTACAATGCATAAACTAGTGAGATAAAAATCTCAGTAAGTAGAAATCATGCATGTCAGTGCATGAAAATGCATTTAGTTCTCTATCGCCTATTTCCTAATTTTTCTAATTGATCTCTTTTATTTTGAAAACTGTTCACGTTGCGGGATCCCCACGACACACTTATGATATGCACCCCAAATGAGCTCAATGGGGACGATTTTTCCGAACCCCGAAAATAGTGCCGAGAACGATTTTTTCCGAACTCTGGCAAAGTGGTGGGGACGATTTTTCCGAACCCCTAATAAAAATGCCGGGAACGATTTTTCTGAACCCTGACAGAGATGCATATATAGTGGCCGCACACACCATTAATATCTTATTAATTTTGAGGAAAAATACTTTTCATGTTTATGCATGGTATGCACCCAAAACAATTAAATGTGCATCATAAACCATTTACAATATCAATATCAACATTTAATCACCATAAAGCAACAACTTAATTTCAATTCACACAAATCCACTTCTAAAATAACAACTTCACCTCAATCACATAGATCAATTTATAAAATAACCACTTCACCCTGGATCACACTGATCTCTTTTTGGAATCAAACTTCATCTTGGATCCCACAGATCCTTATAACCAATATCTTCTCAAACCATACAAATATATTTGCAACAGTTTCCAATCACACAGATCTATATAGGATGATGATATTATTTCAAATCATATGGATCCTCAACTTGTATCACAAAATTATCACAAATAATTTACAAATACTATTGTTAAATATGAACCCTACTTTCTCCAAATCACATAAATCCACAACTTGTATAACAAATTAATCTCAAATAATTCATATCGTAATTAAACTAATTACAAATAATCCATGACATAATTATCACATATTAATTACAAATAATTCACAAACAACATGTTTATGCATTGTAGTTGGACTTCTACTTACCTGGATTCCGACAGTAATATAAACCCCGTAAAGAACTGTAACTAATTCGCTCCGACACGCACGTTCCGGCGCGCTCCCTCTTCTCTCTTTTTCCTCTCTCTCTCCTCTCTCTCCCTTTCCCCTCTCTCTCTCTCCCTCTCTTCTCTCTCTTCTTTTCCTCTCTTTCTTTCTTTTTCTTTCTTTTTTTCTTATCTCTGCTTTCAATTACATGCTAACATGTATATTTATATAGAGGGGTGGGGTGGAAGTCGTACACGACTATCCCACCGCCTCAGCTTTTTTTTTTATTATTATTATTATTATTATCTATTCTTGATTTACGTGCAATACTTAATAGCTAAGATATAATACATTTACAAATTAATACACATACGTGTATATTTTTCTACCCACTATTATTATTACGAGAACACGTGTGATACTTAATAATTAGGAAAAGTGTATTTATACTCATAAAATAATTTACTCATATATCCAAATTAATGCACGTAAATATTTATGCACCCATATATTCACATATTGTCACCATATTTATCACGTATGTCTCAAATAAAATGTAAAGATAATTAAAATGTAAAAACAATTATCACATAATTATAAAATGCACATAACACAAATTAAATTATATTGACACATGAGTAGTGAGAAGCTCGGGTATCACATACGGATCACAAGAAAGGATGTTATGCTTATCTCAAGCTTCATGAATAGATACAATTCCTACTCGTTTAGCATGTAACTTTATCTAAGGAAATGTGTCTTAAGACACAAAAAGAAGATAAAGGTGATGAAAGTGGTTCCTTATGCTTCGGCGAATAAGGAAGCTTAATCTAAGGAATGCTATGAACGAGAATAGATATCTGTTTTGTCGAAGACATGAACATTGGGTATCAAGGTAACCCGAAACAAGAATGATGAATTGTGGTAAGACATATACTTATGTACCAGAAAAGGATCAAAAATTATATATGGGCTTACCGAACAGAATCATTGCTTCTTATGGGTTATATAGATTCAGATTTTTCAAATCAGATAGGGACGACAGTAAATCCACCTCAAGGTTATGTGTTTAATTTTAAGAAGTAGAGCCATAATATGGAGGAGTGTTATATAGAAATATATTTCGAACTCCGGACTCTATCATGGAAAGATGATAAATTGGAGCCTATAAGGCAGTCAAAGTATCTATATGACTCTAGAAACTTCATGATGAACTTTGAAGTATTTCTAAGTTTGCCCAAGATTATCACAATTTAAATTAATGATATTGGTGCATTTGCAAACTTGAAGGAATCACGAGTCCATAAGGCAATTAAACAAATGGAGCGCGAGTACCACCTGTTACGAGAAATTGTATGATGAGGGGAAGGTTGTTGTCGCCTAGATTGCATCGGATGATAACCTAGTAAATTCATTTACAAAGACCTTAAAGCGAAAGCTTTTGATGATCGTGTAGTAGGAGTGAGAATCAGATGTATGGCGGAAGACATGACAGCATAGTCTTTTAGTATAAGTGGGAGATTATTGGATTATATACTAAAAGTCTAGCTTTTTGTATGAACAATGTTATAACAATCAATTTGAAATGAGAATCATATGATCAAATGATTGCGTCTTATATTTATTTATATGCACGATGCAATAGTCCACTTACTTTATACTGTAGATAATATATTGTGCGACAACACGTGGAAGATCATATTATCGGTTTCCTTATAAAGTATAAACAGATGCTCACAACCGAGATAGACGGGGACTCTCTATTGGGATGGTTGTAGCGTGGTTTGGTATTAGCTTGTCTTGGCTATAGAATCACATTAGTGCACTTGTGTGTATTGAGCAGGACCGCTTGAGATCGTTCGACTTATACTGACTTATAGGAGAACTTGATCTCAGTTATTACGGAAGTTCGTGCTCTTAATCCCTATACAATAACCTCGACACGTAGGGCAATATGTATTTCTTTGATTCATCAATGAGTGAGATTTACATGTAATTAAATCAACAAACTCGGTGAGTTGGGAAGTAATATTGTCTCTATGGTGTGTTGTTAATTGTAGAAGGAATCCGTGTCTGTCATAGGTTGATGATGTCCCCTTGAGGAGCTCATAAGGATTATCATGTAAACCCTGCAGGTGGAATTTATTCCGGCATGATAATGAGGTTGAGTGGTACTACTCTTGGATGAGATATTAATTAATTGAGTTGTCAGTAACTTAAATTAATTAATGGACATTGTATATCTTAAACATGGGGAGACTAACGGGCTCATAATAAGAAGGAGCCCAAAACGTAATTTTGGGATTGGAAAGGCAGTGCAGTAATAATATTTTAGTGCAATATATTATTATTATTGGACTTAAGTATAAGCTTTGGGCTAAGCTTGGATACTTAAGCCCAATGGAGGCCCAACCCAATTTCTCCTCCTGGTCTCTGCTGTAGCTCATGTATATAAGCCACCTCAACTTATCTGGAACCCTAATCTCATTCATTATTCACGTGTGATGAGGGTTGAGAGCAGATTGAGGAAGTCTCGTAGATCGTCGCCCACACGACGTCGAGATCGGACTTGGGACATACAACAGAAGATCAGAAGGTAGTTTGCTGCTGCTGTCCACCACCTTGTGAAATTTTATATAAAATCGTACAGTGCTCAGAATTCGATGATCAATATACTGAAGGAAAGCCATTGAAGAGAGGATCGTCTAAGCACAAAGATCATTCAATTCCGACATCAGACGAGGAAGTTATGGCCATTCTCGTGGGACTGCACAATCTGTCAGCGAGAATCCTTCATCTTCTACATACCTTGGTGAACGGTAATCGTTTCTATGATTTATTGCTTTCGCTGATATTAGAAATATATGGATCCATAACGGGTCACGTTAACCAAACGATCCAAGTGCCAACAACTCCATCATGCCCACATATTATTGCGTTGACTAGTGTAGTGCCTTCGACTGCTCTTCAAATTGTTTATGTATGGTAATAGATTGTTCCTCTAATTGTTAATGCATTTTTGTAAGGGCCTGAACAAGTTTTGATTTAGCTATGGGTGAATTCCTCTCAACAAGAGCACCAAAATGATACGATTCTTTTGATTTATTGTGAATCAAAAACAGAATTTACAAGGTAAGCACCCGTTGAGTGGGTGTGAACTCCAAAAACAAAGAAGAAAGAAGCATAAAACTAGCCAAAATCTCACATAATCTTCATTCCTTCCTAGCTGCTGGCATTTAAAGAAAAGGACGCAAGGATTTTTAGTGGGGGTGCTACCTCTGACATTTGTTAATAAATTTACAAATATTTTCTCTTACTTATCCAGCAAGATGTAATCTTCTAACTTTCGTGGTGGGCATTTGGTACGTTTTGGGCCTCGACCGGTTGAACAAAAATGAAGGCCGTCGACCACCACTGGTCGAACGTAGCTGAAGGCCATCGGCAACCACTGGTCGAACCCAGCTGAAGGCCGTCGGCCATCATTGGTCGAACCCAGCTGAAGGTCGTCAACCACCACTGGTCGACTGTGTAGTGTATTGGTCAACCAATGATGGTCGATTGTGTTGTTAAAATGTTGACGGCTAGTGGTCGATTATGCGTGATAGACGTAGTCATGCTGATAATTAAACGTATGAGTTTATCTTTGTTGGTTAGCTGAAAGTTACGTTCACATTGGAGGTGAGAGTTTATGCAAAAATTAGGTTGAAGGTTTGAGGTTCATAGATCGCTTGAAGTTGTGTGTGGCCCGTTTGAAGTGTCATTTTCTTCTTCTAAGATGTTTGATATGATTCTTCTTCTAAGGTCTTTGATCATTATAAATGATGTCATTATTTCATGGAATTGATATATGAGGTTCAAATGATAATAACATTGGATTTGTGTCTTGGTATGTTCTTGAGAATTTAAAAATTGAAATTCATAATTATTTTTTAAGATGGTCACGTGAGTTTGTTTTATTTACTAGTTCTAATTTATCTGAAATCCATCAGTATTATGACCATGGTGCTTAATTCCTTTCAATTGTACTCCATATTTATCTTCCAATCAAAATCTAACCGTAGATCTATTATTTAAAAATGAAAGATGGATACGTAGACAGTGGTGTTATAATTATCTTGTTTGATGGCTCTTGCAGAGTTTGGATAGACGAGCAATCAGAGTCAACGTTGCTGAAGAGAGACCAAGGCACCGTTTCTATATTGATGGATAGTATTTGTGCAGAGATTTGTCTGTTTTATTACTAGCTAAGAATTTGAGTTTCGACTTGAATGGTTGGTTATAACTTCATTCATACATTTTTCTTATTTGTGATGGTACAATGCATCATACATAAAAGTCATGAAGCTTAGAGGATGACACCCCTTCTGAAATTTTGCAAGAAAACACTGAAACAAGTTTTTCTAAATTTTATTGCAGTCTAAGAATTTGTGTTCTTTTTTTTGTATATCAAGGGTGACAATTTGATGAATGGCCTAACCCAAATGATCAGGTGAACGTGTTATGGTCTTGATTTGTACACAATGTATTTTTTACATTGTTATACAAGTTAAAGTATAAATCTTGATGCAAGATTTGGATCAATAATTAAACTGGAGAAGTTTCAGCATCTCATGTGCTCAATACAACTCCTCAGACTTATTACACATGGTTAATTACATACAATTAACAACCCCTTAGTTGTCTTCTCGACTTGTCAACGCAACATAGCGGAAAGAAGCCTTGCTCCGTATGCTTACCATACCATCCATGTTCTTTTCGTCAACTTTCAGGTCTTGGGAGATGTTTCCCACGGGGATCACCAATCGGCCACCAGGTTTCAGTTGTTCAATAAGTGTTGGAGGGATTTCTAGTGTAGCAGCATCAACATGGATGGAGCCGTATGGTGCAAACTCTGACCACCACTCTGTACAAAAGCAACATCTATAAGACTATGACAGACTGCAATGACCATATACATTAATAAAAATGAAACATCTCTATTTAACATATATGTAGTAATATGAGGTGCAAAAGTGAAGTACAGCATGATTATTGAAGACATACCACCAACATGGATCAATAAGAACCCTTCTTTCAATATAGGAGCTGACTCACTCTTCTCGATATATTGTAATGAAGATTCAGCTAATTCAAGAATATGTTCTATACCAACTACACGACCTTGTGCTCCTACCATAACAGCAAAGCAAGCAATTACACTACAAAGTAACATGTAATGCAAATTTTCAGAACTAGGAAATAAAACAGACTCACATGACCATCTTAAAAAATAATCAAGGATTTCATTTTTAAAATTCTCAAGAACATACCAAGACACAAATCCTATGTTGTTATATCAATTCCATGAAATAATGATATCATTTATAATAATCAAAGACTAATATCCACATCACATAGAACCCTATCAAACACCTTAGAAGAAGAAAATGGCTCTTCAAAAGGGCCACACACAACTTCAAGTGATCTATAAACCTTCAACCTAATTTTTGCATCAACTCTCACTTCGAATGTGAACGTAACTTTCATCTAACCAACAAAGGTAAACTCATGCGTATAATTATCAGTATGACTACATCTATCACGCATAATCGATCACTAGCTGTTGATGTTTTAACAATATAGTCGACCATAATCGGTTGACCAATACACTACACAGTCGACCAGTGGTGGTTGACGGCCTTAAGCTGGGTTCGACCAGTGATGGTCGACGGCCTTCAGCTGAGTTCGACCAGTGGTGGCCGACAGCCTTCATTTCCATTCAACTGGTAGTGGTAGAAATTTAAACCAAAATTCAACCGACCAGGGTCGACCCAAGACGATGCAGAAAAATTAACCATCGAAAATCATCATCCAACGAAATTTACATGTATAAATGCTATCCAAATACTACAAATCTTCAAATAATGCATTACCCATGAAGATTTTACTCAATTCAACTTAAAATTTATCAATTGAAACAACCTAAACCCTAAAACCCTAACTATTTAAATGTAGAAAAATGAGAGAATGAAGGAAACATACTTGAATTGATTATCCTCTCGTTTTTATCCGCCATTGATATACTTGGATTGATTCTTCCTCTTTTCTCTTCTTACTCTTTTCTGTTCTTTCTCCCCTCTCTTTTTCGACGGAATTTTTTCTTCTTTCCTTTTTCTCTTTACATTCTTGTGAATGTTTGGGTAGGTGTATTGCTTAATTTTTATTTTATATGTTAAGGGGTATAATTGTAAAAGTACAATGGGTGTATATATAATTTAAGGTGCTGTATTCAGTAATGGACATATCCGTTAAAACGGTGTTTGTGGTTAGCCGCAGCCTTAAAGATATGTTTCCTCCATTCTATTTAAGATTGTAACTTTCCTTTGTATATTTTAGAAAAAGAGGAGTGCAGCGTTAAATGGGACGGAGAAAATAAAATTTTCTTTTACAATTTTTAAATATAAGGGTCTCAAAATCTGTCAATGGCCCAAGTCACCCATTCTTATTTTCTCCAATTCTATTCCTAAATAATTCGATGTTATCTAACTCAAATAGTTTAGCCCTCAATCCAAAATAATTTAACGCTAGCCACATACTCGCAATTGTGCGACACCAAATTGGTATAAGTATAACCGACTAAAAAAGAGTAGAAAAATAAATAAAAGAAAAAAAAACACTAAATTGAAATATCAAAATCCCTTTCAGCTTTTACCTAAAAAGGTTGTTGATGGACGGAAAGTGGGCGGATTGAGTGGAGGAACTACAGCATGTGCACGGGCTCAGTTTCGGGTTCGGGCTCGGACGCCGGCTCAAACGGTTGGAGCAAAGCCCGGGGAGTAGTGCTGAAGTCTCTGGTGTTAATCGGTGGCGCGTTGTTGCTAAAGCGTCTCACCAAGTCCTCCACTCGTTGGGATCATGCGAGGATCGTCGCCGACTCTCTCTCCGGCGAGAAGGTACAATTTTCATTAATGCTCTGCCTTTTTCAAAATCAAGTTGTTGGTTAGGCATATGTTAGAGGTTTGCTTCAATTTAAAATTTGTAGTATTCGAGAGAGCAAGCTTCGAGGGATCCGGAGAACTATTTCAATTTGAGGTAACTTTCGTTCTTTTGCCTCTGGAAATGTGGTTGAAGTTTCTTTGCAGATTTATCATCTGGTTATCACGAAATTATGTTGATCGAGTGATGTTTTTAGGAAATATTGGTTCCATTATTTGGCAGCGTTTTGTTGGACAATGGTAACGTGTATTTAAGATTCAATGTCAACTGCGTATGTTGTGTCTGCCTTTTTCATTGTAGCTAGTAGGAGTTATGACTAACTATTTAAATTTTGATAATGTTGGTTTGATAGAACTGTTGATTTTTTGCTATTGTAATGTTGTGGTGAAAGTATTGTATAAAGATGAAAATATTTTTCTCCAAAATATAAATGGCTGATACATTTTTTGATAAATGAGGTTTGGAGAATGAAACCAGAGATAGCATTATTTTTTGTAAATCCTTGTCAAATGCATGGGAATTGTGACCTTAGCTATATTGTATGTGATCATATAAAACCTGCCCAAGTGTTTACCTTTCAGCATATGGGGTTCTGTTCCTACTGCCAGGTAGATAATTGTAGTGTTTCTTGTTTGATTCTACTAAATAAGATTGGAACCTTTTGGATTTCCTTGCTCCCGTTAAGCCCATCTTACTGGTTCTTGTCTGATTCTACTGAATGAAATGGGTACTTAATGTACATATTCAAGAAACATAGAGTAGTTCGTATAACTTGTCAGCTTAATTATTGTATACCTTTTCAATGTTATATCCAGATGGCTTTCGTGCCCAGCAGCGGAAATGGTAGATGGTTCAAGAGTTTTGTACTTTGAACAGGTAGAATGGTACATGTGGATCATCTGGCATGTATTTGTATTTTTTGTCTGACCTTTTTATCCTAAAATTAGATTTTTGATGGATTCTTTATGTGGACAGGCATTCTGGAGAACTCCTCATAAACCTTTTCGGCAGGTACTTGGTTAGACTACTTTAAGAGTTTGAGCATTAAATAATGTTGAAGTAAGCTGCTACTTTTGGTAGCATTTTAGTTAGTTGTGCTGCTATTATCACTGTGTTTTTAATAGTTGGTTCTTGACTTACTTTTCTCTTTTCCACCATATTATAATTATATCATGGAAAATCTGAAATTTGGATAAATTACATATCTTTCTACTAATCTAATTATACTAACAGTATTCTTGTTGCAGAGATTTTTCGTGGTAAAACCTTGTTCAAAGGAGATGAAGTGTGATGTTGAGGTTAGTCCGGAGCACATTTTGTTTCATGCATTGATCTGTAGTCTTAACAGCTGCATGATAATTGCTGATAGCTTTCATGTATCATTAAAGATTTTGTATTAGAATAATCTTCTCTCTATGCTTAATGAATTAATTCTACGGTCCACTTGACAGCTATGTACTCATGCAATCAGGGATTCAGAGGAGTACAAGAACTTTTGTGATAGGCCAAAGGACCAAAGGCCACAGCCAGAAGAAGTAATTGGTGTAAGTTCATTCTAATTACTGTTCGGTTGAATTTTAAATGGACCTGAAAAATCCTTATCTGTACAAAATTTATGAAATGTTTTTGCTATCCTGTTTATAAATATCTCATCCTGGCACTTTAACGCTTTTCATTTGGAATATTTATTTAACTAACTTGAAAGAATATATTGAAATTTTCTTTTTTGATAAAAATTTACTGTTTGCGCGGAGATTAAGGAATGTTGTATTTTAATGTGTAATGAGGTGAGAGAAATAATATTTTAATGTATATTGTGTAGTGGGTAGTTGTATTAGTGTAGTGTTGTAGGCCCCATGGAGATATTTAAATGTTTTGTGTGGTTCCTATCTACCAAAAAAGAAAATGTAACATTATTTATGGGACGCCCTTTTTAGTAAAATGTAACAACATCTGCGGGACGGAGGGAGTATTTGTTATCACCCTTTAGCCATGTCTACAGTTCACTTATCCTTAAGAAGTAAGTAATCAGACTCCTAGATATATACCATATTAGAACAGTCAACTGTTCCCTAAGCATAGTTATTCTTATATATATAATATTAGTGTATGGATCATTGATATATTCTTGTCTCCATTCTGCTCCTCATAATCATGACCATGTATCCTAAATTTGAAAAAGTAACTAATCAGAATCCTAGATATGTACACTGTATAGGCGGTAATTGTATGCCAAGTTCATTAACGCGATTCTTATGGAAACCACAACACTCTGTGACTCTGTCCCTTTAACCTCTGATTTGAAGTTCTGAGGAGAATGTATTTGAATACACAGACATTGACTCAATCATATGCTGCACCATCATATTTGGTTCATTCTGGATCCTCAGTTGCAACGCATTAAGAAGACCCAGCTTTATATCTCTTCTATGTCTCTTGTAAAGTAGCATCAATCCTTAGATTATATAGTGATGAACTTAATATTTCTTGGAATTGTTTGTTGGAGTTATGTATCTTAAAATGCTGGTTAGATATCAGAAGGATAGCACATAGCTTAGGAGAGAAATATTGCACTTTCCTTTGTAAGCACAATATTTTCTATTAGAATGGAGACCACTTTTTTTTCTTTTTCTTCTCTGACCCTGTGAATATATCTGATACTTAAAACAGGGCATCTTTAGTTTCATCAATTGGAAAGATCCTTTTAAGTTTATATGCTGCTTGGAGTTTAATCTACAAAGGCTCATTTAGGGTGAATTTGGCTTCATATTGGACTTTCCTTGTCATGGCTAACTGATGAACTGCTAATGACTTGAAATAAAGTGCTGCTGCATGCAATTCCCAGTACTGCTCTGCTCTGTGTTTATATTGAATGTGAATGATCTTCTAGCAATATCTGATAAACTTTTTTTAGAGGATGAATAATAAAATAATAAATGTAGTAATGCACAATGTGAATTGCCTTGTCCAAGAAACCTAATATTACATAATTTTCTCCTATTAAATGAAGCACTAATGTCCGATCCACGGTGAACCGTTTATTTAGCTTTGCTCTATTGTCCAATGGTTCACAGAAAACTTACCAACGAGTTATATTATGCTATTGTTGTTAGGGTGCCTGGGTGGGGTTGAAGGAGAACTAGAGTTGTATTGGGGAAGGATTAAAGAAATTAAGGATATTGAACCTTGGTAAGATGTAGGCTTTTTTGTGAACTGTAATTTGATTTCCCTTTACTATTCTCGACTTATTTCCATCAGTTTTTATTTCTTTCTTTCTTTTTTTCTTTTTCTTTTTAATCTTTTAAGTAAGAAAACTGTAAATTAAGTGGGGTTGGGGTCAGATGGTTTGAGAGGGGTGGAGCTGCTGGATAACAAACTGAATTGCTGTCTGGAAAAGAGAATAAATAAATGCCCTAGAGCGAGATATAATTGGGGTATTTTGCTATAGCTTTTTAGTGATTATATTTTGTGCTTCTGCTTTTGAGAAGTAGAGTTTAGCATTTCAATTGGAATTCGTGTAAAATGATCACCCATATTGTATAATCTAAGAGTTGTTGACGGGTTCCGTCTACCTGATTTTGCATCTACTCTACGAATTCATATATATCGAATGTTCTACCAAGTACCCCCACATCTAAATTTTTGAAAATTTACAATCATTGTGCACTTCTGCTTTTAAGCATTTTTTCTTACAATTATGAAATTATGTCACTTATTCGAATGCAGAATTTTTGCAAACACCCTGGTATAACCTCGAAAGTTTAAGCATCATGCATGAAAATTGTCTTTCATGGATTTCTGTCAGATTGTTTTTTGAGCTTTTTCGTTAAAGCCAGAAACAGAAACTCATAGATAGATAGGGTTTAGTTGTATATTCTCTCTCTCTCTCTCTCTCTCTTTTGTAGTGTTAGGTTCAGTACATCATTTTGGTTTTCCGAGAATGCCGACTAGGTTTAATCATTAAATATATTGTCAAGTATGCTTTGTCTTGGTATGTCTCTGATCTCTTATGCGTCTGATTCATGAAATTTTGATGCAGGACATTGCAGAGCATTTAACCACAATATATCTACAACGCTGTGATCGAGGGAAACGTTGTTTGTATGAAGGGTCAACTCCTCCAGACGTTTTTCCTAATAAATGGGTGAATATTCCTATTGATTCTGTTTCAATCCTCAAATCACACTTGTTTTCACGGACACACTAGATTAGATAGAATGAGTTGAAATGCATTAGAAAGGAAGTGGATTGACGTTCCAACATGATGATGCAGAATCACTTAAATTTTTACAGATGAGAGGGAAGACTTAGAAAAACTGGAATGACACTATTAGGAAAGACAATATATACTTAAAAATAAATAAAAAGTGTCCTTATCGAACAAAAAATATATAATTATATATAGAGGATCGTATGGTTGACCTCGCATAATGCAGCAATAGGCTCCCTATGTTATGGTTGATGCAGTCATTAACGTTCTTTTTTTACTGCAGAATGGATCATCATATTGTACCTCAGAACTGACAGTTTTAAAGAATTGTGAGATACACACCCGAGACAGAGGCTACGATGATGAGGGAAATCAAGTTAGTTTGTCACTTGGGGCAATTTCTTAGGATGAAGTCTCTTAACATTGCTTTTATTCTTCACTTACATTCTCCTCCCTTTCCTTCTTTTTCAGGTCTGGGGTGCTAAAGGCAGCCCGTACGAGTTTAAACCAGCTCCAGCATCGAGTTTAAGCGATCCATTTTCATCTCTGAATTTTCTTCCCCAATTGATGGAGAAACGGATTGAGGGTTCATTTGTCCTCCAAGAATGATTGCCTGCTGATTTCAGACTTCAGTATTATGTATATTATTTGTAGTTTCTTTTCAGATGACATAGTAAACATTTTTGAGATATTTGTACAGAACTCTGCTGGTAATAATTTTCTCTTTAGGAGAACAATTATGAGTTGGTAGCAATTTAAGGATAGTATAGTACTATTTATACCTTCAATAATTTTAAACATTTACAATAAAAATTTTAAACAAAAATATTCTAAGCTAAAAACTCTTAAATCCTTTTAGTATGATAAGTATTTTATGTTCATTCTATTAATTAATCACTTTTAATTTATTTTCATATCATTGTCTGAAGTGTAATTGTATGCAACTGTAAATTTTTATTCAATTTAAATTAGGAAAATCTACTTCTAAATTAATTGCGTCCAACAACAAAATCTAATTATTTTGACTACATTCTCCGGTTTTGTTTTATCATGATTCTCTTTATCCCTTTAGACTCCTCTCTTCCTTGTTTTGGAGCTAATTATTGTGACTACGTTCTCCTGTTTTGTTTTATCATGGTTCTCTTTATACCTTTAGACTCCCCTCTTCCTTGTTTTGGAGGGTGCTATTTTTATTGAATAAAACTAGTTCCTCGGCAGGGTACTTTCGATTTCTTAAATAAATATTCATCTCTTAATCCTATAATATTTAATAAAAAAATCCATCTCCTTAGAGCAGAACAAGGAAATTGATGAATTATGGAGATGTGGAATTTTATGATGGATTGCTTTTGATTTCCCAGAGAGTCGGGCCATCTCTAGGAGGCTCGTATACAATCTCACCCAAGACAATCTCACAACCTGTGCTCACATATGTTTGAGCAATATATGAAGTACTAAAACCAAGAATGAAAGTGATTTAGACCTGGGGTTATTGTGATGGGAAGTTCATTTTTGTAATCTCCAATGAATCCAAGAACCCATGCATAAAGGTTGTAGTCACCAATTCTTACATTATTGATGAAAAAATAGCCCTTCTCATCTCATCTGCTCTTGACCAAAATTGATACCCCTGATAATTTAATTTATTGAAATGGGATCAAGATATGGATATTAAAACAGCATGGATTACTGAGTTTGTAGAACAAATACCTTGCATTCCCTTTGCCAGGATCCGGCATCTCCAGGAGGCGCCAATCCAACGTATGCTCCGTTAGCTGGAATATAATCACTAATATATCTAGAATGAAAAGTATACATACAATAGCCATTAATTATGATAAAAATGGAATGATTATGTAATAAAATGCATGCTCATTCCTGGAGGAGAGGTTTACCTATCTGAAACCGACAGTTTCCCCCTAACTCTACCCCTCTGATCCGTAGATTGATAATCCTCCGACGCAGGAAAGTTGTAAGGCTAGCTTTGGACTTCAACTGACATCTGAAAAGAAGATTTGATGAAGATTTGCATTATTTCATTTGAAGTGAAATTGATTCATGCAAGTGTATTTGTTTATGGGGAGAACCTGTTGCTTAGCATCATCCCATAAGGTTAGCGGATCGTCTCCATCCATTACAGAGTTGAGATAGATGAAAACCGGGCCAAAAACTTTCTTCCATGGCTCGCCCTGATCAAATTTAGGAACCAAATCATCTCCAGCATAATGAGCACTGACAAAAACCTGCAAGCCATGCAATCGTCTTGACAGTATCAGCATAGTTTGTCCTAGAGCCGCGCATTGTTAAAAAATCGACCGGTATTAAAACATAGCAACAAAACACTGATGTTTATGTTGCATGGAATGGGATAGCTCTTGATAAGCAGAGAGAAGCAGCTTACAGCAAGTGTCGTGGGACCCACATGCGACTTTAGGTTCTGTTTGAGGGGCCCGCCTGTACGAAACTCGTCACTGGGTGTGATTTGCCAGAATCCAACTGCTGGATTCATTGAAATCCACCCATGGACCTTGAGATCTTTGTTATCACAAGAGTACTGGCACTTGTCGTCGACCTGAAAAAGGATATGGGAACGATCCAGGGTGAAGCTAACAGCAATCTAACTGGTATAAATGTTACAGATGAGAAAAGAAAGTGAAAAATGGATTGACTAGAAGGACCGCCTCTGGATATGCGAGAGGCTGGCCTCGTCCAGGTAATCGATCATCTGGTAAGGGCATGAGTCTACGTCTGTTATCCGCCACGGCCATGTAATGGAACCTACACATTATGCTATCTATCAGGGGTGTATCGAGTCATTCATGCATACGTATTGCTACATTCTACTAACGTAATCTTCATGTGATCATCAAGTCATCATTTTAAAAGTTCTAGAAACACTAAACAGATTTAGAAGAGAAAACTTCACACATCTTTCCTTAGTTTGAATGCAATTCTGGTTTCTCCGAGGCTGAAAGCAGGCCACTCTGATGAACCAACGTGTTCATATATCGCGTATGTGTAGAATCCTGAGCAACCTCTCAACAGAACAAACCTAAAAAACATCAATTACATTACACATCATATGCATTTGTGCTTTTGTGAGATGTTAGGATGAAGTGATACCTTTTATCTATGTTTAGTGGAACAAATTTGCCCTGAAGAGAGGGATCCCATGGCCTTGAGAAGGACACCTCTACTTGTTCCTCGCTCTCCTTTATAACCTTAAACGACGTTGCTTTGATCCTACATTATGGTTCAACTTCTCTAATAACCATTTCTGAATGCCACTGTACTGATTATTTAATCCAATAATAATACATAAGCATTAACGCGAAAACGAGAACATACACTTCAAAGACCGCCTTTGCTACTCCTGTCTAATGCATTCCACACAACATCCCAGTACCTACATATTCATTTCAAAATGAGTGACCTTCAAAAGCCGATTCATTCCTCTGCATTATGATCCATTTGAGAAACTCAACTAAAAGTAACCAAACCATATCACATGACCTATAATTCAATTATAAAGGACTTCAACATGAATAGTGTGTAAGAATCACATAATGAGTGCATGAGTTACCCTCTGTTAGTCTCATCATTGAGAACTTCCAGCAGATTGTCAATGCCGTTATAGCAAACTCCAGTGACAATCCCCTCAGGATTCGATAACGTGACTTGAAGGATGCCATTATCCAGCACAACCTGAAAGACATCATGGTAAACTCTCAGTAGGAAGGCGTTCGAAGTAGTAACATCTCATGTCCATCAACATAAAAGAAGACGGCGAACTTACATGACTTTCTTGAACATATAAACGAACCCCTATAGGCGCCATGATCCCAGCGCCACAATTTTCTGCGTTTTCTTAAGAAAATTATGAGTTTATCCCACTAAACAGGCCACATTTTGCAGTTCTTGAGTAAAAGAAAGGTTGTTCATAAACTTCTTACCTTAAGCAATCAATCTTCAGAGAAAGAAAAAGCAAACTTTAAACTGTAATTATCTCAATCAGTCATACAAATTTATTAGATTATATACAACTCTTTCTCTCTCTCTCTCTCTCTCCCCACACACACATATAGTAAACAACACCACACATAGAGTTTTTCTTCCCTTAACAAGAAAGAAAACACTTTTATTAACTTAAATTTATACTTAAGCTTTAGCAATGCAATGCTCCCTTTGTTGTTCCACTAATGTTTGGTGGATTGTATATAGCTGTCAAGAATGGGTAAGCTCTTATGATCACTCCCATTTTAATGAACCATCAAAGCAGCCTTTTGGAACTAGATCATGGGAGTTAGATTACACCGCATTATTACAAGAATCATGTCACTAAAACCTTCATAGATTCTGCTGATCTATTTTCTTGATTTCCCATCTTCACTAACACAACTTATATAGTGAAAAGAAATATCCAAAAACAAGTTATTATCATGTGAGAGAAGGTGATGATGATCTACATATTAATCCTTGTTTGGCAAATTGCTAATGCGGTGATCAGAAGGAGAGATTAAATCAAAGAGAAAGTCACCCGCTTTCCAAGCAATCGAAGAGATGGATTATAAAACAAACACGTGGCTTAATTTGCCACAAACTAAATGAGATACAGAAGTCTAATGAAGCCAAAATAATAATAATAATAATGATGAAAAAGACAAAATTGTAGACATTGCATAAGAGAAACAAAAGTAAATTACGTAATCCACTAGACTTAACCAGCTTATATTAAACAAATTTCATATTGTCTGAGTAAATTACCATTAGCCAATCAAACTCTGTTCTTCCAAGTGATTAGAAATTTAGAATCGTTAGTAGTTTTCTCAGATCACGATTTATTCACCCCATTTTGATAAATTTTCAAGAGTATAATTGATTTTTATTTAAACCATTCAATCCATCTGTTTCTTGTGAAGACACTCACCTTAATTCAGATCACCATTGGTTCAATGAAAAAATAAATATATATAAATGTAGGATTTGTTTGTAATTATTTAAAAATCTAAAAATATCCGTATTTTATAAATAAAGGCAAAATAAAAATAAAATGAACGTAGAAGTGAAGCAGTAGTAACTAAAATATAGCTCAAGTGGTAGAGGGGAGGGTGGAAAGATCTTCCAGTTGAGCTTGGTTGCTGCAGGGTCATTTGAGGCACATCCTGCGATTTACCTCCTCCACCAATCTTCAAGGCTGGGGCCTAATGGTGGGGTACACCATTTTAGTAAGTAGAGGAAGAGATTATGATTGTAACAGTTTTAATACCTGCAGTTGTGGGGCCCCCACACGCACAACTCCAAATTTTCTTGATTGTCTTCTTTAGTGCACTACCACCACCACCCATTTGGCCGACTTCTACGAAACCCAACAGAGAGAAGCATGAGAGAGAGAGAATATTAGTTAGTTATTTTGTGGAGTAATATTTCTTCTAATTTCCTTTTGGGTCAATGCTGTTTGTTAGAGATCAGAAAGTCGATTGTTTTGAATTGCTTCTTTAATCTTGAGTTCACACATTCACAAACCTTGGGGGCAAAGAAACAATGGGATGGGTAGATTAATTATTACAATAGGATTATTATATAATTAAAGTATATTTAATGATACTAAATATATTTATGGTGAATCATGCAATAATACAATAAAATACTTCCTCCGTTCCGGAGAAGTCGGTATAAATTTTTTTGGGCACGGAGAGTATAATAATTTAATGTAAAGTGAAGTGAGAGAAATAATATTTAATGTATAGTGAGTAGTTGTATTAGAGGTGATATGTGGGGCCCATGAGAATAAATTAATTGTTTTTATGTGGGTCACATGTATTAAAAAGGAAATGTGTCAACTTTAGTGGGACAAACAAAAAATGAAAGTGTCAACTTCTATGGGACGGAGGGAGTAATATTTTAATTTATCATATTTAAAAAAAATATAATAATGTAACTACAACCATAGTTCTTTACTTCTTTCCTTTTCCAATCTCACAAAATATGTTAGCCAAATGATTATGTACAAAGTACTCCCCCGTCACCCAATTCAAACACAATTAATTTCAAGATTTGTTTCCTTCTTTTAATGAGTACCCCTATTTATGAATGAACATCGAACACATTTCATACTATGATCCATCCATACACACTATCTTTTAAACGCTATAACATGTCAGAGATTTTACACCAATACTCTCACCAAGTGACAGTGTAAGAAGCGTGAAACCATAGCCTACGGAGACTGCATATGAACAATGCCGAAGCATTCTTCAAAGTATCAATTCACTTGACTTGGATCAGGTTTCCGCTGGAAAAAAAGCGAACCTAGCAGAACAGCTATCCCAGTTATTGCAATAGTAAACAGTAGGCGCCTCGGTAAGATTTCGCGTGGTTGCCTCCTTGGAGCACCTGGAGCTCGTTCGGGTGCCCTGATGTTCCTTCAAAGATATCATAATGTTCATCAATGATATAGATATACTATCCTGTTTAGATATAAGTCAAGCAGCAATAAATTGCAGTTACCATAAATGATTTCCACATGAATCCAAACATTTGTTCAGAACTGTTGCAATGAAAGATGTTGAATGATAAAAAGATTACTACGTTCAATATTTGGGCTGTTCTTCAGAGTTTTGCTTAGTGTAAGGCGGGAATGTACTATCAAACTCATGATGCATGGAACCATGGATCAAGATTGGCAGAGATATTCAATCAATATACAAAATTATTAACTATGTCGTTACCAAATTATCTAACCTTGTTTCTCTTTTGCTTGCTACTCTTAGATGATGGCCTACCTGTGTACATAATTCACTCTCCTACATACAGCCAGACAATACTATATATAATAGTATACAATTATATATGCAAACAATTCCGACTATTTTAGTTATTCGAGTCTAATACCCAAGACAAGATTCTCAGACAAATACATTTGACGACAATACCCTAAGATTTCCCACTTTCATCCCTCGTACCATTCTCGTGGGAAAGAATCCTCTCCTCCCCCACATCTCATTCTTGCGAAAGAAGAACATTTATTTTGTTCTCGCTGAAGCTTCATAATGAATTGGAAGTAATATAATTCTCCCCCAATATGTAAAATTAAAGAACTTCGTTAAGTGTAATGAAATTGAAGTCCTAGGAGTAAAAAAAGAGTCATGTTTTAAGAGTAACAGGTCTTTTACCTAAAAAGGCTAAAATTATTTACCCATTTTACTGAAAGAAATACCATTTTACGAAATGATATTTGAAGTGAAATGTATACTACTTTTTGCTGAAAAAAGTGATTTTCTAATAATCTACACTTGAGTTGACCGGTGCAACTATGCACACAAGACTTGCTCTAAGAATTTTTGGGCAAAAGAGATAGAAATATTCATATGAAGTACATGAGTTCATTTTAGATATTTAATCTCAATACTATAATTCACCACATATTTCATCAGTTGAACTAATGAAATGGCAATTATCTGGACTAGAGGACACCAAATAGAAAATGATATGATGAGGAACCAGCCAGAGTTCACACCAGCAAAATACTTTGGTACAGAAAAAACTAGCATCAAACTACGTATCCATAGTAAGTAAAACCGTTAAGAAGCATGTGATGATCAAGAAATCACAAATATCTATCATGTCCACAATTTTATTCATGTAATTTACAAATTATCACAATCCTTGGTATTCGAGAAAATTTAAAGCACTATTCATTTTCAAAATCATTCGTTTTCTGCAATGAACTTGTTTACTTTGGCTGTAATATAATTATATAACCAACTTTCAACTAGCCAGAATTATAACCATTACAGTCAGAATTTTCCTCCTACCTTTAGTATAAGTTGTTTGATCATTGACAATGACGACATTTATACCGCAAAAAGGAATGCCACATCACCAACTTCATGAATAGAACATACAGTAGCAAGATGCCAGATAAATAAAAGAAAATCCTGCTTACCTCGAAGATTCAGCAACGTTATTAACAAAGCCAGTACATCTGCTTTCATGGCCATGCCTTTCTCGGAGTCTGATATATTTATGGCAGACATGACATAATTCCGTCCGGTTACCACAGACTTCCTGAAATATAATCAATGAATAGCACATTACTTCAAATGAAAAATAACCAAATCATATAATCAAATTATTACCTGATGCTCCAGTAGATCAACTGCAGGAAGTGGAAACTCGCAATATTCACACGTCACAATCCTTTGCGGGCAATTCTCTCCTTTGTGAACATCTAATATGTCGCGGTCCATTGTCTCACTGCATAGGGAACATGATACCTGCCAAGTAATTGGAGCATAAAACATTGAGACTTCCAAGACTCAAAAATGAAGAATTTCCACATATATCAGAATATCAGATGGAAGATAACTGGAATTTATTATGCAATAATATGTTAATGCTAAAATTTAAATAAGAACGTGTGTTAAGATAAAAACAAGATAAGAGAGAATTTTTATAGCCAATCTGATAGGCACATAAGCTAGGGATCCCTAGCTTCACCCCAAACCATGGCTGAAGGTGAAGGATTGTCCCACACTTATATATCCTTCCACACTTGAGCAAGTCCACCGATGTGGGATATCATAACACAATCTCACATGAGATAAAGGAGTTGTGATTGCTCATTAGATTCACTTTTCATATTCATTTTCTAACAAAAAACCACACTAAGATTTTCAACAGAGATTTCACATCTATTCTCTGTTATTCAAATACACACAAAAAAAAATCACCACTAATCATCCTCGAGAAAAAAAAAAATAAAAAAGAAGAAGAAGAAATTGATTACTATCTGCCATGAGGCCCACGACTGAAATGAAGTGTAAAATTTCTCACAAGCAATCACACCCTTGGTTATTGGTTTGAATAGACTAGATAATGTAATCAGCAAAAAAAATTTGGGAAAGCCATGTGCAATGAAAAATGAAAGATTATCAACTAAATCTGACTAGTTCCAGATGTAGAAATTCAATGGCAAACAAAGCCATTCATAAGAAAGAAAAACTTTCTTTGGTCCAAAGAAATAATCATTCGAGAGTTGTCCTACAAGTCATACACAAAAAAAGGGGGATTTAAAGAAAGCAGATGGATAGTGCAAACTTAGTTGATTCTCAGTACTTTTGTGAAAGGAAAATTAAGGCATACTTTAGAAGTAGTCGTATTCAATAGTGCAAAATTTAAAGTATTTCTGAAGCTGAAATAGAGCTTTATACCGGAGCATGAGTGCTTAGATAATGCTCCTCCACAAATTTTCTGGGAACCATATCACCACATACTTTACATTTCTCCAGATTCCGAGAGCAGTGAGCAAAATGCAAGTCAATATTGGAAGAAGGAATTGCTCTGTCACTGGATAAGATGATTTAACAAACTAAAGATTCAGGCGCAGGTCAGAATATTAAGCAGTTTAAACAGTTGGCAGTTGGTAAGAAACAAAATAAGAATTCGAAAATAAAATCTCCACAGTTAATTCCATATGGGACAGCTAAGACTATAACAATTTACAAAGTTTAAGATATATTGAAGGCTACTTTGCTCTATTTATTTTCAAACACTAAACCAGGAAACTCATCTCAGTAATTTAATTTAACACTGGCATCACACATTTAAGCATCAAATGACCAAAAAAAATATCGAATTGCAATCACATATAAAGATAACAGAAAACATATATATGATGAATTGGACAGACACAAGCAGGGGATACAAGTGAGATGACAAAAAACAGTAATAAATTTGGATCCTATGTCATTACTGGAAAACTTTTGGCTCTCTCCATCCAATCAGAAATGATTAAACGTAAAGATTACAGAACCCATTGAAAGAAAAAATGGAGCAGCTGGATGAAGGGACAGAAGGTGTTTCGCTCGACTTATGGTTGACAAACTTGGTCTAGCACTTTATGTTCATTTAAGGGACAATTAAAGAGTAAATGAACTCCAAATTTTCATTATATGGGACAATGAAGTTGAAGCAGGCCAATAAAATTTTCCAAGAGAACTGGGTTTGAACTCAAAGGAAAAAGGGGATCCATTCCTACTCTTCCTTCCTCCTATATTTTAAATTTTAATGTCAACGAAAAGGAATTGTGGGTTATTAAAACCAAGACTATTTTAAAAGTATTTTTTTTGTCCCTGATTATGGTCATCACACAGAAGAACCAATAAAAATCTACTGCGTTTTTTTTTTTTTTTTTTTTTGGCTGAGTTTATCTTGAAAATTTATTAAAATCCCTTAAATGGCCAGCAAAGATTAATTTAACCAGTGTACTGCAAGTAATAAACAAATGGGTAAATCAATGTCAAATGAAGAGGAATAAAAATCAAACATAAGAAGCACATAACTAATATCAAATAGATATAGGGATATAAGCCCGTTGGGGCTCGAGAAAAACTCCTCCACAAAAATAAAGCCAAACACAAGACTAATACTTCTGAAAGCAGTGGCACAGGCCAGCACTCATGTTACCTAGACCTGTTTATAATCGAAAAGTAGTTGAATCATCCGAGTACAGATATCACTATTAACTATCTCATTATTTCCTCAGGTATAGTATATCATTTTATTTTCTATACCCAATACAGAAACTGAACTTTTTAACTTAGGAGACACTGTGACACATAATATGTCAGCCTTTCCTCATCTAAAGATGTCATTTTCTTGTATTCCCTCCATGCCACCAAATAGTTTACACTTTCTTTTTTGATCCGTCCCGACACTTATGCACATTTCTAAAAATAGAAAAAATACATTCTAATAATACCCACTTTTTACACTCAACCCAACAACTTTATATTTCTCATTAAATTACCTAAAATATCCCTCATTTTTCTTACTTTATACATAAAAAACAACTTAAACTCTGCGCACAAAATATGTGCACTATTTTGTGGGACGGAGGGAGTAACATTTTTAAGAACAGTACATGAAAGCAAGTTAATTCCATAAGGCATGGCTGAATAAATTCCATAGTTGTTAGAGGCACAACTAAGGTGTGTCTTCTAGGAGGCTATAGAATGATGTCGAGTTTTTTGGGAGCCAGCTGTTAGTGCACCTCGGGCAATGGCACGCCTCTTACCCACCCAGTCTAGCTGCCCTTGAAACACATTTTTATAATGCTAATATGATGTATTTTGTCTTTTGAAAACGTTTTATTTTTTATTACAACCCGCATCTTTTTCTAGTGAGAGTTTCGTTCCTTATTACTTAAACTTGAGGGGAAAAAAGATTGAAACTCGACCTTGCCAAAAAACTTGAATTTGAACTTTTAATACTTTGGTATTTATTTCTAATTTTTATGAGCTTACCATATGCACACATCACCCCTCCCCCCCTGCCCAAAGAAATTAAAGACACTTCTATTTCTCCTTGTTCACTATCTTTAAAACCCTCCTAGTTTCCTAGTCTAAGATATAATGTCATGATCTCTCAACACGATCACAGAAAACCACAAGACAAATAAGTGAAAAGAATACAAAATCGGTAGAAACTTAAACCAGAGAGACAGATTTATTTAGATTTTTAAGGTGATAGTATGATAATTGATAAGAGGATAAGAAGTCAAGAGAGTATTATAAACTCGGTGCTTTTTTCATCTGAATCATCATTTCGTGAATGAGGTACCATGATAGCTATTCACCAAGATGTATAATGAAGATGTTGAGAAACCAACCAACTTTTATGATGATTTAAAGAATTATGGAGAATCAAATTCTAAACAACAAAATCTTAACTTAATTTTTAAAATTTACAGGCTTAACTATTAACAGCAATGAAATAAAATTGTCAAAAGTAATCCAAATTTTAACAGCTTTGGCAGGGAAATGAAGAATAATAGTTTCCCTATATACAATGCGGATCCAGATGTTAATACATGACTCAACCCAAAAGACCTCAATACTCGTAGACCTTTGAGGAAAGAGGGCTAAAGTGACTGTGAGTAAATTAAATTGTGTGAAAATCAGTGACAAGTAAGCTATTATTATGTTCAATGGACAAAACACGTAAACATTTGCTTCCAATTTGTATGCGAGATCCACCTAAAGCGTCAATTAGCATTAAATCAGATGATAAGACAATTCATCAGAAAAGCACAATTATTAACAATTTAACAATACTCATAACATCACATTACAATCCCATCACCACATGCACGATGCAATCACATAACTCATACAATTATTTCTTTAATAATTTTTTAGCTGCACAATTATCTTCATGCGAATCTCATATACCGCTACAAAACAATCAGATGATGCATGGCTGAATTTTTTCGAATTTCCATATATTTGAAAGTAGACCAATAAAGAAACAATCAATCATTCTACAAACAAACAGATTACCAGTGGCTGCAGATGCTGGCGGCGTGATCATCAGAAACTCCGGCCATTCGGTCCCCTCTTGAGAATGCGAACGGGAAAACCCTTCACTATAAAACAAAATATCACGAAATCCAGATACGAAAAAACCAAATTAGAAGCAAAAAGTAATCAAGGCATTAAAAGGTTGAAGTGGGCAAAATTCAATTCTGGTATAAACGAAAACATAAAAATTAAAGAAAATTTGGAAACAATGATCATCGGGAAGAACGCCAACCTTGCAATCGTAATCAAGTGTTGCGAAGATCAGATCGAGCCGTAGGAAAATGGGTTTAATGAGGATAATAATAATTATTATTTAAAGAAAATTAGGTGGGGGTAATAGGTTTACCAAAATGGGGAGTGGGAGCAGAGATGAAATTCTTGATTGACGGAAGATTTTGATCGCACCAAAGGCATGAATAATTGATGTTGATTTCACACCCGACGTCAAGCACGTGAAATACATTTATTACCGTTCTACTTTCTTTTCTTTTCTTTTCTTATCTTTATTTATTTATTTATTTATTTATTTATTTATTTATATATATCGAGGTTCTATGCTTACTGACATAAAACAATTACACTTTAATTAATTTATTTATTTATATATATCGAGGTTCTATGCTTACTGACATAAAACAATTACACTTTAAATTATTGTTAAACCATGATTTTAGATTATTTTATAGTATATGATAAATTATTTTTTAGATAGATACTTATTCCTCTTCTGAATAGAAAATAATAATACTCTTAAAAAGACTAATTTTTATATATTAAATAGTAATTTTGTAAAAATAGAGTCACTCTTCTAAATAAAAAATAATACTATTAAAAAGACTAATTTTTATATATTATAAAGAGTAATTTTAAAAAAAAGAGTTCACTTGTAAATCTGATTCAAATCAAACTCAATCTCTGGAAGTATATTCAATATGAGTGAGTCTAGTGTAAATTTCACACCTGAAGTATTTTTTTTAAATTACTCTTTAGTTCATAAAATATTATTTTTTAAGAGTAATTTTTATTCAGTAAAGTAATAGTTCATGTTTTTAAAGAATAAAATTTTCATGTACTAAAAACTAATTAGTAAAAAGAAGAACAATACTAAATTTTATTTAAAAAAGTAATATTTCATGTCTTTAAAGAATAATTTTTAATGTAGTAAAGACTAATTAGTAAAAATAAGGGTTACATATGTACCCGATTCACACAAATGTTTGTCATTCATTATAATTAATAAAGACTTGGATGAGATTATTTCATAAAATAATTTTCGTGAGACGAATAAAAAGTAATAATATTTATAATAAAAAATGATACATAAGTGATGAAAAGTAACAGTATTGTAAAACATGGAGAGAGAATAGTTACATGTGAAAATTATTTCTAAATAAAAAATAATAATATTTTTTTAAAATAAAATTCATAATATTTTTAATATAAAATAATAACTAATTACGAAAATGAAAATATAAAATGATCTCATGTTCTCACACAAAACTACCCTCCTATAATTAGTCTTTCACCTAGTCTACATTTGTTTTGAGTTTGAATTTTCAAAATTTACGCCAAAATTTTAAAATTCTCATTTATATATATTTACAAATTTTATATAAATATTTAATACATGATTCACATTTTTCCTTAATTAATACTCAATTCATTTATATAAATACATTTACAAATTTTATATAAATATTCAATATATTCACATTTTTCCTTAATTAATACTCACTTCATTTATAATAAAGATGGGGAAGCTCAAATAACTAATTTTAAATATTAAAAATCATTGTCACCCATCAAATAATTTGTAGTATAACATTCATATCCAATTATTTATTTTTGGACCAAAATACTCTCATCCTGTCGGAATGTTATGTCCGGGTTCCGACATCAATTCCGGCATCCGATGAAATATCCTCATCTTGTTAGAATGTTATATCGGAGTTATGTGTGAGTTGTCTCCTATAGTAGGGTGTTTTTATTCCTCGTCAAATGGTAGGGTTCAGTTGAGTCTATCTTGACGGCACTCTTAACTAGTTAGCTACGTTGTAGTATTTATCTCTGAGTTTATTTATAAAACCTATTGTTTTAGAAAGAAAAAAAAAATCTTAAATAGTTTATCTATATCTCTCTTATTATTAATTTAAATAAATATCTTTTAAAATAAAATAAATACCTCCAGATATCAAATGACGAGATTCTTTCCAGTAAAAGTGCAAAAAGGATATTCAGCAAATATATTACTATATATCTCATTACAAACGCATAGATGTTTACATTTGAACGGGACAAAAGAATATATATATAATATATTGGTCCCCAATTAATTCATTTTATATTTCACTGAGGGAGACAAAAAAATTAATTATTTGGATGATTATGAATAATTTTTTTCAATGGGAAAAAAACTCTCCGAACGAAAGTTAATTATTTAATATTTAACAAAATAGTAATAATTATTAACAAAAAAAAAATAATTAAAAATATTAGTTAAACAAATGAATCTTTGAATTCATTAAAGTTTACCATTTCAAAATATTTTAAATGAAAAGTGAATATAAATTAATTACAATTTAAAAAATAAATAAATATAGTGTGTATATATATAAAATGGCCGACAAAATAAAATAAAAAATAGTATAGTTTATTTTAAAGAAATAAAACAAGATAATTATCCTCAAAAAATCATCACGATATTATCTTTCTTTTTTTCTGTACCACAATTAAGCTGAAATTTCTAAAATTTGAGAAAATATTATCCAATTATATAAATGCCAAAGTATCTTGAGTTAAGAACTCATGACATAAGGATGGAGAAGAGTAATGGCAGTGATGATGGGAAGGCAGAGAAGATGATATCATGCTGGGGACGTTTTATTAATCTTGTGCTATCTTGTCCTAAAAAGAGTAGAAAGCACAAAAACTTCTTATTTTCCAACTCCAAAAAACGAGCTCGACAATATGCATGTTCGTTTAGGTATAGTCCGTTGAGCTACGCTCAGAACTTCGACGACGGACATGAATGTTTGAACGACGAGCACCATCCCTTCGTCCCTAGGTTTTCGTCGAGGTATGCTGCTCCGGTACTTTTACATCCAACTTAATTGTGCAAAAGGTGGTTTTGCCTACGCATACATCCAACTTGATGATCAACGGTATATGGCTTCCAATGGTGGAGTATAATATCTTTTTTACCCTTAATTTTGTGCTTGTAATAATTTAGTATTAAAAATGAACATCTAGATTTTAGATATAAATTGCATGAAGGGTACTGTATCATACTCATGATTAGTAAAGTTACCTGTTTACTTTTTTTAATTTTATCGCGTAGAAAGATTTAATTTCAATTTATAAACGCAAATATTTGTGTGGAATTGTATTAGGAAAAAATAATTTTGGACAAATAGTTATAATATTTTTAATAAAAAATAATACTTTAATTATTGAATAGTAATAATGGTGAAGTGAATTATTTTTTGAATAATTTATAATATAAATTAAAAGTAATAGTAACATTTTTAATGAAAAATATTAATAAAAAATAATAACTACTCCTTCCATCCCCTTGATACGTCTATCCATTTTATTATTTTGGTTCGTTCCAATACAAAATATCTATTTTTTTTTGGATTAATGTGACCCATAAAAAAATATTAATATACTCAACCCTCTGATATACATTCAACACTAATACAATTACTCACTACACATTAAATATTATATTCCTCAATTCAGTACATATTAAATTATTATAATCTTTAATTTATTGATAAAGATAAACAATTATATTTTAAAGAGACAAGAGGAAATATTAAAAGAAAAAGGGAAAAAAGGTTTTTTATACAATTTTTTTGTGGCGACTTTGTTTATTCTCCACCTCAACTTTTTAGTAGTTTTTTTTTAACCAAAAACATGAATTTGGGTACCCCACAGCCAGATGAAATTACGTGGATGCCCCTTATTGGTTAGAAAACTTAATGTGTAATGAACCGGGTGGAAGATGTTGAGCCGGCTAGCGAACCCAGAGCATGAACCGGGTCCCCTCCAAACTAGAATCTTGGAATCCTCCTGTATAATCGAACCAATACTCTGAACAGTTCAAATATTTTTAAAAATTTTCCCAATTTTCCCCCCTCGAAATTCGCCCCAAATTCCTAATTTCATTTGAAATTGCCATTATTAACAGACAACAACGAAGACCTTACTGTCGGTGGAGCTTGAGGTCGTCGTTTACGATACTGATACATGGTGGTTCACAGCTGCATTTTTGAGATAAATGTATTTTCTTTCCTTGTATGGACTCGCATATTCGGCGATGTCGGGTTTATTGTGGATTTCCTTTGAGGTTACTGACCAGTTTATGTGTCGATTGAGTAATGATTATGGTTAAGTAACATGTGTCTGAGTAAAGGGTTACATTTTATAATTGTTTGGTTGAGCTATTAAGTGGATGGCTTCCTGATAGGGTTACAATATACATGAATTCAAAGATATCCCTGTATGTATGAACTGTTAATCCAAAAATTGCAGTGGGTATTGTATATTGTGTGAAGTAGATGATTTTAACACGCATTGTTACTGGTTTAGAAAAACATTCAATGAAAAACCATAGACGATAATGAACCTTGAGTGATAAAAAACGATTATTTCATGATTTGTGTCCATGTGAATTCAGAATGTAAAGTTTAGAGTGAAGTATTAGCTTGGGATCGGGTGAAACTGACGTACGTCCACTATTGGTGATCTGTTATTGGTTATACTTGAGTAATGTGGATACTATTTCATACGACGCTATTAAACATGAATATATCCATGCAGGATTATTAGATTCTGGTGGCTCAACTTACCTCACGCAGGTTGTACATGAGGAATGTTAAAACAACCCAATAATTTAGTCCAATTGATCCTTGTGGGTCATGAATAGAATCAGTGAAATGTTATTTTCAGACATAGTACCTAATTTTTAGTTGAAATAACATGCTTCAAGGTATTTTGCTTCTCCATGGTTTCATCAATGCACTCTTACACCAAGGTTGACTTACATGAGTTGAATCTGTAAAATGACTTTATCTGCATTCATTCCTCTAGTATGACCAATGTTAACATATACAGATTGCTATTTTTCTATTTTAGTATGTTGTAGTGTTTAAAGTTTAAAAATTTGTATACAAAGTGGTCTGTAATTATATACACTTGGACTGTGTAAAATTGTTTATGTGTGTTGTAATTGATAATATAAGTGTTGATTAAATTGCAAGTCTTATTTGTGAAAATAAATGCAAATTAATTGGTATTCATTGTAAAATATCTTGGCAGATCATGGAGAAGTATGTATTTGTTTACTTTGATTATTCCGGACCTGGCAGTGCGAATGATGGTGTAGAACCTTGGGCACTCAATGTACGGAAGACAGGATTCCCCAATGTGTCAAATCTGAAAAGATCCATTGCAAAAGCACTTCCAAATGAGCGCATCGGTTGTGATTATGATATAATTCGGTGTATGAATATCAATAATATACAGGTCTGAGAGAAGATAATTGATCACAACGATGTTCGCAATTTGATTCGTGATCGCCAACCCGAGATAGTATTGAATTTTAAAGTGAAATCCGTGGACCCCATTGCCACCAATGCAGATGTGTATGTTGCGAGCTGTTCATCACTCCGCCAGAACCTCCAAAAGTAACCTACGAATTCCATTATGGAGGAGTTCCCACTAAGAGAAGACGCTAATATAAGCCCTGTTAAGAATGTTGAAACTGAATATTGTAGTGATAGTATTAGTGTTAGAGGTACTGGAGATAACACAGATGATGATGTTCGAACATGATGTGATGATGAAGCTGACTCATTTGATGAGGATGCAGAGGAGGCATCCACTGAATTTAGCTCATCTGAGTACGAGGGTGATGACACAGATATCTTTAATGTCCAGCCACACACCAACGAAACTGAGAAAGAATGCAGTCTTTCAGTGCTGATAATGAATGGCTAAGTGTGATAGACGAAAACAGTAATAGACTAGGAAAGGGTGCGACATTTGGAAGTAAAAAGAAACTGAAGTTGGAAGTAGCGAAATATAATTTGAAGTGCAAAGCCGGTATTAGAGTCGCTCGGTCTGACTCTTGTAGTGGTATGTGAAATGCAGGAGTGTAAGCCTTGCGATTTTGTGGTCCGTGCGGTTGGATGGGATGATCTGTGGAGGTGCACTTGTTTTGCTACGCACACTTGCGTTAAGGATTTGAATAATTTTGGCAAAGAGACTGTCTCCTCCAAGCTACTTGGTAAGTTGTATGCTGAAAGACAATCGAAAAAATATACTTTGACGTCAGCAAGTTCTATAATTCAAGATGTAAAGGCTAGATTTGGTATTCAAATTGATTAAAGCCATGACATTTCAGCGAAGAGATGGGCAACGAATGCAATGTATGGTGATCCGGAGGAATCCTTTAGGATGTTGCCAGAATACATTAGAGTATTCAGAAGGGAAAACCTTAGGAGTCATGTTGCTCTACGCGTCACACCCGAATCTAATGTATTTGAAAATGTCTTTGTCGCACTGGCAGCATCCATAAATGGGTTTAGGAGATATGGAAGACCCGTGATTGTTGTAGATGGTGTGCGATGCACGTTTTCTTTGCACGCAAAATTAATTCCCAAGTATTAAGGATATCAGTTGCAGCTTAAGCAAGCGACCAAGTGAAATATCGAACCCAAAGGATGACGTATTATCAATTTAATTATTTACTAAATTAATTAAGACAAGATGACAATTAAGATTGATGTTTGAATTATTATTCTACTAACAAAAATAGAAAATAACAATTAAAATAAAGTCACTTAGAAGAATACGAAGTGGATCAAGTAGGAGAATAGGTAGCTCTAGGATAATCCAGTTTCACTCATTAATTTCGCTTTCATGTGTTGATGTCCAACTCTACCTTGTGGAATATAGACGCATCACTAAACCATGCATATCTACTCTATAGACACAAGTAAACATGCATGTAACACGTGTGAATAACCTCAGAGCAAGAGATATAATTTCACCCCCTTTCTAGGTACTATTAATATCAATTATTTCCCTGGTCAGTTGGTGCTCTAACCCGATATGATCTCCCTTTATAGGTATTATGAAATTATCCTCTTTATCCTATTTAATAACCTGAATTCAATTTAATTAATAAGTATTCATATATGATAGTTCTAATGAAGTTTCGGAGTCCCCTCACTTAGAATCATAACATGGAATCCTGTTCAGTGGTGAACGCACTCAATCTACAACCAAGATATATATTCAGACTCTATATACCAATTGAAGATGCACAAAATGACCGTGAATATGGATTAAGAAAGCATAATCATATATAAAATAAATCCATAAATAGTGTTGTATGGAGTTTACACACGAAAGTTCAATTAATTCGTAAAAACCTTCACAGCCCTAGTTCTACCAAAAAGGCTCTAGCTCATGATGTTACGAAGAACAATCATGGGTATTGGATAGATCTTACATGGATGTCTGAAAAATTACAAGATAAATTAGGAAACGAAATAAACCCTAGATATGGCGTCGTCGCGTCCTTCTCCATCTTGAATTCTCCTCTTAGTTCTCCTCTTGATTCCACAGACGAATCTTCAAAGTAATGGATGGATGGAGGAAAGGATGTGGATGATGGTTGGGGGGTGAACCCCCCCTTTTGGGGTGTAGGATGGTTGTGTTGCATTTCTCTCCCTCAATAATGATTAATGATATGATCTACATCCCCTTTTATACTTGTAAGCTCTCCTTATGGACCTTGGATGAGCTTTTTCATGAAAAACATGCAGAAACACGCACTTGGGGTGTAAAAATCGGATCCGGACGCGTCTCAGGCATGGAGTTCGACCTAGGGTTCTACCTAGGGGCTTGTCAAACCCTGGTAGAATTGAAATTAGCAATTTTTCGCACTTCAGGCTTCTGGTTTGACCAAAATGGCTTTAGTTCGACCAAGGGGTCTGGTCGAACCTAGACTATCGTGGTCGAATCACACTTGCACCGTCTCATTGTTTCTCGTATAACTTTCACATCCGAGCTCTAATTTGAGTGATTCTTGCACTCACGTGATCCTCTCTTCTTTGGCTTTCTATCCATATAAAGAAATCAAGAAAAATCTAAGATTTGAATCTGTAACAAGCCATGGAATGTAGAACATCCGTTCTGTTCGGCACAGCTCGCGCGACATCACCATTTTGCTCATAACTTCCTCGTTTGGAATCCAATTGAGGTGTTCTTTACGCAAAAAGATCCTCTTTTCAGTTGTTTTCCAACATGTATCAAACTTCTCATTCAGAGCTCCACAAGAATACAGAAAAATTACACAAGTTGGGCTTGCATTTTTCAGTGTTCATTGCACAAGTTGCAAATTTCTCCAACTTTGCACTTTTGATCCTTTTTCCACCTAAAACACAATAAAACACCTCAAGTGCACCTTTTTCTCATATATATTGAATATAAGACACTTGTGCTAATATATGACAACAATTCCAATCAAGAAGGTGTTAAATTGGACACTATAACACACTTATTTTCACTCTCATCAATCCCCCAAACTTACCCGTTACTCGTCTCGAGGTAACAAATTAAAAATAAAGAGAAAGAGAGTAAGAAAATTAGCGGGTAAACAAGGACTATAATACATATCCCATTCAAATGCAATTGTCCTCAACTTAGGTCATGAAACACTCATTGCATGCAATAATCAATTCATAGCATACAAGTTAAGACAATCACCATCAATTCAAATGCTCCATTTACATGTTCTCACGGGAAGTATATATTACTCGCACTCAAGTGTAAAAGATGTACACTTATAGGATAAGGTGTTTATGCTCAAATTCAATTCAAGTGCATGCGTAACCATAAGCTTGCCAAATATCTCAAACTCTCCACCACTAAAAGTATGATTCGACAATGGGATCAAAAAGGATTTTTCTTTTGGATGTAATGTCGGCTCTTTGGTAAGGGTAGGAAAAATATGAATAAAGTGACTCAATTAGTAGAGAATTAAAATCGGAGATCTTTTGTACTGCTGATTTTTACACTTCAAGGCTATCCAGCTTCATGCTCTTCTAATTTTCTTTTCTGTCCTTTTTCTTCAAGCTCAACATTTTTTCCTTCTTTCCTTTCTTGAGTACTAGTTTCGGGCACTACCTCTAACATCTCGGGATACCAGCTTTGGGCACTACCCCTTATCAACTTATTTTTAAGCTCATAATCACATGTACAACGCCAAATATTTTATTCCTTCCAAACTCCATCAAAATCAACTTCACACACTTTGACAGCATTTAATTCTCCACTAAATATAGGAATTTAAGGCTCAAATAGGATATCAAAGTGGCTATCTTCGTAGGTTGCCAAAGAAATAAGGCTTTCAGGCTCAACGTGGCTAACTACGGATATATAATTATATGGTAGGAAATTATTTGGCAAAGTGACTCATAAATTCAAGGATGGCCTAAAATCATCTCTCATCATCTAACACACATGTAGTTTCAAGTAAGACAAGAGGCAAATTCTATAATACACACACAAGAACGATACTCACCAGAAAAATATATCATGTGATTATGTACATGATCAGCGTGGCGCAAAATCTCACATGGATTTTTAACAAGTAACAGAGCACTTTTCATGGTAAGTAATATCCCACAAGTACACATAAAACTTCATACCACAATATAAATCAAGTACACTTCCTTAATCAATTTAAAAAACATATGAATTCCAAACACGATTTAAACATATAAGCTCCCATGGATCACCAAAAATATAAACTCAATCACACAATAAATTAGAATAAGGAAATGAGGGCACCTGATTTTTCTCCAATGTATGCATGAGCTCCTCGAGTTATTCAACTCGGTCAGGCCAAGCCTCAACGTAGAACTCGTCTTACCACTCTTTTACCTTTCTATCATCAAAGCTCAAGCATACCTCATCACAGATTCATCAATAATAAAATAAGAGAACTAGAAGAAAGACTCAATTGACTATCTAATTGACTCCACACACTAGAAACACCACAGAACACTAGGCAAATTGAAAAAAAATCGACACATCAAAACCGATTAAAGTTTCAACATATCGCAAAAAAACAACTCCCCTAGTAAACATTACAAAGAAAAAATTATATTATTGGTGCTTCAATGAGGTAATAACATCACATCCCCCAAACTTAGTAAAAATATAAGCTGAAACTAAGTTTGCAAAAAGATGTAATTGCCGATTAGTAAGCACCTTAAATATAAAAATTTCTTACTCACACGAAAGAAATAAAGCATTAAAACGAAAGAGCAAGCCCCAACAGGCACTCATGTTTAACGTCGGAGAGTCACGACAGTAAAGGACAGTCTTCTCGCATACTCACCTTAAAATACTTTCTTTCTCTCTTCTTGTCTACACTCAACACCTCACTTTTCTTGGTAACAAGAATATGATCCTCAGAATTTTCTTCCTCACATGGCTGTCTAGACACCTCCTTGTCAATCTTCCACTTAAATTCAGAATCATCTATCTTAGAAAAATCAAGATTAAACAAGTTAGAAATCACATCTATTTTCTTGCATGACTGAGTCTCCATGGGCATCTTCATTGCTTGATCAAGAGAGAAAACCACATCTTCATTATCCATCTACAGTCTAAGCTTCTCGGCTCTCAACCTCTTTGCTCTTTCCCACTTCTTCTCAACTAAAAGCTCACTATTCTGCTCTTGGGATGGCTCAAAGGTGTTCTGAAAAATAGTTGTAGCATTGGGTATTGAATCGGACATTGAACTGTGTTGCTTGACTTCTGCTCGACCAAAAGGGACTGATCGAACAGATAGGTTTTGGTCGAGCAACCCGCCTGATCGGGAGCTTCCATTTACCATGTGTTGCTCGACCTCCATTCGACTTGGGTAGTTTGGTTGAACGAATGGCGTTTGGTCGAGAAGGCTACCTGATCGCGAGCTCTCGTCCCCCAGGTGTTGTTCGACTTCCGTTTGACTTGGGTAGTCTGGTCGAACGGAAAAGTGTAAGTCCAACGGTGCACCTGGAAACAGAGCATTGTAATTCTTGTTTATCTGGGAGTTGCTCAACCTTCGTTCGACCATCAGGTCTAGTCAAACGGATTGGGGTTAGTCGAACAAGGCTCCTGCCACCTTCGTTTTCGTTCACCTCCTTCATTGAACCTTCATACTGCGTACCTGACCTCAATGTGATGGCATTATTCTCCAATGTTTGTATCAATTGATCCACATTCGCGGCCATCTGCCCCATAATCAAGGTAAGGTCCTTCAACTGCTTAAATAAATCTGCATGATCAACATTCATGGTATCCTCAAGATGATCAACCCTTGCATCATTCTCAATCATGTATCGATTGAAGGTATCTTCAACACTCTTCACTTCGTGCTGCTGCATACTAGGCCCCCTTTGTGTCAACTCTGTAATCTGCTTCTGCTGAGATTCTAGTAGCTTGTTAATGTTAGCTAGACTAGAGACGATCTCATCATCCCTATTTGGCTTCACCACTTGATGTTCAACCTGCGCTACCTTACCAAGTATATATGATCATCTATCTCTCTCTATAGGCCAGTCACATGATTCATAGCGATGTCTTTAAACAACTTTTCTGTTTCAAGTACTGTCTTAGGTAACAGCGCTTCTCCTGATGATGCATCAATAAAAACACGCGACTCACAATCCAATCCATAGTAGAAGATACTTATGTATTCAGTCTTAGACATCCCATGCTGCGGGCACCGCCTGAGCATGTCTTTAAACCTGTCCCACGCCTCATGAAATTTCTCACCCTGATTCATAACAAATTAGGTGATGTCTTGCCTCATTCTTAAGATCCTTGAGGGTGGCATGTATCTCTCCAAGAACTTCTGCTGCAGTTGGTCCCATGTAGTGCAATCTGTGGCATCAAGAGTCCCATACCAAGCTTCCTCTCCGCGTAGCATGATCATGAGCTCCAGCACCCTTTTGAGTATTTGCATAACCAAGAAATCTTCGGAGATGCTGATATGGATCTTCAAAACAACCTCCAGAAAAGGGATTCTTCTCTACCATGTTAATAAGAGCGAGATGTATCTCAAAATCATCATCTTCCCCCTTGCTCCTATCAACCCCATGTAACCAATTCCATAGTTCATGAAAATTTCACATATGACAACATTATTCGGATTCTGCCTTACCCCGGCCATGTTTAACTCAATGTGTTATTCCTTCTTTCATTCCTCTCCTTTTCCTAGTGCCCAAGTACCTCAGAAAAATTCAAGGTTAGACAGAATTAAGTAATCACAAATAAAAATCTTAATCAACTAGAAATAATAAACTAATAATAACAGCCGTCCCCGGCAACGGCGCCAAGAACTTGATGCGCATTTTCTTTGCACGCAAAATTAATCCCAAGTATTAAGGATATCAGTTGCAGTTTAAGCAAGCGACCAAGTAAAATATCGAACCAAAAGGACGGCGTATTATCAATTTTATTATTTACTAAATTAATTAAGACAAGATGGCAATTAAGATTGAGGTTTGAATTATTAATCTATTAACAAAAATATAAAATAACAATTAAAATAAAGTCACTTAGCAAAATATGAAGTGGATCAAGTAAGAGAATAGGTAGTCCTAGGATAATCCAGTTTCACTCATTAATTTTCCTTTCATGTGTTGATGTCCGACTCTGCCTTGTGGAATATGGACGCATCACTAAACCATGCATATCTACTCTATAGACACAAGTAAATATGCGTGTAACACGTGTGAATAACCTCAGAGCAAGAGATATAATTTCACCCCCCTTTCTAGGTACTATCAATATCAATCATTTCCCTGGCCAGTTGGTACTGTAACCCGATATGATCTCCCTTTATAGGTACTATGAAATTATCTTCTTTATCCTACTTAATAACCCGAATTCAATTCAATTAATAAGTTGATAAGTGTCGTCTGCCTACCAAAATAAATTATATTTCCGACTCACACTAATACTTAGTTTAGTAGCATGTACGGGTCGAACCCAAAGGAGTTTAATGAATTTTTAATTAAATTTACGTGCTTCAAACATTTGAAATAAATATAGAGGGTTTTGATTATGAAGATACGAAAATTGTAAATAACACGTATGACAAAATAACGCAATATTTAATTAACAAAGTAGATGAAAATTTATTATGAAATTAATAGATTGATAAAAGCCTAGTTTAGGAAGTCGATCCCCTCCCGTTTACTAAATTAACCAATTACAGGAATTAAACATCTAGCCTAATATGCAAACTCAAATACCTAGATTGATGGTACGACCAATCAACCCGAATATTTTTAAGTTTATCAATTAGGGTACGACTACTAAGTTGAACTATCTATGAGTGACCCTATGGATTCGAACTCATAAACGCAATAAAACTCTAAACATAGGATTACTAGGCTACGAAATCCAGCTAGGTATCATACAACCTAGATTCCATTACACGTAGAGGGAATAATCTCTATTTGTTACTTAATCCAATTCCTACAACAATTACAGATTGTAGTTCATAGAATAGCAGTAAGCAATTAAATAATTAATTTAGTTGATCAGGCCAAAATAATTATTAAATTACTATAAAGAACATCAACGCATGTAATAGAATAAATTTGCACAATAGATTCAATGAAAAACTCTAAATAATTGAATTAATAAATTTTACGGGAGTTTCACAAATCCTAAACTAGAAAAGGGGATTAGCCCTGCATGTTAATATGAATTACAGAATTACAAATATGAAAATTAAAGAACCGATGGTGTCTTGTTTGTTCTTGCACTTCACGTCCAATCTGACTTAGAATGCGAAAATTAAAGAACCGATTGTGTCTTGTTTGTTCTTGCACTTCACGTCCAATCTGACTTAGAATGCTGTTGCTTCTCACGCCAATTCCCCTATTCTAAAATCAGGTTCAATCTCCTATCTATTCACGTTAATTTCCTGCCCCAAAATAGCGTGTGATCCATGTGTGTATCAACCCCAAAAATAAATAATATCTCTTCCTTTTTTGGCTTGATCTCCAAAAAGGTTCACTGAAATCAGCAAAATCAACAAAATCAAAAAATTAAAAAGCATATTCACATAACAACTCAAACCCAATTATCATATAAAATTCCCCCCACACCTAGACGATTGCTTGTCCCCAAGCAAAAGCAAGTAGAAAAGAAAAACTGAATATGAAAATGAGTCGAGTACACCTGAATTATTGTTGATTTGAACTCTGACCATGATCTCGCAAATGCTTCACAAGATAGTTCATCTGACGCATCAAAAAATTCTGGTTGGCCTCGAACCTCTCCATCCGAGCAATGGATGCCCCCTCAAGATGGCCAAAACCTGTAGGGAGAGCTCTTGGCAAGAAGGGGACTGGAATCGTTGGCCACTGATCATTCCTCATTCGAATGTTTTTCGAAAACTCTATGGTGGTGAGGTGGGGTTTGTAAGAGCCAACTCTTCTTTCTCGGACACCATCCATATGTGAGTGCCATCATCCTTTCTTAAAACTCTCATTTGCTGCAACAAAGTGGCATCAACAAATTGCACCGACCCGAATGAAACTCTATTTACAAAGTCAACACCTGCAATCTTCGCATTCGCTGTGATCAGCCCACCCACAACGATGCTTCCACTGCTCTTCTTCACATGCAACAGGTGCTCAACAACCATCTCCCCGAGCCCTAGTGGCCTCCTATGCAGCATCGCATCAATCACCCTCAACTCCTTCCATTCCACAACAATCTTATTCATTTCCCTAGCAAATATGGTACTGGCAAGCAATCTCTGGATAAAACGAATGCATGGATTTCGAATCAAACTGCCCTTCGCACTACTAGCCTTGTAAACCTTCTGCCCTAATGTTCTCTCCATCCATAGAAGCTCTGATCTGAACTCCTCTTCCACACACTCAATCAAAAGAACCCCCAAAGACAACATAAGCTGATCCACTGTCCAATTAAAAGTAACACCCCCAACCGGAAAGTGACCCCCTCATCAGTCTTATCAAATGCACTCAAAAATTCATACGTAAGGTCCGCATAGATAGGGTAATTCCCACTGATTAAGTGTCTCAACCCAACTATATCAATCATTCTAAAATTATCATCATGCAATCTTAAAGTTTTAAGCAATGCTGTATCAAGATAATAGGTGGATTTGACCTCTCTTTTTACTAACACTTCATAAGTGGCAACCTGATCAGGACCTGGCATAGAAATGGAGTGGGGATTCGGGAAGAAGTACACCGGACCTGAACTGCAGCGGCGGCTAATCCGCGGGTCCCCTTCAAATGTTTCGGCTGCTGGATTATTCTCGCCGAGCTTGGTACAGGTGGCGGCATCTGAACCGTCGGCATCATCTTCTACAGGCATTGCCGCCGGGGTTGGAAAGCCGTCATTCGAGATAGGGCGAGCAGAAGGCTCGTCGACAGCAGACCCAGAAGTGGCGGCCTCATTTGATCATGAGCAGGTGGTGGCGGCACGCTGGTTCAGGGCCTTTGTGCTGATTCCGACATCAATTGGCCATCGGAGACATGTTGGCCGGCGACTTCTGGTGACAACATCTCTTCCTCCGAGCATGATTGGGTGGCTGTGCATGTGGTGGCACATAGGCGACGGGAGGATGAGCATCAGTGATGGCGGTGGGAGTTGCCGTCGGCGCAGATGATTGCACGTGGGAATCAGAACCGGCAGCTGCGCCTATCACTGGCGAGTTGCGGCGGCGTGGAGACGGACGTCCCTCTTTCGGAGCGTGACGGCTGACGTTGGACCGCCAGATTGGGACTGGAGTGGCTTCGTTCAGAACTGAACGGGTGGCGATGGCAGGGGGTTTGACGGCAGCGCCATCCGACTCCACGTAGACGATGATTGCCTGCGACAAATCCTCCTCATCCTCTCTCCATTGCTTCTTCTTTGCATGCTTACTGGAGCGCTACGTCACCATGGCTGGAGACGATTCACGGTGAGAATTGAGAAGTGGAATTGAATTTTACCGCGATGAACTGTCGAGGTGAAACAAGAGCGAATTTGACTCTAGAAGAAGTGAAAATTGGGGCTGGAATTCACGAACTGGGCGAGAATTTGGAGATAGGGCTTCTTCGATTTGGGCGACAGTTTGGTGTCTGAATCGTGGCAGGAAGTGGTCTCTTAATTCACATGTATAATCTGGGTCGTGTATATTTTTTTCTCAACTCCTACCTGGGCTAAAGTAATTGGGCCTCTGTCCTGATATACCTACAACCCAAGAAATTAAAATTGAACAAGCAACACCTTATTGAAAATAAAATAAAATAAAACTAGAAAATTGGGTTGCATCCCAATCAACGCCTTTTTATATTATTGTTGGCTCGACTTAAGTAAGGTGTATCCTTATCAATTGTATATCACGTCCTCCAACTCCATTCGGTCCACCTCAACCATTTGAAAGCCTTGGTGATACTCTTTGAGTTGGAGTCCATTTACTTTGAAGCTCCTTTCAGAATTCGTGCTTCTTATCTCAACTGCACCATGAGGAAAAACATTAGTCACAGTAAACGGTCGCGAGAACGCAACTTACCTGGAAACAATTTAAGCTTTGAATGATAAAGTAAAACTTTTTGCCCAATGCTAAAATTTTTCCTTGAGATTCTGGCATCATGAAATGCCTTTGTCTTCGCCTTATAAATCACTGAATTTTCATAGGCTTCGTTTCTCAACTCTTCCAACTCTTGCAATTGGAATTTTCTTTGCTCTCCGGCCTTGTCATAATCCATGTTGCACTTTTGGATTGCCCACCAAGCTCTATGCTCAAGCTCCACAGGTAGGTGGCATGGCTTTCCATAGGCAATTCGATACGGGGACATGTCAATCGGTGTCTTACAGGCCGTTCGATAGGTCCATAATGTATCGTCCAAACGTGAGCTCCAATCCTTCCTAGACGGATTAACCGTCTTCTCCAAAATTCTCTTAATCTCATGGTTGGATACCTCCGCTTGACCACTCGTTTGAGGGTGGTATGAAGTGGATGTCTTATGAAACACCGAATACTTACACAGAAGCGCTTCCATCATTCGATTGCAAAAATGCATGCCCTTGTCATTGATGATGGCTCGAGGAATTCCAAACCTACAAAAGATGTTAGATCGAAGGAAACCTGCAACCACTTTAGAATCATTAGTTCGGGTAGCCTTCGCTTCCACCCACTTCGACACATAATCAACAGCAAGTAATATGTAAGTAAAGCCAAACTAAGAAGGAAAAGGTCCCATAAAATCCATCCCCCACACACATAAAAAATCTTACAAACAATTATAGGGTTTTAGGGCATTTCATTTCGTTGAGAAATATTTCCTACGCGTTGGCATCTATCACAAGACTTGCAAAATTCATAAGCATCCTTAAACAGTGTCGGCCAATAAAATCCACACTCAAGCACTTTGAAAGCAGTTCTCCTAAAACCAAAACGACCACCACATGCATGATTATGACAAAAGGTGAGTATTGAATTAAATTCAGTATCAGGAACTCACCTTCTTATCACTTGATCAGAACAACATTTCCACAAATACGGATCATCCCACATGTAATACTTGGAATCACTACGAAATTTATCACGTTTTACCTTACTCATATCGTCTGGAAACTGAAGGGAGGTCAGAAAATTTGCCAAATCAGCGAACCATGGAACAGAGCCTTCTGACACTGAAGGGATCAGTGTCAGTTGATCTGAATTTTCCAGACATTACAGAATGGCCAGTAGCTGTTCATCCGGGAATTTTTCAAGGTTTTGATGCTCATCTTCATCTCTAATCAGCCGGCTTAGGTGGTCGGCCACTAGATTCTCCGATTTTTTTATCTTTGATTTCCAAGTCGAACTCTTGAAGCGCAAAATCCACCGAATCAACCAAGGTTTTGCTTCCTTCTTCGTCATAAGATAACGAAGAGCTGCATGATCAGAGAAAACAATGACTTTAGTGCCCAACAGATAAGATCGAAAATTTTCTAAAGCAAAAATCACAGCTAGGAGTTCTTTTTCCGTAGTTGAGTAGTTGGCTTGAGCATTATCCAAGGTTTTTGAAGCATAGTAAATCACATGTGCAACCTTGTCCACTCGTTGACCCAACACTGCTCCCACGGCATAGTCACTAGCATCGCACATTATTTGAAAAGGCAAGCTCTAATCCGGCGGTTAAATTATGGGTGGTGTAGTTAGCAACTCCTTCAACTTATTAAAAGCTTTCTTGCAGGCATCATTCATCTCAATCTTCACATCTTTTTGCAACAACTCACATAGTGGCTTGGCTATCTTTGAAAAATTCTTGATAAACCTTTGATAGAAACTTGCATGACTAAGAAAAAATGAACTTCTTGCACAGATGCGGGGTAAGACAATACAGATATAAGGTCCACCTTAGACTTATCAACTTCAATCCTATTCTTTGAAATGACATGTCCTAAAACAATACCTTGTTCGACCATAAAGTGACACCTTTTCTAATTCAAAATAAGGTTTGTTTCTACACATCTTTTCAAGATTAATTCAAGATTCCCAAGGCAACTATTAAAATATTCTCCATAGACACTAAAGTCATCTATAAAGACCTCAATTATATTACCCACAAATTCAGAAAAAATACTTACCATACACCTTTGAAATGTGGCAGGTGCGTTGCAAAGCCCGAAAGGTAACCGTCGACATGAAAAAGTCCCAAAAGGGCATGTGAAGGTTGTTTTCTCCTGATCTTTGGGAGCAATTGTAATCTGAAAATAACCAGAAAACCCTTCAAGAAAGCAATAATAAGATTAACCTGCAAGCTTTTCTAACATCTGATCAATGAAGGGCAAAGGAAAATGATCCTTTCTAGTCATGTTATTAAGCTTGCGGTAGTCCATGCATACTCTCCAACCCGTTTGCAAACGTGTCGGAACCATATCACCCTTGTCATTCTCAAACACAGTCACTCTTGATTTCTTTGGCACTTCTTGTGTTGGACTGACCCATTTACTATCTGAGATGAGATAAATGATCCCCACACTCAGAAGTTTCAACACCTTCTTCTTTACCACCTCCATCATGGGTGGATTCAATCGGCGCTGAGCTTCTCTAGACGGCTTTGCATCATTCTCATTCAGAATTCGATGCATATAAATCGCGGGACTGATACCCTTCAAGTCCGCTACCGTCCATCCAATAGCAGTCTTATGTCTCTTCAACACATCAAGCAACGAGCTCTCTTGTTCGTCCGTCAACTTAGACTAGATGATCACCGGTAAAGTGGAATATAGCTTCAAGTGTTCAGGAAGTGCCTTTAACTCCATCTTCGGTGCCTGCACTATAGATGGAAGAATTTTTAAAAAAATGTCAGGCAATTTAACAGAAGCTACATCTACGATGTTCGATCTCTGAGAAGAACTATGCAAAGCATTGACATAGTGATTCAGCTCCTCGTTATCCCATATGTTTGCGTCCTCCTTTATGATTCCATGATCAATTACTATGTCTAATGCATTCCTACTAGTGAGTTCGAAGTGTTCCTGGACAATAGGCTGAATAGCACTCACAACGGAAAGTAAGTTAGCATCATCATGATATTTCACAGCATCATATATGTTAAATTTAATCATCTACCCATCAAATTCCATCGTGAGAGTACCTTCACCCACATCTATTTTAGTGCATGAAGTGTTGAGGAACGGTCTCCCTAACAAAATCGGAGTGGAATTTAATGGGTGGTCATTCATTTCTAACACATAAAATCAGCAGGGAATACGAGTTTGTCTACCTGAATGAGAACATCCTCAATGACTCCATCTGGGTATGTATGGCTTCGATCAGTAAGCTGGATGACAACTCCAGCCTTTTTCAACTCTCTCACACCCAACTTTTCAAACACCGATCGAGGCATCACATTAATGGAAGCTCCAAGGTCTAACATGGCTCTTTCCACCTTACAACTCCCGATCTTACAAGGTACCACAAACATGCCAGAATCCTTGCGCTTCTGAGGTAACGTTTGCTGGAAGACAGCTGAAACGTTTTCTCCCATCACCACTTTTTCATCTCCTTTCAACTTCTTCTTATTGGTGCACAACTCCTTCAAGAACTTGGTGTATCTCGGAATTTGCTTAATCACCTCAAGGAGAGGTAAGTTGATCTCCACTTTTCGAAACACCTCAAGTAATTGTTTATCCTTTTCAGTTGTGTCCGGCTTCCTAAACCTGCTTGGAAAAGGCAAATGATTAATATTAAAAGGAATAGGATCAGAATTTTTAACCTGATTTTTTTCGGACCTTCTGACACTGAGGGGGTCAGTGTCAGTGTTACGTTTCTGCACATCAGATTTTTCCATCCCAATATGATCGGTCTGATCCTCCACTATTCCAGCAGGTTCCTCATCATCTTTTTCCACTTCTTGGTCAAGCTTTTTGGGTGGTTCAACCTCCTCCAACTGTTTTCCATTCCGCAATGTAATAACACTCGCATTCTTAGGATTAACCTCTATTTGTGAAGGCAACTTACCACTGTTTTGAGCCTGCATCTGACCTACAGTTGTAGCTAATTGGGTTACTTGATTTTCCAAGTTCCGGATTGATGATTGAGTTGTCATCCTCAAGTCCTGAATGGATGAATGTGTCAGCTCTTGAAATTTGAAATTGTTGGCAGCCAACTCTTTCATCATCTCCTCAAATGAAGCTCCGGAATATGAATCACCTTGTTGGCGATTTCCACCATCTTGAGGGTAATTTTGTTGCCTATTTACCACTCTCTGCTCTTGAAACTGTTGTGGCCCTCTATTTCCTCCTTGTCCACTTCCATACCTAAGATTAGGATGATCTCTCCAACCCTGATTGTAGGTTTGAGAGAAGGGATCATAGGGTCGCCCCATGGCGTTTACTTGCTCCTCACTAGGTGTACCCTGCAATCAAGAGTAGAGTGATCGTTAGTTAAATAATATTGACAAGATGGAGGGTTTACCTCTTTTCCTTTAGCAAGATTCTCCACAGCAAGTGTCAACTTGTTCAAAGTTTCTTCCAACTTAGAATCATGGACCTCCTTTACTTCTCTAACCGATGGATCACGTGTGCCAAACTGTTGAGTGCTGGCAGCAATGCTAGCGATCAAGTCTCTAGCAGCAGTAGGTATTTTCATCATAAAAGCTCCACCACTAGCATCATCAAGCATGTTTCGATCCACGATCGGCAACCCTTCATAGAAGTATTGCAATAGCAACTGGTCGCTTATTTGATGCTGGGAACATGCTGATGTGAGGCATTTAAACCTCTCCCAATACTCATGTAAACTCTCCCCTTGCATCTGACGAGCTCCAGATATCTCCTTACGCAAGACAGCAACTCTAGTAGCCGAAAAGTATGTTTGGAGAAAAAGCTTCTCCATCTTGGCCTACGTATTTAACAATCCTGGAGGGAGATAATATAACCAATCCTTTGTCATGTCCTTCACTACAAAGGGGAATGCCCTAAGCATGACCATTTCCTCCGTCACTCTAGTTGGTTTCATGCTCATGCATACAACCGAGAACTCCTTCAAGAACTTGTGAGGATTTTCACCTGAAAGACCATGGAAAGTAGGAAGTAAGTGAATCAATCCCGATTTCAATTCAAATATGGTATTATCAGTGATCGCAAGAAAGTTAATGCATAATGGCTGATGGACTACGTACGGATTTGCCAATTCATTCAAAGATTTTTCCTCATTTCCAGCCATGTTTTCCTCTCCCGACTCAGAGTCTGCAGTATCTTCTTCCTCCAAATCAGAAAATTCAGAATTCTCCTCTTCAAGATAAAGTGGACCAACTGCAAGTTCAAGTTCGGTAAGTTTTTCGGCAGTTTCGTCAGTGGACGAACTTGTTTCCTTCTTTTCCGGGACTCCTTTCTCAACCTCCGAGCAGTTCTCTCGATTTCTGGTATGTATTCAAGTTTTTTTACCTGAAGATTGAGTAATTATTCACAGAAAAATAATTTCGAAAACAGGGGCCTTCTGACACTGAAGGGTTTCAGTGTTTGTGTAACTGAAAAGTTCAAAAATTCCAGAAAAATTCAAAAAAATTCCAGAACCTATAAAAATGCAGAAAAATATCAGAAACAGAAAAATTTAACAAAATTCAATTTTACTCCCCGAGAAAATGGCGCCAAATTTGATAAGCTGTCGCCTGTCTACCAAAATAAATTATATTTCCGACTCACACTAATACTTAGTTTAGTAGCAAGTACGGGTCAAACCCAAAGGAGTTTAATGAAATTTTAATTAAATTTAGGTGTTCAAACATATGAAATAAATATAGGGGGTTTTGATTGTGAAGATACGAAAATTGTAAATAATGTATGACAAATTAACGCAATATTTAATTAACAAAGTAGATGAAAATTTATTATGAAATTAATAGATTGATAAAAGCCTAGTTTAGGATGTCAATCCCCTCCCGTACACTAAATTAACCAATTACAGGAATTAAACATCTAGCCTAATGTGCAGACTCAAATCCCTAGATTGATGGTATGACCAATCAACCTGAATGTTCTTAAGTTTATCAATTAGGGTACAACCACTAAGTTGAACTATCTATGAGTGACCCTATGGATTCGAACTCATAAACGCAATAAAACTCTAAACATAGGATTACTAGGCTACGAAATCCGGCTAGTTATCATACAACCTAGATTCTATTACACCTAGAGGGAATAATCTCTATTTGTTACTTAATCCAATTCCTACAATAATTACGGATTGTAGTTCATAGAATAACAGTAAGCAATTAAATAATTAATTTAGTTGATCATGCCAACATAATTATTAAATTATTATAAAAAACATCAACGCATGTAATGGAATAAATTTGCACAACAGATTCAATGAAAAACTCTAAATAATTGAATTAATAAATTTTACGGGAGGTTCACGAATCCTAAACTAGAAAAGGGGATTAGCCCCGCATGTTCATATGAATTTCAAAATTAAAAATATGAAAATTAAAGAACCGATGGTGTCTTCTTTGTTCTTGCACTTCACATCCAATCTGACTTGGAATGCTGCTGCTTCTCACGCCAATTCCCCTCTTCCAAAATCACGTTCAATCTCCTATCTATTCATGTTAATTTCCTGCCCCAAAATAGCGTGTGATCCATGTGTGTATCAACCCCCAAAAATAAATAATATCTCTTTCTTCTTTTGGATTGATCTCTTTCCTTATTTATATTTCCAAAAATATCTCAAGATCTCATTCTTTTTTTCTCCCCAAAAATACCGTGTCTTGATCCCAAAAATAACGTATGAAGTGACCCAAATTAATCTGTGATCCTCTCAACCAACCTTCCTTATTTATTCTAAATTTTCTTCACAAAACAACCTGTTTCACATCAAATTATATCGTTAAAGCTCTAATTAATCAAAGACAAGATAAGTCAATTTAAGCACCCAAATTAGCACATAAGTCAATCAAATAAACATGAATTTCAACCAAATAATTGTGCTAAAATATGACTTATCATAAGTATTCGTATATGATAGTTCTAATGAAACTTCGGAGTCCCCTCACTTAGAATCATAACATGGAATCCTGTTCAGTGGTGAACGCACTCAATCTACAACCAAGATATATATTCAGACTCTATATACCAATTGAAGATGCAAAAAATGACCGTGAATATGGATTAAGAAAGTACAATCATATATAAAATAAATCCACAAGTAGTGTTGTACGGAGTTTGAACATGAAAGTTTAATTAATTCGTAAAAACCTTCACAACCCTAGTTCTACCAAAAAAGCTCTAGCCCATGATGTTATGAAGAACAATAATGGGTGTTGGATAGATCTTACCCGGATGTCAGGAAAATTATAAGATAAATTAGGAAACGAAATAAGCTCTAGATATGGTGTCGTCGCGTCCTTCTCCATCTTGAATTCTCCTCTTAGTTCTTCTCTTGATTCCACAGACGAATCTTTAAAGTGATGGATGGCCGGATGGAGGAAAGGATGTGGATGATGGCATTTAAAAGAATTAAAAAAATACATATATTTCCTACTTTTCCAAACCTTTTTTCTTTGATGTGGGCTTGAGTAATTGTAGTCATATAAGTGAATTATTGATTGAAAAAAAAAAAATATATATATATATATATATATATATATATATATATATATATATATATATATATATATATATATATATATCATATTCATGTATACTTTTGGAAGTACTAAATATTAGGGGGGTAAATAGATGATGACAAAAAAACATGTAAGAACTTATGCTTGTTAAAGATAGTGCATTGACCAATCATGCATGCATGGAAAAAGTATGGAGAACCCCCCTTTTGGGATGTAGGATGGTTGTGTTGCGTTTCTCTCCCTCAATAATGATTAATGATATGATCTACATACCCTTTTATACTTGTAAACTCTCCTTATGGACCTTGGATGAGATTTTTCTTAAAAAACACACAGAAACATGCACTTAGGGTGTAAAAATTTGATCCGGACGCATCCCAGGCATGGAGTTCGACCTAGGGGCTTGTCGAACCCTGGTCAAATTGAAATTGGCGATTTTTCTCACTTAAGGCTTCTGGTTCGACCAAAATGGCTTTAGTTCGACCAAGGGGTCTGGTCGAACTGGACTGTCGTGGTCGAATAACACTTGCGCCGTCTCACTGTTTCGCGTATAACTTCCACATCCGAGCTCCAATTTGAATGATTCTTGCGCTCACACGATCCTCTCTTCTTTAGATTTCTATCCATATAAAGAAATTAAGAAAACTCTAATATTTGAATCTGTAACAAGCCATGGAAAGTAGAACATCCGTTCCATGGAAAGTAGAACATCCGTTCTATTCGGCACAGCTCGCGCGACGTCACCATTTTGCTCATAACTCCTCGTTTGGAATCCGATTGAGGTGTTCTTTACACTAAAACGATCCTCTTTTCAGTTTCTTTCCAATCATATATCACACTTCTCGTTCAGAGCTCCAAAGAACACAGAAAAATTGCACAAGTTGGACGTGGGGTTTTTAGCATTCATTGCACAAGTTGCACCTTTTCTCCAACTTTGCACTTTTGATCCTTTTTCCACCTAAAATACAATAAAACACCTCAAGTTCACCTTTTTCTCATATATATTAAATATAAGACATTTGTGCTAATATATGACAACAATTCCAATAAAGAAGGTGTTAAATTGGACACTATAACATACTTATTTTCACTCTCATCAGTGTGTATACTGAAAGTCTAGCTTTTTGTATGAACAATATTTTAACAATTTAATTTATTTGAAATAAGAATCATGTGATCAAATGTTTGCAATAATGTTGTTGCAAAAGTTTATTTACTTTATACTATAGATAATGTGGTGTGCGGCGTCGCACGGAAGATCATATTATCGATCGGCTCCTTTTAAAGTATAAACAGATATTCACAACCAAGATAGATGGGGACTATCTATCGGTATGGTTGTGTGTGATTTGACATTAGTCTGTCTTGACTATAAAATTGCACTAGTGCACTTTGTGTATTGAATAGGACCGCCGTTGAGACCGTTCGGTTTATACTGACTATATAATAGAACTTGATCTCTGTTATTATGAATGTTCGTACTTTTAATCTCTATACAATAACCTCGACACATAAGCTAGTATTTATTTCCTTGATTCATCAATGGGTGAGACTTAATTATTAAATCAATATGCTTGGTGAGTCGGGAGATGATACTATCTCTATAGTGTACTGTTGATTGTAGAAGGAATCTGTGTCCTAACGGAATTGGTTGATGATGTCTCCTTGAGGCGCTCATAATGAATATCATGTAAACCCTGCAGGTGGATTTATTCCGGCATGATAATAAGGTTGAGTGGTACTACTCTAGGTAAATATATTAATTAATGGAATTATCAGTAACTTAATTAATTAATGAGCATTGAATCTTAAACACGGCGAGACTAATGTGCTCATAATAAGAAGGAGCTCATAACGTAATTTGGGATTAGGGTGGCAGTGCAATAATACTTCTTTAGTGGACTGATTTATTATTATTGGACATAAGTATAAGTTTTGGGCTAAACATGGATGCTTAAGCCCAATGGAGGCCCAAACCCTAATTTCTCCTCCTGGTCCCTGTTGTAGCCTATATAATAGTCAATCTCATCAATCCGGATATAAGTTAATCACGCCTAAACACGTGAAAGGCATATTAGGGTTGTAGACTGAGATCGTCTTGTAGATCCTTGCCCACACAACGTTAAGAAGTGACTTAGGAATACATCAGAAAACCGGAAGGTCGTTTGCTGTTTCTATCCATCAATTTCCACGATTTTTCTAAAATCGTGTGTAAGTTCAAATTGTACGTGTGATACAACGTTGGAATGCCACGGAAGAGAGGATCATTTTGGCGTATAGATCACCCCAATCGGATATCGGATGAGAGAGTTATACCCAAAGTCATGAGGCTGAACATGCAGCCGTCGAGAATTCAACCTCTACATACCCTGGTGAAAAGTAATACGTTTCTATGATTTCATCCTTCCGTTGATTTAGAAACGCATAGAACCCTAACGGTTCACATAAACCAAGAGATCCAAACGCCAACAGTTGGTATCAGAGCGTAGGTTCTATGGCTAAACGTGACACGTTAGGCTAGGATTTATATGAATTATGTGTTTTTATTTGCAATAGAATCACATGATGATTAGGGTTTTGATTTATTGAGTAATCGATGGATATCTCTATGAATACCCTATGTGTTATAATCGTATGATATATGTGAATCATCGTCAAAACCTTCCGTGTTCTTCACGCGTGGCTCGTGAGAGAAAACCCTAAGTTTGTATCACGATGAGTAGTGAAAGCGGATGGATGGTGATTGACGACGGAACAAGGGTTTTGAAAGGAAAGAGACGACGAACTATTTTGCTGGTGGCCCGACAAACCTGGTGTCAATACCCAGCAGCCGTGCCGTGTGATGGCATCACGCGGCTGGACAGTTGCTGGGAGTTCTGACCACGACCTGGTAATTGGCGATGGTGGCTGATGGTTAACGGCGACGGCAAGCTTTGTTACCGATAGATCACCGCAGATGAATGGTGGGCCCCGGCAGCAGGCGCGACGTTGGCTTGCTGTCGGAGAAACATTGGCTTGTTGAGCACGCTGGTTAGTGTTGCGACGGCGGTGCGCGAACCCGACAGAAAGCAGCCGACATGACCGGCGTGTAAACCACGTCACGATCAGCGGGCATATGATGGCTGGGTACGCGACGGCAAATTTTGAAGCCTCGAATCTGATGGCATGTTCGTGAAGTCACGGCATTGTCTGTCGGTGAAAGATGGATGGCTGGACAATCGGATGTGGTGTCTCGACCCTTGGCTGGACAGCGACGACGATGGCGCTCTGCAGGCGGCGATTTACGGGCATGAAGGAATTCACAGTGAATCAGTGACGACTTCCAAGAAAGACAGCGATTCTATCGGTCGAGTCTTCAAAGTTCCTGATTAGGTCCCTTGTTTTTCCCGAGCGGGCCACTTGTTTTCCGGTTGGGTCTGCCGAAATTTCCGAGTGGGCCTGCACACTTCTCGAACGGGTCTGCTGCCAACTTCCGGTCGGCTCCTCCTATTCAGCGGGGCTAGTTTGTTAGCGGTTTTGGTCAAGGTAGGGGCTTTGGTCCCTCCGGGCAAGGCATGGCGCCAACAGATAAGTTTCAGGCTGGAGGCAGAAGTTTTGATCAGAAAGCGGCGAGCCTAGTGCGTCGGATTTTGTGGGCCGGTGGGAATTCTGCAAGGCTGGAAGCTTCTTGTTGTTCGGCGGACGTTGTGGGTCTGATAGCTGACGAAGATCGTTACGGTTGGATGGCCAGCCGGCAGCCGCTGTTTGTAAAGTTTTTTGGAAGCAGACGGTGGACGTCGTGGGATTAACGGTGGCTGGGCAATGAGTTCCGGTAAAGGTGAACTTTCCGGTGGTCACTCAGCTGGCTGAACCGGAGCTGTTGCAAGCGGTCTTCCGGCTGGATATGAGAGGGCTGAAGCTGGTTGTCACATGGCTGGACAGACTGAGATAACCGGCGCCTTTCTTGTTTTCCCGGCAACTGGCAGTTATCCGACGGGTAGTTGGTTGGAAGTTTCTGTGCCGGTACAGGGTGTGGTCAATCATGCTGCGTGTGGGTTTGTTTCTTGGGCCACAAGATGCACCAACTTGTTGTGCAAGCTTTTAATTGCTTAATTTGTTGACCAAGTCAACTTTTTATTTGGCAATTTTTTTATTCATTTTATATAATTGCTATAATTGTTTTATTTGTCAATTATTGTTATATATTTGGATTTGAAGCATGTGCTATTTGATTTACTGCAGTATTTGCCATAATAATAGTATGCTAATTGCGTATTTTATATTTGGTATATATTGTATGCATGCAAAAACCCTCATGTTAAATAACTAAGTGGGAAAGGGATTTGTCATTGATCTCGCGGCCTCCATTATTGATTTATTAAGTGATGCAAGTAAGCTTATGAGTCGGTTTTAGTGTCTTCCTCCCAAACGGATGAGTTTTATTTGTGGATCACTGGAATAAATTTCATGAAATAGTTATTATTTGTAATGTGATGCAAGTAAGCTTATGAGTCGGTTATAGTGTCTTCCTCCCCAACGGATGAATTTTATTTGCGGATCACTGATACAAATTAATAATTGATGATTATAGGAAATTATTTAAGCGCGTGTGGACTTCTCCAACTGTAAGGCACACAAACTTGGGTAACGTACTTGTATCAAATAATGGTATACACTTAGGTGCAATTAATATGTATCCTCCCCAACGGAGTCACTGCTATTAAATTGCATGGCCAAAGGACAATCGATTATTGATCATTGAGTCATGAGGTTAATTGTGACGTATAGAATTAATGGGTAAAACACTCTCTTGCGAATGTTAGGGTTTGTATACGTCCACACTAACGTGGCATGCAAATTCACGGTGCTTGAAATGTCGGTGAATTTATTTTATATTATTTATTGAGGGAATCAATATAAAATTTAAATTCGAAGTGTTTGATCGTTGTATTTATTTACTTGATTCTCTGAATTTTCGAATAGTTTATTTCACTTATTGTTAGCAAAAAGAAAATAAACTTACTTGTCCAAAATAAATGATTAGAAAAGAATCTAGGTTTTAATTCTTACTGCTTAAGAAAATAAAAATGTGTTCTCACTAAGGATGTCCTCTGATATCTATTTAATTTCTAGTGAAGAGTTGAGAAGTTCATAGAAATATGATGATCTCATGCGACTCTTCAGATACTTGAGAAACAAAGAAAGGCAAGGGGTCGTGGTTAACTTGATGAATGAATTGGAAATACTTGGAATAGAAATTGAAGGGGTAACCTAGCTTAATTTAATTTTCATAGTTTGTCTTAACGTTTTGAGCAAATTTCACCTAAATTACAAGAGGTTGTATACAGTGGGAAACTTCTGACAAAACATGCGGCGAAAGAAAACCAGTTTCATCAAGAGGTTAACAAGGATAGTATCTTATTCACTAGTCGTTGAAGTGTGATTAGTGATGGCGTTTAATGACATGTTGTGTGTAAATACCGAAATCACTAGGCTGCAACTAAGTGATGATGAGATTACTGTATACATGGGTAAAGCTACAAAAGTAGAGGCTGTTGCAGTGGGAGTTATTTATCTATCTGATGATAGGAATAAACGATTGATTTTGAGAAATTGTCTTTATGTACGTTTTCATAAAAAATTTTCATTTCAATTTCTATGCATTTACGGATGGATACTCTATTTAATTTAAATGACATGGTCATTATAATGAAGGATGGAGCTATAATCTGTTATGGTACGATAGTGACAATTTGTACACTCTTAAATCATTTTATCCCACGGATGCATTCTAATTTTAGTAAGAGAAAGGAACCTTCAGAGATGAACTAGACATATTTTGGCATCTAAGACTAGATCATTTTACTTAAGTACGATTCGAAAGTTGATTGCCGATGGACCGTAAGGTTTATTGGAAGTGGAAACTATCGAACTTGTGAGTCTTACTTGGAAGTGAAAATGATCAAAATTGTCCTTTCAAGGTAAATGGGTTTAGAGCAGTGTAAAGTTATGTTGGAAATGGTTAATTTTTATTTATGCTGTCCTAAGACTATCCAGACGAGAGGTGGTTATGAATATTCATCACCTTGTTTGACGATTATTCTAGAAACAAGATATATTTATTTGATACACTGCAAGTCTGAGTACTATGATTAAGTCAGGAAGTACTTGGCTGTTGCAGTGAAGCATCATGGAAAATATATCGAATCACTGCGATCCGATCGTAGTGGCGAGCACCTCTTAGGATAGTTTAGGAATTTTCAATCAGAGGATGAGATTGAATCTCAAGTTGTTTACACCGGGCAAACCCCAGCTGAATTGTGTGGCGGATAGAAGGAATAAGACTCTTTTGGAAATGATTAGATAGATGATGAGTTATTAAATTCATTTTGGGAAATCCTAGAAAAATGAAGGATGTTTATTTAATAGTCCAAAAGATCGAAGGGTGATTGTTAACACGAACACTGGAATTTTGGATCAAGACTATGTAATAAATCACAAAACCATGTATAAAATGTTCTAAAAGGTATGAGAAAGGAAACACAAAGTAAAGTACCAAATGTACAAGAGGATATACCACAAGTAAACTGCATCGCGTATCACATCTGATACACAATTGCATGTAGTGCCTTGTCGTAGTGTCCATCAATGGACTAAGGCAAGCTTCAAGATCATGGAACATCCGTTTTGATAAGAAAATCCAGTCGTATGGATTTAATCAATGCTTGGATGGATCTTGTGTATTGAAAAGAGTGACGAAAACGTCGTGGTATTTTTTGTATGTACGTAGATGGTATCTTGCTCATTGGAGACAATGAAAGAGTATTATCGGGCGTATGAGTATGGTTAATAAAGCAGTATGAAATGAAGGACTTAAGATAAGCAAAATATATTCTTGCAATCATGGTTACAATGATCACAAGAAAGGATGTTATGCTTATCTCAAGCTTCGTATAAATGATACAATCCTTACTCATTTTTGCATGTGACTTTATCTAAGGATTTTTGTCATAAGGCACAAAAGAAGATAAAATAGATAAAGGCGGTTCCCTATGCTTCGGCAATAAGGAAGCTTAATCTATGGAATGCTATGCACGAGATAGGATATCTGTTTTGCCTATGGCATAATCAGCGAGTAACAAGGTAACCCGGAACAAGACTATTGAATTATGGTAAGACATATTTGAAGTACCTGAGAAGGACTGGAAATTATATGTAGGCTTACCGGACAGATTCATTACTTCTTGACGGTTATGTAGATTCGATTTTTTCAAATCATGGGGATGACAGTACATCCACTTCAAGGTTATGTGTTTAAATTGGAAGTAGATCCATAGTATGGAGGAGTGTTATATAGAAATATATTTCGGACTCCATCATGGAAAGATGATAATATTGGAGCCTTGTGGCAGCCAAAGTATCTATGTGGTTCTAGAAACTTCGTAATGGACTTAGATGTGATTCTGAGTTTACCCAAAATTATCACAATTTATTATGATAATAATGGTGCAGTTGCAAACTTGAGGAATCACGAGCCCATAAGGTACTTAAACACATTGAGAGCCAGTGCTACCTGATATGAGAAATCGTATAATGAGGAGAAGATTGTTGTCACCTAGATTGCATCGGATGATAACCTAGTAAATCCTTTTATAAGGACCTTAAGGCGAGAGCTTTTAATGGTCAAGTAGTGGGAGAGAGAATCAGATATATGGCAGCGAATATGGCAGTATAGTCTTTTAGTATAAGTGGGAGACTGTTGGATTGTATACTGAAAGTCTAGCTTTTTGTATGAATAATGTTTTAACAATTGAAAGAAAGGATTACAAGAAATCCTTCTTCGAGCGAGTATAGATTTAAAAAAAAAAGAAGAGAATCAAAGGAACTTCAAAATATTCATCTATGTCTACCGAAAGAAATAATATACGAACATGTCACGATTATTTTCCAATTAATATGACATGATCTGAGGGTTTAACAGTTACCTATGAAGTATAAATTTTTTATATTATAAAATGCAAAAAGAGTTTTTTTTAAAAAAATTGATATCAACCAGCGAGAATGCAGAGCCGCGAATTCTTTTCTTATTACTAAATTAATATGATTAAATGGAACTAGATGGAATGGAATGAAATAGAAATAGGAAAGAAAGGAATGATTAAATATGATAATTATTATAATTGGTATTGATATGTTTAGTAATATAATACATTTTTTAATGATGTTAATTTCATACAATATCACCTTAAATTGTCTTTAATTAAAATTAATCATAACACTATTTATTCTAAAAAGTAAATAGGCTATGATATATGTGAGACTAATTGGCCTATTATTATTATATAATTATTATTATATATGTAAAGAGTATACTTATTAATATTTAAAGAATGTTTGCAATAAATTATACAATATTCATATTTTAATTAATATTTTTTCATATTTAAAAAGAAAAAAATATATTTTAATTATCAATAAACAAATTTTAACTATATATAGCAATCATATTTTAATAATGAGTTGACTCATCTCACAATAAATCTCACATATACATCGCCCCACAAGAGACTCATATAAAAATATAATACTCCGTAATATACAAATTATAGCTGCAAACTTAGAAAAAACAACCTATTGATTTCAATATATATATAATCAAATTAGAAGAGAAAAATAAAAAAGTATTTTTATCGAACACGTAATGTAACATTAAAAATTTTAAATGTCAAAATCCAAGATGTAAAGGTATTAGTATAAATTTTTTTAAATACATATCAAAATACCACCTTTACAAACGACATTAAAGGTATTTTAGTTAAATAAAATAAAAAATAATTTATTATTTAAAAATGGTAGCTACAATATTAATTAAAACTAATTAGTATATGACAAATAGTTTCTTTTGAACCCATCTCTAATTTATATTATTATATAATTAAAAAGTTATGAATTTTATCGTTGAAAAAATTAATTAAACAATGAAAAGAATTCTATCATTAAAAAATTAATTAATTAATTAAAAGAAAATCATAATTATATATTTAAGTCCCTAAAATGTATGTTACAAATAACTAATGCATAATGAATAAAACTATTAAATTAAATAAAAATTCTAAGAAATGACACCTAAAACTAGATTTATATTCTTAAGATGACACATAAGAAAATTAATTAACTCTACAAAGAACAAGTTATCAAGAAGATCCCGTTGGCCTGAGTACCAGATACTTTCTTGCTAATTCATTGATTATTTGGTAATAGCTTAATATTCGTCAAAAGAGTTTAATTGTAATTTAGATTCATATTATCTTCATGTCTTTATTTAAACTTTTTTTTTTTGCCAAATTTTTAGTTTGCAGAGTATGACCACATTTATTTTAAATCACAGATTTTCCCTAAATATATTGCTGATCTGCTCAAAAAACAGTCTATCTATTCTTGCAAAATTGAATCTATTTACAAACAATATATCATGTATCATGGTCGGCATAACAGACCATCAAGACACACTCACATTAGCCCAGCACTTTTCAGGGCTGCCATGAACTCCTCATCTTTGTTCCAAGGGGCCACCTGCATCCAGATCATCAATTGGGATTTAGAACTCATAAAAGAAATAATCCGACACTGAAAATATCAATTGGGATTTACTAGGAAGTCATAACAGAAATAAATCCAACACTGAAAATAATATCAAGAATAATTACCTCACTAATTTGTGCATTGAAGTATTTCTCAATCTTGCACATAACAACATCATCTGTGTCCTTGCAAAGCAAGTTGAATACAGCACCTACCAACAATTTAGGATACATTGAGATCACGTAACAATATTACAGGCTACAGAATGCCGAACAGACAACCCCTTAACTAGGAGAAAGCTCATAATATTCAATACGGAATTACTAGGTAGAGGAGACAAATAGAAAATAAGTTCAAAATAAATTGCATAGATCTGGTACCAAATAGAATGTATAAAAAAATTAAAATAGATAGATAACATATGCTATATGTATGGAAAGAGTACCTTTACGGCCAAAACGTCCAGCCCTACCAACACGATGCAAGTAAACCTCATAATCAGGCTCGGTTGGTCTATCATGTCTAAAAGGAAGCTCAAAATTCACAACCAAATTGACCTGCATGAGATGAGGATCCAAAAACAGAAAGAAATGTGTTTAGAAGTAAACATTACAGCAATAGAAAGGGATAAAGCATTACCTGACTCTGGTCAAAACCGCGGGATAGAAGATCAGTACAAATTAGAACTTGAGTCAACCCTTGCTTGAACTCGTTTACAATCGTATCCCTATCCTCTGGTGTAAAAGCACCATGAATCGTAGTGACCTCAAAGCCAAAGTCGACCAAATCTTTGTGCAGCCTAGCTGCACTATCCCTTGAGCGGACAAACACAATTGTTTGTCCCACCTTCTCTCCGAAATTAAATATTCGGTACTTAATTACCATGATCTTCGAAAGCTCATTTGGACAACGAACCTTGTATTGTTTAACATACTCTAAAGTTAGTTCTTCCTTTTTGACAAACATCTGGTTATAACCTCTTACAAAAATTTTGTCAACTATTTTTGATACAAAAGTTCTGACGGCATCACCAAATGTTGCTGAGAACAAAAGGACCTAATAACAAAAACCAATGCAAGATCAACAATACAATCTTGTTGCCACACGTCAATTTGACATAAAGATTGAGTGTAGTTTGGAAGATATGATTCAAAAATGTCTAAAAGCCACTCATGTAAACCTAAATATCTTTCCTAGAATGCTTACCTGGCAATTGGAATTGACTTTCGCAATTGCATTCATAATTCTCACTGAATAATCTTGGAAGCCACTCTGCATACGAGAGATAAAGCTCAACTAAGTATAACAGGAGACAATATATGCACCGCAAGACAAAAAAAAAAAAAGAAACAAACAAAATGGTGAACTTAGCTTCAGTGAAGCATGGAAATTAGAAAACTTGTAGCACAATTTTTCTAGGAGGTCCACCATCCAATTCAAGAAAATATAATACAATTTTACAAATAAAATATATTTCAAATTTCAAAATAAAAGTAAATTCCATGAGCCACAACCAAAGTATAATAGATAATTTACTGGAGATGCAATCACGTGGTAGAACCTAAACAAGCATGAAAAGTATATACATGCATTTCCTAAACAAGCATCTGCCAGACAATATCCCTATTCCCAAGTAAAGGCAATAGGAGTTTAGCGAAGAGTGAACTTAAGAATAGAGAATTACCTCTGCCAACATGTGGTCCGCCTCATCAAACACTAGAATCTTCATTTGACTCAATTCCAGTTTCCTCAATGAAATCAACTTAAATATTGTACCAGGTGTGCCAGTGATTACTTGTGCTGTGATGGGTGCTCTATTTTTAATTGGAATAAAATTAGCTGCATCTGGTGGTATGGCTTTTTCAGAGGTTATCACAGTGAACTTTCCAATCTTCAAAAGCACATCCATATTCTGTGCCAATTTTGTTCTCAGTATTGGTCATCAAGCCATAATATAAACTTGTAATGTTTAAACAATACATCAATTCATAAAGAAAATTACAACACTCTACTAAGCATTTTCATTACTAAGGATCCCATTAGTCTGATTGAAAGCTAATCCATGCTAACTACGAATCATCAACTCAAGAAATAATTTAAACTTGAAACAAGTGCTAAAAAAAATGCAAAATATTATCAACGATACGGGTGCACAATAAATTCTAAAGGCAGACCTCCAAACCACGAACTATAAAGAAGGCAAGCACGTGAGATTCGGATAAACAAAACTGAATGGCTAACTCTCTGGTGGGGCAGATACAGAGAGCCTGAGGAGCCACAATGTTTGGATCGACACGACTCAACATACCAAGCGCGAAGCAAGTGGTCTTCCCAGAGCCATTATGAGCCTGAGCTATTAAGTTCTTGAAGGGAGGAGTCAGGATCATGGGCAAACTAATAGCCTGTATCTTACTAGGTTTCTCAAACTTCATTCCAATATACAGACCCTTCAACAATTCATGCGATAGGTTCAAGTCCTCAAATCTCTTAGCTGATGTATATGGAGTACCCCCGGATGTAACCTTTTTAAATTAAAAAAATACTAATAAATAAGAAAAGATATCTCATTGCAGCTACCCACTCTTCAGAGAGCAGGCAAAGCAGGCAATTCACCTAAAAACAAACAAGCAAACAAAAAACCTAACCGAAGTTTCTCAAAACAGAAATTTGTTACAATTACTGAACCAAATTAAACATATCAACACCTTTTAGCTTATAGATTAAACATTAACTGGCAAATGTCTTCAGCTTATAGCTCAAAATGGATTTCCATCATAAAGAACATAAATGGCTATTAATTCAGACACAAAAACAAACTTCTACCCGTCCAGGAAAAACTGCATGGTCATTCATTCAGGTAAAAATAACATAACTCAGATATCCTCTACTTCAACACCTTTTAGATGACATAGCAGATTCAAAAGCTAAGACAAAAAAAGGAGGGTAAAATCGAAAATCAGGTCCACGAATTAGCAAAGTAAAAAAGCTTACTGCTTCAATGCTGGAGTTTTCGGGATCGGTTAGCGTGCGGTGGCCAGGATTGGACTCATTCACAGTCCATGAACCCAAATTCAGCAGTTCGACGACTGAATCAGCTTCCTCTCCCTCAACATCGGCCCACCGCTTTGTCTCCGGAGGTCTCGACGGCTCAGACGAGGTTGAGCTCTCGTTGTCGGCCATGCAAACCAGCAGAGAAGTTATTGACGACTGCAGCGGTTTAATTCATTCGCTATGGTGTACCCCACCATTAGGGGCCCCACCGCCCCTGCCCTGGGGATTGATGGAGGAGGTAAATCGCAGGATGTGCCTCAAGTGGCTTATAGAGATGACTCACTGTTAAACTTGTGCTTGCAAAGGCCAAATCCATGCCAAAGGCAGGATTCGAACCCCCACCCTGCAGCAACCAAGCTCAGTTGGAAGGTCTTTCCACCCTCCCCTCTACCAGTTGGTAAAAACTTGGATAAGATCGTCTCACGAATCCTACTTCATGAGACGGATCATCTATCATCTAAATAATTTTAAAGGGTTTATTTGGTTGTAATCAAATAAGAAAATTGAAATTTTAATTATAGAAGAAATTAATTGTGTGTAAATATTTTTTAAGAGCCTCTTTGGCTGCTACGAAATTATAAAATTAAAAAATTAATTATGGAAAAAAATTAAGGAAAAGACTTGGATGAGACCATCTCACGGATCCTTTTATGTGAGACGAATCACCTATTAACTCATCAAGCATATTTTAAAGGGTCATGGATGTTATTATATTAGAAAATTTAAAAATTAGTTATAATAATAATAATAATTTAGCTTTTTAATTTGCTGAAACTGAATGGAAGCCGCCCCCAATTCCTGAATGCAAACCATGCATTCATTGTACTCTGTACTCCATGTATTCAATTTTTTATTTTTACGTGTTTTCTTTTATATTTATTATTATTTAAAATTTTAATGAATTATATTAAAATTTTCAATTAGCCACCTACTAAAGGGTACACAAAAAAATGCATAATTACTTTAAACTACATGACTCAAAGTACTATTACTCCTACCTACACATTTATGATCGTAATACCATAAATACCCATATATGTTTGCACAATTTGTCTGCATAAATTGATTTTGCACAATTTGGTTCTGCACAATTTTATTTTGCACAATTGTTCAGCACAATTTTATTTTTGCACATTTTGTTTACGCATTTTAAATTCTGGCGGCGATCAGCGGCGGTCAACGACTTTCCGGCCTCCGGTCAACGGCCGGTCAACTCCGGTGGGTGGGTAAGGGGTAGGGTTGTTGGTTTAAAAGTGTATGGAGTATAAGATTATATTTGGTATTTTACTTTAATATTTTGTATGTGAGAGTAATTATTTAAATTTCATGTATCTAATAGTAATTTAGGTTAAAAGTGTGTATCTATTAGTGATTAACCCTTCATTTAATTATTATAAATTTACAAAATGTGATATACAATTAATGAAAAGTGATAATGATACTATAAATTATTTCATGAACAATTTATTATAATATAAATGAAAAGTGATTCCACTTTGGCTAATTATAGTGTGCACCCTAAGATATGGTGCACCATATACAAATATAACCAAAAACATATACAATTATGAGTAATAATGTATACGAGTAATTGTTAGTTTTTTAATGAAAAATTGAGTGTGAAAAATATACAATTATTAAAAAAAAACATGTATACACTATTGAATAAAAAATTATACACATATGGATGTTAGTTTTTTTAATGAAAAACTTAATGTGAAAAAAATATACAATTATTACAAAATACGTATACAAAATAGAATAATATGTATACAAAATAGAATAAAAAGTCATACACATATGGGTGCACCCTTGCACTCGGGTGCACCAAATATACACTCTTCCACTTTAAATAAAAATGATAATATTTTTAATAAAAAGTGATAACTAATTAAAAAAGTATTTATGCACAATTTATTAGAATAATAAAAAGTGATCACTAATTTAGAATGTGTATTTTACGAATAATTTACTAGAATAATAAAAGGTGATAACTTTTTAATAAAAAGTGATTAATAATAACAGAAAATTGAAATCCGTTTAATTGAATTATTTCACGAACAATTTACTAAAATAATAAAAAGTGAATATTTTAAATAAAAAAGTGATACATGATAAAATAAATGTGATAATTGTTTTATTAAATTATTTTATTTTATGAACAAATTCGAAAATAAATAAAAAGTGATAGTGTTTTTAATAAAAAATAATAACATTTTTAATATAAAGTGATACTACCCTACTAAAATAAAGTGATAACAGAAAACTTGAATGATTTAATTAATGATTAATAATAATAATAGATATTATTATTATTGATAATATTTTTTATTAAAATAATAACATGCTAGAAAGAAAAACGTTAATTTAAATCTAATTCCAAAGCAGCGACTAATTGAATTTCCAAAGCCGACATCATGCCGAAAATTTGATTTAAGAGGCGTTAATTTATGTAAACAAACATGGCCGTTGTTTTCTTTTTAAATTATTTTTAGTTTAATTCAAACTATAATAATTGGGTTAATGGATGATTCGTCTCACATAAGGGGATCCGTGAGACGGTCTCACCCAAAACTTACCCAAAAATTAATTAGGCACATGTGTACATATATTTATATTTTAAACTTTTTTTTTCTTATTTAATTTATATTTTTTATTATTTTAAATATGTTATTCATTTTATTTTATTGTTCTTATTTTTATTTGATCTTATTTGCAGTTTCGATCATTAAAAAAAGTCATCATCATACGTATCCAGAATTAACTTCAGAAATTTAATTTAGAGTTAAAAACCATATTTTTATAATTTTATTTATTTTATCTTCTTTTATACTTTTATTTGATATTATTTTTAGGTTCAATCATTCTCATATTTAATCTTATTTTTAAGTCCAATCATTCTCATTTGAGGTATATTCTTTTTTTTTGTCTATATTTTTTTCTTCAATTTTAGACTTTACTTTATAATAATTCTATGAACCCTATTTTTATATTTTAATATTTTATCTTTCGTCCTTCTTTTTAATCTTATTTTCAGGTTCAAACACTATCATTTGAGGCATCATTTTTTTTCATTCATCTTATGATTTATGTTTTTTTTCTTCTTCTTTTGTGTTTTCTTTATATATTACATAAACTCTATTTTTAAGTTTTTTTTATTGTTCTTATTTTTTTTTGATCTTATTTCCAGTTTCAACCATTAAAAAAAGTCATCAGTGTACGTATCTTATATGCAGCAGGTTCAATAATTCTCCTTAAATGTATCATTATACTTTTTAATTTTTTGTTATCTTATTTTCTTCTCTTCGATTTTTTTAATAATTCTATAAACCCTATTTTTATAATTTAATTTATTTTATCTTCTTTTATACTTTTATTTGACATTATTTTTAGATTCAATCATTCTCATATTTTATATTATGTGTAGGTTCAATCATTCTAGGTATCATTTTTTTTTTTTGTGTATCATTTTTTCTTCAATATTTGTATCTGCTTTATAATAATTCGATGAACTCTATTTTTATATTTTAATATTCTATTTTTTGTTCTTCTTTTAAATCTTACTAGTATTTTCCCGTTCGTGTGTTGCACGAAAATCCTTTTATTATAGGATTATTGTTAATTATATTTTAGTTTTAATAGTTTTATCTCTACGAATATGTTTGAGCCCTTCTCGTCTGATTTTGGTCTGGTTAGAATTTTATTGTAATATTATTTTTTATTAATGTTTATAAGTATCCCATATGTGTTTTGCACAGAAATAATTATAAATATTATTATCTATAATTGGTTTTCTTTTTTATACTTCCTATGTTCTCCCGACCTTATATTACATATATCCAATTTGGGGATCATTTCCTAATGGTTTCATTACCCTTTTTGGTATATGAGACCCACACAAAACGATTAAATCATCTACATATGACCCACCTACCATTTTAATAAAATTATCCACTATACATTAAAATACTATATTTCTTAATCACTGTGCAAGAAACAAATATAATTATTAGGACGAGATATAGGGAGTATTATTATTTTTTATTAATTGTTAAAATATTATTGAAAAAAATTGTAATTAATCTTTGAAACATGATATTATACATATATATATACACACACACACGATTAATAATTGAACTATATTACACAATTAATAATTGTTAAATATTTCAAAACATCGGCATAAATCTTACAAATGTTTAGACTGTAATCTGAAAAAACTTAGTATATGTAACAATGCACGAATATGATTTTTGGAAAATGAAAATTTCCACTATAAACACTTTCTCCCCTAAATACCTCAAACTTTTTCCCTTACACCAATATAAGGTCCATTATCAATATATATGGTATGTTGTGAAGAAGAGAGAAAAAAAGTTCTGACTTAATGATTGGTCGTTTGTAGTCGGGATGACCAATTAAAGAATTTATCGAACCAAAGGGAGGAAGGTACTAGAGTTTAAGCGATCTCAAGTTTATCGTGATTTTAAAAGGACGATCACAAAGGAGGATAGATAAGCATGCAAATAAATACAATGCAAGAAATAAAAGATAAAAGGAATGCAAAGATAAATGATTGGTTCCAAATGATGCAAGGATGAGATTAGCAACAATCATGACATAGATAACAAAGTAATTATGCAATTAATTCTAATTTCTCATGGACATGGCATAGGAGCGATCACTAATTCCACCTAAACTCTCTCTCGAGATGGATAGGATGTAGGCCTTCAACAAAACTCCCAAAAGCACATAGGATCGTGACCAAAGCAAACACCTCCCACTAGGTACTAATTACTCTACGAGTTCTCTAATGAGGTACTAAATCATAGGCAATATTCCCTTTTAAGGTACTATGAATTCACTAATGGTTTGGGTCCCCTCATCTAATCAACCAATCTCTCGATCAAGCTAATCAAATGTTCTATCAAAGGGTTCTAAATCTAGAAGGATATCTCTATCTCATTCTAAATTAATGCACATGAAGTGTATGATGAAATGATTCAATGAACTATCCTAAACACATAATTGATTTCTCAATCTAATCACATGCCCATGACAATTAATCACACATATCATCATATACATCAAGCAATCAACATTCAATGATAGAAATACACAAAGCCCATTCAAGATTAAAATCAAATTGCATAAAAACTAAATTATTCAACACCAATCATGGAGCTAATCTCACAAAGGAGATTAGCCTCTCATAGTCACAAGAAATTCAACATAGACATTAAACTCCTTACAAACCATGATCAATCTATAAAGAAATGCACAAAAATTAGAATTAGATTCCCCCTTTGAAGTGCTTCAATGGAGATCTCCTTCTTCATCTTGTGATCTCACTCTCCATTGCTTCCCTGATCACTTGGATGGTGGATTTGATGGAGGGGATTAAGTATGGATGGATGGATGGATGAAGATGATGGTGTGAAATAGAGTAAATGGTGTGTGAGGTGTGTGGGCAGCTGTGAATTTTGGATCTACATGATCAAAATGTTGAATAGAGTGGTATTTATACCCTTGTGGGCCTTCTAGAAGGAATCTGAAAATTTCAGCAATTTTAGCACCAACACGGTTCGTGTGCTGTAACTCGGCCCAAGTCGTGTCTAGGGCACACGATCAATGCGAGCTTCAAACAGTGCACGGCTCGTGCGCAGCACACGGCCACAGGGGTGTCCGAGTTGGTGTTTCAGACGACAGCGCACAGCTTCTGCTTACAGGCCCGTGTGCAGAACTCGGGTCGTGTACACGACACGGCTCGTGTTCCTGCACACGGCCGGCCGTGTTCTTGCTGCCTTATTTTCTCTTTCACTGTTTTGGCTCGTTTCAACTACGAATTGAGATCCGCTTTTTTCTACGTCTCCCTTATCATATCTAGCATCCAATAAAAATTGAAAATTATAGGTTTAAGCTCATTCACACACATTTCAATAAAAACACATAACACAACCAAAGTACACATAAAATACGGATAAAATAATAAGAAAACACATATAAAAAGACACTAAAATTTAGGAGAAAATATCACTCATCACACCCCCAAACTTAAAGTGTTGTGCGTCCCCAAACAACGAAAATGATAAAATAAGGGGAGAGATTTTCACCTAGAAAAAGACTAAACGAACATAAGTAATACCACATCGATAGCAATAAGAATTACAAATCATGTTAAGTCATCCTACAACATTATAATCATAACATGCAAAAAATATTAACAAGTTCAATCACAAGAGAATAAAGGTGTAATATAGTCCCTTTTTGTCTAAGCCTCACATAGGTTATAAATGTCACTCAACACTCTTTAAAGTGGTAAAACAACACTCATCAATCGATTGGCTCGACTCGCTATAAGCTTGCTCGTAGACTACATTCACAAACCACCAAAGTTTCCATTAGTGATCAAAAAGGTCTTTAATTAGGATGTAATGATAGGCTCTTTGGTAGGGTAGGAAGAATATAGGTAAGAGTGACTAATCAAGTGTAAGTAATCGAAGAGATGATCAACTTCCTCAACTTCTCCACTTTTTTTCTTCCTTTCTTATCTTTGGGAATCATAAGCACTAATCATAAACTTTCCTTGGATTGAGCTTCTATCAATGCATGCTTCCTTCTTTTGACTTTTAAATACTTGAGTATTTTGTTGTTTCTTTGTTCATTTTCCTGTCATGAGGTTGCATGTTCATTCTTGTTTGTGCTCTTTTCATCATTTTTCTTGCTTGTTACCATTTCTTTTCTTTTCTTGCACAATTCTCATCAAACCTTTCTAAACCACATCTCCTCAATCACTCACACAAAAGGGTAAATATATAAGGCTCATGTGGGTAATCAAGGCTTGTAATGTGCTTAATTCACAAGAAATAGGCTTAAAGGCTCAAAGTGGTTGACTAGGAATGATGTTCATGGTAGGGAAATATATGTCAATGACTGTAAATAACAAGGATGACCTTAGATCATTTCACTAATCTTCACTAATCGGGCTCGTTCCTATAGTCCTTGAGCAAGTTATAGTTTATCAAACACAACTAACCCACTCATGAAGAAAAATACCATGTATGCACGGTTGAGGCTCAAACGCTCACAAGCTTGTGCTTGGACCTTAAGAAACTTATTACACCACATTCATCTCAAAATTGAACAAGTTAAGTAAAACATGTCACAATTTGAAAGTATAGAGATTCTTAATCATAACTTGTCATTACTTATCATCACAACATATCATCACTCATATTAAAAAATGACTCACAACCTCCCTAAACAAATCACCAAACATACCAAGACAAAAATAAGAAAACACACAAAATACAAAACAAAAGACACAACAAACAAGAAATAATCAAAAACACAAAACATGCAAAAACAACAAAATCATCCATCAATAGACAATGAAGCACACATTCATATCATCCATGATCAATTGGGCTCACAAACATCCCCACCTTTGATTGAAAAGGAAATCCTAAATTACGAAAGTAAACATCTGATGAGTGTGTTAATTCATGAATCTTACGCCTAGATTTGTGCTATTATGGAGTATTTGAAGGTTAAAATCGGTTGTAAACCGATATATATTATGGAGTATGAATATATGTCAAGATGTCTACATTGGTATCCGATATATATGAGGTGTCCGAACTGAGATATATCTTGAATATGTTCTTATTCTATGTTATCATGTATTCACTTATTGAATTCATAGAATCCAGCGTGGGTGCAAGTATAGCACGCTCCTGAAGATAACCTGAATCATCCATCGTGTTCAAGAAGCTAGGATATATAGCGTCCACAATACTCTTCATAGAGTCATCACCACATTCAAGAAGTATGTCTTCTAGAGTTTATGGAATATAAAGAAAACACAAAAAAGAAGAAAAGAAGAACATAAATAATAAGATAAAGGGGGAAAAAAGAATGATGCCTCAAATAATAATGTTAGAACCTAAAAATAAGATTAAAAAGAAGAACAAAAGATAGAATTTTAAAATATAAAAATAGGGTTCATAAAATTATTATAAAGCTAACGCAAAAATTGTAGAAAAAAAATATAGACAAAAAAAAGAATGATACCTCAAATGTTGGATCTACAAATAAGATCAAATATGATAATAATTGAACCTAAAAATAATATCAAATAAAAGTATAAAAGAAGATAAAATAAATTAAATTATAAAAATAGAGTTTATAGAATTATTAAAAAAAAAACCGAAAAGAAAAAAAATAAGATAAAAAAATTAAAAAGAATAATGATGTATTTAAGGAGAATGATTGAACCTGCTAAGAAGTATTAGAAAATAAAACAAAAAAACAAAAAGAGGGTTAAAAAGAAGAACAAAAGATAGAATATTAAAATATAAAAATATGGTTCATAAAATTATTATAAAGCAAACACAAAAATTTAAGAAAAATAAGATAGACAAAAAAAGAAAAGAAAAGAACGATACCTCAAATGAGAATTGTTGGACCAACAAATAGTATCAATTATGAGAATGATTGAACCTAAAAATAACATAAAATAAAAGTATAAAAGAAAATAAAATAAATTAAATTATAAAAACAGGGTTTATAGAATTATTAAATAAAAACACAAAAACTGAATAGAAAAAAAAATAAGATAAACAAAAATAAAAAAGTATAACGATACCTTATAGAACGATTAGACCTAGATCATTAATAATATGAAAGTAGAATCTGTAAAAGAGAAGAAAATGAAAAAGCATTAGAGAAAAAAAAACAAAAGGAGGATTAAATAAAAGAACAAAAGATAGAATGTTAAAATATAAAAATACGGTTGATATAATTATTATAAAGGAAACACAAAAATTGAAGAGAAAAAGAAGAAGAATGATACTTCAAATGAGAATGTTTGGACTTACAAATAAGATCAAATATGAGAATGATTGAACCTAAAAATAATATCAAATAAAAGTATAAAAGAAGATAAAATAAATTAAATTATAAAAATAGGATTTATAGAATTATTAAAAAAATACAAAAAACGAAGAGAAAAAAATAAGATAACAAAAAATTAAAAAGTATAATGATACATTTAAAGAGAATGATTGAACCTGCATATAAGATCAAATAAAAATATAAAAAATAAAACAAATTAGAATAGATTATATTAAAGTATAATCTGTAAAAGAGAAGAAAAAAAATAAGTATTAGAGAAAAAATAAAGAGAATGATTGGACCTACAAATAAGATCAAATATGATAATGATTGAACCTAAAAATAATATCAAATAAAAGTATAAAAGAAAATAAATTAAATTAAATTATAAAAATAGAGTTTATAGAATTATTAAAAAAACTGAAAAGAAAAAAAAACAAGATAAAAAAATTAAAAAGTATAATGATGTATTTAAGTAGAATGATTGTACCTGTATATAAGATCAAATAAAAGTAGAAAAGACAAAACAAATTAAAGTAGATTATAAATAATATGAAAGTAGAATTTGTAAAAGAGAAGAAAAAAAAGAAGCATCAGAGAAAAAAAACAAAAAGAATAAGATCAAATACGTGATTGATTGAACCTAAAAATAATATCAAATAAAAGTATAAAAGAAGATAAAATAAATTAAATTATAAAAATAGGGTTTATAGAATTATTAAAAAACATAAAAATTGAAGAGAAATAAAAATAAGATAACAAAAAATTGAAAAGTATAATGATATATTTTGGAAAATGATTAAACATGCATATGTGATCAAATCTTTAATATACTAAAGGAGAGTTTGATTTTGATGAGGTGTCACCACCAGAATTAATCTCAATTATTTTAATTTTTAATTAAATTAAAAATCTCAATTATTTTAATTATTAATTAAATTTTAATGTAGATAAATACTTATATTATTTTAAGATTTGAATATGATATTATCAAATTAAAATTAATTAAAAATTAGATAAATACATTTAGATAAATACATATAATTCCTTTACGATTTAAAATATTTATTTCTTCTCCACCTATAAATAAGACACTTTATTTATTTATTCTACACACATAATTTATTCATTATAACAAATAAATTTTTTTTCAAATTCTAAAGAAAGGTACCAAATTTTAATTATTATTATTATTGATTAGTGTTTGTTGTTCTTTAATATTTTTTAAATAATTTTTTTATTTATTGATTTTAGTTTTTTTTTTCTCAATTGTTAGAATGTAATTGTATATTTTTTTACGTAATTAAAAAAATTTTCTTGGTTATTTAACAAAGTTTTTATTTTATTTTTTTAAATTTTACTTTTGATTATATTTTTTCTTACGGTTTCTTTTATATTTTTCATGAATTTAAAATTTTATTTAATTAATTTTATTATGACATCTTTTCTTTTCTTATTTTTTGAATTTATTTATAATATATTTATCTTTTATTTTTTAATAATATATATTATTTTGATTATAATTTTTCTTTTACATTTTTTAAAATTTTCAAAATTTTATTGTATATTTCTTTTAATTTTATTTTTTTTAATTTTTTTAATATATTTTCACCAATATTAAAATTTAATGATACATAAATAATTTTTTTTAAGATCGAATAATTAGAATGTAATTTTTTATTTTAAAAATTTTTGCTCTTTCTTTTATATTTTTTTTAAAAATTTTATTAACTTTTGTTTTGATAATTTTTTTGTTATTTTAATTTTTATTTTTATTAATATGTAATTTTTTAATCTTTTATTTTTTATATTAATAATTTTTTTTCATTGATATTTTTATACTCCCTCCGTCCGCTCGAAAGATGGTATTTTTTCCATTTTTGTCGTCCATTCCAAAGAGGGTTATTTCCTTTTTAAAACACATGAGACCCACATACACCCACTAATACAACTAAAGTATGGGGTCCACACTCCCAATAATACAGCAACCTACTAAACATTACTCCCTCCGTCCTATAAACAAATTCACACTTTCTATTTTTGTCCGTCCCATAAACAAGTTTACACCCCCAAATAAGAAAATACACACAAATCAATAACCCACAATACACTTTAATTTCAAAATTGTCACCCCTTTATAACTCACAAAACTTACTTTATAATTTATTTATTACCTAAAACTACTAAACTACCCCCCAAAAAGCAACATTTTCTTAAACCCCTTATCTACAGTAACTGTGAACTTCTTTATGAGACGGAGTGAGTAAATAATAATACTCCTTAATCAATCTGCACAAAAGTAAAAGACCCTCTTTCGGGCGGACGAAGGGAGTAATTTTTTTTATTAATTTTTTATGATTTCTCTTTAGATTATTTTTTCTATTTATTTTTTTTTTCATTAGTAATTTTTAATCTTTTGACTTTATTATATTTTTTACATGGTTAAATTTACTAAAAATTTTAAGAGTGAGTCTCATGTAAACCGGGTTCACATGAATATCTTATTTTTTAAAATTACTCTTTAGTTTATAAAAAATTACTCTTTGAAAAATAATAATTTTTATATATAAAATTATAATAATTCACATCTTTAAAAAAATATTTTTTCATGTACTAAGAGTAATAAAAAATCAGAGTTTACAATAATTTGAAGATTGATTTTTTAATTTAGAAAAGTAATAATTTATGTGTCTAAAGATTAATTTTATTATGTACTAAAGAGTAATATGATTTACATATAAACGTATATAAACTTAGTTTACACAAGTGTTTGTGAAATTTTAAATTTTAATGATGTATCGTCACCTAGATTAATTTTAATTTTAATAATTATTAATTAATATTTAGTGGTAAACCGTAAATACATAATTTTCATATAAATTTTCTTCTATATTTTTCAATTTTTCTTTTATTTATTTTTTTTTAAAAATTGTTTATCTTTTTATCTTTTAATTTTTTATTTGTTTATGTTATTAATTTTTTTCATGGTTAATATTATAATTTTTAAAATTAATTTTTTTAATTTTTTATTTCATCAAATTGTTTATGTTGAATTTATATTTTTATTTTTTTATTAAATAACTTTATTATAATTTTTTAATCAATGATTAAAATGAAATATTTAAATTTTTTTGATTAATTTAATTCTGAAACAATAATAATCATAACAAAATTTGAAAGATCAACAATTATTTTTTTTTTAAAAATTGATAAATCAATTTAACATTGAAACTAAGTTTTTACCAACTAAAGCAAATTCACATTTGAATGTATATAAATTAAATTTTACTCTTCAATATAAACTTATATTAGATTATAATTGAATAAATAATAATATTTTTTAAAATTGTTGAATAAATAGTTATATACGAGTACATATTCCCGCATAATATGCGGATGCATTATATTTTATTAAAAATTTAATTAGATAATTTAATATTAAATGCATATTGTAATTCAGTACGAGGATATGATCAAAATTTTTTGAAGTTATATTTTTATTAATTGATTTATTTATCTAATTTTAAGGTTTACCTTTTAATTATAAATATAAAGATTTACATTAGTAATATAATAATAAGAAAATAAAAAATTATAAGTAATATTAAAATAAAAATATATATTCCTAATCAATCAAAAAAATATGATTAATGCTGATATTTAATTTGAAGATATATATGAATAATAATAATAATAGTAATAATAATAATCTATACATATATATAAAAGCAAACCTAAACTTCTATTTTTGTTTTCAATTTCTTTTCAATTTTACTCTATTTAGAAATAATTCAATTTTAATCTTAACCGTCCAAATAATGCTATTGATTTCAATCATAAAATTTAATTATACTAATAATGGATTTTATTATTTAAATTTTACTTTTTTATTTTACAATATAAATTTGCTAAATATGAGATATATTTTTGGCATATTTGACTAATTTTTAATCAATATATGCTTAATTTATATACATGTATAAAAACATACTTAATTTCTATTTTTATCTTAAATTTTTCTCCATCTTTTCAATTTTAGTAAATGTAATTTTCATTCAATTTTAATCTTGACCGCCTATTACTTTTGATCTCAATCATGAATCTGTTTTATGCTAATGATAAATTATTAATTTATTTTTTAATTAACAATATAAATTTGATAAATATGAAATATATTATTGGCATATATTCTACTAATTGTCAATCAATATACTAATTTTGATAATATCAAATCTTACAACACAACTTTGGTAATTTTTCACTTTTTTTCCTACGTCGTTGATTGCTTTCAATCACGATCGTTCATTCTTTCAAATCATTCTATATAAACTATTTCATTACCTAATCAAATCTTTACTCTATTATTTTTTTTTGTGCTTCTTCTTTTTCTTATCTATATTTTACTTTTATACTATTTCTAATATAATTTAATTTGTTTTATCTTTTATACTTTGATTTGATCTAATGTGCAGGTTCAATCATTTTTTGAAGGTATATTCTTCTTTTTTTATTTTTTGCTATCTTTTTTTTCTCTTCTATTTTTTTGATTTATTTATGATTTTATAAACCCTATTTATATATTTTAATTTATTTTATCTTTTATACTTTTATTTGATCTTATTTTTATATTCAATCATTCTCATATTTGATCTTATGTGCAGGTTCAATCATTCTCATTTGAAGTATCATTCTTCTTTTTTAATTTTTGTTATCATATTTTCATTTCTCTACGATTTTTGTATTTTCTTTATAAATCTATAAACCTTATTTATATACTTTAATTTATTTAATTTTTTATACTTTTATTTGATCTTATTTTCATGTTCAATCATTCCATTTGAGGTATCATTCTTCTTTTTTATTTTTCGTTTATCTTATGATTTATGTTTTTTTTCTTCGTTTTTTTATATTCTTTATATTTTATAAACTCTATTTTATAATTTTTTTAATCTTATTGATTTTTTTTATTATCTTATTTGCAACTCCAATCATTAAGAAAAAGTCATCAATGTTTGGAGTGATGAATTTGGACAATCCATAATTAATTTCAGAATATTTTCTTTATAATTTTATAAAATTTATATTTATAATTTACTTTATTTTATCTTTTATATTTTTATTTGATCTTATTTTCAGATTCAATCATTCTCCTTTGAAGTATCATTTTTTTTGTTTATCTTATTGTTTATGATTTTTATTCATTTTAATTGTTTTCTTTATATTTTATAAAATCTATTTTTATAATTTTTTAACCTTATTGTTCTTATTTTTATTTGACCTTATTTTTAGCTTCAATCATAAAAGTCACCATGAGTTATGAATTTGGACAATCTAAAATTAATTTCAGAAATTTTAGAATTGAAGATTCAAAGCAATTATATTTCCATTAGGATCGTCTCTATAAATATTCTTTTAATTAAATCTTTAGGATTAATGTAGAAAATTTATTTTCGAAATTTTGTGATTTATTTTAATTTTTTATCAATTTTATTTTCATTAGGATCGTCTCCATAAATATTATTTTAATATCTATAATTTATTATATTAAATAATATTTTATATTTTATTTTATCTATATGTTATTCAATTAAAAATAAAATATAAATTATACTCCCTCCGTCCCATAAAAGTTGACACACTTTCCTTTTTAGTTTGTCCCACTAAAGTTGACACATTTCCTTTTTAATACATGGACCTACACAAAAAATAATTAATCTATTCTCATGGGCCCCACATATCACCTTTAATACAACTATCCACTACACATTAAATATGATTTCTCTTACTTCACTTTACTCCACTTTACATTAAATTATTATACTCCTTAATCTCCGTGTCCAAAAAAAATTATACCAACTTCTATGGGACGGAGGGAGTAGTATATTATATCTTTCTTAAAAAATAATAATTCAATTTTACAGAGAGATTATATCTACTCCCTCCGTCCCGGCTTAAGAGGGTCATTTGCTTTTTTGCACGTAGATTAAGGAGTATTATTATTTAATATGTAGTGAATAGTTGTATTAATGGGAGTGTGGGTCCTCTATTTTAATTGTATTAGATGGGGTATGTGGGTCCCATGTGTGTGAAAAAGGAAAGGGGACTCTTTGAGTGAGACGATCAAAATGGAAAAATGACCCTCTTAACCTAGAACGGATGGAGTTGATTGCAAATAAGTCTAAACCTTTGAAAATTTGTAAATAAGTACATCACTTTAAAGTCTTTTAGCAACAAGAATCATCAGGTAGCGGGAGGCTTATGGACAAGTCAGCGACCGCGCAGGCCTCCCGCTGCCCGATGGTTCTTTTTGCAAAATGACTTTAAAGTGAGATACTTATTTGCAAATTTCCAAAGGTTTAGACTTATTCACAATTAAAGTAAAGGTTGAGACTTTATTTGCAATTAACCCAAAAAATAAATATAAAAATATATATAATTATAATGCACTTTAATTCTTTCCGTGATAATATCTAGTAATAATAATAATAAGTTGAATATATTTTTATTAGTTGGTTTAATTATCTATTCTAACCAACCAAAACATAAATAAATTAAAGGTGGTATTTAAATTATAGATATACATGAATAATAATATAATAATAAATAAATAAATAGTTAAATAAAAATAGATAGATTATATATAAAATTAAAATAAAAATAGGACAATTAACCATGCGACACCTCCTACTTTTAAAAAGTTATTTATAATAGCGTATTCGTAATTAGTATATATAAGATATTAGACTTAAATTTTATTTTTAAAATGGTAACTTTACAACTCGTGTAATACACGAGATTTACACTAGTAAAAGTATAAAAGACAAAACAAATTAGAGTATATTATAAATAATATGAAAGTAGAATCTGTGAAAGAGAAGAAAAAGAAAAAACATTAGAGAGGAAAAAAAAGAAGGAGAAAGTAAGAATTTGATTAGGTAATGAAAAGATTTAGTATATAGAATGATTTTAATGAACAAACAACCGTGATTGAAAGCAAATATTTATAAAGACGATCCCAAAGAAAATAAAATTGATATATTAATTGAAATTAAGCATATATTGATTAAAAATTAATCAAATTTATATTGTTAAATTAAATCAATAAAAACGTAAATTTTAAATAATAAAATTCATTATTAGTATAATTAAATTTTATGATTGATTGAAATCAAAGAAAAATCATATGTCTTATGTGTATTAAATTAAATTATAATATATGAATATTGATTGATATATTAATTTAAATTAAGCATATATTGATTAAAAATTTGTTAAATATGCCAAAAATATCTCATATTTACTAAATTTATATTAATTGTTAAATAAAAAAATAAAATTTAAATAACAAAACCCATTATTATTAGTATAATTAGATTAGATTTTATTATTATTGAAATAAAAAATATTAATTGGACGGTCAAGATTAAAATTGAATTATTTTTATATAGAGTAAAATTGAAAACTAAAGTAGAACTTTAAGTTTGATTTTATATATGTATATGTATAGATTTTTAGGTTCAAAAATTAAAATTTGCGATATCATTCTTTTTTTTCTTCGTTTATCTTATAATTTATGTTTTTTCTTTTTTTTTGTGTTTTATTTATATTTCATAAACTGTATTTTTAAAATTTTTTATTTTATTGTTCTTATTTTTATTTGATCTTATTTGCAGTTTCGATCATTAAAAAAAGTCATCAGTTTATGTATCTTATATGCAGGTAAATTGAATTTTGACCGTCCGATTAATATTTTTTATTTTGATCTTAAAATCTAATTATACTAATAATGAATTTTGATATTTAAATTTTACTTTTTTATTTAACAATATAAATTTGATAGATGTGAGAGATATTTTTAACATATTTAACTAATTTTTAAGAGGATGATTAGGTAGGACCGGTCCTACCAAAATTTGGTGGAACCGGATCCCAAATAACAAATCTCGCGGTTCTGTGAGTTTGCTGGGTTTACTTCAGAAAATTCACAAATTATATCGTTGCCATCTCCGACTTCAAGAACAGGCTTGCCTTATATCGTAATTATCCCTCTTTCTCCTTCTCCCAATTCATATATGTTCAAATTAGGGTTTAGGGTTTCTAATATAATATCTTGTGAAATTAAATCTTGGGCAGGAGCCAAGAGCGTTTGGAATTCTTGTACGATTCACGATTAGCGGTGGGGAAAGGTAATGCTGGTTTCAAGGCTCTTGAATCTTTACCCAAGACTGATCCCGAGACCCCTGCGTCATCATCGACCCCGGCAAAGGTTCATTAATTGATTTAGGATCAATTATTCCTATATTGAAAAAGAATATTAATATTATTTTATTTCATTAGGATTCAAATTCAAATAGTTTTTGCGGATGGTATTTGTTATTTCCAGAAGAGCCATCGGTGCAGATCTTGTCTGGTGTTTCTGCTTCTTGTTAATCACTTGATTAATTATGAGCAGTTTTGGTTTTGGTTAAAGCCATGGATTTTTAATTATATGTTAAATCAAGAAGATTGTTTTATGCATTATTATTTTTTTTAGGGCAGTTCCGAGGTGAAGTTATATAATAGAAATTGGGGAAGATTATATTAGGAGATATTGATCTCAATCAGATCGATGTTCAGCTTGGTGCTGGCATAATTTAGCTCTCTGACCTTGCATTAAATGTTGATTATTTAAACGAGTAGATAAGGTGCAGTTCCGGTGTTTATTGCTGGTTTATGTGATGAAAATTATTAGTTAGAAACTAATATTTTAGATTTTTGTTTTTAGAAGCAATAATTTACTTGTGTTGTAAAGATAATTCGATTGCTAATGCATATTTTGTTATGTTCTGCGGAGCCTAACTGTTTCCCTTTCTAAACTATTTATTGTTAGTAGTCTTGCTATTTATCTTGGTTTGATTGTGAAGTATACTTGGCAATATCAGGTTAGGATTATTATCTGATTTGGAGTTGTTAATGCTGCATGAAGGATGCGTGGAGGGTAGATACAACAACATGCTGCGGCCTCTCCTTTTATTTCTGCCCCTTGTGCACTAACCAAATGGTGGGCCCTGTCCTGATGGGTATTTTGTAATAAGATAATGCTTTGTAACAAGATAATGCTTCTGAATGCTAATATTATTTCACTGATTTTTGTATTAAGATAGTGCTTAGACTAGTCTCTTCTTGGATGGTGCTTTCAAAGAAGTATTTTACCATGTATACTTATGTATATTTTCCATTTTTACAAGAGTAATATTAGTTATTCAGAAGAATGACCTAATTAATTTTAAAAAGTAATCTTATTAATCCTATCGAATAATCTAACTTATAAAAATTATTTACTATACATGAATTCTATTTTAGAAATTAGAGTTTTAAATTAAAGAGTAACTCAATTCATTATAAAAGGGTAGTTCAATTAATAGAAAAGAGTAATTGAAAAGAAACATAAATAAAATATAAAGAGTAATAAAAAAACTTATTCAAAGTAACCCAATTCGTTATAAAGAATAACCTAAAAAATGTTAACAAAATAGAACAATATTTTATTTTTTGAGATCCGAATATAAAATTAAAGAGTAACTCAAATTAATATAAGATTAACTCAATTAATAGAAAAGAGTAACCTAAAAGATGTTAATCAAATAGAATAATATTTTATTTTCTAAAATCCGAATATATGAAATTAAAGAGTAATTCAAGTTATTAAGAAGAACCCTATTAACAGAGTAACCTAAAAGATGTTAACCAAATAGAACAATATTTTATTTTTTGAAAAATCGAAATATGAAATTAAAAAGTAATCCAAATTATTATAAATAGTAACCTAATTAATAGAAAAAAATAACCTTAAAAGATGTTAACCAAATAGAACAATATTTTATTTTCTAAAATCCGAATATATGATATTAAAAAGTAACCAAAATTATTATAAACAGTAACTCAATTAATACAAAAGAGTAACTAAAAAAACGAACCTTAATTTTCAGAAAAATCAAAATTTTGAATTAAAGAGTAACCCAAGACCAACTAAAGCAACTCTTTTCGAACCAAAAGCATAAGAACTGTCGATTGTCCAGCCTTTCCGGTAAAATCCTCCTCAGATGAGGCCTCAGATAATAAGCCACCCAACTTTGTATCTAGCTTGTGAAGAATTGCATTCTTGAACTTGGAGTTTTCATCTTTTCTGTGACCCAACATCAAGAATGTCTCCCTTCCATTCAACCAAATGAACTTCTTTTGCAGCAAACGAGATCTGATATCATTTCAGAAACATATTACTCTTAAGAGTGGGGTTTTCTTATGGAGTTGAACCCAACACTTGCATCATTTTACAATACTGAACCTCAACACTCTAGATATGTGTGGTGCCCGAATTTCTCGAATGAGCATGTTTCATGTACAAAACAGAGATTTCTTGTAATTACCATATGAGGTAGTTTCATTTCAGTGACATAGTTAGAATTATGAAACTAACAAAAGATTGATGCAGGTTCAATTGAATAAGCTTACTTTAAATAATAAACATATCTTGCAGCAAATAAGCTGGTCCCACAATATGATGAAACATGCAAAGAATTGATACAGATTCAATTGAATAAGGCATATATCCTTTCTGGAAAATTTCTATTCATATGCCACATGTGAGTTTTTCTAATTCAACAACCCCTTCAATATGAACACCTAATCCACAATCAATAGCATGGATGTTGCACTAATTCATAGTTATTATACTCCATTGCAGTATTTAAAGATACTGATCACATTAAATTTATCACTGAATTCAAGCAAAACAAGTAGTATAATGAAAATTGAATTTGAATTGCAATAATGCAAACTCACCCTCGAGCACGGATCCAAACACCATGTTCTTGCTATCGAGTTGCGGACAGAGGTTTGTGATAATTAGGGCTGAGCTTCAAATCATCATCATCGTCATTTTCTGCCAAGCAAAAGGAAACAACACCGGGCCTTGAGTGCTCCACTCTCCTCGGAGGCAGATAGACGACGCCAATGCTCCCAATCTCTTTATGCATAGAGAAGGAGGCTATCCTAGTCCTTGCAATCTGCTATGCAACAAACTCGTGAAGCAGAATCCACTTCTTCTCTGCATCCTCTTCCTTGTAATCCTTCTCCCTGTACTCCTTTCAAAATATTCGATCCAAAATGTTTATCGGCTGCGAAGATGGGGGTAGAACCCTAAGGACCACTCACTCGGTCGTTCGCAGCTGCCACCATTGCACATCGACTGAAAGGCAGAGTGAAATTAAGATTTAGGGGTAGAATTGAGGAAATCCGTTGATGTTTAAGAGTGAGAGAGAGAAATTTTGAGCTAGAGGAGAGAGATGCGGGTGGTGCTGAATACATCACATGGGCATGAGGCAGAAATAAGAAGACTGTTCTATTTTAGTCTTTGCCAATTTTTAATCAATGTTTAATTTAAATTAATATATCAATTAATATTTATATATTATAATTTAATTTATATAAATTTAAGTAAATATGAGATATATTTTTGGCATGTTTAATTAATTTTTAATCAATGTTTAATTTAAATTAAAGTGGCAATCAATGTTCATATATTATAATTTAATTTAATATATTAATAATGTATTTTATTATTTAAATTTTATCTTTTTATTTATTTAATTTAACCATATAAATTTAATTAATTTTTAATCAATATATACTTAATTTTAATTAATATATCAATTTTATTTTTATTAGGATCGTTTCTATAAATATTTGCTTTCAATCACGGTCGTTCATTCATTAATTTTTTTTATATAAATCTTTTCATTAACTAATTTAATTCTTACTCTTTTTCTCTCTTTTTGTTTTTTGCTTTTTTTTTTCTTCTAATGTTTCTTCTTTTTCTTCTCTCTTTTAGATTCTACTTTTATATTATTTATAATCTACTCTAATCTTAATCTTATATGCATGTTCAATAATTCTCCTTAAAGTATCATTATACTTTTTAATTTTTAGTTATTTTATTTTTTTCTCTTCATTTTTGTGTGTTTTAAATAATTCTAAAAACTCTATTTTTATAAATATATAAAATTATACTCCGTATTATCTTCTTTTTACTTTTATTTGATATTATTTTTAGATTCAATCATTCTCATATTTGATCTTAATTTATAGGTCCAATCATTCTCATTTGAGGTACCATTCTTATTTATTTTTTGTCTATCTTTTTTTTCTTAATTTTTGTGTTTGCTTTATAATAATTTTATAAACACTATTTTTATATATTTAATATTCTATCTTTTGTTCTTACTTTTATTCTTATTTTCAGGTTCAAATATTACCATTTGAGGCATCATTCTTTTCTTTACGTTTAACTTATAATTTATGTTTTTTTTATTTTCTTTATATTCCATAAATTCTATTTTTAAAGTTTTTTTATTTTATTTTATTGTTCTTATTTTTATTTGATCTTATTTGAATTTTCGATAAAAAAAGGTCATCAGTATACGTATCTTATATGCATATTCAATCATTATCCTTAAAGGTATCATTATACTTTTTAATTTTTTGTTATCTATTTTCTCTCTCTTCAATTTTTTTGTTTGTTTTTTAATAATTCTATAAACCACATTTGTATAATTTAATTTATTTTATCTTCTTTTATACTTTTATTTAATGTTCTTTTTAGTTATATCATTCTCATATTTTATCTTATTTGTAGGTAAAATCATTCTCATTTGAGGTATCATTTTATTATTATTTTTTTATTTTTCTATATTCATTACCTAATCAAATTCTTAGTCTCACCCTCTTTTTGTTTTTTATTTTTTTGTTTTCTAATGCTTTTTCTTTTTCTTCTCTTTTACGGATTCTATTTTTATATTATTTTTAATCTACTCTAATTTGTATCGTCTTTTATACTTTTATTTTATTTAATTATATGCATGTCAATCATTCTCCTTTGAGGTATCATTATACTTTTTAATTTTTTGTTATCTTATTTTTTTCTTCTTTTATACTTTTTAATTTTTTAACTTTAGAAATTTTAGAGTTAGAAAATTTAAAGCACATGTCAACTATTTTTTATTATTTATTTAATCTTTAAGATTATTGTATGAAATCTATTTTCGAAGCATTGTAATTTATTCTAAGTTTTCATTTAATTTTTTTTATTAGGATAATACATATATATATATATATTCTTTTAATTTAATCTTTAGGATTAATTTATGAAATTTATTTTTAAGTTTTGTAATTTATTTTAATTGTTCATTCAATTTTATTTTTATTAATATTGTGTCTATTATTTTAATATTTTTAATTTATTATATTAAATAATATTTTTTATTTTATTTTTTTCATATGTTATTTAATTAGAAAAATATATATATTTTAGTAAACTATTTCTTTACTTTAAATCAAAATAATAATTGAGTTTTATAGAGAAATTAAATCTACTTTTTAAAAGATAAATATATCAATTAAAATAAAATAATTTTAATATATTTAATTATACAAAGTTAATATTTATCTTAAATTCCGAATCAAATCAATCAATGAAATTATCTATAAATAAATAATGTACTTACCTATTATATAAACTGATTATGATATATGTTTTCATTATATCAATTTAAACCAATTTAAATATTATTTGATACAATTAATTAGATAGTATTTCAACTTTATTTTAATAAATAATAAAAATATTAATTAATGTCTTAATAATTAATATAGTTAAATATTATACATGATTTAAGTTGTATTTACATATTAAATGTACTTAGATCATATTTGTGCATTGTTACGTACACTAAGTTTTTCCAAATTACAATCTAAATATTTTTAAGATATATGCGGATGTTTTCAAATATTTAACAATTATTAATTGTATACTATAGTTCAATATCTTTGAATTTTGTAATATTTTATTAATTGTATAGTATAGTTCAATATCTTTGAATTTTGTAATATACTCCATCCGTCCCACTTTAAGAGGACCATTTTTTCATTTTGGTCGTCCCACCCAAAGAGTCTCATTTCCTTTTTTACACTCATGGGACCCACACATTCCCTCTAGTACAATTAAAATATGGGACCTACACTCTCACTAATACAACTACCCACTACACATTAAATAATAATACTCCTTAATCTACGTGCAAAAAAGCAAATGATCCTCTTACACCGGGACGGAGGGAGTATCATGTTTCAAATATTAAGTGTAATTTTTTCAACAATATTTTAACAATTGAAGTTAATGGAAGGATTCTTATTTAACAGGATAGACACAAAATCATAAGATGTTTTCAATTGTATAAATCATCTACTGACAAAAAAAAAAAAATCAGTTACTAAATTTAGAGAATTTTTTCAAGGGCCTTGAACACTGTCACTTGTATGGAATTTATAACTATTATTAACCACTAGATTCATAAAATGAGCAATGAAACTAAACAAAATGGTGAACATCTACTGAAGCTATTGTTTTAGTTCTAATGTTGAGTGTCAAACAGATCTTCGATGGCAGTCATAATTTTTTTGGCAAATCTAAAAAAATTGGTTCATGCCCCATTAAATTATATTACTACAACTACACAATACACTAAAAATAATAATACTACCTCTGTCCCATCCTAATGGTTACATTTGCTTCTTGCACGGTGGTTAAGGAATAAGGAATAGTCCCTCCATTTATATTAATGGGTAGTGGATTTGAATGCTGCTTGTTTCACTACAAGAAATTCGGGTTTTACCCACTCATCATATGGTTACATTTGTTTCTCATCATATGGTTACATTTGCTTCTTCCACAGTGATTAAGGAATATTCCCTCCATTTATATTAGTGGTTGCTTCTTGCATGGTGATTAAGGAATACTCCCTCCATTTATATTATTGGGTAATAGATTTGCATGCTGCTTGTTTCACTACAAGAAATTCGGGTTTTACCCACTCATCATATGATTATATTTGCTTCTTCTACTGTGATTAAGGAATACTCCCTCCATTTATATTAATGGGTAGTGGATTTGCATGCTGCTTGTTTCACTACAAGAAATTTGGGTTTTACCCACTCATCATATGTGTGGGCATTGCACAATCTTTAACTTGCAGTGCACAATCTTTAACTTTTATCCACACATGTATGTGAAGGAAAATATTTATTTTATGTGTGAAGAGAATATAAAAAATACTCCATCCGTCCCAGGCTAAGAGGGTCATTTTATCATTTTGGCCGTCCCACCTAAAGAGTCCCATTTTCTTTTTTGGACACATGAGACCCACCCACACCCACTAATACAATTAAAACATGGGCCCCACACACACTAATACAACTACCCACTACACATTAAATAATAATACTCCTTAATCCACGTGCCCAAAAGCAAATGAGACTCTTAATCTGGGACGGAGGGAGTATTTATTTTGATTTGTGGTTGGTCATTTATTCAATCTTTAACTTGCATTGCACAATCTTTAACTTTTATCCATACATATATGTGAAGGGAAATATTTATTTTATGTGTGAAGAGAATATAAAAAATATTTATTTTGATTTGTGGTTGGTCTACACATTAAATAATAATACTCATTAATCCACGTGCCCATTTGTGGTTGGTCAAAATGAGACTCTTAACTTGGGACGTAGGGAGTATTTATTTTGATTTGTGGTTGGTCATTTATTCAATCTTTAACTTGCATTGCACAATCTTTCTTTTATCCACACATATATGTGAAGGGAAATATTTATTTTATGTGTGAAGAGAATTATAAAAAATATTTATTTTGATTTGTGGTTAGTCATTTATTCCTTTTTATGTGTGAAGAGAATTATAAAAAATATTTATTTTGATTTGTGGTTAGTCATTTATTCCTTGCAAGATTCGAACCTGTATCTACGAACGGGTGAAAGGAAGCTTTAGCCATTAAGCTATATATGTATTTCATTTAGTTCTTTGATAATTAGTATATGTATAGATAGGATATGTTTCCAAAATAAGCTATTTTATCTAAATATTATTATATTCTAATAATACTTTATTAGTAATATAGTTTTTAATTTGTATTTTCTATTAATTAATTATTTTTATCAAACAAACTATCATATCATCATATGTGATTTTTTTAGCCACACATAAATTTTATGTATAGCTAAATAATATATTATTAGTCACATAATTATAATATTTATACTCATGTGTGAGAATTCTTAATAAAAAATAATACTAAAATTAAAATGTTATTATTGATTTTTAGTGACACGTTTTAAATGTCACAATTAAGTATTTTAAATTTGGTACATTACCCACACATAAAAATATTACTCCCTCCGTCCCATTTCAATGTTTACGTTTGCTTTTTATACGTTGATTAAGAAGTATTATATTTTAATAGATAGTGGGTGGAAAAATATAATATTTAATGTAAAGTGGGTAGGTGTATTAGTGTTTGATGATATATTAATTATTTTAGGTGAGTTCCATATTCCAAAAAGGAGAACGTAAACATTGAAATGTAACACGCAAAATAGAAACGTAAACATTGAAACCGGACGGAGGGAGTATGTGTAACAATTTAGTCACACATTTCATGTGTGGGAATTTTATATGTAGATATTGGTTAAATTTTTTGTAGTATTTGTCACGCCTCAGTATTTTAATAAATAGAAAGGGAGATTTATTCGCAATTCTTTGATAACATTAACCTTAATGTGGGCGTGAACAATTTAATGATATAATTAAATAATATAAATCATTAAAAATTATATAAAAAGATTTTTCGCAGCGCATTAATTAAAAAGCTTTCATGTAATGCATCCGCCCCGATACACTGTCTTGTTATATATGTAGCGTATGTTTATCGGTTGTTAAAATATGATAAATTATATTCAATACCCATCAGCATATTTTATCTATATAATAAACATAATTTAATAATGAGTAAACCAATCTCATGTCTCACAAGAGCAAACAGAGCGTGCGGCGAACAGCTCGTAACTCGACTCGTTAAGATCGTTCGTGTTCATTCGATTAATTAAATGAATACTTAACAAGACCCATTTTAAAGCTATTTATGTAAATGAACAGAGTTTGAGCATTGCATAACTCATTTGTTACAAACTTGTGAATAAGCTCGTTTAATGTTCATTTAGCGTGTTCATTATATATATATATATATATATATATATATATATATATATATAATTTCTTATTATTCTTTATAATATAAATATAATATTAAAAATATAGAAAGCATTTATATATTTCACAAGTGGGCTGGCCCACTTGGCCACCGGGCTCCTCACACAAGTGAGTGACCCGGGTTCGATTCCCATTGGGAACGAATAGAAGTGTGAGTTATAAGGAGGCTTGGGAGAATAAGGGTGTATAGAGACTTGATGTACTAACTATATTAACAACTAACTTTGTCCGATAAAAAAAATTATTAGTTGGTGAATATTTTGTTATTTTAGGATTGTGGTGTGTTTGTTTATTATGTTCATGAAATTATACAGGTATTTATGAACACATTATCAAACATGTTCACGAATAAACATGCTCAAGATTATGTCCGTGAAATCGAGCTTGAACTCGAATAAGGTTTTAAAATTTTAAACAAGCCCGAGCTCGAGCTTATTTTTCCCTCTTAACAAACGGGACTCAAATTTCGTAAAGTTAGGCTCTTTTATATAAAACCTTATAAAATTCCTCGAAGTTTAAAGATAGTCCGCACACACTTTTTTACCACATCCACCCACATTCACAAAATTTTAATTGGAATTATCCAAAATACCCCTAACAACTATAATTATTCATACACCCACACCCCATGATGCCACTGAGATTGGTAATGAGCATCGCCTACCATCTATGGCTGTGGCAAAAGCTTCGAACCCATCCATTCCACACCGTCTTGGAATCAACTCTGGCGCCTCATCAAGGACAACGATAAGAAGAGCATCCTGGCCATCTAAACTCTTTGCATCACTGTCCTGGCCATTCAACAAGTAAATCTTCTTATTAGTAGTCTCTAGCACAGTAAATAATCAATCATAACACACCAAATTGTCAATTTTAGTGCTAAATAAAAAGAAAGAAAAACATTCAAAAGTCCACACATTGAATGCAAAAAAAAAAGAAAAAAAAAAACGGAGAAACATGGTATGTAACCTCGAAATACAGAGGATGATCCAACCTCTCCAATTCTTTGAGAACTGAAAGCCAATCAGCCCTTCGAGGCCAAATTACGAGAAACGCCACCGTTTTCAGTGGAAAAGCAAAGAATCTGTTTCAACAATTTCGACTTCTCCCTCTCTTTGATAACAATCCAACCACCCGCTGAAATTTCGGCATCTCCCTCTCTTCTCCCTCAGGAGTGGTCTAAAGACTGTCAACCAATACCGATCGATTTTTTTTTATCTACTGTCAACCACAATCCGTCGAACGCCATCAAAAGAAGTCGACCACTGGTGGTCGAAAATTGCATAGAAAATCGGTATACCAGTTCTCGATTTGCGAAATGCAAATTCAAATTAATGACTGTCGACGAAGTTAATGTGCACACATGCCATCCTAACAGTACAAATCATCACCAAAAACAACACCCACAAAGTAATTTACACAATCCTACCTAAAATTTAACATCAGAATGGAATACCCATGAAGTTTATTAAAAAAACCTAAGAAATTTTTATCTAAAAATTGGGAGAAATGGCCACATACATCCGCTTGATTTTTATCTAAGTTTATTCTTTAGTTCGTTCTTTCTTTCTTGTTTTCTTTCCTCTCTTTTTTGATGTGGGTGCATAAAGTATTTTTAATTTATTTTTAATTCTTAAAAAATACTCTACCTTATTGAGTATTTTTAAATCTATCATAACCTTTTATTTTTATCAATTCAATATACAAATTATTTAATATTTTCAATTCTTTTACAATATTTTATTTTTATCAATTCAATACGCAAATTATTTAATATTTTCAATTCTATCACTTTTATTTTTGGAATTTAATACATCACTTTATTTTCAATTTAATTTATTATTATTATTATACGTGTAATTAAAGTTATTTGAATTTAATATTTTTTACATCAAATGGTACATTTTATTATTATTCAGAATTTTGTTTCTTCGTACCACTTTACTTAAAAATTTTATAATAAAGGTGTATATATATGAATTTATAAAATGGATGAAATAAAAATTTTGAAGTTAATATGGGAGTAATAATTCAAAATTTACTTCATCGTGGAGTATCTTTTTTCGTAAGGATATATATAAATTTAAAAACAGTAAAACTATCATTTTTTAAATTTAATTATTATTAATTTTTTTAAATAAATCCATAAATAATAATAAAAATAATAATTGAATTGAAAATATAAAATAAGTTGTTTATCAAACTGAAAAATAAAATTTGTGATATTATTAAAAATATTAAATAGTTCACGTATTGAATTGACAAAAATAAAAGATCGTAATAGAATTAAAAATATTAAATAGTTCGTGTACTGAATTAGCAAAAATAAAAAAAAACATGATAGATTTAAAAATCCGCAAATGAATTTCTTAGAAATTAACCCTTTAATTTATTTCCTCCTCTTGAGTATGTGTATAAAGTAGTTTTTATTTAAAATCCAAAGTATATAAATGTAAAAATAGGGAGGGTGTATACATTAAGTGTATTGAGTAACAGGTGTACCAGGCCGTGGGCTTAAAGACTACATAAAATAGAAAAAGAAAAAGGTTCTAGCCCACAAAATCTATTACTACTATAAAGGGGGAGTTGGGTATCACTGGTTGCCCAACAATCTCCTTCCACGTCCCATTAATTCCTTCCATATGTCTCCCTGCCCTGCCGTTCTTATTTTTCCGCCCGCGGCTGCTTTGAGGACTAATTGATTTCCCTCTTTAAAATCTTTCTGTTTGGTATTTTCCTCTTCGTGGAAAAGCTTTTTACAGAAGTTTTGCCTTCTTATTTCACACTCATCCTCTCTCCGCCCGCGGCTTCTTCCGAGGTGATCTCTTTTTAACATTTTGTGTTTCTTTCTTTTCTTTCTGCTCGGTGATTTCATGGCTTTTCATATTATTTTTGCTCTATTTGCTTGGACACTCCTACTCACCAGGTGTTTGAGAAATTGCATGTATTAGCATTCGTGAATTCATATCTGCTTCTTGGAACTTCACCTAGATCGTGCTTTATGGCCAAGCTAAGATGGTCATGTTAAATTTTCAGATTCCACTTAGTAATTCAGCTTTTTTAATAGGCTTCTACATGGGGTGTTCTGAAAGTGATGATACTGAATTTATGAGACTTCGATACTATTTTGAGTAAAATATTTTTGGAATTAGAGAAATGATGTCATTGCCAGTATTGTGAATTACAAAGGATTTGTCATGCCGATGGTTTTTTCTTATCAATTAAAAACACCAAAGCAGTATCTTTGCTTAATGACAATTGCTGGGAATATGTATGATTGGTGAACTTTATTTTGCAACCATCAACTCGTGTTCGTTGTAAACTTAACTTTATTTTGTTTTCCTCATCCATGGACCATTCTGATTTTTTTTCTTGTGGACCTCAAGTCTTGCAGTGATGGAAATATATATATTTTCAGCTCTAAATATTAGTCTATGTGTATTGGTTCTTTGTTCTTTGCCTGCGTTCCATTACATATATTAATCTTAATTAATGAAATATGGGAATTTAGCGTGCCAAGTGCGATGCAGGATGCTATCTATTTTTCAGCTTATTGAGGTGTGCCCTTCTATCGCTTTCATGCTTATTTTTGATTCTTTGGTCTGTGATCTTTTCATTTGGTTCATTTAATAAATCTGCTGTTATCTGCATATCAGTATATGCTTGATATTTTTTGCTTAATTGCTCACTTTATTACATGGAGCTAAATAAGCCAACGGAATAATACTAATATGCAGACATTGTTCTGAAATTCATGTACTATAAGGCTTCTTTCAAACACCCTTCTTCCATGTCTTAAGGGCTGCCGTAGGTCTGATTCATAAACTTCTAATTTCTTGCCACTATGATTTGCCATTTTCCCACTCGCTCCGCTCCCTCAAATTAATTCTCTAAAATATTATCCCTCCCACGAACTTCACGGCATATTTTACTTTTAAAAATTTTAGATCTTCTAAACATTAAATGACACTTACATGTTATATGTTGTTTTTGCTTTCTTCTATTTCCTTATCCCTCGCTTATATTCTTATGCGTTAGCTTTCCACAGGATCTCTAACTGTACGCCACGTTCTTTTAGCCTTCACACATTAGCTCACAACTTCTACGTGTATGTGTATACCTGTCGCGCTACAACATCCTTTTATTAACCAGTTCCTTACCCAAAAGCTGCATTTTTGTGCATTCCAAAAACCTTCTGCACTTATTATTATTATTATTCATCTGTTGCCTTCACTTTGCTTTGTGCGCTACTATTATTCATCTATTGTCTTCACTTTGCTTTGTGTACACGCCAATTAAGAATTAGTTAGCTTCTCGGCTCTCGCGTAACCTTACCCACCCTGACTTATTGCACATAAAAAGATACTTCATACTTACTAACCCACCTTAACAACCTTTAAATGATAATCAGAGTAAATTATTACGCCGTACAACAATACGTCTGGGCTAATACCTCAAGAATTGAGGTGTTGCCTCACTAGTTTATTTATAAAGGACGAGTTTCTCTCATGTGGGCTGGTATGTAGCCGGTTGCCCACCCCAATACCCACCACACGTTCACACACTAGCCATAGCAATTGCCAAGAACACGATTTCTCCATTTTCAAATAGTATAACTGTATAACGCAGTCCGAGCTCCCTCAACCGACATCGATTGTAGGTATGGATACCAAACAACCTTGTTCCACTTTGCTTATAAACACATCTGCATAAAATTTTTAACTTCTCCTGGGGATGAAATTAAAACCTGACACGCCTTCTGCAGAAAATCGCCTTCCCGCGCTTTCCAGCATCCTTATTGTTGCAGGTATTCGCTCTCTTTAGGAATCCCATTTTCCCCTTTTGGGTGGGGGTGGTCCAGCATTTTTACTGCCTTTACTTTATCCTTCGTTGTTGGTTGTGAAAATATGCTTGCACTTAATTTAGGTTCTAGATTTGGTTTGATAATGGGTAGGTTTTCTATATTCCTTAGATGTTCTGCCTTCATATTTAGAACTCAAATATTAATAATTGCTGAAGTTTACAAAGTTATTGCTCCTTAAATGCTCGATAAATATCCTTAGAGAATTACACTGGCTGACTGGATGTGTTATTCTCTTGTACAGTGCTCCTTCCCCTTGACTCAGTGATCTCTTTCCAAACGTTCCTTTAAGTAGTCATTGTTTTTCTTGTAGATTTTTTACTCTATTTTCTTAGGCACTCCCGCCCACCAGGTGTATGAGAAATTGTCCAATAGACATGTAGTCCTTGTAATCATTTTCTGTTTGTGTTTTCCTGCTGTTTCCGCCCCTCTTCCTACTCATATATGTCTTGTATTAGGGAAGATAGGTAAATATAACTTTATAGGAACATTTACAGTATTCTAATTAATCTGTATAGCTACCAAAGATAAACTGTAACCCTTCATTGCTCCGTGTGTCATTGTCATCTTAGTCAGAGACTCAAGGGCACTAAGACAATTGTTAGGATCATCTTTTTGCGACATGGTTGTATAATCAAGGTCAGATGAACCTGATTTGTGCGACATTAGTCATGTGATTTTAATTAGTTAAAATTGCAATTGAATTAGAATCAGAGTTCTATTATAAGCACGTGAAGAGAATGAACAAGAAAACCCAGATGAAAGGTTCCAACTTTGATAATATAGGCAAAGGGTAAAGTGTACGCAGAAGCGTTTAACGTATGATTTAAAGAAAGATATGTCCTTTGTATATTGACTACCAATATCTTAGTGATACTGCAATTTCTTTGAACTATTAGTACTAAATATTATCATAGTTGTGAATAACACGAAGGGTATTTACTTATTAGTAAACACCTTTCATAAATCTTATGTCTTCAATTTTCTGCTTCACCATATCTCTCAGTAGCTCCATACAATAAAATAGCCCAGTACAAATGTTACGGAGAACATGTATATATGCTTATTTAAATAACCTAAATTATAATAATGAATAAGGTTCTTTCTTAGGTCAAGAGACTTCCTTTCAATATTAATTTACTTCCTAATATATTAAATTTTGGGAATGCAACTTTAAGAAGACTCATGAAATCTAATGATCTTAAACTCATGGTTATAGCCTATAGATAAAAGAAGAAAATTGGATTTTTTCTGTGTCAGTTTTTTCCACCACTTCTTCTATGCTTCAATCTTATGTTGATTAGGGCTTAAATATTTCCTTCTCTTCCCTTCTGCACCTGTAAATCTTCAACCACTCCACGAGGTATTCTTTTATGTTATGCTAAAATTCTAATGGAGAAGATTATAATGAAGGTTCTCAAAGGTATCCATTTCAAAGCCGACTTCATTCCCTAAGTAGCGGTTTATTTCTTATGTATTTTACTAATGAATTATACCGTTGTTAAACTTTCAAATCATTTATTTTTTTAGTTGATTTTGTCGCACAATGCTTTTTAACCTTTTATATGAGGTAATAGTTAATTGAAAGAAGTGCAGAGGTTGATTTTTAGTATATTTTTCTAAAGAAATTCATAGCGTATTCCGAGGAATTCTAATGGTATAGAACCTACTTATATGCTCTTTATTTAATTAAGAAGATGAAACTGCATGTATTAAAATTATAAACATCTAAATTATGAAAGAGCAAGAACACTCATTTTTAGCTCATAGGGATTAAGAGCCAGAACACTCACTCTTCATAAAAGAAAAGGAAACAGCAGTCTTTGTTCAGTGGAGTGAGTGATATTAATGTACACACACTTAGTATAGAAAAATGTTCATGAAAAAACTGTTTTCAGCTCTCAATGTATTTGCTTCTGCTTAAGTAGGATTGTGTATTGAATTTCAAGGATTGATTTGTTAAGTCTGACTTCGTTGCTTTGTCCATCCGTGTTTTGGGTTTCCTATCCTTGTGATGATCATTATTTCTGTTTTCTTTTAAATCAATATCTTAACTTTGCTTAGTTATCCCAATACAGGTCTTACTTTACTGTTTCCTTTATTAGAATATTCCAATAATTAGACATTCTTCTGGGTTGCAAGAAATTTAATAATGCATTTTAGAAGTTGTGGTTAATGTGATATACTATATATTCATGGACTTGCTCACATCCCACTGCCTCTATATTCTATACTCCGCTTAATATTATAGCCCTGAATCCTTCCTGGTTTTCAAGAACATCTCACTTTTAAAATGTTTCCTTGCTTTTCCTTTTAAACTGACCATTTTTCCTCTCTATCTTCACATAGTTTGTTTATTTATATCTTCAAAACACACTGACCCCTCATTGATTTTTGGCAATGTTCATTTTGAGTTTATTCCCTTAAATAATGAATGGTTCTGAATATAATATAAATAAAACGCGATGGGAGAATTTTGGTTGAGAAAAAAGCCACAGGAAATTAATCAAATGATGCTAACTATTTGGTTTCAAGATTATGTGTGACGAGAATGAAAACGCAGGGACTTTTGTACAAATAAATTATATTTTCGTATTTAGCTCAAAATCTTGCTATAAAAAAATGCTTAAGAATATATTTTTTCGTCTACTCCAAATCTTGCCGTGAAAAATGTTTTTAAAAAAATATTATTTTCGACTGCAGAATGTACTGCTAATCATTGTTTTATAAATTGTGTACATGTTTAAAATACTATAACTTGCCTTGCTAACTCCTAACTCTTGTCATAATTTTGTACATGCTGAAATTATTATAATTCTTACGTTGCATCATAGAAATAAATAAAGGCATGCACCCATAGCTTAGTTACTTGTGTATAACACTATCATTAAAAGACACTTGATCAAAGAAATTACTTGTTACATTTAGCTCTATTTCATGAGTATTAATACGAAAGGTACTACTCTGCATCGGGTCATCACTTCACAAAGTGAGGTGGCCACATATACTAGTATATAAAAAAAAGGCCCAAGACCATAATTTATGAAAAATCCCATAAATAAAAGGAAGAATGGTACACCGGCCCAACTGTGTGCGGTGGTGGTACTGGTGGCGTGTCTCCTCCCTTGCAACTTCCTTTTGGTACCAAAAACCACTTCACCGGTGTCCAGCGTCTCCACCCCCACCCCCACCCCCACCCCCACCCCAAAACACCCCAAGGCTCAATACTTTCTCCGATTTCTTCACATCGCCATCAAAACCTGATTGCTACTGCACTCCTCAACCACCAACCACGCCTACGAATTTCACCTTATTGGTAATTTTTTAATTTCGTTTTTAGGTCATTTTTTAATGTCGGGTTGTTGGTATTGTTTCTCCTTGTGAATGTGAAGCGATTAAACAAGAGATCATAAGCATGGTGGATGTATCATAATTGGTAAGGTAGAAAGTTAATTTATCTTGTTAGATTAAACTCGTATACGAAATCAAGCTTTTTCTTTCTTTCTTCCTTACTATAATCTGAATGGAAAAATATATGCATGTATTTCATTTTCAATGTTGCCAAACTGAGTGTGGACTTTTTATTTTCTATTTTTAAATCGTCTGAATTCTCAGTTCGAATACATTTCCAGTAGTGAAAGAGGGGTTTATTTCAGCTAAAGTTTGGAGCTTGGCTCTACATTTTTATCTTTAAGTCAATTGCTTTTTAATTTTAACTGTTGAAACTTTTGCAGTGAAAATGCCCTCTCTCCAAACTGCGTTACCTCCTGAGCTTGCCAACAATTCCATCAGGGTTAGAATTTTCTTGGTTTTTATTTTTCTCGTTATTGAATGAATTGGTGATACAAATCCTAAAAGAGATAGTAACAAGTTTAAGGGGAAATAATATAATATGCCCTGAACCATTAGGGGTATCTCAGTTTCATATATCTGGATCGAATCATTTAATTACGAATATGAATAAATTGATGATTAAATTCCTCTTTAGGGTAATCGTATTACCATTTGTACAAGCAAACTAGCAAGGATTGTAATTAATCTCAGAGATTGAAGTTTTTTTCTTTTTCCTTTGATTTTATTAGGTGACACTCTTTGACTTGTGGTTTTCATCTGCAGCTTTATCGCGAATGCCTAAGGCGAGCTAAATACATTGGCCAAAAGGTACTTGTTGTGATATGCTTACGTGAAGATAATGAAAGTTAAATAATTCTTAGCTAGATTGAAAGAATGAATATAGTTTTTTATGTGCTGTATCGTTTTCACTGAATCTCCATTTTACTCATGGCAGAATTAACACATGCTAGAATTGCTATAAGCTTGTCTTATAAAAATGGGGGGTCTTTTTTGTTCTATAGTTGTCCAATGCTCTTTAATAAGAATGAATGACAACTAATACCTAACCGCATAGTATATGCATGTTTTATGTTACCCTATGAAATTATCAATCATATGTATGGCTGGGACATATATTGATTAATATGTATATCATCTGGCATTTCATGCTCAGAAGTGTTGATCGTAGATTCGTTGCTCTCAGTCATGGTCTCTTTGCTGGTTTTTAATGACAATATTGGTGTCTCACTGAGTACATAGTTTAATTTATGAGCATTGAAGGGATAAAATATACCATTGCAATAAATGTGCAGCTTACAAATATATCCTTCTGAGCAATATTGGTGTTTCAGTTTCACTTAAGTACATAGTTTAATTTATGAGCATTGAAGGGATAACAACATACCATTGCAATAAATGTGCAGCTTACAAAAATATCCTTCTGCAACTTTGTTACAATTTCTTGTTTGGGAGCAATGAGGTTTCTTGGCTGAAATTAATGTAGCTTCTATGATATGATTTCAATGCAGAAATACAATACAGAACTTCTCGTTAGTATGGTGAGAGAACAATTCAAAAAGCACATGCATGAGACAGATCCAGAAAAAATTCAGAAGCTGAAGGACGAGTGAGTTTCAAATTTCCTTTGGTTTTGCGAAATTATCAGTAATGAGTGTGGCGTTTCTACCCTCCAATATCAATGCTGATACGTTTTTGGTAATGTGACAGCGCGGCCAGAGGATTGATCAATCACATGCTATATGAGTCAGAGAACTTGTCCGGGCGAAAATTCACAAAAACCACTTGATCAATTCAATACGGAGTTTCACCAATGTCAATCCTTTTATGATTATTATACTCCTTTGTTTTTATGATGAAATAATGCATTTTCTTTAGAGGGCTGAGGATAGTTGCACTTTCACACATTCACAGGCTTCTCATGTGTGTTTTTTTGGGCATATTTTGTTTCCAATCTCCTATTGAACCACTTTTATGAATTAGTTATGATGTGAAATTTTGGGATTACAATCAAGAAATTCTTGTGTCTTGTATACTCTGCCAAATATGTGATGCCCGGTATTTGATTCTTCAGTCCAATTGAAATGTAGGTCTTTTATACTTAAGAAAATTTGCATTATGTTGTGGGCTTTGTGGGCTTGAGAGAAGCAGTTTGTACACACAGAGAAGAGGAATAAGTCTTTCTAAATTATCAATCTTAAAAGGCAAATTTGTGAGGTGGATACTCTTATATTTAAGGTTTAAATTTTATCCTTAGAATTTAATGTTTATATGTATGGTACAATTATACAATTATAATTTTACATTTATGGTTCATGTAATGTTTTACTTGTTCATTTTATTCTCAATCTATGAAACCAACAACCTTGTGAATTTGTGGTAGACAATTTAGTACTACTTTTAAAGGTATAGTTATAATTTTACTTGTGATTCATGAGATATTATAAATTGTGGTATATGATTTATTTTACTCATAGAATCACGGTTTATTCTTAAAGTGTAATGTTAATTTTGTTGTATTTTTTTTTCAACTCATAATTAAAGTGGTTTTATACAATTAATACTCTTTAGAAATAAAATGTTTACAGCTTGAAGGATTTAGATGGACGCAACTTTTGAACTGGGGGATGCTTTCATTTTTATTTATTTTTCTTATTTTTTTCTTTTTAAGAGTTTGCACCTTGTTATTTCATACTCTAAAGTATAACCATTGTTGAAGACACGCACTTGTGTTAATTTATTTTTTAATTATTATTATTTTATGTATAATTATGTATGTTTGGTGTTTTCTGTAATGTTATGAGTTTTAACATAAATTAAAATTAGGAGTCTAAAGTGTATTCGGTGGACTGATACATCATAATAATTTAAATCGTTAAATCAAATTTTTATTTAATCTTAACCACTAAATAAAATAAAATAATAAAATATAAAGACAATAACTACCCATTGATGAGAGGATAATTCACGTATTTTGAGCTCTGATTTGTGTGAAAATTAATTACGATTTGGGCTTTTATCAAGGCGAATCGGGATGTTTATGAGAAATCCACGAATCAGATGCTACTGAGGCTATTAGAGCATATTTATACAGGAAAACAGGTCAGAAGTGCTCAGAATTGGAAAACACGAATTTTGAGACGTCGCTCGACCAGAAAAAAGGGCCGCTAAACCAAAACCGTTTGGTCGAGCGACGACAGAGATGGTCGAGCGGAGCACTGTACAGAGTTTCAGCGAGCAGGGAGGCCGCTCGACCGCCGCTCGACCTGAATCATCTTGGTCGAGAGGAAACACGCGAGTTTATTTTTGGTAATTCCGACCCTCCTGTGCGTGATTGATGTATTTTCCAAATAAAAAGTAAAGGTCCGTAAGGAGAGTCTACAAGTATAAAAAGAGATACATATCACATCAAAAAGAGAGTTAGATTCCACACTCATCCTAAACCGCATAAAAACCATAACTCCATCCTACAGAGCTGTAGAGAGAGATTCATGCAGCGAATCAAGTGAGAACCAAGTGAAGATTCAAGACGTAGCGAGAAGCGATGGCGCCCACACCTAGGGTACTTCGCAACTTAATCTTTTTTGTAATTTTCAAGACTATGGGTAAGATCTATCCAAACACCATGAACGTTCTCCGAAACGTTATGGGCTAGAACCATTTTAGTAGTTCTAGGGTTATGAAAATTTTCTAGTTAATTGAACTTCCGTGTGTATACTCCGTACAACACTACTTGTGGATTTATTTTATATAAGACTATGCATTTTTAATTCATACTCAGAGTTGTTTTGTGCATCATTAACTGTTATATAGAGTCTGAATATATATATTGGTTATTAATTGAGTGCGTTCACTGATGAACATGATTCCATGTTATGATTCTAAGTGAGGGGACTTCGAAGCTTCATCAGAACTATCTTATATAAATACTTATTAATTTAATTGAATTCGGGTTAGTAAGTAGAATAAAGAGGGTATTTTCATAGTACCTATAAAGGGAGATCATATTGGGTTAGAGTACTCAGTGCACGGGAAATAATTGATATAGATAGTACATAGAAAGGGGGTGAAGTTATATCTCTTGCTCCAAAGTTATTCACACGTGTTATATGCATGTCTACTTGTGTCTATAGAGTAGATTTGTATGACTTAGTGATGCGTCTATATTCCACAAGGCAGAGTCGGACATTGATATACAGAAGGGAGATTAATTAGTGAAACTGGATGACCCGAAGAGCTACCTATCTTCTTACTTGCTTAACTCTCGTTTATTCTCTATTGTCTCTATTTTATTTGTTATTTTATTATTCTGTTTACTAGATTAGTAACCATTCTACAATCAAATTGCCAAACAATAGTTTCTTTTAATTTAGATAATAATAAATTGATAAACATCCGTCCTTTGGGTTCGATATATAACTTGGTCGCTTATCTAACCTACAATCACATCTTTCATACTAGGGGATTATTGTGTATTGAGAAAATGCCCATCAAGTTTTGACACCGTTGCCGGGGATGGTTGTCCTTATCAATTTTATTGTTTTTATTTTGGTTGAAACTACACCGTACTTGTCTTTAATTTCTAACGCTTAATTTTTCTTAGGTGTATGCACACTTGGTCAAAGGGAGCACCATTAGTACCTTTTGATACGGAAATTGGAGCATCGTCAAGGAAGAAGAAAGCAAAGAAGATGAAGAACAAGAATGTGGAAGCAACATGACTCTTGATCGAGGAGTTGACATTGAAGTACTGAACTCGGAAATGATTGAAGCTTCTTTGCACGCAAAATTAATCCCCAAGTATTAAAGATATCAATTGCAGCTTAAGCAAGCGACCAAGTGAATATCGAACCCAAAGGACGACGTATTATCAATTTAATTATTATCTAAATTAATTAAGACAAGATGACATTAATGTTGAGATAGAATTATTAACTACTGAACAATTAAATTAAATAACAAATAAAATAAATTAAACACTAGAAGTATACGAAAGTGGATCAAGAGAGAGAATAAGTAGCTCTAGGATAATCCAGTTTTATTCATTAATTTCTCTACTGTGTGTTGATGTCCGACTCTGCCTTGTGGAATATGGACGCATCACTAAGCTATGCAAATCTACTCTATAGACACAAGTAAACATGCGTGTAACACGTGTGAATAACTTCGGAGCAAGAGATATAATTTCACCCCCTTTCTAGGTACTATCAATATCAATCATTTCCTCCTATGATTGATACTCTAACCCGATATGATCTCCCTTTATAGGTACTATAAAATTATTCTCTTTATCCTACTTAATAACCCGAATTCAATTTAATTAATAAGTATTCATATATGATAGTTCTAATGAAGCTTCAGAGTCCCCTCACTTAGAATCATAACATGGAATCTTGTTCAGCGGTGAATGCACTCAATCTACAACCAAGATATATATTTAGACTCTATATACCAATTGAAGATGCACAAAACGACCGTGAATATATATTAAGAAAGGACAATCAAATATAAAATAAATTCACAAGTAGTGTTGTACGGAGTTTACACACGAAAGTTCAATTAATTCATAAAAACCTTCACAACCCTAGTTCTACCAAAAAAGCTATAGCCCATGATGTTACGAAGAACAATCATGGGTGTTAGATAGATCTTACCCGGATGTCTGAAAAATTACAAGATAAATTAGAAAACGAAATAAACCCTAGATGTGGTGTCGTCGCGTCCTTTTCCATCTTGAATCCTCCTCTTGGTTCTCCTCTTGATTCCACAAACGAATCTTCAAAGTGATGTATGGATGGAGGAAAGGATGTGGATGATGGTTGGGGGGTGATCCCCCCTTGTGGGGTGTAGGATGGATTTGTGCCTCTCTCCAATCCAATATAACTCTATTCTCTATTGGATGATCTACACCCCCTTTTATACTTGTAAGCTCTCCTTATAGGCCTTGGATGAGCTTTTACTCGAGACATACGCCAAATTTGGTAAAAGAAACCCGAAACTACCCAAAATAGAACCAGCGACATTTTGTTAGACTTGACCTTCTTGGTCGAGCAAGGCCTCCAAGTCGAGCAACTGGTCGAGCAAGCTCTCTGTAAGTTTTTGGTCATTTTGCTCGAGTTTCCCTCTTCCGTTCGACCAAGACGATTCTGGTCGAACAGATCTCCTTTGGTCGAACAAGCTTGCGCAGTCTCACTGTTTAACGCATAACTTTCACATTCGACCTTTGATTTGAGTAATTCTTACACTCACGCGATTCTATATTCCTTGGCTTTCTATCTATATAAAGAACTCACAGAAACTCCAATATTTGAATATGTAACAAGTCATGAAAAGTGGAACATCTGTTCTGTGTGACACAGCTTGCGCGACGTCACCACTTTGATCATAACTTTCTCATTTGGAATCCGATTGGGGTGTTCTTTATGCCAAAACGACCCTCTCTTCTGTGACTTTTCAACTACGTATCACATTTCCAATTCAGAGCTCCATACAAACACAGAATAATTACACAAGTTGGACGTGTATTTTCAGAATCATTACACAAATTGCACATTTTGTCCAACTTGGCACTTTTGATCATTTTTCCACCTGAAACACAATAAAACACCTCAAGTATACCTTTTTATCTAATATATTGAATATAAGATCCTTGTGGTAATATATAACAACAATACTCATCAAAAAGGTGTTAGATTGGACACTAAAACACGCTTATTTTCACTCTCAACAAACCTCTAAACTTACCCATTGCTCGTCCCGAGGCAACAAAATAAAAATAAAGAGAAAGAGAGTAAGAAAATTAGCGGGGAAAAAAGGACTATGACTCATACCATATTCAAAATACAATTGTCCTCAACTTAGGTCATGCAACTTTTATTACATGTAATACTCAATTCATAGCATACAAGACAAGACAATCACCAACAATTCAAATGCTCTATCCACATGTTCTCACGGGAAGTATATATCACTCGCACTCAAGTGTAAAAGATGTACACTTATGGGTTAAGGTGTTTACGCTCAGATTCAATTCAAGTGCATGCGTAACCATAAGCTTGTCAAAAGTCTCAAACTCTCCACCACTATTATTATGATTCGATAATGGGATCAAAAAAGACTTTCATTAGGATGTAATGTTGGCTCTTTGGTAAGGGTAGGAAATATATGGATAAAGTAACTCAATTAATAAAGAATTAAAACTGGAGATCTTTTGTACTGCAGATTTTTACACTTCAAAGCTATACAACTTCATGCTCTTCTAATTTTCTTTTCTCTCCTTTCCTTCAAGCTCAACATTTTTTTCTTCTTTTTTTTTTCTCGAGGTACCAGTTTTGGGCACTACCCCTAATAAACTTATTTTTCAGCTCATATATTTTTCAGCTCATAATCACTTGTATAACTCCAAATATTTTATTCCTTCCAAACCCATGAAAATCAATTCACACACTTTGACAGCATTTAATTCTCCACTAAATATAGGAAATTAAGGCTCAAATAGGATATCTAAGTGGCTATCTTCATAGGTTACCAAAGAAATAAGACTTTTTGGCTCAAAAGGGCTAACTACGGATATAAAATTATTTGGTATGAAATTATTTGGCAAAGTGACTCATAAATTCAAAGATGGCCTTAAATCATCTCTCATCATCTAACACACATGTAGTTTCAAGTAAGACAAGAGGCATGTTCTAGAATACACACACAAGAACGATACTCACCAGAAAAGAAATATCATGTGATTCTGTACATGATCAACGAGGCTCAAAATCTCACATGGATTTATAGCAAATAACAGAGCACTTTTCATGGTAAGCAATATATCACAAGTACACATAGAACTTCATATCATAATATAATTCAAGTACAATTCCTTCATCAATTTCAAAAGCATATGAATTTCAAGCACGATTTAAACATATAAGCTCATGTAGATCACCAAAAATATAAACTCAATCCTTCCACTCCTATGAATTAAAATCACACATAAAAATTAGAAAAAGGAAATGAGGGCACCTGATTTTTCTTCAACGTATGCATGAGCTCCTCTAGTTGTTCAACTCGATCATCTTGCCACTCTTCTACCTTTTTCTATCATCAAAGCTCAAACAAACTCATCATCACAAGATTCATCAATAATAAAATAGGAGAACTAGACGAAAGAATCAATTGACTATCATATCGACTCCACACACTAGACACACCACTGAACACTAGGTAAATTGCAAAAAATCGACACATCAAAACCGATTAAAGTTTCAACATACCGCAAAAAATCAATTCCCCTAGCAAACATTACGAAGAAAAGATTATGCTCTTGGTGCTTCAATGAGGTAAGAACATCACACCCCCTCAAACTTAGTAAAAACGTAAGTCGAAACTAAGTTTGCAACGAGATATAATTGCTGATTAGTAAGCATCTTAAATATAAAAATTTCTTACTCACACGAAAGAAATAAAGCAATAAGATGGAAGGGCAAGCACCCAACAGGCGCTCATGTTTAACGTCGGAGAGTCACGACGGTACTTATCCTTTTAAACTACTGGATTAGAGGAGGTCTTCTCGCATTCTCACCTTCAAGTACTTTCTTTCCCTCTTCTTGTCTACACTCAATACCTCATATTTCTTAGTCACAAGTATATGATCCTTGGAATTACCTACCTCCCATGGCTGTCTAGACATTTCCTTGTCAATCTTCCAATCAAATTCAGAATCATCTGTCCTATTAAAATCAAGATTAAACAAGTTAGAAATCACATCTATGCTCTTGCACGATTGAGTCTCCATGGGTATCTTCATTGCATGATCAAGCGAGAAAACCACATCTTCATTATCCCTCTGCAGTCTAAGCTTCTCGTCTCTCAACCTCTTTACTCTTTCCCACTTCTTTTCTACTATAAGCTCATTATTATGCTCTTGGGATGGCTCTGGAGTATTTTGATCAACAGGCATCGCATTCGATATCGAATCGGGTACTGAACTGTGTTGCTCGACTTCTGCTCGACCAAAAGGGACTGATCGAGCAGATTGAGTTTGGTCGAACAACTTGGCTGATTGCGTACTCTGTTCCTTGAAGTGTTGCTCGACCTCCGTTCGACCAAGGTGGTCTGGTCGAATGGAAGAGTGCAAGTCGAACGGCGCACCTGAAAACAGAGCATCATAATTTTATTTTTCCGAAGTTTACTTGACCTCCATTCGACTTGGGTAGCATGGTCGAACGGAAGACATTTGATCGAGTAAACTGCCTTGTCGCGAGCTTCCAATATCATTGCGTTGCTCGACCTTTGTTCGACCATCAGGTCTGGTCGAACAGACTTAGCTTCGTCGAGCAACTTCACTGTTTCTTTCTTTTCCACTCGCCGGCATCATCAGACCTTCGTACTGCATCCCGGACCTCAATGTGATGATATTATTCTCCCACGTTTGTGTCAATTGATTCACATTTGCGGCCATCTGCCCTATGATCGAAGTAAGGTCCTTCAACTGCTTTGATAAATTTGCATGCTTAGCATTCATAGTAGCCTCGATGCGGTCAACCCTTGCATCATTCTCAGCCATGTATCGATTAAAGATATCTTCAACACTTTTCACTTCTTGCTGCTGCATACTAGGCCCCCTTTGTGTCAACTCTGTAATCTGCCTTTGCTGGGATTCTAGTAGCTTGTTGATGTTAGCTAAACTAGAGACGATCTCATCATCCCTATTCGGCTTCACCGTTTGATGTTCAACCTGTGCTACCATACGAAGTACATATGATCCTCTTACTCTTTCCATAGGCCAGTCACGTGAATTCATAAAGATGTCTTCAAACAACTTTTCTGCTTCAAGCACTACAACATAAGTGACATTAAGTAACAAGTTAGAGTAACACTTTTATTATAATTAACACAAATTGGTAACACCTTCAAAGTTATTATAATATGTAACACATTTGTAACACTTTTTGTACTGGTAACATAAACAAGTAACACTTTTCGAATATGTAACACCTACATATAACGCTTTTAAATAAGTTACACTTCTCATGTAACACTTATACATAAGTAACACAATTATATAACCTTTTTTTTATAGGTAACAATTGTATATAACACTTTTACACTTCTCACACAATATGAAATATTTATATATTTTACACTTTAATATAGTTTTATTTACAAAATATATAAATTATTATGTTATATTATATTTAAATAAATAATATGGGTAAAAAATATTTTTATACTCCATGTAGTATTTTTATTTGTAAAAAATATACATTTTTTATTTTTTTTATTTGAAATAAACTTTATATTGTATTTAAAAAATAAGTATATATGCAAAATTACAGAGAAGATAAATTATTTTTAAAAGTCCATTTCCAATTTTACTTATTTTGGGTGGCTACTTAACAGAGAATCGTTCTGTTATAATTTCGCAGTTTCTCAATAAATTATTTATTTATTCTCTGAAAAGTTTTGTAAATTAAATAACTAATAAATTATAATTAACAACGATGTATTATTCTATGTATTATACATGCCCTCAAATTTGAAAGCAATTTTCTCACGCAAGACGCAACATCTAATTTAAATAACTAATTAATCAATTTTAAAAATAGAAAAATTAATAATTATATTCAAATGACTTTAGTGGAATATAAAAAATAGAAGAAGCTAGCAGGAGCAGAATGACCAAAAAAATTCCATTATTAGAACTAGGTAGCTGTCAAAAGTGCTTCCTCGAAAAAAGACAAGTAGATTCATCAATCATAGGTGCAAAAGTGTGAGGTATCTAAAATCTAATTCCTTAATAGAAACTAAGGCTAAATCCTACCTTTTACAATCAACTAAATAATTTTTTAATGATAAAAATTATAACCTAGCATCTGCAAAGTTACAACCAGAATAGTAAAATGAATGACATAAAACAAACATAACAAATGTCGTATCAAGACTTGAAGTGGTGCTTCCTGTGAGGTGGATGCAATACACCTTGGAGCAGCAGTTCTTGTCCAGGATCAGTAGAGAGAATGATTTCAAAAGTGCTTGCTAAGAGTAGAAGCTGACAATGGATCTCATAACTAGCTTCAGCAACAAACCTGATTAACTAGAGAACATCAAAATTACAACCATAAAAATCAACAAAATGATAAGGCTTGGAAACGAGCATTCAAATTCTGGGGCCTAGCGTAGCACCCAACTGCAATTATGCAAAAAAAGCTCATCAGAGCACAACAAACACAATATCCAGATCAAAGGAGGCTGGGATATTTTCCAGCAGTTGAACTAGCTGTCTAAAGGGTGCTTCCTATAAAGGCAGAATATAATAAGTGCAAGAATCCTGCAGGAGCAACTATATTGCAGTCACACCAGCATACTCCAAACCCACAATTACCAGCAGAGGCAGAGCCTCATCAAAGAGAGACGGGTAGCAAAACAATCCAATAACAAGACGCAAAAAAAAAAACACCTCAGTAGCAATGCAACAATATTTGTTCCTACTGTTGGTTGAACTATAAGTAGCAGTTAATCTAGCCTCTAGTAGCAGAAAAGCAGGACAAGTATGGAAGAACACTATTCAAATCACATTACAAGCTCATCCAAATACCACAAGATGCAGTACCAGCAAATATATATAGAGAGATACCACATCACAAAGACAACAGTGAGTTAGATTCCAGCAAGAAGAAAGAGCTAAGAAAGAATTAAAGACAACAAAAAGACTCACAGAGCTTCTCACAAGGCTAACTAGCAGCTTCACAACGTCCAAGGAGCAAACAAAGGAACCAAGCGGAACCAGCAACAGTTCTCATCTGGGATCGCCCCTGTGTATGTAACTGCTTGATACCTATTCACTGAACAGATGCAGTCTGCCTCTGTACAAGACACAGAACTAGTCCACCCTAATACCATATGGTACCAGGAAAAAGCAAGCAATAAACAATTATTCTAAAACCAAGCAAGATGGCTAGTAAACAACGAAGAAATAGCAACAACAAATTAAGAATAGCGGCAAATACCAGCAATAACAAAAACTTGCAGCAAAATCAATTCTCACTGAAAATACAAACAATAGATCAGGAATCAACCAAGTCAGTAACCAAAGCAACATGATTCCAGCAAAAGCAGCAGTTACCCAAAATCAAAACTATAAGTTTTCTATTATTTAATAGTTTTAGGAGAGAAAAAATCTCCACTATAAGTTTTCTATCATTAATAGTTTTAGCAGGAAAAAGAAATCACTGATCATTATCTTCTTTTTTTTTGAGAAAATTATCGATCATTATCAATCGTAGTTGTAATCTAATATATTCAAAGCAACACCAAATCTTCACATGATTATGTGCAAAAAAAATATATATATAATTGCAAAAATGGTAGTAAAACGTGTTAAAATCTCAAGAGGTGTTAAAATCTATGAGAATTTTATAAGAATTTAAAAAATAAAAGCACATAGTTAACAAGAATTATTGCTTAATAGGACACAAAGAGAGTAAAAAGAAAAAAAAAGTGGTGCCTAGGTCACATTGGCCCATAGATGCATTCAACAACTGTACTCATGCTTGCTTCCTATGCAGATAAATAAGCTAATGGATGACGAAGTGTGGGAGAATGAGATAAGAGAACTTACAAGTTACAGGGATGAACTACTAGCGTATCTCAACGATGAAGTTATCTGAGAGATCTGTTGTAACTTCATCTTCCATAGTAAGTAGCTAATAAGACAAATTGAAAAGAAATAAGGGTACAGTCAAGAAGAAAACTCAACGCTAACTACATCACAAAATGTTGATTGATATAAGAAAGGCATGACAGAATACAAGCATTGCAACCATTACACAGCATATACATACATATGTACATAGATAGGATAAAAATATAGCAAGAAAATAGATCCGTATTTGTGCCTTTCACGCTTTGTGGAAAACTTTAATTAGTTTTATCTAAAATAGTACAAGGCAGGTTCTCCAGATGCTCAGATTAGAATCTAATACGATGTTTAAAAGAGATTGAATCATTCTGCAGGAGAGAAGATGGATGTCAGCATCTTCTAAGGTACTTCAATCCGCTTTATATTGGCCTAAATCTTATATAGCGACGTGCGTGAGATGCCACTTCAACCAAGCATTGTAGTAGAGATTTTTGATGTATGGGGAATTGATTTTATGGGGCCCTTTTCCCATCTAATGGATTTCTCTACATTTTCTTGCTATTGATTATGTTTCTAAGTGGGTGGAAGCGATTCCTACTCGCTTGAATGATGCAAAGACGGTCTTGTCATTCATGAAGAAGCATATCTTTGCCCGTTACAGAGTTCCTAGAGCTCTAGTAAGTGATGGAGGTTCACACTTTGTTAATAAGCTTATTGAGAGAGTTCTCAAGGAGTATGGTGTTAAGCATAGAGTTACTACACCTATCATCCTCAAGCGAATGGACAAGCCGAAGTCTCTAACCGACAAGTAAGACAAATTCTAAAGAGGTAGTCGGAACCAATAAGAAAGATTGGGCTATGAATCTCGATGATATTTTATGGGGGTTCCGTACTACATACAAGACTATGTTAGGAATGTCACCTTATCAAATTGTCTACGGGAAGCCGTGCCACTTACACGTAGGGATTCAGCATAAGTCTTTTTTGGCCATGAGGAGTTTGAACTTATCTATTAAGGAGGTCAAGGAGTTGAGGTTGACTCACATTAATAAATTGGACGAGTTCAGAAGTCAAGCTTTCAAGAACACGGTGATTTATAAGGAGAGAATGAAGAAGTGGCATGACTTTAAGATCACTTTCAAGGAGTTCAAGCAAGGAGATGAGGTATTACTCTTTAACTCTCGATTGAAGCTTTTTGCAGAAAAATTTAAATCGAAGTGGACGAGACCTTTCATTATTCATAGAGCTTGCGGAGGGGGGAGTTTTGAGATCATGGACAAAGACGTAGACATAATTGCATCAAATGAGCATCGATTGAAGCACTTTAAGTCGCTGGATGATGATTGCATTGTCTTTGATGATACCTTGCATTGAAGTGGTACCGTCGTGACTCTCCGACGTTAAACATGAGCGCCTGTTGGGGGCTTTCCCTCATGTTTTATAGCTTAATTATTTTGTGTGCCTAAGAAAATTTTATATTCAAGGTGCTTATTAATTGGCAACTACATCTCTTTGCAAAATTAGTTTCAACTAACGTTTTTACTATGTTTGGGGGGTGTTATGTTCTTACCTCATTGTAGCACCAAAAATATAATCTTTTCTTTGTAACGTTTGCAAGGGAATTTGATTTTTTGCGGTATATTGAAAATTTAATCGGTTTTGATGTGTCAATTTTTGCAATTTACCTAGTGTTCAGTGGTGTTTTAGTTTATTTTATAGTGTGAGCGGAGTTATATATGATTTAACGAGTCTAAGTAGTGGTTATCTAGTTATTGTTGTGGTTGGATATGATACTTAATGTTCTTTTAGAGTTTAAGTTTTGCAGGAGATGGAGAAAATCATGAAAATCGAGTGTCGGAAGCCCGCTCGACCAGTCACTGAGGTCGAGCGGTGGTCGAGCGGACCACTGTAAGGTGGATCCTGGTGTTTCCATAACACAGAGGTCCTGCTCGACCAAAATAGGGCACAGTTCAGCATACAGAGATGGCGCTCGACCATTCGAAACGCCGGTCGACCCGAGAGAAGGTAAGTTTTAACGATAAAAAAGGGCAGTTTGTGCGACGCTCGACCATTTCTCGCCACCCTCTTTCGAGCACTCACCCCGAACTGTTAGATTTTTACTCCAAATACTTAGTATACTCTTCTTTAATTACCTAAAACCACACACATTCCACATCAAATTTTGGAGATTCAAGTCGATTTAGGGCTTTCCTACCCAAATTTTGAGTTTTTGTTCTTCGTCACTTCTACGCACCGGAGACAAAGGTATGTTTTCTTGACTCATTACCCTTGAATTGGATTTTATTCTATTTGGTTTAGTTGGGTAAGTTGATTGAGCATGTTTTTTATTTTGTTTGAATTTAAATTTTAGGTAAGTTGATTGAGCATATTTTTTATTTGGTTTGAATTTAAATTTTGGGTGTTTTGTTGAAATTTTACATGAATATGCATGGGTTCAATTTTACGTTGGATTGATGGAATTTTGTGAAATTGATGATGCATATGATACAGGCTTGAGTTTAATTGTTGAATTTTTGCATGGGCTCGTTGATTTTGAGTGACAATTGTGATTGATTTGAATTGAGGAATAGCGTTGAATGCTTAGGAATTGAGTTTAATGTTGAATATATTTTTGAAGTTCCTATTGAAGCATGTGGGTATTTGTTGAAGTATTTTGAATCCTTTAGTGTTACTTAGGACATAGAATGTTGATTTTTCCATGATTTAACTTGTTAAGGTTTTTCGTTTGATTTATTTATACATGTGAAATTGTGGAGAAGTTGAGTTTAAATTGTTGGGCATATGATTCGAAATCTTGAGTAGAATCTATGTGATAGTTAGTCCTAGGATTGGTACACTTGTTTCTTTGCTTATATTTTGCATTGAAGTGGAAATTTTGTAGGAAAAGGCATTGCTGCATGTTCCCAAGCGGAAGGATAGTGGGATCCCGAAGAAGGGGGAAACGGCTAATAGATTAAAGAAAAATAGTTTGATGTTGTCTGACTTCGGAATTCAAATACCGAATTGGGATGAGAAAGGGGAGCTATGGGGAGTGAATTCGAGGAAGATTTCTCAGACTCGTTATCAGGATGATCCAGCCATGGTGGAGATGAATATCATAAATGATATCAGGTAGATGTTCAACCAAGTGGGAATCAGTAGTTTCATGGATCTCAAGAGGGAGACTTATTTCCACGTGACAGCTGAGATGTTATGTATGTTGAGGGGATTCGGGGAGAGCATTTTCTTCCGGAGAGTGCTTGGTTTCGGATTGGAGGGGAACTTCATTACATGTATATTTCCGAATTCAATAGATCATTTAGATACCTCAATGTATCAACGCAAGAGGACGAAGGATTTAATGCTGATGATTTTTGGAGATCAATCACGGGTTTGCAAGGAGCTTATGATCCTCAACGATCGAGGACTACTTTCATTCGCAATCCAGTGATTGCGTACATGGATAGGATCCTTGGAAACACCATTTTTGCCTGAGCTGAGGGAGGGTGTATTCCGAGAGGAGTGCTATATGTCCTTTGGTGCATGATGAATGGAGTCCACTTCAACCTTGGTGCGTATCTATTTCAGCAGCTGCACTGGTTTACTTCACACACATTTCAGAAGGTCAATATAGGAGGGTTGATTACTCCGATTGCAGAATACTATAACGTGGATTTGTCAAGATATCGGCCGATCCTCGGTGATTCGGATTTGATTCTGTCGGCATGTGTAAGGATAAATTTAGCTCGAATAGAAGATGGTGTATGGATGTTTATCTGGGGAAGCAATCCGATTTCTTTCAAGATGCCCTTTTCTCTCATTGATCTCACCACGTTTCAGATCAATGCGAATCTATTGATGAACACTTCTCATTTCGCGATCTCCACTACGTGTTGTGCTAATGGAGATTGACGAACTTTGATTGATATGCATCTTCAGGGTGTGTATCTCGATCTTGATATGATCCTAGTGGGAGAGCCGGAAGAGTATGAGGAGGACGAGCCACAACAGCATCAACAGTAGTTGTTTGGACCCCAGCAGCCACAGCTGTTTGAGCAGCCGATTCCTGAGGTACATATGGAGATGCCTCATGATATTCCGGAGATGGGTATTCCTCCGATGCAGCCACCACCACCACAGCAACAGCAGCAGTATGATTTCTGGCAGGCTCAGGATTGCTTTTATAGAGAGCAATTTAGAATGATGAATGAGCACTTTGCCATGTTGAATACGAATCAGCAGGAGACGAACCACCAACTTGCTTTAGTGAACACGAATTATGCTGCACTCAACCTGAGGTACGAGGCTATGGATAGAAGGTTGGGAGAGATGCAGGCTAACTATCGAGAGGTTGATATGAAGCTCTGGGTTCTTCAAAGGGACTTCGATTTATGGCGAATGAAGATCAGTGATGATGATGACGCTCTGGAGGAGTAGAGCGTGCCAGGTTTTTCCCTTTATCTGTTTCCTCTCATCTCCCTTCTCAATTTTATTTGACAGGTGGAGTATTGAGTGGTCGTTGAGTTTGGGTTTTAGGAGATTTATGTATGAGTGGCATGTACCATTTTGATATTGGTGATGATGGATATTTGTACATTGATGATGGTTTGATGGATTGATATTGACTCTTTGGTATGCATGTGCACTTATGTTGATATATGTTGATTTTGTTGAAGAAAGACATGTATTGTTTATTATTACTTGTAGTTTATGTAGAGATTGATGTTGATTGCATGCTTTGAAGAGTGCTTAGGAAATCTATTACCCATGTGAGAATTTGAGTCTATTAATCATGCTACATGAATGCATGATAGTTTATTCTTGAGTGTATCATTCATATGTTCGTATTCTAGAACTTGGTTTGGAGTCTAGTGTGAGATTTATGATTGTTAGATACTAAGACATGATCTTAGGCCATCCTTGTTAAATGAGCCACTTAGCCAAATTTTACCTATCCTTATAATGAATATCATTGGAAATCCCGTTGAGCCTTTAAAGCTTTTTCTTTGGCAACCCTTTGATAAAAAGCCTTTATTACCTTTACTTTACCCTTGAAATATCCTATTTACTAGTAGAGAGTTAAGGTGAATAAAAACAAGTGATGAAATTGAATAAAGGAAGGAAAAGTTAGTGCTAGGGATTAGTTAAGAAAGATTGTGGTTAAATCTTGTTTAGGAGTAGTGCCTGAAACCGGTACCCGGATTTCTTAAAAGGTTAGTGCCCGAAATTGGTACCCTTGTGCTTGAAGAAAGAAAATGTTGATTTCAAGTGGAAAAGGAGAAGAGAAAATTCGGAAAGATCATGAGAATGATGATGAAGAAGAATAATGAAGCTATTTGTTAAAAAGTAAAACTCTAAAGTAATTCTCTATTAGTGAATTAGTCACTTTATCTATATTCTCCTACATTTACCAAAGAGCCAACATTACAACCTAAGAACAAGTCATTTGTGATCCTAGTATTGGAATAATTATGGATTGATTTATGAGACCTTGGCCAAGCTTATGGTTACGCGGATATATGAATTGATTACATGCGTATATACTAACCCTTGAAGTGTACAACTTTTACACTTGAGAGCGAGAGTAAACACTTACCTAGTGAGCTAGATGACTTGACACTCGTAGAAGTGTTGTGATTGATTAATGTTTTTACATTGATGAAAAGTGGGATAATTGCATGTTTTGAATTGATGAAATTGCATATGTTATTCTAAGTTGTGCATGTATGAGGATCTTGTAAATCACACTCTCTTGCCTTTTTTTTGATTTTATTGTCTCGGGACGAGCAACATGTAAGTTTGGAGTTTGATAAGAGTGATAATTCACGTATTTTGAGCTCTGATTTATGTGGAAATTGAGTACGATTTGGACTTTTAATTTATCAAGACGAATCGGGATACTTATGGGAAATCCACGAATTAGATGCTACTGAGGCTATTTGAGCATATTTATATACGAAAATAGGTCAGAAGTGCTCAGAATTGGAAAATATGAATTTCGAGACGTCGCTCGATCAGAAAAGGGGTCGCTCGACCAAGACCGTTTGGTCGAGTAGAGCATTGTGCAGAGTTTCAGCGAACAGGGAGACCGCTCGACCGCCGCTCGACCTGGTCGAGCCCGCTCGACCTGAATCATCTTGGTCGAGTGGGGACACGCGAGTTTATTTTTGGTAATTTCGACCCTCCTGTGAGTGAATTAACAAATTTTCCAAGTAAAAGCCCAGTAAAGGTCCGTAAGGAGAGTCTACAAGTATAAAAAGTGATGTAGATCACATCAAAAAGGGAGTTAGATTCCACATCCATCCTACACCGCATCAAAATCCTAACTCCATCCTACGGAGCTATAGAGAGATTTGTGCAGCGAATCAAGTGAGAACCAAGTGAAGATTCAAGACGGAGTGAGAAGCGACGGCGCCCCCACCTAGGGTTTACTTCGCAACTTAATCTTTCTTGTAATTTTCAAGACTATGGGTAAGATATATCCAAACACCATGAACGCTCTCCGAAACCTAATGGGCTAGAACCACTTTAATAGTTATAGGGTTATGAAGGTTTTTATCTAGTTAATTGAACTTCCATGTGTATACTCCGTACAACACTACTTGTAGATTTATTTTATATAAGACTATGCGTTTTTAATTCATACTCAGAGTTATTTTGTGCATCATTAACTGTTATATAGAGTTTGAATATATATCTTGGTTATTAATTGAGTGCGTTCACTGCTTAGCAGAATTTCATGTTATGATTCTAAGTGAGGGGACTCTGATGCTTCATCAGAACTATCTTATATAAATACTTATTAATTGAATTGAATTCAGGTTAGTAAGTAGGATAAAGAGGGTAATTTCATAGTACCTATAAAGGGAGATCAAAGCGGGTTAGAGTACTCGGTGCACGAGAAATAATTGATACTGATAGTACCCAGAAAGATCTCTTGCTCCAAGGTTATTCACACGTGTTATATGCATGTTTACTTGTATCTATAAAGTAGATTTGCATGGCTTAGTGATGCGTCCATATTCCACAAGGCAGAGTCGGACATTGACATACGGAAGAGAGATTAATTAGTGAAAGTGGATGGCTCAAAGAGCTACCTATCTTCTCACTTGCTTAACTCTTGTTTATTCTCTATTGTCTCTATTTTATTTGTTATTTTATTATTCTGTTTACTAGATTATTAACCATTCTACAATCAAATTGCCAAACAATAGTTTCTTTTAATTTAGATAATAATAAATTGATAAACATCCGTCCTTTGGGTTCGATATATAACTTGATTGCTTATCTAAGCTACAATCACATCCTTTATACTTGGGGATTATTGTGTGTTGAGAAAATGCCCATCACCCATTACACCATACTATCTTTTATCTTATAAATACTCATTTAAAATCAGTGTTGTCGGAACGGATCGAACTGGTTGGTTCGACCGGTTGAATCAAGAATCGATCTTGTAACCAATCTGTTTAGACCCTAAAATTGGATTTGAGGTAAAATTGGAAAAAAACTTGTTTGAACCGATCAAAACGGAAAAAAATCGGTTGGACCTGACGAATGGTTATTAATTTTTTTCTCTATTTTTTAATTGACCACCTCACCAGTTTAGACTTTATACTCTTTAGGCTTTGATCTATTTTCAAATTCCCCAAAATTCATAAAGTGGCAGCTTAAAGAGATTAGGGGGTTGGCCTTTTCAATTTATATAATGCAGTGTCTAATCAATTCACAGATAAAAAATGATCATAGGTTAGTATTGAAGGTAGATGATGATTTTTTAATGGAATGATTTTCATATATATTAAAATATTAAATAAGAAATATGTTAATGGAAATAGTATAAGGATTTGGATCATCTCCATTTATTCTTCTGTCAATTTCCTAAATTTCTTCTAATCCACATCGTTCAATTATTATCAATGAATGTAAAATTCCCACGTCATCAAACATTATTTAATATATTTATTATTTAAAATTTAATTAAAATAAGGAAGTTTTAATAGTGGGTCATGTGTTAAGTTGTGGTTGGTGGAATTTACGGTTACGTGAAATTAACGAAAGATCCACATCCAATAGTATAATCATGTAAATATGTAATTTTTGTTTTGTCCGATTGAACCGTCAGTTCGATTATGAAGTGTTAGGTTTACCAATTCGATCTCGATTTAGTTATAAAAATATTATTTAAAATAAAGATTAATTACAAGAAAACCCACAAACTTTGAAATTATTTAAAGAGAAGAAAAACGGTAAAAAGGAAAAAGAAAAGAAAAAAAATTATAAGCCAAGAGGTACTAAAATTACTTAAAAGAAGAAAAACGGTAAAAAGGAAAAAGAAAAGAAAAAAATTATAGAAGCGGAGAATCTAAATCATACAGTGGAAGCCGTGAATTTGGGGGTGAAGTTCAGTCCGGCGACGGCGGCGAGAAGATGACGGTGGCGGCGGGGATTGGTTACGTGCTGCTTGCACTCGGCCCATCTCTCTCACTCTTCATCGCCGTTATTTCCCACAAGCCCTTTCTCACCCTCACTCTTCTTTCCAGGTTTTCCCTCTGTCTGCACTTCATTCACACATCATACGATTTCGTATCGCTTCTTTGAGATTACATTTTCGCGTTGTACATGTTGCTGTTGATTGTAGTACTTTGGTATGGTTGATGAGTCTCATCGCATTATCGGCAGTCTGGAGAGCGTTTCTCCCGTTTAAATCAGCTGCGTCGTGGCCCTATGCACTTCTAATTCTCACTTCCGTTTGCTTTCAAGAAGCTGTAAGGTTTTTCTTGTGGGGACTCTTCAAGTAAGTTGTTTCGCTTACCATGATCAACTTTGGAGGAATTTCTTTAACGAGCTGTTGATTGTTAGTGACGATTAACATGCTATATGATGATATGATTTTAATGAGCTATGGAGGGTTTCTATGGTTGTAGAGTAACTCTTAGCTTATGCAGGGACTTAATTGAACAATGAATTATGACATTTTTATGCCCCGTGTAGTTCATTCAAGGAAGATTAACAGCCTGAGCAAACCAAATTTAGATTGTGCTTTGCTGTTGTTGAAAAATGCCAAAATTGAAAAGAAAAGAACAAGAGATTAGTCTATTATATGAACAGAACACATCGCAATATGAATGGAACACGGTTATGCACAAATAATTACCCCATTAAGGTCTCAAGATCTGTTATTTGTGTAGATTAAAATGGGAAAGAAAAGAACAAGAGATTAGTCAATTATGTGAACAGACCACAACGCAATGTGCGTGGAACACGGTTATGCACAAATAATTACCCCATTAAGGTCTCAAGATCTGTTATTTGTGTAGATTAAAATGGGAAAGAAAAGAACAAGAGATTAGTCAATTATGTGAACAGACCACATCGCAATGTGCGTGGAACACGGTTATGCACAAATAATTACCCCATTAAGGTCTCAAGATCTGTTATTTGTGTAGATTAAAATTGGAAAGAAAAGAACAAGAGATTAGTCAATTATGTGAACAAAACACATCGCAATGTGCATGGAACACGGTTATGCACAAATAAATACCCCATTAAGGTCTCAAGATCTGTTATTTGTGTAGATTATTAATGAAGGGTTACTTTTCAATTTATATTGTGCCAAAGTTTAATTAGGAAAAAAGTACTGCTGTGTCTTTTTTACCACATTAACGTTTCCTGTTTTGACTGGGGAATGTCGTGAGTTGTTTCCAAAGTCTTAACAATGGATACGAAAAATTTAGTTTTAACAATGGAAAACACAATTTCTGAAACTGCAAGTACACGTCCAAAGTCTTAACAGTGGATACTATGGCATAATTTGAACTGATCCATTTTCAATGCTTCATAGCACAGTATTAAAATAAAATGAATTTGAAAACAAATGGGAAAATGCTTTTTATTTATTTATTTATCAGTTATAAGAGTTTCTTTAGTAAAGTATGTGCCAGGTGTGGCTTTGTCTGCAATTTGCATGCATGACTTCTGTTTTTATTTTCTGTTGTTTCATATAGTTTTCCTTACTTAATAGTCCTAGAATATATAACTAAAATAACATCATTAACCGTGTAATGTATTTTCATTATAAAACTGTGTTAGGAGGATGGAAGAAATATTGGATGCTTTTGCTGATAGAGTTTCCAAACCCCGACTCTTTATTACTGATAAGATGCAGATTGCTCTTGGTAAGCCTTTTTGCTATATATTCATAGTGTAATGTGCAAGGGTTCTGGCTCCTTGCTCTACTCCTCTAATCATAACTTATATTGTTGTTGAAAATCTTTTCATGATTTAAACTCTATATAGTAGTCTCAAATTCCTTTCAGGAAGATTGTTATTGGTGTTTCATCATATATAGAACATTTAACTATAGTCTATAACTTTCAGATTTTTTGGTGTATGCATCATATGTTGTTGATATCAACATATTAATTTACAGTATTACTTAGGTGTGAACAAGAGATTACCGTAGTAATTTTACAGGAAGTGAGGGTGAAGAGTTGATTAGACTTATTCCTCACTTACAGGATTCTGTTTTACTTGCCAATGCTTCCTTTAAGTTAATTATTTCTTTCAACTTACTTGCAAACAACTGAATGCACCCTTAGCGCTTTGGTGAGGATATTTCTATATAGGATCATAAAATTGGCTAGCTGTTGAAGAGGCATCTCAAGCTTAATGCTATTTCTGCATGCTTTACTAGACTTTTTCTTACTAACACAATGCAAAGGATCTATTCTTGAGAATTCTCAATTTCTTTAGCCCCTTTTGTGTATGTACCTGATGTTGTGCTTTAACGCAGCCCTCGCCATATTAGACTGTTTCTTCAGCCCCATCTTGGTCCTATCCTACATCTGGTATGAAAAGAAGTATTGGGCCTTCTGAATTGTAAATATTTTAGGTTTTCTAAAAAACACTGATATTGATCAATATCTATTGGAGGATTTTTTATGGTTGCCTTGTTGTTAAGATCTCCCCAAATGGGTGTGCATGGCTTGCATCTCTCCCTGTGTTCGTTTGCTATTAGCATATCATGGATACTCCTTTGTTTGCTGTTAGTTATATTCTAAGTGAGGATGTGTATCAAGTGTTCCATTGTCCTGGAATGAAAGTTCACTGTTTAGGCAGGCATTCAGTTAGAGAATTCATTATAAAATTTCCCTCTTTGATCATCCCCCCCCCCCCCCCACCCATGGCCCACCCACACACATGAGAGAAAGAGCTGCGGCTTTTTATGTGGATATTTGTAAATTTCATCAATCAACGCGGAGTTGTATCTACCTTCATAGATAGATTTCTTGAATGTAATACCATATTGCTTTTATCCATTCAGAAGACATTAATAGAAGCATTTCCTCTTCCAATCTTCTACCCTTGTAATGTTCAAGTTTTATTTCAAAAATCACTCTTCATTTTTGGAAGATTTCAGCCTTTGATCTGACATGTTATCTGTGTCTTTAGAAATATCTACCCTATTAATGCAAATGCTTTCCGAAGACAATTTAGTTTAGGTTTAAGATTGAATATTGAATGCATGATCTTACTCATTTTTCCAAAAGTAATTGAGAGGCCTAGATCTTTAGTTAACTTTTTTTTTGGTGGCTTCTGGACTAGGCAGTCTAGGCCTCGATTCCAAACATTGTCACATGTTTGTTTTGTGCCTTAATAATACCCTAAGCCGTAATGATAAAAGAACACCAGTATTAAGTGCAATGCGTTAGGTAAGCCTCTAAGAGGATTGCTGCTGTGAAAAATCATGTTAATCTTCAAAAGCTTTATATTCAATTTCATGATACTGGTGTTCATAATTCATATATATTAGGTTTCAATGTTGATATACCAACTACCTACAGGAGGAAATAATTTAATACCACATTATTTAATCTAAATCATCCTATATTTTGTCTGGTAATTTAACATGCTTTTGGTGCAATATAAAGGATGATAAGAGAAGAATGGAAAATCTAACATGGGAAGTTTACCCTGCATTGTTAATGTTGATTACTGCTTTCGCCTTTTAAGTTTATAAGTACATGCTTATCTAAATTTTTAACAACTAAAAAATTTGTGTCCAGTTTAGACATGAAATGATGATTCTTTTAGCCGCATGCTGTCCTGAAACATGGTTCAGGGCATGTGGGGTCTTAAAAAAATGTGAAAATGGAGATATTCATTACTTGCAACATGCCTCTAAATTCTTATAGAATCAAATTTTATATCCTGTCAAAATGGACTTTTGCATGATGATCAATTAATTTAACCCTTCTGCCCTGAACTTGACTATATGTTCAAGATGCAGTTGGTGTTCTAATGACCTGAATCTGAAACCTTCCCACCCCAAACCTACCCCTCGAAATAGAGCTAGTTGTTAAAAACTCTATATTTCATCTACGTGTTTGTACTTTGTACCATCCTGTTTTAATCCAATATCTTTTTGCCTGCAGCTGGTGGAATGGGTCATGGTGTGGCTCATGCAGTTTTCTTCTGCATAGGCCTTTTAACTCCTGCATTTGGGCCAGCTACATATTATGTAGAAAAATGCCCTCAGATCCCTTTTTTTCTTGTCTCCGGTAGGTGGTTGTTTGCTTTAAGATCATGCAATCCAAATTGAAGTCTTGCAGTAGTGCTACCAAGTACTACAATAGTCTCTATAATTGGTTACATGTGTGCATATCCTGTCTAGCTTTTTTTTTCTTTTTTCTTTTAGGGTAACATCTCATGTCTGCTATAATACCTAAAAGTGACAGCCACGTGCAAGCCTTTTGGTTAGCACTCATATTTTTAGTTTTAACAATAAATAAGTATTAGTCAATCTACCTGTGATTAAATGGTGAAAACGAAAAATATTTTTTCTCCAGAAAAGTACAAGTTGCTCAATTATGAAAGAGGATATGGTCAGCTTGAATTTTCATCTAACTTATTTCCTATTAACTTTGTGTTATCTACTCATTCTGGTTGAGATTAGTTTTTTTGCTTTTCATTATACTACTTATGTGCCTTATTCAGGATTTCTATCAGACTTTCACTGATTTAATCTCCAATCTTGTCAATTGTGTTTTTCTCTCTTTGGAACACATGTTTGAATTGAAAAGTTTATTACATGTTTTGTGCCCTATAATGTCAGTATAGTTATCCAAATGAAGTAGAACTTGTGTTATTACAGTTTTCTACACATATACAGCAAATTAACACATATTTAATGTGAAACTAATTATTGACTTTTTAATGAATGCAATAGATGTATGAATTCTAAACGTATACTGACAAAGTTAGTAAGTTAGTAAGTCATGTCTCAATAATATAAATCTACATTTAAAGTTTGTAAATGAAAAACGAGTCTATCAAGAATATAAACAACTAACCGTGTTTAATTCTTAAATGTTCATTTCTCCTTTTTATTTTTGTTAATTGAGATAATGTATGCACAGCTTAAAAACCATGAGACTATTCCTGTTTGGTTGTTGCAATAGATTTAACTTTAAATGGAGATGGAGCAACTTAGTTGCCTTGACATATACTCTCATGGATGTAAAATATATTAGCCATTGTTTTTCTAATGAATGTACACCTTCACTGAACTGCACTTCACCACAAAGAGATGAAGCATATGATGTGATATTATGTGTGAAAAAAAGTATTGTTGTCAAGATAAATTAATGTTTGTACAAATGTATCCAAATGTCTTAAAGTTATTATTACTATTTGCAGAATATTATAGAATGTTTTAAACGCAATTTTGACCATGTTGTTGTGAAATGTCCATAATTTATTATTTTTCTGCAGCTTGAGATTGGTTTGTTTATCATGTTTCTGCAAGAACTTTTGGTGCAGAAAGAAACCCACATTTCCATAAGAAATTATTAACTTGGTTTTGAAGCCGAAATATAATCTTCTCTCTTTTTTTCTTATTCTGCAGCTATTATAGCCCTGGCATTCGTTACAATCCACACTTTCTCTATGGTTATTGCATTCAGTGGTTACTCGGAAGGAAGCAAAAGGGATCAGTACTTTGCTCCTGTTGTTCATCTTGCTGCAGGAATGCTGGTATGTTTCAATGTTATCTGTGTTAATTATTTGTTATGAATGATACAATCCGTGCTTATTATGTATAGTTTGTTTGTTTTGCTTCACCAATGCATAGACTTATTAAACACTATTTGTGTGATACTTATGCTTGAGTTTCTGGGGAATAAGTGACAGCCATGGACTTTGTGTTACAACTACTTTTACAATCCTGGAGATTTCCCTTGTTAAGTGATACTTGAAAAGAAGCTCCAATTTTTTTTTTTTTTTTTTTTGTGTATGTATATATATATGTATGTATGTATGTATTTTTTTATTTTTTTGATTAATTCGCCTCGACAGGATACAAAATATCTGTTTAGGTCATTGTGCAAGAATCTTATCTATTGTGGAAAGTCTCTAGACATTTAAGGGTTCCTATTTATTCTCTTTATCCTTTTTCAGTTCATTGGATTACTGTATTAAAATAAAATAAAAAATATATAATAATAAAGAGATGAGAGAGAGATGTTGAAATCATAGTTAATTTCTTAGCGCACACTAGATATATAACCATATCTCGTCTTACTTTTCAGACGCTGATAAATCTTACCTCTGGGGGCTGTGTTGTCGGCATTCCTCTACTCTACGTCTTGGCAATTTTAACTTTGGCTTATTGTGGGAAGACTACTTGGATGAGACTGACAGAAAACCGAAGGCAAGTAAACTTACAGTGATGTCTTTTGAAACTTGCACCAGTTTTTTTGCCGTTGCTTAGTATGCTCTTTGTGAAAGAGGGAGTATTTTTCGTGTTGAAATCGAACGACATTTTTCTTATCTATCTCTTTTACTCGTATAAAACTACACAACCCCTTGTATCATAATGCCATTTATTTTTGCTGCATTCTTGTTTGTTTAGATCTTACCATTATTGTTGTTATAGGTCCATAAAGTACAGTTTTGTTTCAAAATTTGTTATGCATAACCTCCTTGATAGCATAGGTCCATGAAGTAATAGTTTTGTTTCAAAATTTGTTGTGTAAAGTGCAAACCTCCATAAGTATGTATTGCTTGTGCAATCAGTTGCATATATAATCTTTTTAATGATAGGTTGGAAAGAGAATTATACTCTAGAAATTAATAGTATATTTTAAGGGTAGATCACAACCTATCATGAATTATGAATGTATAGTATTATATGGATGCTCTTTTCGTCCCATGTTAAGATTCACGTTTGTTTTTTGCACATAAATCAAGAGATATAATATTTTAATGGGTAGTAGGTTGAAAGATATAATATTTAATGTATAATGGGTAGTTGTATTAGTGTTTTGTATGAATAGTTCTATTAGTGTTGTGTGTTGGCTTTATAGAATAATTAATATTTTGTGTGGGATTCACTTAATAAAAAAGAAAATGTAAATCGTATTTTGAGATAAATAAAAATGGGAAAAACGTAAGGGAAACTGTACTTTGGAGAGAAATTAAAATGAAAAATGTAAATTTTATCTTGATTTGAAGGCTTGATTTGAAGGCTAGGAGTAAGTAAAATATAAGACGAAACAAGTAGGTGATAAAATGATTAATGTTAAGAATAGAAAGAGTTGATTTGATCAATTTTTCTGATAATGTTATAAACTTTGACAAAATCAACTCTTTCCATCCTTATTCGTTACATATTACTTTAGAAAAAAATATCAAATTTAGCCTTGTAACTTTGGGCAGATTCAATTTCAGATTTTTTAATTATTTTATTAAAAATTTTTTAGTTCTTATCTATTATTTTACATTATGTAACTTTCTATTTTTTTAATTTTGGTCATTTACAAGGCAAAAACTTGTGTGCTTTGGACACACCGTGCAATTTTTACAAAAAAATTAAAAATAAATAATTATTGCATAATTTATAGAACCTGCAAGAATTTATTGGATTTTGCAAATTCAGTAAGGGGGTGTTTGGTAAAATTTAAGGTATGAGAAAATGAATGAAAGAAGTATGTGTATGAAGAGATTTGGAATCAAACCCATACATCTCATTTAGGAGTGGAATGGTTGATTCCCATAAAGTGGGGTTTCATTCCATTCCAAACATCAAACCAAACAAAGAGTTTGATTCCATTCCCATTCTTTGGCTTCAAAAGGGCTCAACCAAACACTCCATAAGTTTTAATTTATTCATTTTTTCAGAAGGACCAAAATTAAAACAGCGAAAGTTAATGGACTAAATAACTAAAATTAAAAAAATTAAAAGTTATAGTAATAAAATTAGATTTTAACAAAATTATGGGATAAAAATTATAATATCTCCAAGTACTTTGTATATATTTGAAAAGTGAAAATTTTAATTTTAATATTTCCAAATGGCATAATGCATACATTGACCATTTTATGTTATTTGTTAATATGGTACAGACTAGCAGTCAAAAGTGAAAAAGAACAAAGAAAAAAAGTCCTTAATTAATAGAAGGAACACATAAAAACCATGTACAAGTTTACAACACATACTCAAGGTAATATTTCACAATTAATGATTTGCAATTTTTCCATGATTAATTAGTAATGTATTTGAAAATCGATGATATATGAATTTAATTTAACATATATAATTAGCAAGCAAGATAGTGGTTGTAGTGGGACCAAAGACAAATGCAAAAACTACTACAATTTCATTTCATTTCAACATGAAAATGGGCATTTGAGGTCTTGTTAGTTGCCTCCATTTGCATTCTTCCTTATCTTACACCCGAGAGAGATCTCTACTAACAAATCTCTCATGAAGTAATAACCACCCTAAATTCCAAAATATGAATATTAACTACAAATTCTTAAAATTTAAAATCAATGAACTCAAAAGGATCACAATCAACAAAATTAGAAGGATCATAACTATCCATGGAACAAAATGAGTTTACTTTCTCCATTTCCTCCAATTCTTGGATACATCATCACTTAAAACCTATAAGCATTCCATATATTCCTCCTGTTCGTGCAACCTCCAAACCTTTATCCCACCATGCATCAATTCTCCCTCATATTCCATTCTTTTTCAATCTCCAATCTCATCACCGCCTCCGAACTTTCAACACGTCGTGAAAAAGAAAGGTCTGCGATGAGGCAGCGCCTCCGTTGTCAAGAAACGGTGGGTGACCGCGTCCGCAGACCCACCGTTGTCAGGTGAACTGTGCGAGAATCCCAATATCTGCACCGCAGAAAACGACGACTTCACTTCCTTTCTTGAATAATCCGTTATGCCGTTTGCTGAAAGTTATTGCTAAATTCGTTTTCTTCTCTATTTTTTTTATTTCTAATCTTTCTTTTACGAAGTGTTCACATACCAACATCCATTTTCTTGATCTATTATTCTTTTACCGTGAAATAAAAATTTAAAAAAATTGTAAATTTAATTAGGGGAGCAGCTATTTGCACCCCCAAAATTACTAAACGTACCCCAAAAATATTTAAGTTGACATAATTACCCTTATAAAATTTATATCTATTCGGTAGTTGCAACCGAACAGTCATCTAACAAACAAACTGTTGGGTTGTAACATAACAAAGAATTAATCTATTATCTGTTCGGTTGCAGCAACCAAAGAACAAATAATTCATTCATCTTATCTATTCTGTTGCAACAATCGAACAGAGCAAAATTTGTGATTTTTTTAATTCATATCTATATTACCGAATAGATAACATAACAGATAAGTTTTATTGATATCATCGATATTATAAGAATCACCATTATTTAAAGATCGATGATATCCATAAAACTTACTCCCTCCATCCAATTTCAATGTTTACATATTTCTATTTTGGGTGTCCAATATCAATGTTTACATTCCCTTTTTTGGAATATGGGACCCACTTAAAACAATTACTATATCACTATAGTTCCCACATCCAACACTAATACACCTACCTACTTTACATTAGATATTATATCTTTCCACTCACTATCTATTAAAATACTATACTTCTTAATTAATGTGCAAAAAAAAACGTAAACATTAAAATAGGATGGAGGGAGTATCTGTTATGTTATCTATTTGGTAATATAGATATGAATTAAAAAAAATCACAAATTTTGTTCTGCTCGGTTGCTGCAACCGAACACATAAGATGAATGAATTCTTTGTTCTATTTGATTGTTGCAACCGAACAGAACAGATAAGATATATGATTAATTCTTTATTCTGTTTGGTTGCTGTAACCGAACAGTTTGTTAAATGACTGTTCGGTTGTTGCAACCGAACAAATATAAATTTTATAAGGATAATTATGTCAATTTAAATATTTTTAAGGTACGATTCAATAATTTCGGGGAGCAAATAACTGCCCTTTAATTAGGAACTCTATGCACACCGTTTTAAAAATTTTTTTCCTTCATACAAACGTGTATTTATAAGCATGATTGTTGTGTAATTAATTGCTTTTTTGAAATAAATCACATGTATGTTTATTAAAGGTAACCTTTTCTATTTCATTTATGACTATTGTGGAATTAATTACTTTCTTGAAATAAATCATGTAATGACGCGTAATTAAGAACTTGAAACAAAACTAACAACAAAACTAATGCAATTTATTTTTTTAGTAATGGAATTGGAAAGTATTCACAATCTACACCTTATAATGCAATCGCATTCTCCGGTCCAATTGCTGTTTTTGTTTCTTGCTCGATCAGTCCGGTCCAGTTGTTTTTTTGTTTTGTTTCTTGCCCAATATGTTCAATTGAAACCTTACGGTGCAATTGTTTCTGTAATCCTAATTTATGCGCTAGAACAGTCTGGAGTATTTTTCAATCTTTGCATTTGGAGGATTACCTAGATTTTAACAGGATATATTACAATGCCTCATAAATGCCTCATAACGTGCTAATGCTTAAATATGGGGAAATGTTGCGTGAGAAACAATCGTTTCTTATTAATCTTGTGTAACTCATTATGAGAAACAAAACGATTTAACAATCCAATTCCCATATTTGGGAATTTGGATAATAGAGACTTCACATTACAATTTATGATGGGATGATAAGCAATTACCTTTGCGAACAACTCGTTTCAAAGATTTCAAAAAATTTATTGGTGTGCAGTTAGACTTGCAGATAGACTTGAGCTACAAGTGCATGGTGATGGGATAGACTTGAGCTCCGAGTGCATGGTGATGTATTTATTTAGGAATGAGTAGTACGTCTGTAGATTCATGACGGTTGAACCTGAATTTTTGTTTGTTATTAAATTGATGTATCTCTTTTATTTTCTTCAATTAAACAAACAGTCCCCTTGTCGCATGAAAGAATATTAATCTCTTAATTAGAGCAATCGAATAAAAAGAAAAGTGTCAACAATTAATTAGGAATAGAGTATTTTTGCTCTTTACATTTTCAATTTATTTTTTATGTAATGAAATTGGAACGTATTCACATGTATTTTCCAATTTTTGCAAATTTTGGTGGATTTTGCAGTTTTTTCAATTTGGAGTCCTAGATTTTGAATGCTGAAGAGAGGTGGGATTGTAATAGATTTGAGAACAACTTTTTCTGTTCTTTTGCACTTGACCTTCACTCTCTTGCTTGGTAACCCTGTAACCTTAATATACTCCTTTTGTATTCTAATTAGTCATTGATTACAGCACAAATTGAAGGGCTTTGCTGCATCTGAGTCAGACGTCCATCAATCTGCATTATCAAAAATAAATTCTTGCTGTTGATGTGAAACAATTTCTTAAAATTGGCTTTGAATGGGAGAGGACCGAAGCCAAGCTTTGCTCTCTAACGTAATAATTTCATGTTAGTTTTACCACATCCCTTAATGCTTTGAAGGTTGAGTTTGGCAAGAGTGCAAGAAAGCATATGGTTGAACTTTTGTCGAACAATAATTATACTGTCATCAATAGCTTATTAGCATTTTCTATAATTTATAAATGACTAGTTGTAACAACGCTTGTTTGTCCCCCTAATTTAAAAGAAGAAAAAAACACTTCTCAATCAACTTTATCGAGTTTTGTTGATTATGTAATCTATTTTTATAATAATACATGATAAATGAGTAAATTATGAGAATCATGTCGAGGTGACATTTAAAATAAAGATGTGAATTAGCAATACTAAAATTTTTACAATTTGGAGAAACAAAAATTTGTTCCATAACTAAAAATTTAAATTTTATTAAAACAATTTAATAAGTTTTAGAAATGTAAATAACGGATAATATGAAAGACAAATTGAAAAAAAAAATCCCATGAGCTTCCACTTCTAATATACTTAGAGGCAAGAAAAAGAAATGAATAATAAGAAAGACAATGAAAAAAAAAGTTTCTGTGAGTTTCCACTTCTAATATACTTCATCCGTCATATAATAAGGGGTGCATTTTGTCATTTTTGTCCGTCCCAATATAAGAGGTTTATTTTCCTTTTTAGTAAACAAGACCACACAAAATAATTAAACTATCTCCATGGGACCCACATACCATACTAATACACCCACCAACTATACATTAAAATATTATTTTTCTAACCTCAATTACCCCCAACTACCCATTAAATATTAGTATATCCCTTAATCTACGTGACAAAAGTAACACACCTCTTGGTGTGGGACGGAGGGAATACTTAGGACGGTTTGGTACGAATTTCTCAATTGAAATGACAAGGGGTAGTACTAAGGAGTCAATGACAATGAGTTTGAAGTAGGATTGTAAATAAATCAAATCATTCGAATTCGATTCGATATTCAAATTCGAATATCAATATTCGAATTCAAAAAAATCGAAGTTGAATACAAATTCGAATAATTATTTTAGTTCGAATAATATTCGAATCGAATATATGATTAGTAAGATATTCAATTCGAATATTTTCGAATATATTCAAAAAATAATATATAATATATATTAATTATATATTATGTCGGGGTCCCGGGGGCGTGTAAGTGTGTTTACCTAAGTGATGTTGTCCTTAGTGTGGTAACACTTCGTACAACGACTCTTATCAGAATTGAAACTTGAATACGAGATTGTAAGTTTGTACAGCAGAAGACTTAACACACGGAATTATTCAATCTTTCTACAAACTTATGAATAAGTTTGTAGTGGCTTCATGGCAAAAATATCACTAACCTGTAAAAGTGATTTACAAAAATCAGATTCAAAGAGATGAAAATATTTCTTCCACTCTTTGAATACACACATGGATATAAATCCTAAACAAACTCCCAAATGGCAAAACCTAGATTGTTAGTTCTAGATCCTACTTCAAGTATGCACTTCCACTGCATGTGAACAGTATACACAAAATGTACGGGATAATACTATACACGTGATGCAGAACGAGATGTTACAACACCAGTGGAAACACTACAAGAGGAACGTAGTCGAATATACAAAGACTAGGGTAGAGTAAGCTTATTTCTCAAATTCATATAACCAGATCTAATATGCGGGTCAAAGCACTAACCAGATCTAATACGCGATAAGCTTATTATTTCCCCCGCCACGTCACAACCCAATCAAATCCTTTTTCCGCTGCACTAGATCTATCTCTCTCTAGCTTCTCACACTTTCTCTTTCACCTGTTGTCCCCCCTCTCTCTTAACTAAAAAATGGCTTCCTATTATCTACTCCCTCCGTCCCATAAAAGTTGACACATTTTCCTTTTTGGTTTGTCCCACTAAAGTTAACACATTTCCTTTTTAATACATGGGACCCACACAAAAATAATTAATCTATTCTCATGGACCCCACATATCACATCTAATACAACTACCCACTAAACATTAAATATTATTTCTCTTACTTCACTTTATTTCACTTTACATTAAATTTTTATACTCCTTAATCTCCGTGCCAAAAAAAATTATACCAACTTCTCCGGGACGACGGAGGGAGTACTAATTACAGCGGCACAACTCTCAAGTGGCAACGACATCCTGATCGGACTTTTCTCCAAAGACAATTTGGAATTTTGGGTGGAGGCATCTGCTTGCCCTAGCCGAATGAGGCGATATTTGAAATTTGAAAAGTTCGATGATTTTCTAATAGCAAATACGGTTCTTTTGAGGGATTTGGATTCAAGGGTCCTATAATATGGAGATAAGGGGGGAGTGAGGGTAGTTTATAGGAGGAGATGGAGATGAGTGGCAGACAATTAGGAGGGAGGAAGAAGACGGAGAGTTGTAAGAGAAGCAATAGCCATTGCTTAAGTGTGGATTCTGGAATTGAGAAAATATTGTAGCTAAAAGTTTTTTTTTTTTTTTGTATATAACAGATGGATCCAATATGCCAATAATAAAATTATTCAAAAGATTTTACAATTGAGCACTTGAGCTTTGTACTTGCTGCATTGCGTGATGCCGGTGGCAATGCATTCCTTGGAGTTTCATATTTGAATTAGATTAGACTTAAGGAAGGAGAGATTGTTTGTAGAGAAAGAATGCTGAAATAGGGAAAAATGGGGGGTCATTGTAAGAGAACAGTTAGAAGAGATGTATGTGTAATATTAAACTACACAATAATATTAAAAAGATAAAAGAAAATTAGAAGGGGGACAAAGAAAAGGAAGATGAGGGATAACAGTAAATAAAAAGCCAAACAAACGGCTTGCAAAAAGAGCCTAAATAGGAGGCTTCGATAATCAAAACGAAGATCAAACATGATTAAATAGTACATAAAGGGCACCAAAATTGGCTAAAGCAATGCAACCCGAATATAATCATGAGATGAGTCAAAAGCAATGACAATGGCATGGGGATGGACCGTAACGAGCGATGGGATGTGGATTGGAGCAAAACAGAAAGGACCGATCACAGGCTATATGATCAACAACGGACTTATGTTGGCGAGCTAGCCATAGGAAGTCGGTTGCCGCGCCGAGAGAGTAGCCCTTCTCCTCCTTTGTTAGCAAACTGCACAAACACCATGCATGTTGTAGCCAACTCAATCCGGATGAAAGCTTAAAACAAGCTGCCAAAAAAGACTATAAAAGGCAAGATAGACATCTAAGGAACTTTACTCTCTATTGAAGATGCATTGTGCGTTGGATGTGGCAATAGGGTCCTTATGCATGTATAAGGAAACATCCTTGGTGCAAGCCATAAATAAAGGCAGACAAATCAAGCTTTTTCTACCAAAAAAGTATTGGCGGAATTCTTGACGAGAATCCCTGTAAGCAAAAGCTAAAAATTCATATAAAGGGAGCAGCACAATCTGCAAAATCGGAGAAGAAAAAATACTGAAGACCAGCGCTTACTATCATGTTGAAGGTGCTATGAGCGACTGAGCTAGGAAGAAATGGTTCCACTGTATGTGTAATATTATGTGTGTCTTGAAAGACAGGGAGAGATGGGTATGTCTGATTCCATTCTCATGGGCTTTTCTTAATTTCCTGCTCAATTTTCTCTTTTGTATGGGTTTGTTTTCTTGTTGATGAATGGTGCTAGTATAGTGTGATTTGGATTGTTTGCATTATTGTGGCATGTGAAAAAATATTTGGTCTTTAATTTAGTTTACTCTATTAATATTTTAGTTTAGTTTTGAAAATTTGTCTTAATTCGTATCGTTACTCTTTATAATGAATTGAGTTACTATGAAGTTTTTGGATTACTCTTTGTGTTGTTTTGTTAATATATTATTCAGTTTGATCAACATCTTTTAGGTTACTCTTTTTATTAATTGAGAAACTCTTTATAATAAATTAGGTTATTATAAGAAGCTTTTAGATTACTCTTAAAATTTATTTATTTATTTATTCAACATCTTTTAGGTTACTCTTTTCTATTAATTGGGTTACTCTTTATAATAATTTGGGCTACTATAAATAAACTTTTAAATTACTCTTAATATTAATTTGTTTTTATGTTATATTTAATTTGATCAACATCTTTAAGGTTACTCTTTTATATTAATTGAGTTACTCTTTATAATAAATTGAGTTACTATAAACAAGCTTTTGAATTATTTTTAATATTGATTTGTATATATATTATTCAATTTGGTCAACATTTTTTAGGTTACTCTTTTTAATTAATTGGGTTACTCTTTATAATAATTTGGATTACTATGAACAAGCTTGATTACTCTTTGATTTAAGATTGATTTTTCGAAAACAAAATCATGTATTTTAAAAGTTTAATTATATGCAATCTGTAAGTTGATAGACCATTATGTAGAAATAATTAGATTTTTTTTTAAAAAAAATAATTGGATCATTCTTTAATTTGAAAATTTAATTTTTGCAAATGAAGTCATGTATTGTGAAAAATAAAATTGTATGCAATTTCTAAATTTATAGAAATAATTAGATCACTATTCAAAATTAATTAAGTTACTCTTTTAAATAAAATAAGTAGGATGAATATGATATAATAAAACTTGAATTCTTCTTGTGTTATATTCTCTCGACTACTAAATTAATGAGCAATCCGGGAGTGGGATTAAAAAAAATATATATACTATAAGTTGTAATAATTAGTTAAGTTAAATCATGATTTAATTGTGAGTTAGTTAAACTCCAAGCTTTAGCTCCAATTTTCCAGCTTCAATGGCTTTGAGGGCAGACAATCCAAGAGTGACAACAAATTTGCTTCCAGAAGATTCAACAACTATGTGGAGAGGGCTCTTTTGAAGGATGAGGTTTCTGTTGGTTAAATCAGCAGCATTTTCATATTCACTTTTCACCATCAATTTTGGATCCTCCACAGAGTTGTATCCTGTTCCAACTAAATTTTCCTACACAAGCTCAATAATTGAATCAAACCTAACACAAAATAACAATAATGGTATTTGGATTGGATAAGGACATTCTCACCACAAATAAAAGATCAGCTCTGGTCAGACATGTTGAGTTTCTTGTCTTCAAACATGTATCAAAGGATTAATTTCTTCAAAGTTTTCCAATCCCAAACCTAGAAGCACCTAATTAGTTGGAGAAACCACAATTTTAATTAGTATCAATATTGAATTTCTTGAACAATTAGAGAGAAGAAAGGGGGGTGGGGGTGGGAGAGAGAGCAAGGGCTGATATTGTGTTTGATAATTCACTTGCTCAACCCGTAAAAGAAAATATTTAGAAGATCAGACCTAAGGTGATTAATCTGTCAAACCCAAGATCACCTCCATATATGCATACTCTGACTTTATCATTTAATATATCAATCAAATCAAAATTGGGGGAATCATTAATCATTAGCTAGAACAAGAATAACAAGGTAGGAAGGAGATCCAACGATTTCATCCTCATCTGCTTCTGCGCTGGACCACCACCACCATATCTCTCATTCCGAGCAGCTCTATTACGTCCTTTGCAACTTTTGCGACACTGTCCCAAATTCACAAAATCAAAGTATAAATTCTTTAGAATATGCCAATAAATGGCATAAAGCCAATCAGATCCCTCAACAATCTCACATAGTGCCTGTTGCACTCCTAGATCCACAGAACACAGACAACACATTATTTGACGTAGACCACTCGAAATATTTTGTTTCACTCCCTACCTCACTTTCCACAACAAATTCATCCAGTTCATTCAACAAGAACTTATTCCCCATCGCAATGGGAAAAGATGCAGCAAAATATGGACAAGCCCCTAAAACCACCAATCTACCAAATATTTCCAGTTTATACAAAAAGAACTTGAAGGTTTATCAATTTATGGAGTTCTGGAACTTTTCCAGACAGATTATTACCAGACAACACAAGGGTTCTTAGATTAACCCTGGTTGACAATGAACTAGGAATAGAACCAACAAAAGAGTTGTTCTTCAAACTCAACACACTCAACCAAAGTACTCTTCGGCAAACAAGACTAAGGTATCAGTCAAAGTACAGTAAACCACAATTAGTAACCTTAGAAGTGTACCACTGAAATTTCAAATTTCAAGAAAAGGCTTAAATCCCTATTAGAAACAAAAATGGCATAGCTTAAGCCCAAAGAGAGTTCCAATCTCAACAAAAATCTATTGTAAAAGAGAAACAAAAAACAAAAATCATAAATGCTTATCTTCTTAGCTAATCTGAAGAGGTAGAAGAAGATGTGCATAGCAGGATGAGATGAAATGATCTTCTTTTTACCTATGCTTCAATTCTGTTTCCCCATTTTGTACCCATCAAGAAAAAGAAAACATTCTCGACGGACACCCACGCCGGCATCCCCGCTCGAAATCATCGCCTTCGTATGCCGGAAGTCTATTCCAGCTTGTAAACCCGCATAACTCAAGCGATTTCCTTCCATTCTTTAAGCTGTAATAATCAGGTTTCTCATCACCTGATTTCGAAAGTATTGGACATGCATCAATTTTTATTAGCGAACATGAAATTTTTTATTTTGTTTACATGCAGTATTTTTTTTTCAATTATTGTTAGCGGACATTGATGCATGAGAAACATCTAGAAAAGTAGTAAATATAACTCCAGAAGAAAAGAAAGTAGAAGTTGGGTTTTGAAATTAAAAAAAAAAAAAGAAAAAGAGAAAAGGGGTGAATGAAGTTGAGGCAACGCCGTGCGGTTGTGGCATAGAGAGCGGCGAGACGTAGAGTTTGTCGGGTGAATTGTGCGATTGGGGAGGACAGCGGGGATTTAAAAATGAAACGGTGGAGGGAAGGGAGAAGTTTAAAAGGTTTTGATTGAAAAATCTGAGCTTGAAGAAGTAGTGTAAATCTATAGGGAGAGAGAGAGGGAATAGAGAATTGAACATCAGTAGGTAAAATTATTGGGAGGGAGAATTAAGGAAGACAGATGGAAGAACTGGATCATGAAGGAAGTTCCAGTTCCCTCAAATTTGGTAGAAATAGTACCAGTCATACCCTGTTACTCTCTTTAATTTATTTCTAAGCACTTTATCAAAATTATTGTTTTAACTTAATAGTTATTTCCTATGTGTACTCTATTTATCAATTCATTCCACTTACCTACGCCATTAGGAATTAATGCCTTAATAGTTATTCTCGCGTGTAGCTGAAAATTTAATCCAACAAATTGAGATTCAAAATTAAATGGGCACGCAGTTAGATTTTTAATTTAAATAGGGGGAATTTGCCGTAAACGTAGTAGACTAGTCGCTGAATCAACAAATCGTTAAAACCCTTGTATTACTCAAATAGCCAGTAGCTCCGCCTCCGCCTCCGCCTCCGCCTCCGCCTCCGCCTCCCCCTTCCACCCCACCTACCCCCCACTCTGTACATCACAATGGCCACAATATGCTGTTCTCATTTCAAGCTCGATTTCTCCTCAAAGCATTTCAGATTCCACCCATCTACATTTGCTCTACCATCTTCCGCCACTCAAATTAAAATCTCCGACCCCCAACCCCTTTTCTCCTCCGTCAGATCCTTTGCCCCCGCCACCGTAGCCAACCTCGGTCCCGGCTTCGACTTCCTCGGTTGCGCCGTCGACGGAATCGGAGACTACGTTAGCCTGCGAGTCGACCCGGACGTCCACCCGGGAGAGGTCTCCATCTCCGACATCTCCGGCGCAGGCACCAAGCTCAGTAAAAATCCCCTCTGGAATTGCGCCGGAATCGCCGCCATCGCCGTCATGAAGATGCTCCACATTCGATCGGTAGGGCTTTCGCTCTCTCTCGAGAAGGGTCTCCCACTCGGGAGTGGCCTCGGCTCCAGCGCCGCCAGCGCCGCCGCGGCCGCCGTCGCTGTCAACGAATTATTCGGGCGCCCATTGTCGCCGTCGGAGCTCGTGATCGCCGGCCTCGAATCGGAGACCAAGGTATCCGGCTACCACGCCGACAACGTGGCGCCTTCGATCCTCGGAGGATTCGTATTGATCCGAAGCTACGAGCCTCTGGAACTGATGCAGCTGAAATTTCCCGACGATAAAAGCTTGTATTTCGTGCTGGTGAATCCGGAATTCGAAGCTCCGACGAAGAAGATGAGAGCAGCGCTGCCGCCAGAGATCACGATGTCACACCATGTGTGGAATTGTAGCCAAGCAGGGGCTTTAGTGGCATCTGTGTTGCAGGGGGATATCTCTGGATTGGGTAAAGCCCTTTCGTCGGATAAGATAGTGGAGCCGAGGAGGGCTCCCCTGATTCCAGGCATGGAGGCTGTGAAGAAAGCAGCCATGGAAGCAGGTGCGTACGGATGCACGATTAGTGGGGCCGGGCCGACTGCGGTGGCTGTGACGGATAGTGAGGAGAAAGGTAGAGAAATTGGGGAGAGAATGGTGGAGGCTTTCAGTAGGGAAGGAAACTTGAAGGCAGTGGCAATGGTGAAACAGCTTGACAGTGTTGGAGCTAGGCTTATCAGCAGTGTTCCCAAATGATAAGTAATTTCTGATAGTTTGCATTTGATTGACTCTGTTGTTGGTTTCTTTTACTATGTATTAGTCTTTCTTGATTAATAATGGAGTAGGGATTGGTATTTGAAATCAAGAAATGAGTAGCTCATATGGTTTTCCCTTCCTATTTGCACTTGAAAGTATGACAATAGGATACATGAACAAGCATTCTCATTATAAATAAACCTGTATTAGGAGGAATGGATACAAGAAAGATTGGATGCTTTTGGTGATAAGATGCAAATTGCAATGTATTCATAGTTGAGTTTGCTTTCCTTTGTTATGGAAATTTTTTTCATGATTCAACTCTAGTCTCAAATCCCTTTTTGGGGAAGATTGTTTTTGTTGTTTTGTGATGCTGCAAGATAGCAAAGAGTTTCTTAAAGAAATTCAGTTTTTTTTTTTTCTAGAAGATATTGTAATAACTGTGTACTCACAAACAGCAGAAAATGCATGAGATTGTGGCTCTCAAAACCTAGTAAGAAGTAGTAAAACAAAACTATAGACAGAGACTAGTAATTTCAACTTGACATTACAGATTTAAGAATTGTGACAATAATAGAGAACTGCTACAAAAAATGAAATAAAATGGAGAAGAGGATTAATAAATAATCTTGAATGAATTTCTTTTGTATTCCGAAAATTAAAGTTATAGTATGCTAAATTCAATCTATGTTTCAAACGATTAGTAGTGACTCTGATTCCAACGTCTCATTTATTGAGGACCTTCAATTGTAGATCATTCTCTCGCCTTTGCCCAGGTTGAATGATTTCTTGAACCATTAATCAGCTGTTCAAGAACACACCTTAATGAATACTTATAAGCATAAGCTCTCCCCTATATCATCTATTTATAGCGAGCTGACAAGCAGCAGTTGTATTGGAAATCATATTATTTCGTCACAGAAATCCCGACGCTTGAAAGGACTTCCTGGACCTGTAAAATCAAACACGAGCACCAAGGACCTTCGACTGAGTGGAATTTGCCATCAAAATGGAACTAATGTTGCTTGACCAGATGGTGCAACTCTTATCTGGAATTAAATTGATGGGGCTAGGATGTTTATGTAAACTGTGGTATTTCATGTCTTTCAACCAATGGTAAGTTGGACCATGTCAGGCAAAGTCCATACCATTCTAAGAATTGAAAATATTGTATACAAGTTTCTTTGTTTATTCATTCTTTGAGGTTTCAAGGGTTCAATAATCAACTAGTGCCACCTAATTGTTCAACAGTAAGTTGGCATCAACTATCAATTCATAAAGAGAGAATTATATGTTACAAGAACCAGAAATATGTTATCAGTTTCCTAAACACCAGAAGAAAGGAAGAGAGGGTAAATCTTAATTCAAGGGGTATGTTTCTCCTTCATCATCACTTTTAATCACGTTCGTAGTATACGAACTTTGTTGATTTCTATTTCTCTAATCATTCAGTGTCATGTTAGCAGAGTAGGTGAAGTGCATTTTTGTTTCTTTATGGCTTGTATAGTTTGATTTGTAACCCTTCATTTACACTGAGATTGAGATGTGATTGGAACAAATTCTACAATGATGATGAATGTTATTGATGCGAGTAGTAGTTAATGAAAATGAGTGAATCATTAACTAAATCAGAAAAGGAAACCTTACAAGCATTCCAAATATCAGATTTCCCTCTGCGACCTAGAACACGGCCCCCCTCAACATTAACCTATATGCTGCTGATGTTCTTTTAGCAAAGTTTGAGTTTCTAATGTGTGCATAATTTTCTTAGTTCCAGAATAGAATTTGAATGATTAAGGTCGAATCCTTCGCTTGATGCCAACTGGATGATTTTGATAGAACAAGGCGAATTTATTGTGTTGAGGGCTTTTCAAATCTTTATAATAAAATGTACATATAGCCTAGAAGAAATCAAGAGTTTAGTTCATATCTTCTTTATTGGCAATTACGTATAATAATCTCATCTATGCAATAATCTATTTTATTAGTACAAACTGTACAATCTTTCAATTGCATATCTTCACATTGTGATTTATGAATTTGGCACATTTCCTATGTGCATTATGATTCTAACACATATTTTGCATGTGCTATGAACTTGGCTCATAACTTGCTTGCGCAATTGATTTGGCACTTTTCTGTGAATTATTAATGTGCATTGTCAATTTGACACTTTTCCCAATGCTTGCAGATTCCTCGTCTGAGACCTGCCGAGTACAAGAGATCTAGATTATCCAGGAATCGTCGGACTGTGAACAGCGCTTATGGTGGAGTTTTATCTGGCGGTGCTGTAATAGAAAGGTTATATCTTTTTTCCCTCGTATTCTTTTTGTTTTCGATTCTTTGGTGAAGCTTAAATCAAATTTGTGTTCTATATTAAAGGATCATCAGATCATTCTTGGTGGAAGAACAAAAGATTGTGAAGAAAGTACTTGCTACTAGGAGCTAAATTTGAAGAGCCATGAGCCAAAGATAATTTTGAAAGCTATTATCCATGAATTGAATTTTGATATTTACCTGTGCTTTTGTTGAAATGTGACTCCAACTGTTATATTCTGCTTGTCCGAACTTAGGCTTATCCTTTCTTTTCCTATTTTTTTGAGTACACAGTGTAGCTCGTTTGCGAATTTATGTACTAAACTTTGTTATTGCCGCCTTCACGTTTAAAGTTGATTTCTTACATTATTTGTTTCAAGATTTGCTGCTGCTGCTGCTTTACATTGAAATCACTGCAATGCAATAAGTTTTGAGCCTCTTTCTCATGCCCTCTGCGATTTGCTTCGTTTATAGGTGTATGAATTTTTCGACTGAGGGTTTTCGAAATTTGTTGGATGCTGATCATGGTTTTCTGAAATTAGTTAGAAATACACTTGGGACAAAAAAGTGATAAAAATGAGTATGTGAATATGAAAATGATCAATAAGGTTTCAGATAAAAGGTAAATCAGCATGGTTTCTCAACTAGTATGTTGATACAATCGATTCTTTGTTGAACGTTTCCTTAATCTTGGTAAGAAGTTTATGGTGTGGTGGGAGTGTTTCTTTCAGCAGAGGGCACTCTCTCAGGCCATCTACGATCTACCCAAGAGAAATAGCGTTGAGATTCGTCTCGACTGCAGCTGCACAATCCACACCAATAGCTTCAAAATATGCTCTGTGGTTGCATCCAAGTGATCCTACCACAATATCAAGATACCCAAGTGTACTATGTGGATAGAAAGACACCCTCTCTGGGAAATTCCTTCTTCAAACACCTTTATCTTCTCTGAGAACTCTTCCATCACCTTCTCTCTTTCTGCATTGTTCGACACTGAGAATCTTGATCATGCACGTCCAGTACTTGTTACAGAACAGAGCCACAGGATTAGCCTATGTACAGTTACATACTCATACCTCATGCACATTATGTCAATATCTTTACCTTCTGATCCTGGTAAGTAGCCCAAAAACGAAGTTTGGCCCTCGCGTAGGGATTGTCGGGCAATAGCTTTGGAGAGCCCTCCCAGCAGTCATCGATGTACTCAAGAATGATCAAAGATTCAGCTACTGATCTACCATTGTGCACCAAAACAGGTACATTCTTGTGAGCATGATTGCATTTTGAGAAATAACACACTCTTGTTTGTTAAGTCTTGTAGTTCAACTCTTGTACAGTACGAGCTAAACCAACAGCTCAACAACTTAACATCACATCCTAGCTCCATCTCCATCTCTCTTGTTCTCTCTCTCATTCTCATATCTTTGAATCTTATAGAGCTTGTGAATACCTGTATGTATATTAGTATATATACTTATATTTTCATATATGATTGTACTAGTATGCGGATTATGCGGGATCCTTAGATATTATTTTTTAAAAATTTAGGTAAATTGAAATAAAATAAAAATTTCTAAAGTAAAATTTGAATTTGAAAATTGAAAATAAACATATCGTCAATGTATATCTAGATTTTTAAAATTATATCAAGATTTTTAAAATTCATAAGTAAATTTCTATAACTTCATAATTCTCAACCAACTCTCCTTTAGTATTCTCTCTTCTCAAAAACAGGGTTCATTTATCCACTCAAATACTTACCCGAATTACTCTGTATATTTATATGCACTACAATTTGTATTGCATTATATATTAATTCGCCACAATTAGATATCTAAACCATTGCAGTTTTAGCATTTTTAACTCTTGGAACCATAAAGAATAGGTTCCCACATTCATGGCCGGTGATTCCATGAGTCCGGCGATGCTGTATGTGAGTACCATTTTTTAATAAATAATTATATATATATATATATATATATATATATATATATATATATATATATATATATATATATATATATATATATATATATATATCTTAAGTATGCTATAGCACAAACTTTTCTGCCTACGTGTCGTCTCCAGAGCGCTCAACGTGTAATTTTCTCATTTTTTTGAATTTTTTATTTTTTTTATGTTTTACTTATTTACCAATCATTAACTTCCTTATTTAATATTTTATTTTTAAAATTATGTATTTTCTTATTTTACTAATTAATCTTAAATAGGCAATAAATTAAAAAAATATATTTATAGAAATTAAGAATAAAATATTAATTAAAAATAAAAATTATGTTTATCTGAGATAATAATAAATAAAAATAAACATATGCATAATTTAAAAAAAAAATCAAATTAAAAATATATCAAAGTATAAATTAAAAATATATTTATCTTTTCTTACATGTGCACCTCATTAATTTATCATAAAATAAATTTCTTTTTTTTATTTTTTTATTTTGATTGATGACTAATTAAATTTTGAATATCTGTATTTATTTTGGTATCATTATTCAATTATTACTAAATCTTTTATTGTAAATAAATTAATAAGTATGAATTTATATTATATATAAAGGGAAAAAGAATATTTCATATAATATTCTCTCACACATCACCTATAAATAAGCCTTTTTGGTTATTCATTCCAAACACACACATTCGATTTTTCCAAGAGGAATAAAAGCTTTCTTCAAGTTCCTCTAGATAATTGATTAATAAAAAGTATAGAAGTTTATTTTGTTGGAGCGAGATTCGATTCACTTCAAAATAATTGAATTCATTCACCTCTAAAGAATCAATTCAAGTATTCTTCAAGAATCAATTCAAATATTCTTCAAGATGAAAAAAATCGATTCAAGTATTCTTCAAGATGAATAAGAGTATTGATAGTCGATCGATTCAAGTATTCTTGAATCTTTCAAGTATTTTGAAATCGATTTAATAAGATGATCGATTCAAGTATTCTTGAATCATTTAAGTATTTTTGGAATCGGTTTACCTCTTCAAGTATATAATTTCAAGTATTCTTTAAGAAGAGGAATAAGATTATCGATTCAACTATTTTTTTAAATCGATTTATCTCTTCATGTAGATAATCGGTTCAAGTGTATATTCTTTCGGTTCAAGTGTATATCTTTAAGATGAATAAGAGGTTGAAAAACTTATTCATGTAGATCATTCAAGTATTTTTGGAATCGATTTACCTCTTCAAGTTACCTCTTTAAGTAGATAATCTATTAAAGTATTTGTTAAGGTGTATAATTTGAGATGAATAAGAGGATAAAAAACTGATTCATGTAGATCATTCAAGTATTTTTAGAATCGATTTACCTCTTCAAGTGGATAATCGATTCAAGTATTTTTTAAGATGAATAAGAGATTAAAAGACTGATTCATGTAAAGAAAGAAAGCTTTCTCCAAGTTATTTTGATATATTACTCGATGTTGGCAAATGATATTGAAATCGAGTTTTTAAAAATTTGTTGATTTATTAATTTTAGCATATTAATTTTATTTAATTATTCATATGTATTTGAATATGAAATTAAGAAAATTAACTAAACATATATATATATATATATATATATATATATATATATATATATATATATATATATATATATACTTATTATTTATATAATTTGAAATCTAAAAAATTAGGCAAGAAACCGTCTCACGCAAGAGTTTACATGAGACGAACAAAAATTGATAACTTTTATATGAAAAATGATACTTAATTAATGAAAAATGATAATTTTATTTCATGAACCATTTATAGTATATATAAAAAGTGATAACATTTTGTAGCGAAAGTGATTACTATTTTAAAAAGTGTAAAATTATCTCACGTGAGATTAATCTCACGCAAGACTTACCCAAAAATTTAATTAAATAATTAAATATAATAAATTTATTACAAATTTATAAATATATTATATATAAATTTAATTTAATTTATATTTCATATTAATTATTTTTAAAAACCAATTAATTGAAATAGAATTACTATTATATAATTATTATTAAGAAATACTTAACTTTTATCATAAAAAAAGGAATATTAAATATTATATATAAATTGAACCACATTAACATGTATTTGAAAATAATAAAAATCAATTAAAATTACGTAAGTCACATAAATTAATAAAGTTAGTATATATTAACTCTCACATATAATTTAGCTATATAACATATTATCAAAAATAAAAAAGGTGTACATTGTTATAAATTCTTTATATTGATAAAAGAAGTTGTATAGCTATAAAGAAAATCTCAATAATTAATCTTGAATAATTATATGATACTGATTATTCAATTATAAAAAATAAGAGTAATAAATAAATGATCCCGCGTGTTACGCGAGTTTCATACTAGTATATATATATATATATATATATATATATATATATATATATATATATATATATATATATATATATATATATATATATATATATATATATATATATATATATATAAGTGTACGCAATAACATGGCCAAATATTTCTTTGTCAAATAATTCTTTTTTTAGAACTTGAAGTTTTGCATGAAATATTTTGGCAACCAAATCTGGTCTGTTTTGAAGTAATTGTTAAAAATATATTTGGTTTCCCATACTGTTGTACTAATGCTATGGCATCCATACACTTTGCGCATATCTCTAGGGCCACCTATGAATGTCGCAGGTAATAATGTACGTAAACCAATATCAGAACCTATTTTACATCCTCAGGTAATAATGTACGTAAACCAATATCAGAACCTATTTTACATCCTTGTTCAATGCCATCTAGTAAGCCACGATAAACTGATTTTCTTAAAGCACTTCTGTACTTCTGAAAAAATCTAATCTTGATGTTTCAATTTTAATGTACATATCTACAACATATTGTTGCAAAAGCCTACCAGTATGTAATAAGAATGACATATCATTTTCTCTTATTTGTAGCTTACAACGGTAAAATTCACGGCAGGATACTATTATTCTATCACTACTCTTTTTTTGGGAACCTACACAATAGGAATTTAAATTTAACATAGCAAAAAAATCACCTTAAAAGAAATTTGGTGTAGGGGGCAATAAAGTATGTAAAAAATTACCTTGGTTTTCAGAGAGTAGAGAGTCCTCTGTTGCCTGGGGAACAGTTTCTTTCTGTCGTTGATTAAGTTTTTTAATGGCACGATGCCTACCGGGCTGTCCATTGAGAAATTTAAAGGGTAAAGGGTATTGCATAAGATCATAGCAACCAAAGTAATGTTTAATAATTTGCGTATGAGTGCTATTTGGATAGACTTGAATGTGTGGGCTGGTATATTGGTCATTATTGTTTGTTTCAAGCCATATTCTAGCAACTTGAGATGCAGAAGGTTTATTGAAAATGTTTTTTGTCAGATAAGGGGTCTGCGTGTAAAGCAATTTTATAATCATTCAAGTTATGGACATTGTTAAGGCTACGAAAAAAATTTGCGTAAGGATTTACTTGTAAAATATGCAGCAACCTTTCCATAAGGAATGCTCTGAATTTTGAGATAATCAACATACAATTTAAAATTTCATGCTCTGTATCGAAGAAATACAACTGAAGGTTTTTTGGGCTTTTATTGTCTATTGCTATTAATGAGTGTAGAAATTGATAAAGATGTCCTTGTATTCGAAAGGTATAAATTCTAGCATTTCTTTTAGCCAAAGATTTATCAGTATGCACACCTAATGAAGTGAAAGCAAACATGTTGTTATAACTGCGGACAAGATCATTTTTGTCAATGTACAGATGCACTAACTCTTCAGGCATTTTAGTTTGTGATAATTGTATATCTCCTAAGGAGCAGCAAAATGTTGGTGGTCCATGTAAATACGTTTTGCATAAAAATAAATTATAATTTGGTACATTAGGCAATATGTTTGGCACTTCAGACAGACATTTTAAGGGGTCAATTCTTACAGGTAATGCATCAGATGTCGTTTTATGTAATTTTGCATGCTGCTTTTTACAACATGTATTCTTAGCTAATTTTCGCTCTTCCAAACATGAGTATTTTCTTTTGTGAGTACTTCTGGATTGACGTGATGTAGGTATCGAGGTTCCTTTTCTTGGCATTATTACTTTTAGCCTTCAGGTTTAGGCAAAGCTAAATAGTGAAATATGTGCAAATATTTCTAAAGGTATTACTAATATGAATGGGAACAACAATAAGTCACAAGCAACGCGTAATTATAAAATTAAGAACTCATAAACACTAAGAAAAATAAGAGAGGAGCTTGCCTTTTGTAGGCGCTGACAGGTGTGCGAACTGGTGTATTGTATGCGTAGGGAAAAGCAGCGACTATAATATACTGAAAAAAAAAAACACATATCTTACTATTATCAGACGTATAAATATTATCTAAAAATACATTTCTGCTCTTTTTTTTTTTTACAATTTACAAAGTAATTCATCACATCACTGAGTAGGAGGAGTAAATAAACACCCAGTGTATACAACCCATGTCATAGAATAATTTGCATTTTTTAAAAAGGGTTACATAAGGTTAGTCCATGTTTCATTTCAAAGCGAAATGTAAAATCTCATGCCTAATTTTATGTTATAAGCATTTATGGTAAGTATGGCATAGTACATACATTTCCATTTTACTTTAGAATTTGTAGTATAAATTTTAATTCCACTTTGATACAATGGTAATAGATAGTTGTTTGGCTATTCATGATTAAAAATAAGTAAACAAAAACATCAAACTAAAACTAAATAGAGTTTATACTTATTTAGTGAATGTAGTTGTGTTGATGGCCTTTTATTTTTTTTAATTGCAACTGGAAAATAATTCTCTCATTTATGAGTTCATTTGAAATGTTTACATAATATTATAACTACAAAATAATTTTTTTCGATAATATGTTAGTAAATTTAGAAGTAGTTGGATGCTAATTAAAACATAAGTCGTGAGATGATAAGTAGTTATTTTATAAAAATTGCTTTATTATGATATGTTGAGTATGAATAATAATGATGGGGTAAAGCTTGCAGGTGTTTCAAGGGGAAAAGTACATAAATGGAGGCCAAGATCATTTCAGTTTCACTAATTTGTATTGTCAACTTGTTTAAAGCGTCCAAAATCTATTGATGAGCATACTCTTAACATAAATGTGGACATGGTACTTACTTCAAAAATTACGTAATTAGAAGAGAAAAAACATATTTAGCAAACCAGCAAACAATGAGGTGGGGTTCTGCAGTCTAAAATAAGGCATCATCTATTTCAAAAATGTGTAAAGAAAGGCTCAGAAACAGCAGATAATCACAACAACAAAAGAGTTACAAATAGTATGCCTCTAGGACAATTAATCAAGCAGCAAGAACTTCATGAAAATTAAGGATTTCAAAACAATAGTCATACTCTCCCCTAGACCCAAATTCCAGCGACTTTTTATGAAGGACCTTAGTATTGTTAATCAAGATAGAACCTAGTGATACTAAATGATATTGAAAATCATTGTAAACCAGTCTTCACACACAACTTGCAAATATTGATAGTGTTTCCATTAGTAATGTTTTGAATTTATTCTCTTGAATGTTCTATTGGTTAAAGATAATAGGCCCGTCCTATTATTAAAATGGGAAATTTTCTTATAAAATTAAAATATTCCGATTTCCAATAATGTAGGAATTGGAAGTTGAAGGGGAGTTAATCAAGACAAGGTTTAGTGCTATGAATGAGTCTTCTATAATTGTTTTTGCATAGGTCTGCATTTGTAAACTTGTGTTCACACTTACTTAAACATTAGTTTTTCATGTTCAAGAGTGGAAATGCACTTAAGTCAATCAATAGAAATGAATGGGAAAAATGGGACAAGCAAAACAACAATTGTTTATTCACAAGATATATCTATAATCCTTCAGAGCTTGCAGTAATCCTTTGACCTACCAACACAAATTGAAGTAGTTATTAATATCAAAAACTATACTCTATGCATTTATAGGTTGTAGGAATTTTCTTCTTCAATAGATTAGTACAGAGATAGAAAAACATAAGAGACGTATTATATTGTCTTTCTACATGTGTATTTGAATAAGTAAATTTCTTAATTTTGTAGTATTAAACCCTATTCCACATCTCATCTAAAGACTTGTACTTCCTCTTCATTATTGTCCACAAATTTTTAGTAGAGTTAGACTCAACTCTCATCAAATAATTCGATAAATTTCAACAAACCTAACTGACGTCCACAAACTTTTAGTACAGGTAGACTCAACTCTCATCAAATAATTTGATAAATTTTAACAAACCTAACTGATTGATGTAATTCGAAAAACAATTGAAGAAAAACAAGCATACAAGTAGTAATTAAGCAATAGGAGTTACCGTTCAATAGGAAGGCTGAAACAAGCGAGTATGTTTGCAGTGAAAAGCAATCGAATCAAGAACTTTTGGCGTGCTGGAGAGAAACCCAACAGTTAGGGCTTATCTTAAGGGTGGGCCCAATTGAATTGAGGGAAAATAAACGTAATTAATGACTAATTTCTAAAATAGAAACCGAAGAGTAGGATGTCGCATGCGTTAAGAATATAAATTACCAGTAGAGAGTGACCGACGACTGAGTAATTGTCTGAAGGTTTAGTTGGTGTGGAGGAGAATGGAAGAAGGTGAGAGGTGGAATGGAACATGAATATTTGAGAGAAGTGGTGGAGTGATTGAATTTTGTGTGTAGGTGGAGCCTGCTGTGTTGGACGCGTAGGGAGAGATACCGAGAGAAAGAGGACTGCGCACGTGTAATGTAAGGCAACGGGCAATAGGAAAAAATAGGCACATCTCGCAGGATATCTTCTATATATACATATATATATATATATATATATATATATATACACTTTAAAAAACCATTAATTCTCGTCATGATAAAGGGCAATCAAGGCTAAAAAAATTCAGATGCTCAAAATGGTTATTTCTCGTAGGCTGCCAAAGAATGATGTTTTTAGGCTCAACGGGCTAACTACGGATAAACATCATTCGTTAGGGAATTATTTGGCTAAGTGACTTATAAATCCAAGGATGGCCTAAAATCATCTACCATTGTCTAACACACGTGTAGTCTCAAGTAAGATAAGAAGCAAGTTCTAGAATACACACACAAGAACGATACTCACCAGAAAGAAATATCATGTGATTATATAACATGAATAAGCATCAAAATCTCACATGGGTATTTACAAGTAACAAAGCACCTTTCAGCGACCTTTAAGAATTTCAAAACAATCGTCATACTCTCCCCTAAACCCAAATTCCAACGACCTTTTATAAAGGACCTTAGTATTGTTAATCAAGATAAAACCTGGTGATACTAAATGATGTTGAAAATCATTGTAAACCAGTCTTCTCACACAACTTGTAAATATTGATTGTGTTTCCATTACTAAAGTTTTGAATTTATTCTCTTGAATGTTTTATTGGTTAAAGATAATAGGCCCGTCCTGTTATTAAAATGGAGATTTTTTCTTATGAAATTAAAATATTCCAATTTCCAATAGTGCAGGAATTGAAAATTGAAGGGTAGTTAATCAAGATAAGGTTTAGTGCTATGAATGAGTCTTCTATAATTATTTTAGCATTGGTCTGCACTTGTAAACTTGTTTCTTTGATTGGTTGTATTCACACTTACTTAAACATTAGTTTTTCATGTTCAAGAGTAGAAACAATATGAAGCAAATAAATAATTCCCGTACCCCTTTTTTTTGGTTTTTTTCTTACTTTCACTAAAGAAAAGTCACCCATCTGGAGGACCTGTGGTGCTTACCCGCTAAAGAAAATCAATATCTGAACCTGTATCAAATGAAATCAATCCAAAAAATGCAACAAATCAAAATAAGGGACTTTGAACAGTTTCACCACCGAAGCGAACTAGTGAAGTGCATTTAAGTCAATCAATAGATATAAATGGGAAAAAATGGGGCAAGCAAAATAACAATTGTTTATTCATAAGATATATCCATAAGCCTACAGAGCTTGTAGGTAATTCTTTGACCTACCAACACAAATTGAATTAGTTATTAATATCAAAAACTATACTCTACACACTTATAGGTTGTTGGAATTTTCTTCTTCAATAGATTAGTACAAAGATAGAAAAACATACGAGACTTATTACATTTTTTTCTACATGTGTATTTGAATAAGTAAATTTCTTAATTTTTTAATATTAAACCCTATTTCACATCTCATCTAAAGACTTGTACTTCCTCTTCATTATTGTCCACAAACTTTTAGTAGAGGTAGACTCAACTATCATCGATAAATTTTAACAAACCTAACTAACGTCCATAAACTTTTAGCACAGGTAGACTCAACTCTCATCAAATAATTTGATAAATTTTTACAAACCTAACTGACTGATGTAATTCGAAAACCAATTGAAGAAAAAACAATCACACAAGTAGTAATTAAGCAATAGGAGTTACCGTTCAATAGGGAGACTAAAACAAGTAAGCACGTTTGCAGTGAAAAGCAACCGAATCAAGAACTTTTGGCGTGCTGGAGAGAAACCCAACAGTTAGGGCTTTTCTTAAGGGTGGGCCCAATTCAATTGAGGAGAAAGAAACGTAATTAGTGACAAATTTTTAAAATAGAAATCGAAGAGTAGGATGCCACAGACATTAAGAACATAAATTACCAGCAGAGGGTGACCGACGACGGTGTAATTGTTAAAGGTTTAGTTGGTGTGGAGGATAATGAAAGTAGGTGAGAGGTGGAATGGAACAAGAATATTCGAGAGAAGCGGTGGAGTGATTGGATTTTGTGTGTAGGTTGAGGCTGCTGTGTTGGACGCGTAGGGAGAGAGACTGAGAGAAGAGGACGGCGCACGTGGAGTGTACGACAACGGGCAACGGGGAGAAATAAGCCCATCTCGCAGGATATCTTCTTTATATATATATATATATATATATATACACTTTGAAAAGTCATTAATTCTCATCATGATAAAGGGCAATCAAGGCTCAAAAAATTCAGATGCTCAAAGTGGTTATTTCTCGTAGGCTGCCAAATAATGATGTTTTTAGGCTCAACGGGGCTAACTACGGATAAACATCATTTGGTGAGGAATTATTTGGCTAAGTGACTTATAAATCCAAGGATGGCCTAAAATCATCTCCCATTATCTAACACACGTGTAGTCTCAAGTAAGATAAGAGGCAAGTTCTAGAATATACACAAGAACGATACTCACCAGAAAGAAATATCATACGATTATGTAACATGAATAAGACTAAAATCTCACATGGGTATTTAACAAGTAATAGAACACCTTTCATGGTAAGCAATATCCCACAAGTACACATAGAACTTCATACCACACTATAATTCAAGTACTCTTCCTTCATCAATTTCAAGAGCTTATGAATTTTAGGCACAATTTAGAAAAATAAGCTCACATGGATCACCAAAACCAAGAACTCAATCCTTCCATTCTCATGAATTAAAAATACACATAAAAATTAGTATAAGAAAACAAGGGCAACTGATTTTTCTTTCATCGTATGCATGAGCTCCTCGAGTTGTTCAACTCGGTCAAGTCAAGCCTCAGTGTAGAACTTGTCTTGCCACTCTAGTACCTTTTTCTACCATCAAAGCTCAAGCACACCTCATCATCACAGATTCATCAATATAAAATAAGGAAACAATAAGAAAGACTCAATTGCTTATCTAATCAACTCCACACACTAGAAACAACTACACAACACACTAAACATTAGGTGAGTTGCAAAAAATCGACATACCAACACCAATTAAACTATTAATATGTCGCAAAAAAATCAACCTCCTAACAAACAAACAACCAACGAAAGGAAAATTTATACCCTTAGTGCTGACATAAAATGAGTTAAGTACATCACACCCCTTCCCAAATTTAGTAAAAACGTAAGTCGAAACTAAGTTTGAAAAGAGATGTAATTGCCGAAACGTGAGCACCTCAAATATAATAACTCCTCACTCACACTAAAGAATAATAAGGCAATAAAACGGAAGGGCAAACCCCCAACAGACGCTCATATTTAACGTCGGTGAGTCAAGATGGTAGAGGGCAGTCTTCTCGCATCCGCAGCTTCAAGTAATTTCTTTCCCTCTTCTTGTCTACACTCAAAACCTCACCTTTCTTGGTCACAAGTATATGATCCTTGGAATTTCTTTCCTCCCATGGCTGTCTGGACTCATTCTTGTTAATCTTCCACTCAAATTCAGGGTCATCTGTCCTATTAAAATTAAGATTAAATAAATTAGAAACCACATCTACGCTCTTGCATTATTGAGTCTCCATAGGCATCTTCATTGCTTGATTGTTCGACTCGAACGGCTGGTTGAATGGACCTCTATGGCATAAATACGCAGTCTCATGGTTTTGAGCACAACTTTTACATCCGACCTCCGATTGAGGTGATTCTCACGTGAAAATGATCCTCTCTTCCATGGCTTTCCATTCCACCTAATTAGATTCTAGTTTGACCTAGAGGGCTGGTTGAACCAAGTATTTATCAGTCGAACCATGCTTCAGAAAGTGTATTCTCTCCCGGACAGGTCGGTTCGACCACGGTTCAACCAACAGGATTGGTTGAACTGTAAAGGTCGTGGTCGAACCATTCTTAAAAAAATAGAATGCTGCGGATAGGTTGGTTCGACCTTGTTGGTCGAACCATTATAGTGTTGGTCGAACCGACTATCTGGATGCTCCAGAGGTTGCCCAGGCACTTGGTTCGACCTCTTGGATGTGGTTGGACCTGCTGGCTTGGTTGAACTGAGGTTAAATCGAGCTCCTGGAGCTTTAGAATTCATTTCCTACATCATCGATCCCTCATACTGCGTTCCAGACCTTAACTTGATGGCATTGCTCTGCTTCGGGTTCATTATGTCTTGAGATGGTAATATTTCTTTCTCCAATGTTTGTGTCAATTGATTCAAGTTCCCGGTCATTTTCCCTATCAACAACCTCAAGTCCTTCATCTGCTTAGAAATATCCTCATGATTTTTATTAATTTTAACCTCTACCTTTGCCTCTAGACGATCAACCCTTACATCATTCTTAGTCATGTTTCGATTGAAGGTATTTTCAACACTCTTCACTTCTTGTTGCTTCATACTAGGCCCACTTTGTATCAAATCTGTAATCTACTTCTGCTGGGACTCTAGTAGCTTGTTGATATTAGCTAAACTAGAGACGATCTCATCATCCCTATTCGGCTTTACCACTTGATGTTCAACCTGCACCACCTTGCCAAGTACATAACTTTCTCTTACTCATTCCGTAGGCCAGTTATGTGCATTTATAGAGATGTCTTCAAACAACTTTTCTACTTCCAGTGTTGTCTTACATAACAACGCTCCACCTGATGATGCATTAATAAGAACACACAACTCACAATTCAATCCATAGTAGGAGACACTTAAGTACTAAGCCTTAGACATTATATGTTGTGGACACCTCCTGAGCATGTCTTTAAACCTGTCCCACGCCTCATGAAAATTTTTACCCCGATTCATAAGAACTTGAGTGATCTTTTGCCTCATTCTGAAAATCCTTGAGGGTGGTCTATGACATCAAGAGTCTCATACCAATATTCTGCCCTATAAGTTAAAGAAAACTTGAATAAGGCGATCCGCCTAGCATTGTTATGAGCTCCAGCACCCTTTTGAGTGTGTGCATAACCCAGAAATCTTTTGCGGTGCTGATATGGATCATCAAAGAAACTCTAAAAAAAGGATTCTTCTCTACCATGTTAATAAGAGCGGAATGTATCTCAAAATCATCATCTTCCCCCTTGCTCCTATCAACCCCATGTTTAGAAATATGCTTTATTCTTTCCTTTCCTTCCTGTCCTTTCCTAACGCACAAGTACCTCAAAAAAATTCAGAGTTAGATAGAAATAAATAATCACAAATAGCAGTCTTAATCAAACTAGAAATAATAAATTCAATAATAACAGCCATCCTATCAACGGCACCAAGAACTTGATGCTCGTTTTCTTTGCACGCAAAATTAATCCTAAAGTATTAAGGATATCAGTTGGCTTAAGCAAGCGACCAAGTGAAATATCAAACTCAAAGGACGACGTATTATCAATTTAATTATTTATTAAATTAATTAAGACGAATTATGGCAATAAGGTTGATGATTATTATATAATTAACTAAAATACAAGAAATTTTATGTGATACCCGAGCTTCTTACTACTCATGTGCCAATATAATTTAATTTGTGTTATGTGCATTTTATAATTATGTGACAATTATGTGATAATTGTTTTTATATTTTATTTATTTTTATATTTTATTTGAGACATACGTGATAAAATGGTGACAATAGGTGAATATTTATGAGTGCATAAATATTTACATACATTAATTTGGATATTTAATAATAATTAAATTATTTTATTTGTATAAATATATTATTTTTTAATTATTAAGTATCACACGTATTCTCGTAATAATAATAGTGGTAAGAAAATATACACGTATGTTCACTATTATTATTATTATTTTAATGGTAGTGGTAGGATAAGTTCTTGATAATCAAGTTACTTGGAAATCATGCGTATTGCCGCATGGGATGAACAATTGAGAGTGGACGTGTATCATTAATAAATAAATAAAATTACAGTTGCCGACGTACCTCTTGTTAACAATATATACTTGTTATTAACTCAATTTTGGAGAAGACTAGTAGTAGGTTCACGAAAAAAAATAAGAAAAAAAAAGTGAGAGAAAAGAAAGAAAGAGAGAGAGGAAGGAAAGAGAGAGAAAGAGGAAGGAAGAGAGAATAAGGGATCGTGTCAGAACGTGCGTAGTTGGAAAGGAAGAAGAAGAAGGGATTAGTTATAGTTCTTCATGGGTCTATAGGGTTATTATTGTCGGAGTCCAGGTAAGTGGAAGTCCAACTACAATGCATAAACATGCTGTCTGTGAATTATTTGTGATTAATATGTGATAATTATGTTATGGATTATTTGATATTAGTTTAATTACGTTATGAATTATTTGGGATTAATTTGTAATACAAGCTGTGGATTTATGTGATTTGGGGAAAGTAGGTTTTATATTCAACAATATTATTTGTAAATTATTTGTATAAATTTGCGATACAAATTGTGAATCTATGTGATTTGAAATAATATTATTGTAATATATAGATCTATGTGATTGGAAATTGTTGAAAATATATCTGTATGATTTGAGAAGATATTGGTTATAAGGAACTATGTGATCCGAGATGTAGTTGTTATTCCAAAAAAGGATCTGTGTGATCCAATGTGAAGTTGTTATTTTATAATGGATCTATGCGATTGAGGTTAAGTTATTATTCCAGAAGTGGATCTGTGTGAATTGAAGTTTAGTTGTTGCTTTATTGTGATTAAATGTTGATATTGATATTGTAAATGGTTCATAATGCATGTTTGATTTCCCTGGTTGCATACCATGCATAATCATAAAAAATATTTTCCCAAAAATTAATAAGATACTAATGGTGTGTGAATCCACTATATATGCATCTCTGTCAGGATTCGGAAAAATCGTTCCTGACACGCTATTCTGGATTCGGAAAAATCATTCCCAGTACTTTATATTCGGGGTTTGAAAAAATCGTCCCCATTGAGCTCATTTGGGGTGTATATCATAAGTGTGTCATGGAGATCCCGCAACGTGAACAGTTTTCAAAATAAAAGAGACCAACTAGAATGACTAGGAAATAGGCGATAGAAAATAAATGCATTTTCATGCACTTACATGCATGATTTTTACTTACTAAGATTTTTGTCTCACTAGTTTATGCATTGTAGGTGAGCCTGCTGATGACTGAGTTATGTGGTGTGATTGTGCAAGCTGTGGAGTTATGCACGTTTTCTTTGAACGCAAAATTAATCCTCAAGTATTAAGGATATCAATTGCATCTTAAGCAAGCGACCAAGTGAATATCGAACCCAAAGGACTGCGTATTATCAATTTAATTATTTACTAAATTAATTAAGACAAAAGGCAATAAAATTTTAGGTTAATTATCTAATAACTACTATGCCGAAAATTAAATAAAAAATAAAATAAATTAAATACTAGAAGAAATATGAAAGTAGATCAAGTAGAAGAATAGGTAGCTCTAGGGAAATCTAGTTTCACTCATTAATTTTCCTTCCGTGTGTTGATCTCCGACTCTGCCTTGTGGAATATGGAAGCATCACTAAGCCATGCATATTTACTCTATAGACACAAGCAAACATGCGTGTAAGACGTGTGAATAACCTCGGAGCAAGAGATATAATTTCACCCCCCTTTCTAGTTACTATCAATATCAATTATTTCTCTGGCCAATTGATACTCTAACCCGATATGATCTCCCTTTATAGGTACTATGAAGTTATCTTCTTTATCCTACTTAATAACCCGAAATCAATTCAATTAATAAGTATTCATATATGATAGTTCTAATAAAGCTTCGGAGTCCCCTCACTTAGAATCATAACATGGAATCCTATTCAGCGGTGAACGCACTCAATCTACAACCAAGATATATATTCAGACTCTATATACCAATTGAAGATGCACAAAACGATCATGAATATGGATTAAGAAAGCATAATCATATATAAAATAATTCCACAAGTAGTGTTGTACGGAGTTTACATTCGAAAGTTCAATTAATTCGTAAAACCTTCGCAATCCTAGTTCTACCAAAAAGGCTCTAGCCCATGATGTTGTGAAGAACAATCATGGGTGTTGGATAGATCTCACCCGGATGTCTGGAAAATTACAAGATAAATTAAAAAACGAAATAAACTCTAAATGTGGGTGTCGTCGTGTCCTTCTCCATCTTGAATTCTCCTCATGGATTTCCTCTTGATTCCACAAATGAATCTTCAAAATGATGGATGGATGGAGGAAAGTATGTGGATGATGGTTGGGGGTGATCCCTCTTTGTGGGGTGTAGGATGATTGTGTTGTGGTCACATATGAATAATGATGTGATCTGCACAACTTTTTATACTTGTAAAATGCTCCTCATGACCTTGGATGGACTTTTACTTGAGACATACACCAAATTTGATAAAAAAAACCCGAAACTACCAAAAATAGAACCCAGCGACATCTTGTTAGACCAAACCTCAGAAGTCGAGCAAGGCGTCCAATTCGAGCAATGGTCGAGTAATCTCTCTGTAAGTTTTTGGTCATTTTGCTCGACCAAGATTGATCTGCTCGACCAAGATGATGCTGGTCGAGCAACATCTCCAAGTCGAGTAAGCTTGTGCAGTCTCACCGTTTCACGCATAACTTCCACATTCGACCTCCGATTTGAGTAATTATTGTGCTCAAATGATCCTATCTTTCATGGCTTTCTATCCATATAAAGAACTCACAGAAACTTCAACATTTGAATATGTAACAAGTCATAAAAAGTGGACAGTCATTCTGTTCGTCACAGCTTGCGCGATGTCCCACTTTGATAATAATTTTCTCGTTTGGAATCCGATTGAGGTGTTCTTTACGCCAAAACGTCCCTCTCTTCTGTGGTTTTCCAACCATATATCACACTCCCAATTTAAATCTCCAAAAAAAAGAAAAAAATTACACAAGTTAGACGTGCGTTTTTCAGCATCATTGCACAAATTGCACATTTTTTTCCACCTAACATACAATAAAACACCTCAAGTGCACCTTTTTCTCAAATATATTGAATATAAGATACTTGTGCTAATATATAACAACAATACTCATCAAAAAGATGTTAAACTGGAAACTAAAACACGCTTATTTTCACTCTCATCAATTCCCCAAACTTACCCGTTGCTCGTCCCGAGGCAAAAAAATAAAAATAAAGAGAAAGAGAGTAAGAGAATTAGCGGAAACAAGGAATATGACCGATACTCCATTCAAAATACAATTGTCCACAACTTAGGTCATGCAACTTTCATTACATGTAACAATCAATTCATAGCATACAAGTTAAGATAATCACCACCAATTCAAATGATCCATCCACATATTCTCTTGGGAAGTATATATCACTCGTACTCAAGTGTAAAAAATGTACGCTTATGGGTTAAGGTGTTTACGCTCAAATTCAATTCAAGCGTATGCGTAACCATAAGCTTGCCTATTGTCTCAACCCTCTTTTTACTTGTAGCTAGCAAATCATGGATCAAAAAGGTCTTTTATTTGGTTATAATATAGACTCTTTGGAAAAGGTAGGAAATATATGGATAAGTGAGTCAAAACTCGTATCGATCAAGCGGCTGTCTCTCTCAATCTTTATTCTTCCTCATCACTTCAATTAAGCACAATACTTTTCCATCTTTCTCCTTCAAGCACAACATTTTTTCTTCCAACCTTTTCTAGCTCTTCAACTCCATCATTCTCCTTTTCGTCATTTTTTTCTCTCTTTTTTTCTTTCGAGGTACCAGTTTCGGGCACTACCTCTCACATCCTCCATAGGGTACTAGATTTAAGCACTACCCTAGGGTATTTGTTTCCATGGAGTACTAGATTTAAGTACTACTCCATGAATTTTCCTTTTGATCCTTAAGATTCTTCCTTCATCATCCTTATCATCCCTCAAATCACCACTCTCTTCAATTAAGCTTTATTGGCTATCAAAAGAATGGATTTAAAAAAGCTCAAACGGGCTGACTAGGGATTTAATGAATTCAGGTAAAGTATAAGGGAAAAGATGGGCTATTCAAAGATGGCCTAATATCATCTCCATAATTCGCTAAACTAATCTTGAATATTCAAGGAGACTCAAGGCAAGTTCTAGAATACACGCACAAGAACGATATTCACCAAAAAAGAAAATATTATGTGATTATGTACATGATCAACGAGGCTCAAAATCTCACATGGGCATTTAACAAGTAACAGAACACATTCCATGGTAAGTAATATCCCACAAATACACATAGAACTTCATATCACAATATAACTCAAATACACTTCTTTCATTAATTTCAAGAGCATATGAATTTTACGCACAATTTAAAAATAATATAAGCTCACATGGATCACCAAAAAACAAACTCAATCCTTTTAAAGCACTCATAAAAATTAGAATAAGGAAACGAGTGCACTTGATTTTTCTCCTTCAAAATGCATGCACGAGCTCCTCGAGTTGTTCAACTCGGTCAGGTCAAAGCCTCAGTTTACCTGTTTCTATCATCAAAGCTCAACATACCTCATCATTACTGATATGCATTTTCTTTGCACGCAAAATTAATCTCCACGTATGAAGGATATCAATTACAGCTTAAGCAAGCGACCAAGTGATTATCGAACCCAAAGGACGGCGTATTATCAATTTAATTATTTACTAAATTAATTAAGACAAGATGACAATAAGATTTGAGGATTGAATGATTAACTAATGAACAATTAATTAAAATAACAAGTTAAATAAAATATCACTCAAAGAATACGAAAGTGGATTTAGTAGGAGAATAGGTAGCTCTAGGATAATCCAATTTCACTCATTAATTTTCCTTCCGTGTATTGATGTCCGACTCTACCTTGTGGAATATGGACGCATCACTAAACCATGAATATCTACTCTATAGACACAAGTACACATGCGTGTAACACGTGTGAATAACCTCGGAGCAAGAGATATAATTCCACCCCCTTTCTAGGTACTATCAGTATCAATTATTTCACTGGCCAATTGGTACTATAACCCGATATGATCTCCCTTTATAGGTACTATAAAATTATCCTCTTTATCCTACTTAATAACCCGAATTCAATTCAATTAATAAGTATTCATATATGATAGTTCTAATGAAGCTTCGGAGTCCCCTCACTTAGAATCATAACATGGAATCCTGCTCAGCACTGAACGCACTCAATCAATAACTAAGATATGTATTCAGACTCTACATAACAGTTAATGATGCACAAAATGACCGTGAGTATGAATTAAAAAGGCACAATCATATATAAAATAAATTCACAAGTAGTGTTGTACGAAGTTTACACACGAAAGTTCAATTAATTGGTAAAAACCTTCCTAATCCTAGTTCTACCAAAAAGGCTCTAGCCCATGGTGTTGTAGGAAACACACATGGGGGTTGGATAGATCTTACCCGTAGTCTGGAAAATACAAGATAAATTAGGAAGCAAATAAAACCTTGGATGTGGCGTCTTTGCGTCATTCTCCATCTTGAATTCTCCTCTTGGTTCTCCTCTTGATTCCACAGACGAATCTTCAAAGTGATGGATAGATGGAGGAAAGGAAGTGGATGATGATTGGGGGGTGATCCCCCCATTGTGGGGTGTGGTATGGTTGTGGCCTCTCCTCTACTCAATTATATCTTCTATTGTTAATGGTGTGATATACACCCCCTTTTATAATTGTAAGCTCTCCTTATAGGCCTTGTAATGGGCTTTTTGAGTGATCACATGCATTGAGGGTGTAAAAATACGAATATGGTAAGTTTCCGCACGTCAATTCGACCACGAAGCTAGGTCGAATTCACCTCCACTGGTCGAATTGCAGGTCAAATCACTCTACTGGAAGCTTCAGACACCGAATTCGAGCTTCAGGTGCTGGATTCGACTAGCACAGCAGATCGAATTGAGATGTCATGGTCGAATTGCTTCTTTTACCGTCCAATTCGACTAGGATTCGACCACATGGTCAGGTCGAATTCAAATATTGTGGTCGAATTGTCTTGCGCAGTCTCACCGTTTCGCGTATAACTTTCACATCCGAGCTCCAATTTGAGTGATTCTTGTGCTCACGCGATCCTCTCTTCCTTGGATTTCTATCCATATAAAGAACACAAGAAAAATCTAAGATTTGAATGTTCAACAAGCCACGGAAAGTAGCACAGTAATTCTGTTCGGCACAGCTTGCGCGACATCACCATTTCGATCATAACTTCCTCATTTGGAATCCGATTGAGGTGTTCTTTACACCAAATCAACCCTCATTTCAGTGGTTTTCCAATAATGTATCACACCAACAGTTTTGATCTCCAAAAAAACACAAAAAAATTATGAAAGTTGGATGTGCGTTTTTAGCATTCTTGCACAAATTGCACATTTTCTCCAACTTTGCACTTTTCATCCTTTTTCCACCTAAAACACAATAAAACACCTCAAGTGCCCTTTTTCTCACATATATTAAATATAAGACACTTGTGCTAATATATAACAACATTCTCATAAAAAAGGTGTTAAATTGATCACTCAAACACGCTAACAATCTCCCAAACTTACCCGTTGTTCGTCCTGAGGCAACAAAATAAAAATAAAGAGCGAGAGAGAGAAAATTAGTGGGGAAATAAGGACTATGACCAATACCCCATTCAAATACAATTGTCTTCAACTTTAGTCATGCAACTATCCTTACATGTAATACTCTATTCATAGCATACAAGTTAAGACAATCACCACCAATTCAAATGCTCCATTAACATGTTCTCACGAGAAGCATATATCACTCGCACTCAAGTGTAAAAGATATACACTTATGGGTTAAGGTGTTTACGCTCAGATTCAATTCAAGTGCATGCGTAACCATAAGCTTGCCAAAAGTCTCAAACTCTCCACCACTAAAAGGTATGACTCGATAATGGGATCAAAAAGGACTTTTCTTTTGGATGTAATGTTGGCTCTTTGGTTAAGGTAGGAAATATATGGACAAGTGACTCAAAATTTTGGATCAATCAAGCGTGCACTCCATCATGATCTTCCATTCTTCTTATTCACTTTAATTAAGCACATCCTCCCTATTCGGCTTTACCACTTGATATTATCTGTGCCACCTTACCAAGTACATATGATCCTCTATCTCTCCCTACAGGCCTGTCACGTAAATTCATAGAGATGTCTTTAAACAACTTTTCTGCTTCAAGTGCTGTATTAGATAAAAGTGCCCCTCCTGATGATGCATCAATAAAGATACGCGACTCACAATCCAATCCATAGTAGAAGATGCTTATGTACTCAGCCTTAGATATTCCATATTGTGGGCACCTCCTGAGCATGTCTTTAAACCTGTCCCACGCCTCATAAAATTTCTCACCCTGATTCATATCAAATTGGGTGATCTCTTGCTTAATTATTAAGATCCTTGAGGGTGGCATGTATCTCTCCAAGAACTTCTGCTGCAGTTGGTCCCATGTAGTGCAGTCTGTGGCATTAAGAGTCTCATACCAAACTTCTGCCTTATCAATCAAAGAGAACTTGAATAGGGCAATCCGCCTAGCATTATCATTAGCTCCAACTCCCTTTTGAGTGTTTGCATAACCAAGAAATCTTCGGAAGTGTTGATATGGATCTTCAAAGCAACCTCCAGAAAAGGGATTCTTCTCTACCATGTTATTAAGAGCGGGATGTATCTCAAAATCATCATCTTCCCCTCTTGCTCCTATCAACCCCATGTTGCCAGTCTCATAGTTCATGAAAATTTCATGAATAACAACATTATCTGGATTCTGCCTTGCTGCGGCCATGTTTAGCACAATGTGTTATTCCTTTCTTTCCTTCCTATCCTTTTCCTAGTGCACAAGTACCTCAGAAAAATTTAAGGTTAGATAGAAATAAATAATCACAAATAAAAGTCTTAATCAACTAGAAATAATAAACTAATAATAACAGCCGTCCCCGACAACGACGCCAAGAACTTGATACGCGTTTTCTTTGCACGCAAAATTAATCCCCAAGTATGAATGATATCAATTGCAGCTTAAGCAAGTGACCAAGTGATTATCGAACCCAAAGGATGACGTATTATCAATTTAAATATTTAGTAAATTAATTAAGACAAGATGGCAATAAGATTTGAGGATTGAATGATTAACTAATGAGCAATTAATTAAAATAACAAATTAAATAAAATATCACTCGAAGAATACGAAAGTGGATCAAGTAGGAGAATAGGTAGCTCTAGGATAATCCAGTTTCACTTATAAATTTCCCTTACGTGTGTTGATATCCGACTCTGCCTTGTGGAATATGGACGCATCAATAAAACATGCATATCTACTCTATAGACACAAGTACACATGCGTGTAACACGTGTGAATAACCTTGGAGCAAGAGATATAATTCCACCCCCTTTCTAGGTACTATCAGTATCAATTATTTCCCTGGCCAATTGGTACTCTAACCCGATATGATCTCCCTTTATAGGTACTATAAAATTATCCTCTTTATCCTACTTAATGACACCCGAATTCAATTCAATTAATAAGTATTCATATATGATAGTTCTAATGAAGTTTCGGAGTCCCCTCACTTAGAATCATAACATGAAATTCTGCTCAGCAGTGAACGCACTCAATTAATAACCAAGATATGTATTCAGACTCTACATAAAAGTTAATGATGCACAAAATGACCGTGAGTATGAATTAAAAGGCACAATCATATATAAAATAAATCCACAAGTCGCGTTCTTCTCCATCTTGAATTCTCCTCTAGGTTCTCCTCTTGATTCCACAGACGAATCTTCAACGTGATAGATGGATGGAAGAAAGGAAGTGGATGATGGTTGGGGGGTGATCCCCCTTGTGGGGTGTGGTATGTTTGTGGCCTCTCCTCTACTCAATTGAATTTTCTATTGTTAATGGTGTGATCTACACCCCCTTTTATACTTGTAAGCTCTCCTTATAGGCCTTGGAATGGACTTTTTAAGTGATCACAGGGTGTAAAAATATAGATATGGTAAGTTTCCGCACGTCAATTCGACCACGAAGCTAGGTCGAATTCACCTCCAATGGTCGAATTGTAGGTCGAATCACCCTACTGGAAGCTTCAGACACCAGATTCGACCAGCACAACAAATCAAATTGAGGTGTCATCGTCGAATTGCTTCTTTTGCCGTCCAATTCGACCAGGATTCGACCACATGGTTAGGTCGAATTCAAATGTTGTGGTCGAATTGTCTTGCGCAGTCTCACCGTTTCGCATATAACTTCCACATCCGAGCTCCAATTTGAGTGATTATTATGCTCACGCAATCCTCTCTTCCTTGGATTTCTATCCATATAAAGAACACAAGAAAACTCCAAGATTTGAATATACAACAAGCCACGGAAATTAGCAAGGCAATTCTGTTCGGCACAGCTCGCGCGACGTCACCTTGTCGATCATAACTTCCTCATTTAGAATCCGATTGAGGTGTTCTTTATGCCAAATCAACCCTCATTTCAGTGGCTTTCCAATCATGTATCGCACCAACAGTTTTGATCTCCACAACAATACAGAAAAATTACGAAAGTTGGATGTACGTTTTCAGCATTCTTGCACAAATTTCACCTTTTCTCTAACTTTGCACTTTTCATCCTTTTTCCACCTAAAACACAATAAAACACCTCAAGTGCACCTTTTTCTCACATATATTGAATATAAGATACTTGTGCTAATATATAACAACAATTCTCATCTAAAAGGTGTTAAATTGGACACTCAAACATGCTAATTTCCACTATCAACAATCACATGATTCATAAATAATAATATAGGAGAATTATAAGAATTATTCAATTGACTATCTAATCGAATCCACACACTAGAAATACCACTGAACACTAGGCAAATTGCAAAAAATCGATGCGTCAAAATCGGCAAAAGTTTCAACATACCGCAAAAAATTAACTCCCCTAGCAAACATTACAAAGAAAACATTATACTCTTGGTGCTTCAATGAGGTAAGTACATCGCACCCCCCCAAACTTAGTAAATACGTAAGTTTAAACTAAGTTTGCAAAGAGATGTAATTGTCGATTAGTAAGCACCTGATGTGCGTTTTCTCAACACACAATTAATCCTCAAGTATGAAGAATATCAATCGTAGTTTCGAAGGTGACCAAGTTATATATCAAATCCAAGGGACGGATAAATATCAATTTAATTATACTCTAGTAAACTAAGACTATGTTGGAAATTATAATGGTTGTGATTAAGTAACAAAAGTAATTAAAATATCAAGTAACAACAACAAGAAGAAGAGATAAGTGAGTTGCGATCAAGTAAGATAGTAGGTAGTTCGTCAGGTAATCCAGTTCTACTAATTAATTCATCTTTCATATGACGGTGTCCGACTCTGCCTTGTGGTTTATGGATGCATCACTAAACTATGCAAATTCACTCTATAGACACAAGTAAATATGTGTATGACACATGTGAATATCCTCGGAGCAAGAGATATAATTCACCCCCCTTTCTAGGTACTATCAGTATTAATTATTTCCCGTGTATTTAGTACTCTAACCCGATATGATCTCCCTTTATAGGTACTATGAAGTCATACACTTTATCCTACTTATTAACCCGAATATAATTCAATTAACAAGTATTCATATAAGATAGTTCTAATAAGACTTCGGAATCCCTTCACTTAGAATTATAACATAAAACCCTGCTCAGCAGTGAACGCACTCAACCAATAACCGAGTTATGTATTCAGACTTTACACAACAATTATTGATGCACAAAACGACCGTGAGTATGGATTAAAAATGCGCAATCTTATGTAAAATAAACCACAAGTAATGTTGTATGGAGTTTACACACGAAAGATAAATTAACTCATGAAACCTTCATAACCCTAGAACTACCGAAACGACTCTAACCCATGATTGATTTAAGAACAATCACGGTTAGTTGGACCAATCTTACTTGAATCTCCAACGGAACCTCTGTCACAGCCCCTCCGGAGGATGGATGATCGATCTCTTCTCAACTCTACGTCTCCACGTCATCTTGATCAAGTCGTCCCTCTATGATGCTGCACAAGCCTTCTTTTATACTTTTAATCGCGCCTCCCAGGCCTAGAATGGGCTTTTTAAGTGATCACATGCATTGAGGGTGTAAAAATACAGATATGGTAAGTTTCCGAGGCTCAATTCGACCTCAACAACAGGACGAATTCACCCCTCCAAGTCGAATTGGAGGTCAAATCGACCTACTGTAAGTCCCAGGTGCTTGATTCGACCAGCTGCCCTGGTCGAATTGAAGTGACAAGGTCGAATTGGCATCTCTGCCCATCAATTCGACCTCGATTCGACCTGATGCCCAGGTCGAATTCCCCTGTCGTGGTCAAATCCACCTTCTGCTCATGTTGTACTGCCAATTCAGCCAGCAAGCCTGGTCGAATTGACCTTTTTCTAGTTGAATTGCACTCCTGCTTCGCCCAAACGGATTGCTTCGACTTCCTTTCTTCAGTTTTCAACACTTCCACTCCGATTTCCTTCGAAAAACCACTCAAATGGCTCCAACAACACTTGATTCATTACTTCATACAATATATATCAGTTTACAACCAATTTCATCCTTCAAACACTTCATAATAGCACAAATCCAAGTGCAAGATTCGTGAATTAACACACTCATCAACACCTTAAATATAAAAATTTCTTACTCACACGAAATAAATAAAGAAATAAAACAGAAGGGAAAGCCCCCAACAGGCGCTCATGTTTAACGTCGGAGAGTCACAGCGGTAGAGGACGGTCTTCTCACATCCTCACCTTCAAATACTTTCTTTTCCTCTTCTTGTCTACACTCAACACCTCACCTTTCTTGGTCACAAGTATATGATCTTCAGAATTACCTTCCTCCCATGGCTGTCTAGACACCTCGTTGTCAATCTTCCACTCAAATTCAGAATCATATGTCCCTTTAAAATCAAGATTAAACAAGTTAGAAACCACATCTATTCTCTTGCATGATTTAGTCTCCATGAGCATCTTCATTGCACGATCAAGAGAGAAAATCACATCTTCATTATCCATTTACAGTCAAAGCTTCTCGGCTCTCAACTTCTTTGCTCTTTACCACTTATTCTCAACTAAAAGCTCAGTATTCTGCTCTTGGGATGGCTCTGGAGTGTTCAGAATAATAAGTGTAGCATTTGATATCAAAACGTGTGCAAAAAAAGGTTGTTCGACCTCTGTTCGACCAAGATGATTTGGTCGAACAGACTGTTGGCACTTGGATCGTTTGGTTAACATGACCCGTTAGGGTTCCATACGTTTCTAATATCAGCGGAAGCAATAAAACATGAAACGTATTACCGTTCACCAGGGTATGTTGAAGAAAGTTGATTCACGCTGACAGACTGTGCAGTCCCACGAGGATGGCCATAACTTCCTCGTCTGATGTCGGAATTGAATAATCTTTGTGCTCAGACGATCCTCTCTTCAACGGCTTTCCGTCAGTATATTGATCATCGAATTCTGATCACTATACGATTTTATATAAATTTCGCAAGGTGGCGGACAGCAGCAGCAAACTACCTTCTAATCTTCTGCCGTATGTCCCAAGTCCGATCTCGACGTCGTGTGGGCGACGATCTACGAGACCTCCTCATTCTGCTCTCAACCCTCATCATACGTGAATAATGAATGAGATTAGATTAGATTAGGGTTCCAGATAAGCTGAGGTGACTTATATACATGGGCTACAGCAGGGACCAGGAGGAGAAATTGGGTTGGGCCTCCATTGGGCTTAAGTATTCAAGCTTAGCCCAAAGCTTATACTTAAGTCCAATAATAATAATATATTCCACTAAAATATTATTACTGCACTGCCTTTCCAATCCCAAAATTACGTTTTGGGCTCCTTCTTATTATGAGCCCGTTAGTCTCCCCATGTTTAAGATATACAATGTCCATTAATTAATTTAAGTTACTGACAACTCAATTAATTAATATTTCATCCAAGAGTAGTACCACTCAACCTCATTATCATGCCGGAATAAATTCCACCTGCAGGGTTTACATGATAATCTTTATGAGCTCCTCAAGGGGACATCATCAACCTATGACGGACACGGATTCCTTCTACAATCAACAGCACACCATAGAGACAGCACTACTTCCCAACTCATCGAGTTTGTTGATTTAATTACATCTAAATCTCACCCATTGATGAATCAAAGAAATACATACTGCCCTACGTGTCGAGGTTATTGTATAGGGATTAAGAGCACGAACTTCCATAATAACAGAGATCAAGTTCTCCTATAAGTCAGTATAAGTCGAACGATCTCAAGCGGTCCTGCTCAATACACACAAGTGCACTAATGTGATTCTATAGCCAAGACAAGCTAATACCAAACCACACTACAACCATCCCGATAGAGAGTCCCCGTCTATCTCGGTTGTGAGCATCTGTTTATACTTTATAAGGAAACCGATAATATGATCTTCCACGTGTTGTCGCACAACATATTATCTACAGTATAAAATAAGTGGACTATTGCATCGTGCATATAAATAAATTATAAGACGCAATCATTTGATCATATGATTCTCATTTCAAATTAATTGTTATAACATTGTTCATACAAAAATCTAGACTTTTAGTATACAATCTAACACAGACTGGGTTTGGTCGAATGGAATTGCTGATCACGAGCTCCCATTCTCTAAGTGTGTTTAACCACCGTTCAACCTAGGTGGTCTGGTCGAACGGATGGCATTTGGTCGAACGACGAGACTGGAAATAGAGCATCAAAATTCTACTTTTCTGGAGTTTGTTCGACCTCTGTTCGACCATTAGGTCTGGTGGAATGGTCTAGGAGTGGTCGAACAATATCTCTGCTTCCATCCTTTTTGCTCGCCGGCTTTATCAGACCCTCGTACTGCGTGTCAGACCTCAATGTGATGGTATTATTCTCCAATGTTTGTGTCAATTGATTCACATTCACGGCCATTTGCCCCAAAATTAAGGTAAGGTCCTTCAACTACTTAGATAAATCTGCATGATCAACATTCATGGTATCCTCAAGACAATCAATCCTTGCATCATTCTCAGCCATGTATCGATTGAAGGTATCTTCAACACTCTCCACTTCGTGCTGCTGCGTAATATGCCCCCTTTGTGTCAACTCTGTAATCTGCCTCTACTGGGATTCTAGTAGCTTGTTGATATTAACTAGACTAGAGACGGTCTCATCATCCCTATTTGGCTTCACTACTTGATGCTCAACTTGTGACACCGTACCAAGTACATATGTTCCTCTTACTCTTTCCATATGCTTGTCACGTGAATTCATAGAGATGTCTTCAAATAACTTTTCTGCTTCAAGTGATGTTTTAGATAACAATGTTCCACATGAAGATGCATAAATAAGTACACGCGACTCATAATCCAATCCATAGTAGAATATGCTTATATATTTAGCCTTAGACATCCCATATTGTGGGCACCTCCTGAGCATGTAAATCTGTCCCACGCCTCATAAAATTTCTCACCCTGATTCATAACAAATTGAGTGATCTATTGCTTCATTCTTAAGATCCTTGAGGGTGGCATATATCTCTCCAAGAACTTCTGCTGCAGTTGGTCCCATGTAGTGCAATCTGTGGCATTAAGGTCTCATACCAAACTTCCACTCTATCAATTAAAGAGAACTTGAATAGGGCGATCCGTCTAGCATTATCATTAGCTCCAGCTCCCTTTTGAGTGTTTGAATAACCAAGAAATCTTCGGAGATGCTAATATGAATCTTCAAGCAACCTCCAGAAAAGGGATTCTTTTCCACCATATTGATAAGAGCGGGATGTATCTCAAAATCATCATCTTTCCCTTGCTCCTATCAACACCATATTACCAATTCCATAGTTCGTGAAAATTTCATGTATGGCAACATTATCCGGATACAGCCTTGCTCCAGCCATGTTAAGTTCGATGTGTTACTTCTTCCTTTCTTTCCTCTCCTTTTCCTAGTGTATAAATACCTCAGAAAAATTCAAGGTAGGAATCGAATTAAATAATCACAAATAAAAATCTTAATCAAATTAGGAATAATAAACAAATAATAACAGTCGTCCCCAGCAACGGCACAAAGAACTTGATGTGTGTTTTCTTTGCATGTAAAATTAATCCCCAAGTATTAAGGATATCAATTGCAGCTTAAGCAAGCGACCAAGTGAATATCGGACCCAAAGGACGGCATATTATCAATTTAATTATTTACTAAATTAATTAAGACAAAACGCAATAACGTTTTAGGTTAATTATCTAATAACTACTATGCTGAAAATTAAATAAAAATAAAATAAATTAAACACTAGAAGAATTATGAAAGTGGATCAAGTAGGAGAATAGGTAGTTCTAGGGAAATCCAGTTTCACTCATTAATTTTCCTTCCGTGTGTTGATGTCCGACTCTGCCTTGTGGAATATAGATGCATCACTAAGCCATGCATATTTACTCTATAGACACAAGCAAACATGCGTATAACACGTGTGAATAAACTCGGAGCAAGAGATATAATTCCATCCCCTTTCTAGGTACTATCAGTATCAATTATTTTCCTGGCCAATTGGTACTCTAACCCGATAAGATCTCCCCTTATAGGTACTACGAAGTTATCCTCTTTATCCTACTTAATAACCCGAATTCAATTCAATTAATAAGTATTCATATATGATAGTTCTAATGAAGCTTCAGAGTCCCCTCACTTAGAATCATAACATGAAATCCTGTACAGCGGTGAACGCACTCAATCTACGACCAAGATATATATTCTGACTCTATATATCAATTGAAGATGCACAGAACGACCGTGAATACAGATTAAGAAAGTATAATCATATATAAAATAAATCCACAAGTAGTGTTGTACGGAGCTTACATACGAAAGTTCAATTAATTCGTAAAACCTTCACAATCCTAGTTCTACCAAAAAGACTCTAGCCCATGATGTTGTGAAGAACAATCATGGGTGTTGGATAGATCTTACCCGGATGTCTGAAAAATTACAAGATAAATTAGGAAACGAAATAAACCCTGGATGTGGGCGTCGTCGCGTCCTTCTCCATCTTGATTTCTCCTCATGGTTCTCCTCTTGATTCCACAAACAAATCTTCAAAGTGATGGATGTATAGAGGAAAGGATGTGGATGATGGTTGGGGGGTGATCCCCCCTTGTGGGGTGTAGGATGATTGTGTTGTGGTCACATATGAATATTGATGTGATCTACACCCTTTTTTATACTTGTAAAGTGCTCCTCATGGACCTTGGATGAGCTTTTACTTGAGGCATACGCCAAATTTAGTAAAAGAAACCTGAAACTACCAAAAATAGACCCAGCGACATCTTGTTAGACCAAACCTCAGAAGTCGAGCAAGGCCTCCAAGTCGAGCAATGGTCGAGCAAGCTCTCTAAGTTTTTGGTCATTTTGCTCGACCAAGACTGATCTGCTTGACTTAGATGATGTTGGTCGAGCAACATCTCCTAGTCGAGCGAGCTTGCGCAGTCTCACCGTTTCGCGCATAACTTCCACATTCGACCTTCAATTTGAGTAATTCTTGTGCTCACATAATCCTCTCTTCCTTGGATTTCTATCCATATAAAGAACTCATAGAAAATTCAACATTTGAATGTGTAATAAGTCATACAAAGTGGACAGTCGTTCTGTTCGGCACAGCTTGCGCGACGTCACCACTTTGATCATAACTTTCTCGTTTGGAATCCGATTGAGGTGTTCTTTATGCCAAAACGACTCTCTCTTTTGTGGCTTTCCAACCATATTTCGAACTTCCAATTCAGAGTACCAAATAAACACAGAAAAATTGCAAAAGTTGGACGTGCATTTTTCAGCATCATTGCACAAATTGCACCTTTTCTCCAACTTTGCACTTTTGATCATTTTTTCACCTAAAACACAATAAAACACCTCAAGTGCACCTTTTTCTCAAATATATTGAATATAAGATACTTGTGCTAATATATAACTACAATACTCATAAAAAAGGTGTTATATTGGAAATTAAAACACGCTTATTTTCACTCTCATCATGGACCTCCTACAGGATTTTGAGCGGGTGTACAAAGATGATGACCTGTTGGGCTAGGCCATGGGTTTATTTTGTTTCCGCTGATGTTTTGTTATGGAATATAATAAGTATTTTCACAAGTTTGTATGGTTTGAAGTGGTGTTAGAAACCAGTTACGTATGCTGAACTGGTATGATGGTTTCAGTTATAAATATATTATGTGAGAAAAAAATATATGCAGGTTTTTATAATGATGATGTTTACGTTATATAGTATTTGAATTATAAGTTATGTAAGGTGGGTCGTGTCATTTATAACAACTAAAATAAAATAAACACTAGAAGAATACGAATGTGACTCAAGAATGGAGAATAGGTAGCTCTAGGATAATCCAGTTTCACTTATTAATCTCCCTTTGGTGTATCAATGTCCGACTCTGCCTTGTGGAATATGGACGCATCACTAAACCATACAAATCTACTCTATAGACACAAGTAAACATGTTTGTAATGCGTGTGAATAACCTTGGAGCAAGAGATATAATTTTACCCCCTTTTTGGGTACTATCAGTATCAATTATTTCCCCCTAGGATTAGTACTCTAACCCGATATGATCTCCATTTATAGGTATCATAAAATTACCTTCTTTATTCTGCTTACTTACCCAAATTCAAATCAATTAATAAACATTCATATACGATAGTTTTAATGAAGCTTCGAAGTCCACTCACGTAGAATCATAACATGCATGGAATCTTGTTCAGCGGTAAACGCACTCAATCTACAACCAAGAAATATATTCAGACTCTTATACCAATTGAAAATACACAAAATGACTGTGAATATGGATTAAGAAAGTATAATCATATATTAAATAAATCCTCAAGTAGTGTTGTACGGAGTATACACACGAAAGTTTAATTAATTCGTAAAAACCTTCAAAACCCTAGATCTACAGAAACAGTTCTAACCCATGACGTTTCGAAGAACAATTATGGGGGTTGGATACATCTTACCCTTATGTCTGGAAAATACAAGATAAATTAGGAAACAATTAAACCCTAGATGTGGGAGTCGTCACATCCTTCTCCGTCTTGAATCTTTCTCTTGGTTCTCCTCTTGATTTCACAGACGAATCTTCAAAGTGATGGATGGATGGAGGAAATGATGTGGATGATGGTTGGGGGTGATCCCCCCCTTGTGGGATGTAGGATGGTTGTGTTGTGGTTTTCTCCCAATCTTTGGACCTTGATGGGCTTTTTAAGAATAAAATACGCAGAAACACGCACTAGGGGTGTAAAAATTGGATTTGGAGCTGTCCCAGGACTTTGGTTCGACCTATGGGATTGGTCGAACCATGGTCGAATCGAAATCGGCAATTTAACGCACTTCAGGCATATGGTTCTACCATGGTTCGACCTTCATGGCTGGTCGAACCACATCATCATGGTCGAACCACACTTGCACTGTCTCACCGTTTCGCGTATAACTTCTACATCTAGACTCTGATTTGAGTGATTCTTGCACTCACGCTATCCTCTCTTCCTTGGCTTTCTATCAATATAAAGAAATTATAAAAACTCTAAGATTTGAAAGTGTAAAAATCCATGGAAAGTGACACAGCTGTTCTGTTCGGCACACCTTACGCGACATCATTATTTTGATCATAACTTACTCGTTTAGATCCTGATTGAGGTGTTCTTTACCTCAAAACGATCCTATTTTAAGTGGCTTTCTAGCCATATATCACAATATAATTTTTAATCTCCAAAACACACATAAAAATTACACAAGTTGGACGTACGTTTTTCAGCATTCATACACAAGTTGTACCTTTTCTCCAACTTTGCAATTTTGATCTCTTTTCCACCTAAAACACAATAAAAAATCTCAAGTGTACCTTTTTCTCAAATATATTAAATATAAGACACTTGTGCTAATATATAACAATAATTCTCATCAAGAAGGTGTTAAATTGGACACTAAAACACGCTTATTTTCCCTCTCATTAATCCCCCAAACTTACCCGTTGCTCGTCCCGAGATAAAAAAATAAAAATTAAGAGAGAGAGAGAGAGAGAGAGTAAGAAAATTAGTGGGGAAATAAGAACTATGACCAATATCCCATTCAAAATACAATTGTCCTCAACTTAGGTCATGCAACTCTCATTACATGTAATAATCAATTCATAGCATACAAGTTAAGACAATCACCACCAATCAAATGCTCCATTAACATGTTCTCACGGGACATATATATCACTCGTACTCAAATGTAAAAGACGTACACTTATGGGTTAAGGTGTTAACGCTCAAATTCAATTTAATTGCATGCATAACTATAAGCTTGCAAAATATCTTAAACTCTCCACCACTAAAAGTACGATTCGACAATGTGATCAAAAAGTACTTTTCTTTTGGATGTAATGTTGGCTCTTTGGTTAAGGTAGAAAATATATGGATATCTGACTCAAAACTCGGATCAATTAAGTGCACATTCCATCATGATCTTTCATTCTTCTTACTCACTTCAATTAAGCACAACATCCTCCTCAACTCTTTCACCTTTCTCTTTCAAGCACAACCTTTTTTTTCCTTCTCTTTCTTTTTCTTTTCTCTCGAGGTACCAGTTTCAGACACTACCTCGTGCATCCTCTATAGGGTACTAGATTTAAGCACTACCATAGGGTGTTTGTTATCATGGAGTACTAGATTTGGGTTTTACTCCATGATTTTCCTTATATGCATTATCAAGATCACTCACTATTTCAACACCAATTTTACTCCTTCCCAAGTTGTTATTAAACTCCATCAACACACTTTGAAAAACCATTAATTCTCATCATGATAGAGGGCATTCAAGACATAAAAAATTCAAATGCTCAAAGTGGTTATTTCTCGTAGGCAGCCAAAGAATGAGATATTTAGGCTCAACGGGGCTAACTGCGGATAAACATCATTCGGTAGCGAATTATTTGGCTAAGTGACTTATAAATTCAATGATGGTCTAAAATCATCTCCCAGATGATGTTGAGGATTCTCGAAAGTTTCCCCTGAGAAGGAGTTCCTTTCTATCATGCTGATAAGAGCAGGGTGAAGATCAAAATCCACGTCAGCTCCGCGCACTCCTAACAACCCTACGTTTCCCCCTCCATTGTTCTTAAAGACTTCACGGATTGCAACATTATCTGGATTCACCGCCATGTTGACTGCTTCTGCTTCCAAGTTTTCTTCGGTTGCAACTTCAGTCACTTGCGAATTCAGCTCGTCAACCTCAACTCATAAATTAAGACCTTCGGTTGCTTCCATGTTCTTGTTCTTTTTTTTCCTTATCTTCTTTTTCTTTGACGATGCTCCAATTTTTGGAACAAAAGGCGCTAATGTTCCTACCTTTGATCTAGTGTGCATACACCTAAGAAAAATATAGCGTTAGAATCTAAAGATAAGTATGGTATAGTTTCAAATAAAATAGCAACAATAAATTTGATAAGGACAACCGTCCCAGGTAACGGGGCCAGAAACTTGATGAGCATTTTCTCAACACACAATTTTAATCCTCAAGTATGAAGAATGCGATTGTAACTTAGATAAGCGACCAAGTTATATTGTCGAATCCAAAGAACAGTTGGTTATCAGTTTATTATTATCTAATCTAAGAGAAACTATTGTTGGAAATTTAAGTGGAGGATATTTATTAACTACGAAATAAATAATTAGAATAGCAATATTAAACAGTAGAGATATACGAGAGTTAACAAGTGAGAAGATAGACAGCTCTACGGGCCATTCAGTTTCACTAGTAAATTTTCCTTCCATATGTCAATGTCAGACTCTGCCTTGTGGAATATGGGCGCATCACTAAACCAAGCAAATCTACTCTATAGACAAAAATAGATAAGCGTGTAACACATGCGAATTACTTTGGAGCAAGAGACATAATTATACTCCCCTTTCTAGGTACTATCAGTATCAATTATTTCTCATGCAATAAGTGCTCTAACCCGATATGATCTCCCCTTATAGGTACTATATAATTATTCTCTTTATCCTACTTACTAACCTGAATTCAATTCAATTAATAATAATTCATATAAGATAGTTTTAATGAATCTTAGGAGTCCCCTCACTTAGAATCATAACATTGAATTCCTGTTCAGCATTGAACACACTAAATCAATAACCAAGATATGTATTTAGACTCTACATAATAGTTAATGATGCACAAAACAACTCTTAGTATGAATTAAAAACACATCGTCTTATATAAAATAAATCTATAAGTAGTGTTGTACGGAGTATACATACGAAAGTTCAATTAACTAGATAGGAACCTTCATAAACCTAGAACTACCAAGGTGGTTCTAGTCTATAATGCTTCGAAGAACGTTCATGGTGGTTGGATAGATCTTACTCATAGTCTTGAAAATTACAAGAAAGATTATGTTGTGAAGTAAACTCTAGATGTGGGCACCATCGCTTCTCGCTTCGTCTTGAATCTTCACTTGGTTCTCACTTGATTCATAACATAAATCTCTCTCTACGGCTCCTGCGGATGGAGTTAGGTTTAGGATGTGGGGTAGGATGGATGTGGAATCTACCTCTCCTTTTTTGGTGTGATTGGGACCTCTTTTTGTACTTGTAACTTCTCCTCATGGACATTTACTAGGCTTTTTCATAGAGAACATACACATTCATGCACTTGGAGGTGAAATCTCAACGTTTCGTAGCTGATGTGTCGCCATTCGACCAGACTTGGATTGGTCGAACAAGACCTCTTGGTCGAACGGTGGTCGGCATGCCTGTAAGCTTAAACCTGTCTTCACGTCTGTCGTTCGACTTGACTTCGCTTGGTCGAACGGAACATCTTGGTCGAACAACCACTATGTACGCTGAAAGCTTTTCCATTAAACTTATCTCAGTTCGATCGGTCAGAACCTGGTCGAACAACCTCTTCAGGGCGAGCAAGCCTTGAAAATTGCCTCAAAAATTGTGTTTTCTGATTTCAAGCACTTAAGACCTATTTTTATGTACAAATACAATAAAATAGCCTCAGTAGTATCTGATTCATGGTTTTTCCATAAATAGCCCGATTCGTCTTGATAATAGACCAAATCATACTCATTTTACACACAAATTGGAGCTTAAAATACGTGAATTATCACTCTCATCAAACCACAATGCTCACCATCAAGTGATGGGTCATCAATATCCTAGTATAGTGAAGTTGTTGTTCAAAGTTAATTTAATGTTAGTTGTTTAATGCAAAGCTATAAATTCTAACATGTTAATAACTTAATTCAATAAAAAAAGTTCAAACCCAAAAAGTTATAGGGTAAGGAAGAAACATAAGAGAAAAAAAATTATGTGCTTATGTTGATTTGAGAAATGAGATTTTTTAAAAATAGTCAAGTACACCTTATATGCGCAGATAAGTTAATCCGTAACATAATGCTCAGAGAATCCGCCAATGGCAGCAACTGATAAGTAAAAGAACAGAAACACCAACCATGATATTTGCTCGAAAAAAAAGGCACCAAAGTTCTTATTTCATTCTAACCCACAATGAGCATTAGATATGAGAAAACATCCCACACAATAGGAATGGAAAAAAAATCCAATTGAAGACAAATCAACATATCAAAAAATAAGCAACCAACGGACGCTGCAGTCACAGATCCTCTTCCTCGCCGCGCTGAACTCCAACCAATTCTCAGGGCCAACATATAGGGAGAGAATAAGATTAGGGCTACAATAATTTTGCCCAAAAACTCTTTATGGCTGCGGGAGAAACAAAAGTGTTTATAGTGTTAAATAAAAAAAGTAAAATTTTAAATAATAAAATCATATTCAACAAATTTATAGTATTAATAAAATTAAAATTAAAAATAATAAAATTCATTTTTAATATAATTAAATTTGGGTAGGTCTTGGGTGAGACCGTTTCACGGATCCTCTTATGTGAGATGAATCCTCCATTGACCCAAATAAATATATATTATATTAAATAAAAAGAGAATTAAAGAAAAAAAAGCCTTGTTTGGCCTAACTAATTAAAAATCCTACTTTACTAAGATAAATTTCGGCGATCTCATTCTCCAAGTTTTCATGTTGTTTTAACTTTTAAATTAAAAATTTTCACATTTAATAAAACATTTGTATTATTATTATTATTATTATTAATTATTCATAGATAGTTCAATGGTCTGTTATCACTTTATTATAATCAGGTATCACTTTATATTAAAAATATTCATCCTATAAATTGTTCATAATATAAGTAAACTAAATGTTTATCACTTTTTCTTTATTATGCACTCCCTCCATTCGCTTCTAAGGTATCCATTTTACTATTTTTGGCGTCCACTTCAAAGGTATTAATTTCCCATATTTAGTAAAAAAGTACACAATATGCCCACCACTTCTCTCTAATATAACTACTCATTTTACATAAAATAATAATACTCCTTAATCCACATGCAAAAAAATAATGGATACCTTAGAACCTGACGAAGGGAGTATAACTTTTTATTAAGCATGTTATCACTCTTTATTCCAATGAATTGTTCGTGACATAAGTTATTTAAATGAATATCTCTTTTCTTTGATTTGGAATCACTCTTTATTGAAAATATTATCGCTTTTTATTATTCCAGTTAGTTATTTGTGAAATACACTTTTTTAATTAGTTATCACTTTTTTAGAAAAGATGTTATCACTTTTCTTTTAAAATGTTATATCACTTTTCATTTACATTGAGTATCAAATTGTATAAATTTATAATTTTAAATAAAAAATTTAAATTAAATGAATAACAAATTTTAAATAATAAAAATATATATTTCCTCCGTCCTCTTGAAAGGTATTAGTTTACTTTTGCACGTGGATTAAGGAGTATAATAATTTAATATATAGTAAGGAGAGAGAAATAATATTTTATTGTGTAGTGTGTATTTGTATTAGTGTTGACTTTGAGGTCATGTGTAGTGGTTGTGGGTCACATCAATTCAAAAAGAAAAATAGATACTTTGTAATGGGATTGACCAAAATGGAAAAAAAAAATAAGTTTCAAGGGAACAGAGGGAGTAAATAAAAAGAAAAAAATATAGTAATATATATATATATATATATATATATATATATATAATATATATATATATATATATATATTAATTTACTAATTTGATACAACTAAACAAGATCCTTTAAAATATAGTTAAAGAGCAAATGGAGGATTTGTTCCAAATAAGTGGACGCGAGATAGTTTCATCCAAGTATTTGATATTAAATTAAATTTTATAATTGAAATCAAAACCATTAATAGGACGATAAGATTAAAATTAAATTATTTTTTAATAAATTAAAATTGAAAAAAGTTAAACAAAAGTAGAAATTTATGTTTGATTTTATATATGTGTAGAATAGATGAGATTAGATAAGATAGAGTCCAAATATATTTAATTATTAATATTAAAAGTTTTAATACAGTTAAAATAGAATTAATATAAACAAATATCTAGGGTTTAGTAGCCTCAAATTCCTGCCTTTGTCGAGTCGGAGGTTCTGTCTCAAATGTCCGCGGACGAAACAAGCGAGTCGAAGATGTCGGAGGTAGAATCAAGCGAGCCGGATAAATTGGAAACAATTACGGGTGAGTATATATATGAGTACTACGTAAAAAGCCATGAAGGAAAATTACAGAACGAGAGCTTTACAGGCGTGAGTATTTACGTGATGGACGGGAAACTCTCAGGTAAGCCATTTAGTGTTCAAAGCCTTCACATTTTATGGCCTTCATTCTACAATACGGTAAAGAAACATCGGGTTTTTGTTGACGTGGGTCTTTCTATCAAGACATTTTTGAATGAATGGCTACCTATCCATCTTGGAAAATGAATTTCAAAGGATGAGGTCCAGCTTGAGGTTCATAGGGAAAATCCTGTTTATCATTATTATTTGCACCAAGATATTCAAAAGGTACTCCAGGAAATGTTAACATACCTTTATGAAATCCATGTAGGGGGCTCTTCCGCCAATGAATTTTCAATACATTATATGAGAATCTATCCAAAATAAACTATGAAGTTTTTAGAAGTGCGTATCCCGGTAATCATATAACTCGAAAAAAAGATTTCGATTCTGCTAAGAGTGTTATAAACAAAGTTGTTTAGTCCTCACAATGGTATCCTCGACCACCTTCTTAGTACTCTAAGATCAGTAGATCTCAAAGAAAAGCATGGGGTACATTTGACAAGACATTTGTCAATTGCACCTCATGATAAGGTGATACGGTTCATTTAAAAGTGCGGAGAGCACATCAACTCGAAAGATTTGGGATCACAAACGTATGATTTTCTAATGAAAGATATGATTAAATATCGGGATTGGGGTCAATGATTTGTAGATAAAGATCGTAGATTTGACCTGTTCTGGGAGAGATATATGGAAGGCCGACCTTACATTTTCAGAAGTGAAGATGATGAATGGGGAAATAAGTTGGCAGATAAGCGGTCACTTTGCGTTGCGCAAGGAACTTTGCATCTCATTAAAAAGATTTTGAACGATACATTTCTATGCGTCCGAACAACAACAATAACTTAGACTTGAGCACCGAGTGCACGGTCATATGCTTCTTCAAGGCTGAGTTTTATAATATCCAGTTACATCTGAGTAAAGCAGATTTACTAAGTAATATGTGAAAGATTGATTAGGTTTATTTAGTGGAATCATGACAATTCCTTCAATCAAAGAGGTTATACACCTGAGATTCTATTCTTTTGCATTTCACCTTTATTCTCTTGAATAGAACAGGTTTATTAAGTACTACCAAATAGATTAGGTTTATAATCATGACAACTATCCTTTGTAATGATTTCTTCAATCAAAAAGGTGATAAATTTGAAGTTCTATTCTTTTTGAATTTGACCTTTTACTCTCTTGCTTGATTTTTATTTTCTCAACTTGCATTCTAATTAGTCATATTAAGTACATTTCTTATTATAATGTGGTATAATCCATAAACTAGTTCCAAAAGGCTGCTTTAATAGTTCATATAAATGGGAGTGATCTTAAGAGCTTACCCATTCTTGACAGCTATATACAATCCACCAAACATTAGTGGAACAACAAAGGGAGCATTTTATTGCTAAAGCTTAAGGATAAATTTAAGTTAATAAAGTATTTTCTTTTTTGTTAAGGGAAGAAAAACTGTATGTGTGGTGGTGTTTACTATATGTGTAAGCGAGAGAAATAAAAATTTTAAATTAAATGAATAACAAATTTTAACTAATAAAAAATATACTTTCTCCGTCCCTTTGAAAGATATTTATTTACTTTTTGCACGTGGATTATGAAGTATAATAATTTAATGTCTTGAAAGTTGAGAGAAATAATATTTTAATGTGTAGTCAGTATTTGTATTAATGTTGAGTTTTGGGTCATGTATAGTGGTTGTGGGTCACATCAATTCAAAAAGAAAAATGGATACTTTGTAATGGGATTGACCAAAATGGAAAAATGAATACTCCCTCCGACCCGGCAAGTTTTCACGTATTGGTGTGCGTGGAGTTTAAGAAAATTTTGTATTTTTATGTATAAAGTAAGAAAGAGAATATATATGTTAGTTGATTTAATTAAAAAGATGTGTATAGTTATTGGAAAATGTGAAAAAGTAAGTAAAAGTAAGTATTATATTGGGATGTGTGTAAAAAGTGAGTATTATAATGTATTTTTTTACCAAATTTAGTAAAAGTGAACGGTGAATTACTTTGAGTGACGGATGAAATAGGAAAGTGTGAAATACTTTGGAGGCGGAGGGAATACATATCAAGGAAATGAGTAAATCAAAAGAAAAAAATATAGTAATATATATATATATATATATATATATATATATATATATATATATATATAATATAATATAAAAGACATAATTAAATCAAATTCATAATTAATTTACCAATTTGATACAACTAAACAAGATCCTTTAAAATATAGTTAAAGAGCTAATGGAGGATCTGTCTCAAATAAGTGGACGTGAGACAGTTTCATCCAAGTTTTTAATATTAAATTATATTTTATAATTGAAATCAAAAACATTAATTGGATGATAAGATTAAAATTGAATTATTTTTTAATAAAGTAAAATTTGAAAAAAAGTTAAACAAAAGTAGAAATTTATGTTTGATTTTATATATGCGTAGATTAGATTAGATTAGATTAGATAGAATCCAAATATATTTAATTATTATTAGTAAAAGTTTTAATACGGTTAAAATAAAATTAATATAAACAAATGTCTAGGGTTTAGTAGTCTCAAATTCCTGCCTTCGTCGAGTCGGAGGTTCTCTCTCAAATGTTGGCAGGCAAAATAGGTGAGTCGAAGATGACGGAGGGCGAATCAAGCGAGCCGGATACACTAGAAATAATTAAGGGTGAGTATATGTATGAATACTACGTAAATAGCCGTGAAGGAAAATTTTTGAACGAGGGCTTTAAAGGCGTGAGTATTTACGTGATGGAAGGAGAACTCTCAGGGAAGCCATTTCGTGTTCAAAGCTCACATTCTATTGCCTTCATTCTACAATACGGTAAATAAACATTAGGTTTATGTTGATGTGGGTCTTTCTATCAAGATATTTTTGAATAAATGGCTACCTATCCATCTTGGAAAATGGATTTCAAAGGATGAGGTCCAGCTGGGGGTTCATAGGGGGGGGGGGGGGGAAATCATGTTTACCATTATTATTTGCACCAAGATATTCCAAAGGTACTCCAGGAAATGTTCACATACCTTTATGAAATACATGTAGGGGGCTCTTCCATCAATGGATTCCTAATCGATCATATGAGAATCTATTCAAATAAAATTGTGAAGTTTTTAGCATTGCGCTTCTATCCCGGTAATCATACAACTCGATAAAAGATTTCAAGTCTGCTGAGAGTGTTATAACAAAGTTTTTTAGTCCTCAAAATGGTGTCCTCGACCACCTTCTTAGTACTCTAAGATCAGTAGATCCCAAAGAAAAGCACGGGGGTACATATTGACAAGACATTTTCAATTGCACTTCTTGATGAGGTGATACGATTCATTTTGAGGTACAGATAAAGATCATAGATTTGTAGATAAAGATCGTAGATTTGACCTGCTCTGGGAGAGATGTATGGAAGCCGACCTTACATTTTCAGAAGTGAAGATGATGAATGGGAAAATAAGTGGGTAGATAAGCAGTCACTTTTGCGTTGTGCAAGGAACTTTGCATCTCATTACAAAGATTTCAAGCGATACATTTTTGTGCGTCCGAACAACAACACCAGCTTAGACTTGAGCACCGAGTGCATGGTCATGCACTTCTTCATGGCTGAGTTATATAATATTCAGTTACGTCTGAGTAAAACAGGTTTATTAAGCAATATGTGATAGATTGATTAGGTTTATTAAATAGAATCATGACAATTCCTTCAATCAAAGAAGTGATACACCTGAGATTCTATTCTTTTGCATTTCACCTTTATTCTCTTGAATAGAACATGTTTATTAAGTACTACCTAATAGATTAGGTTTATTAAGTATAATCATGATAATTATCCTTTGTAATGTTTTCTTCAATCAAAGAGGTGTTAAACCTGAAGTTCTATTATTTTGCATTTGTCCTTTTACTCTCTTGCTTTATTTTTATTTTCTCCATTTGCATTCTAACTAGTCATATTAAGTAGATTACTTGTTATAATGTGGTGTAATCCATAAACTAGCTACAAAAAGCTGCTTTAATAGTTCATATAAACGGGAGTGATCTTAAGGAGCTTACCCATTTTTGACAGCTATATACAATCCACCAAACTTTAGTGGAACAGCAAAGGGAGCATTTCATTGCTAAAGTTTAAGGATAAATTTGAGTTAATAAAGTGTTTTCTTTCTTATTAAAGGAAGAAAAACTCTGAGTTGTGGTGTTTACTATATGTATATGCGGGAGAGGGAGAGAGAGAGAAAGAGAGAGAGAGAAAGAGGGAGAGAGAGAAACAAAAATTTTAAATTAAATGAATAAAAATTTTAAAAAAATAAAAAATATACCTCCTACATCCCTTTGAAAGATATTCATTTACTTTTTGCATGTTGATTAATAAGTATAATAATTTAATGTCTAATAAGGTGAGAGAAATAATATTTTTATGTGTAGTGGATATTTGTATTAATGTTGAGTTTTGGGTCATGTGTAGTAGTTGTGGGTTACATCAATTCAAAAAGGGAAATGGTTATTGAACAAAATGGAAAAATGATTAGTAAATCAAAAGAAAAAAACGTAGTAATATTATATATATATATATATATATATATATATATATATATATATATATTATAAATGAACTAATAATATCAAATCCATAATTAATTTACCAATTTGATACAACTAAACAAGATCTTTTAAAATATAGTTAATGAGCTAATGGAGGATCTGTCTCAAATAAGTGGACATGTGAGACAGTTTCATCCAAGCATTTAATTAAATTTTATAATTGAAATCAAAAGCATTAATTGGACGTTAAGATTAACATTGAATTATTTTTTAATAAAGTAAAATTTAAAAAAAAGATAAATAAAAGTAGAAATTTATGTTCGATTTTATATATGTGTAGATTAGATTAGATTAGATTAGATAAGATAGAATCTAAATATATTTAATTATTATTATTAAAAGTTTTAATACGGTTAAAATAGAATTAATATAAACAAATGTCTAGGGTTTAGTATCCTCAAATTCCTGCCTTCGTCAAGTCAGAGGTTCTCTCTCAAATGTCGGCGGGCAAAACAAGTGAGTCGGGGATGTCGGAGGTCGAATCAAGCGAGCCAGATAAATTGGAAACAATTACGGGTGAGTATATGTATGAGTACTACGTAAAAAGCCGTGAAGAAAAATTGAAGAACGAGGGCGTTAAAGGCGTGAGTATTTACGTGATGGACGGGGAACTATCGGAGAAGCCATTTAGTGTTCAAAGCCCTCACATTCTATGGCATTCATTCTATAATATGGTAAAGAAACATTGAGTTTATGTTGATGTGGGTCTTTCTATCAAGACATTTTTGAATAAATGGCTACCTATCTTTCTTGGAAAATGGATTTCAAAGGATGAGGTCCGGCTTGGGCTTCATAGTGGAAATCCTGTTTACCATTATTATTTCCACCAAGATATTCGAAAGGTACTCCAGGAAATGTTCACATACCTTTATGAAATCCATGTACGGGGCTCTTCCATCAATGGATTTCCAATCCATCATATGAGAATCTATCCAAACAAAACTGTGAAGTTTTTATTAGTGCGCTTCTATCCAGATAATCATGCAACTCGAAAAAAGATTTCGAGTCTGCTGAGAATGTTATAACAAAGTTGTTTAGTCCTCACAATGGTGTCCTCGACCACACCTTCTTAATACTCTAAGATAAGTAGATCCCAAAGAAAAGCACGAGAGGTACATATTGACAAGAGATGTGTCAATTGTACCACATGATGAGGTGATACGGTTCATTTTGATGTACGGAGAGCGCATCAACTCGAAAGATTTGGGATCACAAACATATGATTTTCTAATGAAAGACATGATTAAATAGCGGGATTGGGGTCAACGATTTGTAGATAAAGATCATAGATTTGACCTGCTCTGGGAGAGATGTATGAAAGGCCGACCTTACATTTTCAGAAGTGAAGATGATGAATGGGGAATTAAGTTGGCAGATAAGCGGTCACTTTTGCATTGCGCAAGGAACTTTACATCTCATTACAAAGATTTCGAGCGATATATTTATGTGCATCCGAACAACAATAAAAACTTAGAATTGAGCACCGAGTGCACAATCTTGTGCTTCTTCAAGGCTGAGTTGTATAATACCCAGTTACGTTTGAGTAAAACAGGTTTATTAAGTAATATGTGATAGATTGATTAAGTTTGTTAAGTGGAATCATGACAATTCCTTCAATCAAAGAGGTGATACATGGTCACGGACTATGTTCACGAGCCACCCTAGTTTCAATAAGTAATCAAAAGGTCTTTATCTTAGGATGTAATGTTTAGGCTCTTTGGTAAGGTAGGGAACTTTGGATAATAGTGACTATTCAAGTGTAAGCAATTGAAGAGATGATTCCTTTCTCCAACTTCCTCACTTTCAAGCTTCCTTTAATTTTTTCTTTAATCACAAGCACTAATCATTATCATTCCTTGGATTTCTTGAGCTTCTTTTGATTTGTATGCTTCCTTTTTTTGACTTTTGAATTCCACGAGCAGATTCTCTTTTTTGATTATTTGCTTTTTTTCTTGTTTTGAGGTCGTATGTACATTTTTTCTAAAGCTCTCTTCATCCTCTTCTTATTTGTTTACCATTTCCTTTCTTCTCTAGAACAATTCTCACATCAAACCTTGTAAACCATCATCTCCTCAATCACCACACATAGGTTATATATATAAGACTCAAGTGAGTTTTAAAGGCTTGTATTATGCTTGAATCACAAAGAAAAAGGCTTATAGGCACAAAATGGCTTACTAGGGATAATGTTTTTGGTAAGGAAATTTATAGCTATGATTTCATTCTTCAATGATGACCTAAGATCATTTCACAAATTTTAACAATTCGGGCTTCGTTCCTATAGTCCATGAGCAAGTTCTAGTTTGTTTAAGTTCAATCGGTCCTCTCATCAAGAATTAACCATGGAGGCACAGTTGAGGCTCAAGTCTCACAAGCTTTTGCTTGGACCAAAAGAAACCTAATTACCCTTCATACTTTTCAAAATTGAACAAATTATGTAATTCATGTCACAATTTCAACAAGTAGAAACCATTAACATGCTTGCCATCACTCATCACACACAATGCATCATAGCTCATATTCAAAAATACTCAACACCTTTCCAAAAACGTACCACCAAACCATTCCTACAAGAATAAAAATAACATGACAAACACAACACAATAATCAAAGACTCACCAAACAATACAAAAATATATAACATGCATAAACCAAATCATCCATCAAAATATCAAAACATATCAATTCACGTTCATAACAATTAAGATCAAATTCCCATCACATCCAAACAATGAAAATCAAACCAAAATACCAAAAATAACAAAAAAAATAAATCGCATAAAACTGGAATTAAAATCCCAAAGTAAGAAAACCTCCCAAAATCAAACAATTTAAGTACAATCCAATCGAATCAAATCAAATCAAATTCACGAATTCTCCAAATGAAGTCTAATCATAGCTAAATGAACAAATGGAAGAAGTGCCTAGCACTCAAAGTACTCCCTTCATGGCTCTGGAGGCGGAGGAAGTGGATGATAGGTGTTCCATGGGATGTATGCACGAGGGGACCCGGGGAATTAGAAGTTGAACATCATGGTCATTATCTTCTCCATGTTGTTGGAGTGCACCTTTGACTGCTCCTCGTAGTACTCCCTCCGATGCTGTCCAGCTCGCAACTCTTAAATATACCTTCTATGCTCCTACTGGATCTCTCGGATCTCCCTAATCTGTACCCGTAAATCTACTGTACATGACTCATGTCTCGCACCTCATCCATCATATAATTCCATCTATCATCTCCTTGGCCTGGTCCCACTGGTGGCTGCTCTCCTTCTTCCTCAAACTGTTGTGGCTCAGGGCCTTGCTCATCAAACTCCACCTGCTCCGGGTGTGTATCCTTCTCATCGCCCTCTATAGGCACTGTCTCTGCTCTTAAATTGGCTAGCTCTTCATTCTCTTCAACTCTTATTTGTCTGAGAACCTCTTCCATTTCATTTATGTTTCTTCTTTAAAAAGCTTTCACCACCCTGGAATGGTTCACACTACCCATACCCAAATTAGTAAGCCTCCTTCTAGTGTACACCGTAGTGAGCTCCGAAGTTGGCAAGGGAAATGGAGCTCCCTTTTCCTACCTCAGAAAATATTGATTCCCAGCCATGGTCAAGAACTTCATCCTCATCAACTGTTGGTAGTTCAACCCTTCACTCACCATTCGATTCTCCATACCTGCAAAATTGATACCCAAACCTTGAGCTATCATTGTGATCATCCCTCCTAGCATCAAACCTTGAGATGATTGTCTCTTTGCAACTCTTTCAGCATGTTGTACAAAGTGTGCTGCAACATTCAATGGTAGCTCCTTGTATATGCAATACATAATATAGAGCTGCTTTTCTCCAACAGCTCCACCTTCAAACCTCCCTAAGATGGTGTTTGAGATAATCTTCTCTAAGTATCTTATCACTGGGTTTCGGATGGCAGTTCCCTTTGAAGCACTGGGAACGTATACTGCTCTTTCTGTTCCATCGTTAACTAAACTCTTCCACCATTCTTGCGGGTTGATACCACCTCCTTCAAAGAAGCTCTGATGGTTCTCGCATGGTGGGAACCCAAAACACTCATTCAAAACAGCCAATGTGACCTTTTCTCTCAAAACATTATCCAACTGAAATGTCACCCACAGAGTAAACCCATTCCGATCCTTCTTCACTTGCAACGTGCTCATGAATTCCGCAGTTAAGTGATAGTAGGTTGGTGGCCTATTGCCAAAGAATGCTTCCATATGTGCAAATCGGAATAGCTTTCTCAAATCCTCCTCAAGTCCTAATCCTCTCATCGTTTTCGTGTCTTGGAAATGAGTGGGCTTATTTTTGGAGCTAACGTTTGCCAACGAAGCACATATTTCCCCCAATAATCCTCAAACTCAACCCCAAAATAGTCTGGATGTACTCCGTCTCCCATTAACTGTGCATCAAGATTAGCCAACTCGACAGGATCGGTAATAACAATAAAGTCCTCATTCCTTGGTCTAACTCTCCTCTCGGCCATCTACAAAATAACAATTCTCAAGTTACATTTAAACATTATCAATAAGAATGTTAATGCATTAAGTTAATTTCCACCCTAGTCATTCAACTTAAGTGTGAAACATACTATGCATCAACATCCCTTATTCTCATCAATAAAACTTCAACTTAATCACATTATGCACTTCACCATCATCCATCTCAACTAAACATGAATACATGACTCAATTCTTAAGCATCCTTACACACATGAATTCCAAATTATACCATCATCAAACATCATTCACATGTGATCTTCAAATTCAAACAAAAGACTCTCTTAGATATTTCATCGAACACTTGGCATGCACAATGTTTCAACATAATTACAAAATACAATTCACATAGCCTCATGCCCAAATCCTCAATATCTAAGTCTAATGATTCACCATTAAGCACTATTCTCATGTAATACTTCAATAGCAGAACACAAACACTCAAATTCATCATTCTCACATAATCCCCAAATTACTTCTCATGAACCCTACTTCAATTCTCAATTAACAATTCACATTGACACATGTATGCTCATTACTTCCAAATTCGTTCAAAGAATATAATATCACAAAGCCCATGAATCAATGTATTCAATTCCTATCAAAATTCACAAGTTAGGGTTCAAAGAATTCATACCTTTTTAGAATTGGATGTGGAGAAGTGTTTTAGATGTGCAAAATTGAAGAACTTCACTCTCAATCTCTCACAACTAACCTTGGTGGTCGATTATCACACTTAGGAGAAGAATAGGAGTGTGTACGGATGAAGGGAGGCGTGTGGAATGAGTACGGATCGACTCTTTTAAAAACTAGAAATAAACCCTACACGGCCCGTGCTGTGCCGCACGGCCTCAAGTGAGGCCGTGTAGCGTGTTCTGATGTTCCTGCACAGCCAAACGTTATAGGACTGTGTGCGGAGTACGGCCCATGTACATGTTCTCCTGCACGGCTTGAGTTCGGATCTCGGCCTTCCTCCTGGCCGAGTAGCGTGGTCTGATGCAGTACACGACCACCTCTTACAGGGCCGTGTACTGAGCTCGGCCCGTGTAGCGTTTTTGCCCTGTTTTTACACTTTCACACTTCACCTCATTTTTGCCCTATTTTTCCACTTCTCATACACCCTATTCATGCTCAAAACACTTTAAAACATCATTCACACCAAAATTATGATCAAAAATGGATTATCATGTACTTAAACACCACCAAACATACCGAAACTAATCTTAACTCATGAGAAAATTTTCAAAATTGACCATTTTGCAAGACAATACAATACACATGATTCATCATCCATTAAAGCATATCCAAAGTATGAGTCACACCACACACTCTCCCCTCAATCTTAAATAGAAACAAGTTGGGAATTAAGTTTGCAAAAGTGGTGAGACGTACCTTTGTCGTTTCCACCAATGCTCTTCATGCACTTACCTCATGATGACTCTTGTGCATCTTTGATAATCATATAATCAAGTATGTCAACCATGCAACCTCTCCCCAAACTTAAATTAACACAAGTGTTAAAATTTAAGTTTGTAAAGAGTGGTGTGGCATACATCATCATTCCATCTTATGCATTTTTCTCACGAGCTTAACCACCTATATACCAAATCTACAAGAAAACTATCAAACAAAACAAAAAGAAAATAAAATCTACACTACTCCATAATCAAAGAAGTTTAAGAAGAGAGAGTTTCCACATACATTATCTCCTTTTGAGAAAGAGATAGGTAATGCTTCACTCGATGACCATTTACCAAAAACTCATTATTCGGACCCTTAAGCTTCAATGTATGTCCACTCAACACTTCAAGCACTTCATATGACCCCATCCATTTAGACTTAAGCTTCTTGGGAAACAACTTAAGCCTCGAATTGAATACAAGAACTTTGTCCCCCGGAGCAAACGTCTTTTCCTTCACTTTAGCATCATGCCATCTCTTCATATTCTGCTTGTAGATGATTGAGTTATCAAATGTTATTCCTCTAAACTCCTCCAACTCAACTAACTTCAACAACCTTCCTTGATCACTCTCCCTTTCATCCATGTTGAGGCGTTTGATAGCCCACAATGCACGGTGTTCCAACTCCACGGGAAGATGACAAGTTTTACCATAGACCAATTGATACGGTGACACACCAAGGATGGTCTTAAAAGCCATCCTATAAGCCCATAGGGCATCATCAAGCTTATCCGACCAATCCTTCCTTCCTCCATTGATGGTTTTCTCTAAAACTAACTTGATTTGACGGTTTAAGACCTCCGCCAAACCATTTGCTTGAGGGTGGTAAGGTGTAGCCACTCGATGCTTCACTCCATATCTCTTCAACAAACTCTCCATCAACTTGTTGACAAAGTGTGATCCTCCATCACTCACTAAAGCCCGTGGAACTCCAAACCTAGCAAAAATATTCTCTTTCAAGAACCTTTGCACACTCAAAGCATCATTCGTCTTAGTGGGGATTGCCTCTACCCACTTTCACATGATCCACGGCTAGCAAGATGTACACATATCCTTTAGATAAGGAAAATGGTCCCATAAAATTGATGCCCCATACATCAAATATTTCCACATCAATCCTCAAGGTCATGGGCATTTCATCTCTCTTAGCTATTCCCCCTATCCTTTGGCATCTATTACACTTAGCCACAAACTTCTTTGCATCCTTAAACAATATTGGCCAATAGAATCCCGATTGTAGAACCTTAGCCCCCGTCTTTTGATGAGCGAAGTGACCTCCACACAAAGACGAATGACAAAGCTCAAGAATCCCCATAACTTCTTCCTCAGCCACACATCTCCTTATTACTCCATCATTACAAATTTTAAACAAATATGGCTCATCCCACAAGTACTTCTTCACTTCAACATGAAACTTCTTTTCCTTGTACTCATTAAGCAATGTGGGCTCGATTCCACAAACAATAAAGTTGACATAGTCGGCATACCAAGGCAGCACATTCATCATGAGGGTACATACTTGCTCAACTTCTAATAGAAAAATCTCCTCATCCGAGAACTTATCCCCAATTGATTACATATCCTCATTCTCACCTCTATTTTCCAATCTAGATAAATGATCCGCGATCACATTCTCCACACCTTTCTTATCCTTGATGACCACATCAAATTCCTGCAAAAGCAACACCCAACGGATTAAACGAAGTTTGGCATTTTTCTTACTCATGAGGTATTTTATAGCCGCGTGATCCGTGTAGACAATCGTTTGTGTTCCAACCAAGTATGGTCGAAACTTCTCAAAAGCATACACTACGGCTAAAAATTCCTTCTCCGTGGTGGTATAATTGACTTGACACGAATTCAATGTCTTCGAGGCATAATAAATTGCTCTAAAATTCTTCTCTCTCGTTTGCCCCAACGCCACTCCAATGGTTTGATCGCTAGCATCACAATGTAGTTCAAATTGCAAACTCCAATCCGGGGTGATGAGTATTGGCGATGAAGTGAGAACATCCTTTAGCACCTGAAATGATACACGACATTCATCATCGAAGTTAAATGGACAATCTTTCTCAAGCAATTTACAAAGAGGTCTAGCAATTTTAGAAAAATCATTAATGAAGCGTCTATAGAAGCTCGCATGGCCTAAGAACGATCTCACCCCCTTCTCACTAGTAGGAGGGGGAAGACGTTCTATGGCTATCACTTTAGCTCTATCAACTTTTAACCCATGCTTTGAAATATAGTGCCACAAGACTATCCCATCGGTCACCATAAAATGGCACTTTTCCCAATTTAGCACAAGATTTGATTCTTTACACCTCTGCAACACAACAGTGAGATTAGTCAGGCAAATTCATAAGAGGAACCATACACGAAAAAATTGTCCATAAACACCTCCATAATAATTTCAATCAAACCATCGAAGATAGCCAGCATACAACGCTGGAAAGTGGCAGGGGCATTACATAGACCAAACGACATCATTCTAAATGCAAACGTACCATAGGGACATGTGAAAGTTGTCTTCTCTTGATCTTTCGGTGCAATCAATATTTGATTGTACCCGGAATAACCATCAAGAAAACAATAGTACTCATGTCCCACAAGACGATCCAACATTTGGTCTATGAATGACAATGGGAAATGATCTTTACGGGTGTTTTCATTCAATTTACGATAATCAACACACACTCTCCAACTCGTAATAGTTCTAATGGCAATAGTTTCATTTGTATCGGATCTAACAATTGTCATACCACCCTTTTTTGCCACTACACGTAAGGGACTTACATATTGACTATCACTTATTGGAAAGATTATTCCCGCATCAAGCCATTTTAACACCTTCTTTCTTACCACTTCTTGCATTATAGGATTTAATCTACATTGATTTTGCACACAAGACTTCTCATCATCAATCAAATGAATCTTATGCATACACATAGATGGGCTAATACCTTTCAAATCTTTTATGCTCCAACCAATAGAGGATTCATGCTCTCTCAAAACTCTTAACAGCTTTTCTAATTCTAAATCATTAAGGGAAGAAGATACGATTACCGGATACGTTTCATTTTCCTCCAAGTAAGCATACTTCAAATGCTCCGGTAATGGTTTCAAATCTATCTTCTTCTTCTCTTGAACTTCCTCTTTTGGTTCTTCAAGTTTCTCCACATTTGCTTCCTTTGCTTCCTCATTCGTGAGTGCCCTACAAGCATTTAAACCATACAATTCATCAATCATTTCATTATTTTCTAAACAAAAAGAAGGTTTAGATTTAAGAGATTCAATAGAGTAAGAATGTCTTATGATGAGTTCCAACGGATCCTTGGAGTGAAGATGATACATATGTTCTTCAACAATGTTGTCCACAACCTCCAATCTTCTACATTCCTCCTTGTTCCGAGGATACCTCATAGCCTCTCTCAATGAAAATATTACTTCTTCCTCATTCACTCTCAAAGTGAGCTCTCCCTTCTCCACATCTATCAATGTCTTCCCCGTGGCAAGAAATGGACGACCAAGTATTAATGGAACATTTGAATCCTCATCCATGTCTAATACCACAAAATCAACGGGGAATACAAACTTGCCAACTTTGATCAAAACATCTTCCACAATTCCCTTTAGATATGTCAACGACCGGTCGGCTAATTGAAGTGCAACTGACGTCGGTTTGACCTCATCAATACCTAACTTTTTACAAATTGTCAAGGGCATCAAATTAATACTAGCCCCCAAATCACATAAGGCTTTGTAGTTCTCATGCTCTCCCATCTCACATGGAATCGTAAAACTCCCCGGATCTTTCAATTTAGGGAGAAGTTTCTTTTGCAAGATAGCACTACACTCCTCCGTTAAGTTCACCATTTCAAATTCTCCCAAGCTTCTTTTTTTCGACAAAATATCTTTCAAAAACTTGGAGTAGTTGAGCATTTGAAGTAAAGCCTCCGCAAAAGGAATATTCAAATGAATCTTCTTCAACATTTCAACAAACTTGGAAAATTTCTCTTCTAATCCCTTTTTCAAGCATCTTTGTGGAAACAGAATTGCAACGGGCAACTTCGGAATTCCTCATTTATCCCTTTCAAACTTCTCTTCTCTCTCTTTACGTTTAGCTTCTCTACATTTTCCCACTTCTTTGGAGACTTCACCTTTTCTTCTTCAAGTATATGGGTACTTTCATCTTTTTCAACAATTTCAACTTCTTTCTCTTTCCCTTCTTCATCCAAACTTTCCATAGGCTCAAGTTCACATTCTACCTCCTCTACTTCCGTTTGCATAGAAGGTCCTTCGTATTTTGTCCCACTACGAAGTTCAATTGCCTTGCGTTGCTCCTTCGGATTAGTAATGGTTGTAGATGGAAACTTCCCTTGACGATGAACATCCCCCCTTTCACTTGTCATTTGACTAATATGAGTCTCAGTTGCATTAAATCTCCTCTCATTTACATCATCTTTTTGTCTACTTTCTTCTTTAATTTCTTTCATAAAGTCCAACACTTTAGTCATTTGATCATCCATGGTAGGCTTTCCTTCACCATTTGGAGCTTTCTCTCTCAGATTAATACCCGGTGGTAAAGTAAGGACATTCCATTGATTCCAATATGACAAATTCTCATACCTACGAGTTTGATTGAAATTTTCTTGGAAGTTACTTTGCCCCCATCCTCCTTGCCTTTGTGGATATCATCCTCCATGATTTCTAAAATTCTCACCATAATTTCCTTGGAAGTTCCTTCCTTGCATGAAGGCAACTTCCTCAAGCGTCATCTCCGGTGTACACCATGTGTCTTGAATTCCAAAATTAGAGGACATACCTTGTTGAAGCATGGATGTAGGCATTTGACCACTTTGAGAAGATTGATCCATATTAGGCATAGACATGCCTTGTTGAGGATTAGAAAACACTTGTTGATTCATCAAAGACAATGTTATACCTTGTTGAGGACTAGCAAGCACTTGTTGATTCACCCCCCGCTGTAGAATTTGGAGACAGTTTCATGTTAGCATTCATCTTCTTTAATATTTCCATGATCGCCTTGTCGATCATATCTTCCTTAGGTATTTCCACCTTTTTCACTTGTTGCAAGCACACTTCTTCCCTCTTAGCAATTCTCTCCCTTTCATACATTCCCGGTGCACGATCCATAGGCCATTGACCCGTATTCAAAGCTACTTCCTTACATATGGCAATGCTCTTTCCGGAGTTTGCCCTAAAATCGAACCTCCCGCCGAAGCATTAATGAGCATCCTTTCACTTCCGTGTAAACCGGCATAGAAAAATCCTATTTGTTACTCTTGGGGGAATCCGTGTTGTGGACACTTCCTTAGCATCTCTTTGAATCGGTCCATGCTTCACTAAATGTCTCAAGTGGCAATTGCTTGAATTGAAAGATTTGCCCTTTAAGATGCAACATCTTCGAAGGTGGAAAATACTTGCTCAAGAACCTTTGTGCCAACTCTCTCCATGTGGTGTAGGATCCCGGTGGTATAGTATGATACCAAGCTTTAGCTCTATCTCGTAATGAAAACAAGAAAAGCTTCATTTTGACAACATCCTCATTTACCCCATTTATCTTTATCATGTTTGCTAATTTCGTAAATTGGGCTAAGTGAGCATTTGGATCCTCCATAGCACCACCACCAAATTGATTTGCTTGCACCATGTTGATCAATCCCGTCTTTATCTTAAAATTATTCACATTCAATGGCGGGCCCATTCTATAATTCCCATATTGCGGTTGGAAATGATCACGGACATTCATTCCCGCTCCATTGTTTCCATTTCCATGAGATCGATTCTGCACCACCGGAGAATTATTCATTGCTTCTTGTTGTGCCAACAAGTTTTGAATAATAGCTTGCATTTGTTGGTTTTGCAAGTACATTTGTTGAGCATAAGCTTGTGGCACAAACTCTGTATTATTGTGTCCTCCTTGAACATTATCGGCTCCCTGAAAATTCCTCATATTGCCTTCTTCATCAACCATGTTTGTATTATCCCTCACTTCTTCCATATTTTCTTCCGTAGGCTCTAATACTCCTCTTCTTTGTCTTCTTAAGGTAGCTTCCAATTCCAAGTTCAAAAGTTCAATAGAGTGAGACATTGAACGAGTTCGCATGTACCTACAAGAATTTTCAAATTAGCTCTCCAAGTAACCAAGACAAGTAAACAAGTAACAAATAAAAGAAATATCCTTATCAAAACTAATCAACTTCAAACTCGTTACAACCAAAAGTTTAACATTTTCCCGGCAACGGTGCCATGTTCTTAGTCGCATTTTTAGTGAAATGTTTAAGAGTAAGAGACTCTATCATTGTTGTAAATGCATGACCAAGTACAAAATTTATAATAATGTCTTCCCAAGGGAAAGTAAACTTAGGCTTGTATCCGAATTTTTCATTGATTTATGCTTTGTAAGGATGATAGTTTGAAGGTTTGATATTTAAAACTACTACTCAATTCTCTACTCGATTAACTAGAATTTAAACTAATCAAAGTAATTGATCAAATGACAAACGAATGACGAATAGAATGAAGATAGAATTCACTTCAGAAGAGAGCAAGGCTAATCATAATCATGATTAAAACTTGAGCTAGATATGCAAAACTCTTGATAGTAATTCTCATTGATTTGTGGATTAAAAGCAATCACAATTTTACCCCTAATCCCAATGGCCAAGGCAAATAGGTTCTCGACTCTTTCACAAGTCTAAGTCTTCTAGGATTGGTCTTAATCTCAATTCCCTTAAGGTACTATGATCATAAGTTGGTTCTTTTCACTCAATTTCTTAAGTGTCCCTCTATGAATGTTCTAAACCAAAGGAGGGTATGACTTACCTCCCCCTATACTAACATGCATGCACATTTAAATAAATGATTCAATTAAACATCCACTCACAATATTGAAATGGTCATCCTAATACTATGAATAGAGAATTTAACCATACAAACATTGAAATGAAACATGATTGATATATCATAAAAGGAAATCTACAAATTAATTCAAATCACTATTCAAGTTCTACACATCTAACTCTTCATCTCAACCCTTCATATGATTAGCCCTACTATAGGACTAGCCACTAAACATGGTGTTTAAATCAATACAAATCAAGCTTTGCTCCATTTGAGCCAAATTGAGAAGAAAATCAACACATAAAAAGTTGAATTGCTTCCCTTGCATGGAGAATCTTTACTTCTCTTCAATGTGCTAATTTCTTCAATCGATTGAACCTTTCCTCTTCTCAAATGGTGGATGGATGGATTGCATAATGGATTTGTGGATTGAATGTGGTGATCAAATGGAAATTGAATGGATCTAATGGATAGAGATGGAATATGGATCTAGTGTGTGAGGAAATATGGTGTGGAGTGTGTGTAACTACTATGAATCTGATCTCCCCCCTTTAATTTCGCACAAATAATCCTTTTATATCACTAATGGACCTTCTAGAAGCTTCCGGAACATTCTAAAAATTGCACAGGTTTTTGCACCTACACGGCCCGTGTAGGGTACATCTACTTCGACGTGTTGTGCGTGCTTCCGGACATGGCTCGAGTTGCGCTACACGGCCTTGGTCATGGCCGTGTAGCATTTTCTGACGACAATGCACAGCTTCTTCTTATAGGATCGTGTTCCGTACACGGGCCATGCAGCAATGCACAGCCCGTTCACCAGCGCACGGCTTTCCTCCTGGGCGAGCAGTGATTTCTTATGACACTACACGGCCACTTGTTACAGGGCCATGTTCTTCAGTCTCCGTTTCGCTCCCGACTTTATTTTTGTCCAGTTTTTGACCTGTTTTACACATATTTAAGCTCATTTACACACTTCTATCAATTCATACCACATTTCATAAAATAACAATAACTCCATCAAAAATCACACAAATACGGATAAAAATATTCGAAAATCCACAAATAAATACAATAAAATCTAGGTGAAAATGACTATGATCAATACACCTGAAATTCTATTCTTTTGCATTTCACCTTTATTCTCTTGAATATAACAGGTTTATTAAGTACTACCTAATAGATTAAGTTTATTAAGTATAATCATGACAACTATCATTTATAATATTTTCTTCAATCAAAGAAGTGATAAACTTGAAGTTCTATTCTTTTGCATTTGACTTTTTACTCTCCTGCTTGAATTTTATTTTCTCCATTTGTATTCTAATTAGTCATATTAAGTAGATTTTCTGTTATAATGTGGTGTAATCTAACTCCCATAAACAAGTTCCAAAAGGCTGCTATAATAATTCATATAAATGGGAGTGATCATAAGAGTTTACACATTCTAGACAGCTATATACAATCCACCAAACATTAGTGAAATAGCAAAGGGAGCATTTCATTGCTAAAGCTTAGGGATAAATTTAAGTCAATAAAGGGTTTTCTTACTATATGTGTGTGCGAAAGAGAGAGAGAGAGAGAGAGAGAGAGAGAGAGAGAGAGAGAGAAGTAAAACTTTTAAATTAAATAAATAACAAATTTTATATAATAAAAAATATACTTCCTTCGTCCACTTGAAAGATATTCATTTACTTTTTGCACGTGGATTAAGTATTATAATAATTTAATGTATAGTAAGGTGAGAGAAATAATATTTTAATGTGTAGTGAGTATTTTTATTAGTGTTGAGTTTGGGGTCATGTGTAGTGATTGTGGGTCCCATCAATTCAAAAAGGAAAATAGATACTTTCTAATGGGATTGACCAAAATAGAAAAACGAATACGTATCGAGAGGGACGGAGGCAGTAAATCAAAAGAAAAAAATGTAGTAATATATATATATATATATAATATGAAAGACCAAATTAAATCAAATCCATAATTAATTTACCAATTAGATACAACTGAACAAGATCCTTTAAAATATAGTTAATGAGCTAGTGGAGGATCTGACTAAAATAAGTGAACGTGAGACAGTTTCATTCAAATATTTGGCAATAAATTAAATTTTATAATTGAAATCAAAAGCATTAATTGGATGATAAGATTAAATTTGAATCATTTTTAAATAAAGTAAAATTGAAAAAAAGTTAAACAAAAGTAGAAATTTATGTTTGATTTTATATATGTGTAGATTAGATTAGATTAGATAGAATCCAAATATATCTAATTATTATTATTAAAAGTTTTAATACGGTTAAAATAGAATTAATATAAACAAATTTCTAGGGTTTATTAGCCTCAAATTCCTACCATCGTCGAGTCGGAGGTTCTCTCTCAAATGTCGGCGGGCAAAACAAGTGAATCGAAGATGTCGGAGAGTGAATCAAGCAAGCCGGATAAACTGAAAATAATTACGGTGAGTATATATATGAGTACTACGTAAATAGCTGTGAAGGAAAATTACTGAATGTGGGCTTTAAAGGAGTGAATATTTACGTGATGGACGGGGAACTCTTGGGTAAGTCATTTAGTGTTCAAAGCTCACATTCTATGGCCTTCATTCTATAATATGGTAAAGAAACATCGGGTTTATGTTGATGTGTGACTTTCTATCAAGACATTTTTGAAAGAATGACTACCTATCCATCTTAAAAAATGGATTTCAAAGGATGAGGTCCAGCTTGGGGTTCATAGGGGAAATCCTGTTTACCATTATTATATGCACCAAGATATTCGAAAGGTACTCCAAGAAATGTTCATAAACCTTTATAAAATCTATGTAGGGGGCTCTTCCGTCAATGGATTTCCAATCTATCATATGAGAATCTATCCAAAAAAACTGTGAAGTTTTTAGCAGTGCGCTTTTATCCCAGGAATCATACAACTCGGGAAAAGATTTTGAGTCTCCTGAGAGTGTTATAACAAAGTTGTTTAGTCCTCACAATGGTGTCCTCGACAACCTTCTTAGTAATCTAAGATCAGTAGATCCCAAAGAAAAGCACGGGGGGTTCATATTGACAAGACATTTGTCAATTGCACCACATGATGAGGTGATACGATTTATTTTGAGGTGCGAAGAGCTCATCAACTAGAAAGATTTGGGATCACAAACATATGATTTTCTAATGAAAGACATGATTAAATATCGGGATTGGGGTCAACGATTTGTAGATAAAGATTGTAGATTTGACATGCTCTGGGAGAGATGTATGGAAGGCCGACCTTACATTTTAAGAAGTGAAGTGATGCGCGTTTTCTTTGCACATAAAATTAATCCCCAAGTATTAAGGATATCAGTTGCAGCTTAAGCAAGCGACCAAGTGAAATATCAAACCCAAAGGATGGCGTATTATCAATTTAATTATTAACTAAATTAATTAAGACAAGATAACAATTAAGTTTGAGATTTAATTAACAACTACTAAACAATTAAATTAAATAACAAATAAAATAAAGTATCACTAGAAGAATACGAGAGTGGTCAAGTAGGAGAATAGGTAGCTCTAGGATAATCCAATTTCACGCATTAATTTCCCTTCCGTGTGTTGATGTGTGACTCTGCCTTGTGGAATATGGATGCATCACTAAACCATGCATATCTACTCTATAGACACAAGTAAACATGCGTGTAATACGTGTGAATAACCTCGGAACAAGAGATATAATTCCACCTCCCTTTCTAAGTACTATCAGTATAAATTATTTTCCTGGCCAATTGGTACTCTAACCCGATATGATCTCCCTTTATAGTTACTATAAAATTATCCTCTTTATTACTTAATAACCCAACTTCAATTCAATTAATAAGTATTCATATATGATACTTCTAATGAAGCTTCGGAATTCCCTCACTTAAAATCATAACATGGAATTCTGCTCAGCAGTAAACGCACTCAATCAATAACCAAGATATGTATTCATACTCTACATAACAATTAATGATACACAAAACAACTGTGAGTATGAATTAAAAAAGCACGATCATATATAAAATAAATCCACAAGTAGTGTTGTACGGAGTGTACACATGGAAGTTCAATTAACTAGATAAAACATTCACAACTCTAGTTCTACCAAAAAGGCTCTAGCCCATTATATTAACAAGAACAATCATGGATGTTGGATAGATCTTACCCAGATGTTTGGAAAATAACAAGATAAATTAGGAAACGAAATAAACCCTAGATGTGGGAGTCGTCTCGTCTTTCTCTGTCTTGAATCCACCTCTTGGTTCTTCTCTTGATTCTACAAACGAATTTTCAAAGTGATGGATGGATGGAGGAAAGGATGTGGATGATGGTTGGGGGGTGATCCCCCCTTGTGGTGTATAGTATGATTGTGGCCTCTCTTCCTCTAATCTATTGTATTCTCCCCCTGTGGTATGATCTACACTCCCTTTTATATTTGTAAGCTCTCCTTATAGGCCTTGGAATGAGCTTTTTGAGTGATCACACGCATTGAGAGTGTAAAAATATGGATATGGTAAGTTTCTGCACGTCAATTCAACCAAGGAGCCAGGTTGAATTCTCTCCTCCAGGTCGAATTAGAGGTCGAATTGACCTACTGGAAGCTTCAGGTGCTCAATTCGACCAGCACAGCAGGTCGAACTGAGGTGTCGTGGTCGAATTGACTCTTTTTCCATCTGATTTGACCTCAATTCGACCAGCACATCAGGTCAAATTGACCTAGCCTGGTCGAATTGACTTGCACAGTCTTACCGTTTCACGTATAATTTCCACATTCGAGCTCCGATTTGAGTGATTCTTACGCTCACGCGATTCTCTCTTCCTTGGCTTTCTATCCATATAAAGAACTTATAGAAACTCCAACATTTGTATATGTAACAAGTTATGCAAACTGGACAGTCATTCTGAACAGGAATAGCTTGCGCGACGTCACCACTTTGATCATAACTCTCTCGTTTGGAATCCGATTGGGGTGTTCTTCATACCAAAACGACCCTCTCTTCAGTGGCTTTCCAACCATGTATTATTCAACAGTTTTGATCTCCACAACAACACAGAAAAATTACAAAAGTTGGATGTACATTTTTCAGCATCCTTGCACAAATTGCACCTTTTCTCCAACCTTGCACTTTTGTTCCTTTTTCCACCTAAAACACAATAAAACACCTCAAGTGCACTTGATTCTCACATATAATGAATATAAGACTCTTGTGCTAATATATAACAAGAATTTCCATCAAAATGGTGTTAAATTGGACAGTCAAATACGCTAATTTTCACTCTCAACAATCCCCCAAACTTACCCGTTGCTCGTTCTGAGGCAACAAAATAAAAATAAAGAGTGAGAGAGAGAGAGAGTAAGAAAATTAGCGGGGAAACAAGGACTATGACCAATACTCCATTCAAAATACAATTATCATCAAATTAGGTCATGCAATTCTCATTACATGTAATAATCAATTCATAGCATACAAGTGAAGACACTCACCACCAATTCAAATGCTCTATTAACATGTTCTCACGGGAATTATATCACTCGTACTCAAGTGTAGAAGATGTACACTTATGGGTTAAGGTGTTTACGCTCAGATTCAATCCAAGTGCATGCGTAACCATAAGCTTGCTTATTGTCTCAACTCTCCTTTTACATGTAGCTAGTAAATCATGGATCAAAATGGTCTTTTATTAGGTTGTAATGTAGGCTCTTTGGAATAGGTGGGAAATATATGGATAAGTGACTCAAAACTCGGATCAATCAAGTTGCAGTCTCTCTCGATCTTTCATTCTTCCTTATCACTTCAATCAAGCACAACATTCTCTTCAAACTCTCCCATCTTTCTCCTTTAAGCATAACATATTTTCTTTTTCAACTTTTCCTAGCTCTTCAACTCCATCATTCTCCTTTTCTTCACCCCTTTTTATCTTTTCTCTTTCGAGGTACCAGTTTCGGGCACTACCTCTCACATCCTCCATAGGGTACTAGATTTAAGCACTACCCTAGGGTGTTTGATTCCATGAAGTACTAGATTTAAGCACTACTCCATGAATTTCTTCTTGATCCTTAAGATTTTTCTTTCATCATCCTTATCATCCCTCAAATCGCCACTTTCTTCAATTAAGCTTTATTGGCTATCAAAAGAATGGATTTAAAAAGGCTCAAACGGGCTGACTAGGGATTTAATGAATTCAGGTAAAGTATATGGGAAATATGGCTTAAATATCAAAGATAGCCTAATATCATTTCCATAATCCGCTAGACTAATCTTGAATATTCAAGGAGACTCAAGGCAAGTTCTAAAATACACGCACAAGAACGATACTCACCAGAAAAGAATTATCATTTGATTATGTAACATGATCAACAAGGCTCAAAATCTCACATGTGTTTTTAACAAGTAACAGAGCACTTTTCATAGCAAGCAATATCTCACAAGTACACATAGAACTTCATATCACAATATAACTCAAGTACACTCCCTTCATCAATACAAAGAGCATATGAATTTAGGCATAGTTAAAAAAATATAAGCTCACATGGATCACCACCATAAACTCAACCCATCACTCCATGAATTAAAAGCACACATAAGAATTAAAATAAGGGAACAAGGGCACCTGATTTTTCTTCTATGTATGCACGAGCTCCTCGAGTCAAAGCTTCAATGTAGAACTCGTCTTGCCACTCTTTTACCTTTTTCTATCATCAAACCTCAAATAAACTCATCATCACAGGATTCATCAATAATAAAATAAGAGAACTATCAGAAAGACTCAATTGACTATCTAATCGACTTCACACACTAGAAACACCACTGAACACTAGACAAATTGCAAAAAATCGACACATCAAAATCGATTAAAGTTTCAACATACCACAAAAAATCAACTCCCCTAGCAAACATTACAAAGCAAAGATTATACTCTTGGTGCTTTAACGAGGTAAGAACATCACACCCCCCAAACTTAGTAAAAATATAATTTGAAACTAAGTTTGCAAAAAGATGTAATTGCCGATTAGTAAGCACCATAAATATAAAATTTCTCACTCACACGAAAGAAATAAAGCAATAAAAGGGAAGGGCAAGCCCCCAATAGGCGCTCATATTTAACGTCGGAGAGTCACGACGGATGTAACCTTTTAAACTACTTGATTGGAGGATGGTCTTGTCGCATCCTCACCATCAAATACTTTCTTTCTCTCTTCTTGTCTACACTCAACACCTCACCTTTCTTGGTCATAAAAATATGATCATTGGAATTTCCTTCCTCCCATTGCTGTCTAGACACCTCCTTATCAATCTTTCACTTAAATTCAGAATCATCTGTTTTAGAAAAATCAAGATTAAACAAGTTAGAAACCACATCAATGCTCTTGCACGATTGAGTCTCCATGGGCATCTTCATTTCTTGATCAAGAGAGAAAACCACATCTTCATTATCCATCTGCAGTCTAAGCTTCTCAGCTCTCAACTTCTTTTCTCTTTACCACTTCTTCTCAACTATAAGCTCATTATTATGCTTTTTTAATGGTACTGGAGTAATGTTCACATTATGAGGATTATTTGGCGCAGAAAATGGTGCAGATTGGTGCAATTCGGCCTGAATTCGACCAGGACTCCTGGTCAAATTGAACACGTAATGGTCAAATTGTGCACCTGGAAGTCCAATCTTACCGTGTCCGTTGGATTCGACCAGAGGGACTGGTCGAATTGAAGTGGTCCTGGTCGAATTGAGCTTCTGTATGATTGTTGTCCTCCAATTTGACCTGGATTCGACCAGAGGGTCTGGTCAAATTGAATATAGGCTGGTTGAATTGGGCTTCTGATGAAATAGAGTACTTCGGAGGGCTGGATTCGACCTCAATTCAACCAGAGGGTCTGGTCAAATTGAAGTGTTTCTGGTCGAATTGAGGTTCTGCCGCTTCCAAATCACGTCCAGGTGTCTCATTCGAACTCCCCTGTTGAATTTGACCAGCCATGCTGGTCGAATTAGGATCGAATTGAGCTCCCGACAATTCAAAATTTGTTTTCGATATCATCGATCCCTCATACTGTGCTCCAGACCTTAACGTGATGGCATTATTCTCCAACGTTTGTGTCAATTGATTCACATTCGCGGTCATCTGCCCCATAATCAAAGTTAGGTCCTTCAACTGCTTAGATAAATCTGCCTGATCAACATTCATTCTAGCTTTGATGTGGTCAACCCTTTCATCATTCTCAGCCATGTAACGATTGAAGGTATCTTCAACACTCTTCACTTCTTGATGTTGTATACTAGGCCCCCTTTGTGTCAATTCTGTTATGTTCCTTTGCTGGGACTCTAGTAGCTTGTTGATGTTAGCTAGACTAGAGACGATCTCATCATCCCTATTTGGCTTCACCACTTGATGTTCAACCTGAGCTACCTTGTCAAGTACATAACATCCTATATCTCTCTCTATAAGCCAGTCACGTAAATTCATAGAGATGTCTTCAAATAACTTTTCTGCTTCAAGTGCTGTCCTAGATAATAGTGTTCCTCCTGATAATGCATCCATAAAAACACGCGACTCACAATCCAATCCATAGTAGAAGATACTTATGTAGTTAGTCTTAGACATTCCATGTTGTGGACACCTCCTGAGCATGTCTTTAAACCTGTCCCATGCCTCATAAAATTTCTCACCCTGATTCATAACAAATTGGGTGATTTCTTGCCTCATTCTTAAGATCCTTGAGGGTGGTATGTATCTCTCCAAAAACTTCTGCTGCAGTTGGTCTCATTTAGTGCAGTCAGCTGCATCAAGAGTCTCATACCAAGCTTCTGCCTTATCAATCAAAGAGAACTTGAATAAGGCAATCCGCCTAGCATCATCATTAGCTCCTGCTCCCTTTAGAGTGTTTGCATAACCAAGAAATCTTTTGAGATGCTGATATGGATCTTCAAAACAACCTCCAGAAAAGGGATTCTTCTCCACCATGCTGATAAGAGCGGTATGTATCTCAAAATCATCATTTTTCCCCCTTGCTCCTATCAACCCCATGTTACCAATTCCATAGTTCGTGAAAATTTCACGTATGACAACATTATCCGGATTCTGCCTTGCTCCGGCCATGTTTAGCTCAATGAGTTATTCCTTCTTTCCTTACTCTCCTTTTCCAAGTGCACAAGTACCTCAGAAAAATTCAAGGTTAGATAGAAATAAATAATCACAAATAAATGTCTTAATTAACTAGAAATAATAAACTAATAATAACAGCCATTCCGGACAACGGCGCCAAGAAATTGATGCACATTTTCTTTGCAAGCAAAATTAATCCCAAAGTATTAAGGATATCAGTTGCAGCTTAAGCAAGCGACCAAGTGAAATATCGAACCCAAAGGACGGCGTATTATCAATTTAATTATTAACTAAATTAATTATGACAAGATGACAATTAAGTTTGAGATTTAATTAACAACTACTAAACAATTAAATTAAATAAAAAATAAAATAAAGTATCATTAGAAGAATACGAAAGTGGATCAAGTAGGAGAATAGGTAGCTCTAGGATAATCCAGTTTCACGCATTAATTTCCCTTCCATGTGTTGATGTCCGACTCTGCCTTGTGGAATATGGACACATCACTAAACCATGCATATCTACTCTACAGACATAAGTAAACATGCGTGTAACACGATTGAATAACCTCGGAGCAAGAGATATAATTCCACCCCCCTTTCTAAGTACTACCAGTATCAATTATTTTCCTGACCAATTGGTACTCTAACTCGATATGATTTCCCTTTATATGTACTATAAAATTATCCTCTTTATCCTACTTTATAACCCAACTTCAATTCAATTAATAAGTATTCGTATATGATAGTTCTAATGAAGCTTCGGAGTCCCCTAACTTAGAATCATAACATGGAATCCTGCTCAGCAGTGAACGCACTCAATCAATAACCAAGATATGTATTCAGACTCTACATAAAATTTAATGATGCACAAAACAACTGTGAGTATGAATTAAGAAAGCATGATCATATATAAAATAAATCCACAAGTAGTGTTGTACGGAGTGTACACATGGAATTTCAATTAACTAGATAAAACCTTTACAACCCTAGTTCTACCAAAAAGGCCTAGCCCATTATGTTAAGAAGAACAATCATGGATGTTGAATAGATCTTACCCGGATGTCTGGAAAATTACAAGATAAATTAGGAAACGAAATAAACCCTAGATGTGGGAGTCATCGCGTCCTTCTCCGTCTTGAATCCTTCTCGTGGTTCTCCTCTTGATTTCATAAACGAATCTTCAAAGTCATTGATGGATGGAGGAAAAGATGTGGATGATGGTTGGGGGGTGATCCCCCCCCCCTTGTGTGGTGTAGTATGGTTGTGGCTTCTCTTCCTCTAATCTATTGTATTCTCCCCCTGTGGTGTGATTTACACCCCCTTTTACACTTGTAAGCTCTCCTTATAGACCTTGGAATGGGCTTTTTGAGTGATCACATGCATTGAGAGTGTAAAAATACGGATATGATAAGTTTCCGCATGTCAATTCGACTAAGGAGTCAGGTCGAATTCTCCCCTCCAGGTCGAATTGGAGGTCGAATTGACCTACTGGAAGCTTCAGGTGCTCAATTCGACCAGCACAGCATGTCGAATTGAGGTGTCATGGTCGAATTGACTCTTTTGCCATCCGATTCGACCTCAATTCAACCAGCACATCAGGTTGAATTGACCTCCCCTGGTCGAATTGACTTGTACAGTCTCACTGTTTCGTGTATAACTTCCACATCTGAGCTTTGATTTGAGTGATTCTTATTCTCACGCGATCCTCTCTTCTTTGGCTTTCTATCCATATAAAGAAATTATAGAAATCCCACATTTGAATATGTAACAAGTCATGCAAAGTGGACAATCATTCTGAACAGGAACAGCTTGCGCGACGTCACCACTTTGATCATAACTCTCTAGTTTGGAGTCCGATTGGGGTGTTCTTCATACCAAAACGACCCTCTCTTCAGTGGCTTTCCAACCATGTATTACATTAATAGTTTTAATCTCCACAAAAATACAGAAAAATTACGAAAGTTGGACGTGCATTTTTCAGCATCCTTGTCCAAATTACACCTTTTCTCCAACCTTGCACTTTTGATCCTTTTTTCCACCTAAAACACAATAAAACACCTCAAGTGCACTTGATTCTCACATACCATGAATATAAGACACTTGTGCTAATATATAACAAGAATTTCCATCAAAAAGGTGTTAAATTGGACAATCAAACACGCTAATTTTCTCTCTCAACATGAAGATGATGAATGGGGAAATAAATTGGCATATAAGCAGTCACTTTTGTGTTGCGCAAGGAACTTTGCATCTCATTACAAAGATTTCGAGCAATACATTTCTGTGCGTTGAACAACAACAACAACTTAGACTTGAGCACCGAGTGCACGGTCATGTGCTTCTTCAAGGCTGAGTTGTATAATATCCAGTTACGTCTGAGTAAAATAGGTTTCTTAAGTAATATGTGATAGTTGTAGGTTTATTAAGTGGAATCATGACAATTCCTTCAATCAAAGAGGTGATACACCTGAGATTCTATTCTATTGCATTTCACCTTTATTCTCTTGAATAGAACATGTTTTTTAAGTACTATCTAATAGATTAGGTTTATTAATTATAATCATGACAACTATCCTTTGTAATGTTTTCTTCAATCAAAGAGGTGATAAACATGAAGTTCTATTCTTTTGCATTTGACATTTTAGTCTCTTGCTTGACTTTTATTTTCTCCATTTGTATTCTAATTAGTCATATTAAGTAGATTTCTTGTTATAATGTGGTGTAATCCATAAACTAGTTCCAAAAGGCTGCTTTAATAATTCATATAAATGAGAGTGATCTTAAGAGCTTACCCATTCTTGACAGCTATATATAATCCATCAAACATTAGTGGAACAGAAAAAGGAGCATTTCATTGCTAAAGCTTGAGGATAAATTTATGTTAATAAAGTGTTTTCTTTCTTGTTAAGGGAAGAAAAACTCTATGTGAGGTGGTGTTTACTATATGTGTGTGCGGGAGGGGAGGAGAGAGAGAGAAATAAAAATTTTAAATTAAATGAATAACAAAATTTAAATAATAAAAAATATACTTCCTCCGTCCTCTTGAAATGTATTCGTTTACTTTTTGCACGTAGATTATGGAGTATAATAATTTAATGTCTAGTAAGGTGAGAGAAATAATATTTTAATGTGTAGTGGGTATTGGTATTAGTGTTGAGTTTTGGGTCATGTGTAGTGGTTATGGTCACAACAATTCAAAAAGGGAAATGAATATTTTGTAATGGGATTGACGAAAATGGAAATATGAATAGTCCCTCCGTCCTGAAAAGTATTTCACGTATTGGTGTGCGCGAAGTTTAAGAAAATTTTGCATTTTTATGTATAAAGTAAGAAAGAGAATATATATTTCAGTTGATTTAGTGAAAAAAGTGTGTAAAGTTGTTGGGAGATGTGAAAAAGTAAGAAAAAAGTAAATATTATATTGGGATATGTGTAAAAAGTGAGTATTATTATAATATATTTTTTACCAAATTTAGTAAAAGTAAAGTATGAAATACTTTGAGGGACGGATGAAAAAAGAAAGTGTGAAAAACTTTGGGGGGTGGAGGGAGTATATATCAAGGGGACGAAGGGAGTAAATCAAAAGAAAAAAATATAATATATATATATATATATTATATAAAAGACCTAATTAAATCAAATTCATAATTAATTTACCAATTTGATACAACTAACAAGAACTTTTAAAATATAGTTAATGAGCTAATGAAGGATCTATCTCACATAAGTGGACGTGAGACAGTTTCATCCAAGTATTTGACATTAAATTATATTTTATAATTTTAATCAAATGCATTAATTGGAGGATAAGATTAAAATTGAATTATATTTTAATAAAGTAAAATTTAAAAAAAAGTTAAACAAAAGTAGAAATTTATGTTTTATTTTATATATGCGTAGATTAGATAAGATAGAATCCAAATATATTTAATTATTATTATTAAAAGTTTTAATGCGGTTGAAATAAAATTAATATAAACAAATGTCTAGGGTTTAGTAGCCTCAAATTCCTGCCTTCATCGAGTCTGAGGTTCTCTCTCAAATGTCGGCTGACAAAACAAGCGAGTCGAAGATGTCGGAGGACGAATCAAGTGAGCGGGATAAATTGGAAACAATTACGGGTGAGTATATGTATGAATACTTTGTAAATAGCTGTGAAGGAAAATTACTGAACGAGGGCTTTAAAGGCTTGATTATTTACTTGATGGACGAGGAACTCTCGAGGAAGCCATTTAGTGTTCAAAGCTCACATTCTATGGCCTTCATTATATGATACAGTAAAGAAACATCAGGTTTATGCTGATGTGGTTCTTTCTATCAAGACATTTTTTAATGAATGGCAACCTATCCATTTTGAAAAATGGATTTCAAAGGATGAGGTCCAGCTTGGGGTTCATAGGGGAAATCATGTTTACTATTATTATTTGCATCAAGATATTCGAAAGGTACTCCAGGAAATGTTCACATGCCTTTATGTAATCCATGTAGGCGGCTCTTCCGTCAATGGATTATCGATCGATCATATGAGAATCTATCCAAACAAAACTGTGAAGATTTTAGTAGTGCGCTTCTATCCCGGTAATCATACAACTCGGAAAAAAGATTTCGAGTCTGCTGAGAGTGTTATAACAAAGTTTTTTAGTCCTCACAATGGTGTCCTTGACCACCTTCTTAGTACTCTAAGATCAGTAGATCCTAAAGAAAAGCACGGGGGTTAAGACATTTATCAATTGCACCTCATGATGAGGTGATGCGGTTCATTTTTTAGGTGCACAGAATTCATCAACTTGATAGATTTGGGATCACAAACGTATGACTTTCTAATGAAAGATATGATTAAATATCGGGATTGGGACAACTATTTATAGATAAGGATCGTAAATTTGACTTTCTCTGGGAGAGATGTATGGAAGGCCGACCTTACATTTTCAAAAGTGAAGGTGATGAATGGGGAAATAAGTTGGCAGATAAGCGGTCACTTTTGCGCTGCGCAAGGAACTATGCATCTCATTACAAAGATTTCGAGCGAAATATTTTTGTGCATTTGAACAACAACAACAACTTAGACTTGAGCACCGAGTGCACAGTCATGTGCTTTTTCAAGGCTGAGTTGTGTAATATCCAGTTACTTTTAAGTAAAACTAGTTTATTAAGTAATATGTAATATATTGACAATATAAGGTTTATTAAGTGGAATCATGACAATTCCTTCAATCAAAGAGGTGATACACCTGAGATTCTATTCTTTTGCATTTCACCTTTATTCTCTTGAATAGAACAAGTTTATTAAGTACTTCCTAATAGATTAGGTTTATTAAGTATAACCAGGACAACTATTCTTTGTAATGTTTTCTTCAATCAAAGAGGTGATAAACATGAAGTTCTATTCTTTTGCATTTGAACTTTTACTCACTTGCTCGATTATAATTTTCTCCATTTGTATTCTAATTAGTCATATTAAGTAGATTTCTTGTTATAATATGGTGTATTCATTAAAGTAGTTCCAGAAGGCTGCTTTAATAGTTCATATAAATAGGAGTGATCTTAAGAACTTACCCATTCTTGATAGCTATATAATCCACCAGACATTAGTGGAACAGCAAAGGGAGCATTTCATTGCTAAAGCTTAAGGATAAATTTAAATTAATAAAGTATTTTCTTTCTTGTTAAGGGAAGAAAAACTATATTTGTGGTGGTGTTTACTATATGTGTGTGCGACAGAGAGAGAGAGAGAAAAAAAATAAAAATTTTAAATTAAATGAATCACAAATTTTAAATAATAAAAAATATACTTCCTCCATCCCTTTGAATGGTATTTGTTTACTTTTTGTACGTGGATTAAGGAGTTTAATAATTTAATGTCTAGTAAGGTGAGAGAAATAATATTTTAATGTATAGTGGATATTTGTATTAGTGTTGAGTTTGAGGTCATGTGTAGTGATTGTAGGTCACATCAATTCAAAAAGGCTAATGGATACTTTATAATGGGATTGACCAAAATGGAAAAATGAATACTCCCTCTGTCCCGACAAGTATTTCACTTATTGGTGTTCGCGGAGTTTAAGACAATTTTATATTTTTATGTATAAAGTAAGAAAGAGAATATATATTTTAGTTGATTTAATGAAAATGGTGTGTAAAGTTGTTGGAAGATGTGAAAAAGTAAGTAAAAGTAAATATTATATTGGGATGTGTGTAAAAAGTGAGTATTATTATAATATATTTTTACCAAATTTAGTAAAAGTAAAATGTGAAATACTTTGAGGAATAGATGAAAAAGGAAAGTGTGAAATACTTTGGGGGACGGGTGGAGTACGTATGAAGGGGACGGAGGGAGTAAATCAAAAGAAAAAAATGTAGTAATATATAAATATATATAATATAAAAGACCTAATTAAATCAAATCCATAATTGTTTACCGATTTGATACAACTACACAAGATCCTTTAAAATATGGTTAATGAGCCAATGCAGAATCTGTCTCAAATAAGTGGACGTTAGAAAGTTTCATCCAAGTATTTGGCATTAAATTAAATTTTATAATTGAAATCAAAAGCATTAATTGGACGATAAGATTAAAATTGAATTATTTTTTAATAAAGTAAAATTTAAAAAAGTTAAACAAAAGTAGAAATTTATGTTTGATTTTATATATGTGTAGGTTAGATTAGATTAGATTAGATTAGATAGAATCAGAATATATTTAATTATTATTATTAAAAGTTTTAATACGGCTAAAATAGAATTGATATAAACAAATGTCTAGGGTTTAGTAGCCTCAAATTCCTGCCTTCGTCGAGTCGGAGGTTCTCTCTCAAATATTGGTAGGTAAAACAAGTGAGTCGAAGATATCGGAGGGCGAATCAAGCGAGCCGAATAAACTAGAAATAATTATGGGTAAGTATATGTATGAGTACTACGTAAAAAGCCGTGAAAAAAAATTACAGAACGAGGGCTTTAAAGGTGTGAGTATATACTTGATGGACGGGGAACTCTCGGGGAAGCCATTTAGTGTTCAAAGCCCTCACATTCTATAAACATCATTCTACAATATGGTAAAGAAACATCAGGTTTATGTTGATGTGGGTCTTTCTATCAAGACATTTTTGAATGAATGGCTACCTATCCATCTTGGAAAACGAATTTCAAATGATGAGGTACAGCTTGGGGTTCATAGGGGAAATCCTATTTACCATTATTATTTCCACCAAGATATTCGAAAGGTACTCCAGGAAATGTTCACATACCTTTCTGAAATCCATGTAGGGGGCTCTTCCGTCAATGAATTCCCAATCGATCATATGAGAATCTATCCAAACAAAAATGTGAAGTTTGTATTAGTGTGCTTCTATCCCAGTAATCATACAACTCGGAAAAAAGATTTTAAGTCTGCTGAGAGTGTTATAACAAAGTTGTTTAGTCCTCACAATGGTGTCCTCGACCACCTTCTTAGTACTCTAAGACTAGTAGATCCCAAAGAAAAGCACGGGGAGGTACATATTGAAAAGACATTTATCAATTTCACCTCATGATGAGGTGATACGGTTCATTTTGAGGTGCGGAAAGCGCATCAACTCGAAAGATTTGGGATCACAAACGTATGATTTTCTAATGAAAGACATGATTAAATGTCGGGATTGAGATCAACAATTTGTAGATAAAGATTGTAGATTTGACATGCTCTGGGAGAGATGTAAGGAAGGCCGACCTTGCATTTTAAGAAGTGAAGATGATGAATGGGGAAATAAGTGGGCAGATAAGCAGTCACTTTTACGTTGCACAAGAAACTTTGCATCTCATTACAAAGATTTCGAACAATAATTTATGTGCGTCCGAACAACACCAATAACTTAGACTTGAGCACCGAGTGCACGGTCATGTGCTTCTTCAAGGTTGAGTTGTATAATATCCAGTTACGTCTAAGTAAAACAGGTTTATTAAGTATTATGTGATAGATTGATTAGGTTTATTAAGTAGAATCATAACAATTTCTTCAATCAAAGAGGTGATACACCTGAGATTCTATTCTTTTGCATTTCACCTTTATTCTCTTGAATAGAATAGGTTTATTAAGTACTACCTAATAGATTAGGTTTATTAAGTATAATCATTACAATTATCGTTTGTAATGTTTTCTCTAATCAAAGAGGTGATAAACCTGAAATTCTATTCTTTTGCATTTGACCTTTTACTCTCTTGCTTGATTTTTGTTTTCTCCATTTGTATTCTAATTAGTCATATTAAGTAGATTTTTTGTTATAATGTGGTGTAATCTAACTCCCATAAACTAGTTCCAAAAGGCTGCTTTAATAGTTCATATAAATGGGAGAGAGAGAGAGAGAGAGAGAGAGTGAGAGAGAGAGAGAGAGTTGTATATATTCTAATAAGTTTGTGTGACATATTGAGATAATTACAATTTGAAATTTGCTTTTACTTTCTCTGAAGATTGGTTGCATAAAGGTAAGAAGGTTATGAACAACATTTCTTTTACTCAAGAACTGTAAAATGTGGCCTGCTTAGTGGGATGACGCATAATTTTCTTAAGAAAACACTGAAAATTATGGCGCCTATAGGGATTCGTTTATACATTCAAGATAGTCATGTAAGTACACCGTCTTCTTTTACGTTGATGGACATGATATGTTACTACTGTGAACACCTTCCTATTGAGAGTTTACCATAATGTCTTTCAGGTTGTGCTGGATAATGGCATCATACAAGTCACGTTATCGAATCCTGGTGGGATTGTTACTGGAGTTTGCTTGACAATCTGATGGAAGTTCTCAATGATGAGACTAACGGAGGGCAACTCATGCACTCATTTTGTGATTCTTAAACACTATTCATGTTGAAGTCCTATCGAATTGTATTATAGGTCATGTGATATGATTTGATTACTTTAGTTGAGTTTCTCAAATAGAATAATGCAAAGGAATGAATCGGCTTTTGAAGGTCACTCATTTTTTTAATGAATATATAGGTATTGGGATGTTGTGTGGAATGAGTAACTATATGGAGTTTTTTATGATTTATAAATATTAAGTGATGATATCTATCTATAGTTTCTCTATATTCTTCTTACAAAATGGCTTTCTTGTCTATTTTTACCAGTATCTTCTTCCTAGCCTTCTTGTCTATTTTAACCGGTATCTTTAAGCTAATATTTCCTTCTCTATAATTCTTTTTATTTGAACCATAATTGAACAGCAAGAAAAATGTATTTTGGGGACATTTGAAGCCTGAATCAGGGTTGGATGTCTCCGCTTCAGTGACTTGTGAAGTATCTAACTTGGTTTACTCAAAAACTCTGCATCTTTCAATTTAGTAAATCAGATACACGTTCATTTCTTACTGCTATAGAAGGTTGAGTTTGGCAGCGAGTTGAGTTTGCATGCCCGTTACTTAAACATGATCACCGTGCATATTTTTTTTATGCAGAGCCGAAGCGTCAACTCATGGTAGCTTCCGAATTACAGGGAAGATCTTTGAATTTGTTGTCTCTTATAAACAATAATTATACTGATACCCTCACTCAGCGAGACTTCAAGGGGCCCTCTAGGTGCTACTTATGTTAGGCTGAAGAGGAGATATTTGAGTTTGGAACTTCTTTTTATCCATTGCAGGGTATCTTCTCTTGTTCTGCAGCACATCCCAGGGGGATTTTACTTTGGCGGGCAAATTCATATAGATAAAAACTTTGCTTGTTTCATTAGGCAAGTGATAGACATGAGAGCGAGCATGCAGGTTACATCGATATGGAGGCTGGCAGTTGTCAATTATATCTGGATCATTTGGTATTTTTGTAACAATATGGCTTATGATGGCTAAGATCAGCAAATGAATGACAAGGGGATAAGGGTCTCAAAGATCACTGGCATGCTGATCAGGTGATGGCTCTTGTTCGGGAGGCAAATATGCACAATATTGTCAACATGCATAATTCATAAGAGGATCTACCTACACTACATTACATTACTTCGGGAGCACCAGGGAAGGCACCAGTCAAGTGGATCCTGCTGTTCCCAGGTTGGATTAAAGTAAATACAGATGGCCATGCGAATGGCTCACCGCATGATCTCAGGCGGAGAGTTATATAGAAACAGCAGGGGTTTGTTCACTGCTGTTATACAAGCAGGTTTGGGAGAGGCTTTAAACTAGAGACAGAGCTTGCTGCAGCGTTCCCTTTGACTGGAGACAGTTTCAACGTTGGTGGTGCACGCCCTTACAGAACAGGCCCCATTTATCCCTTTGGAGGCTGATAGCTCGGTGGCAGAAGTGAAAGCCATCATTGAGAGCATCTGCTTCAAAGTCACGCCCATATACAGAGCAGATGCACTATCCACTATAGGAGAAGAGCTGGTTTGGATGAACATTGTTCCATCCTTTATTCATTCTACCCTATTCAATGATATGAATAGAACATACTATCATTTTAGATAAGTTTTCTACTTTGCCTTTGCAAAGGCTTCGTTGCCTATGCAACTTTTCCATCTTTTCCATTTCTGTATGGACTGTATTTTCATTTATCTCTTTCTAATGCATATAATTTCCTATGAACAATAGTTATATTGTTATCAGTTTGCTTATTATATTATATTGTATGGTCTTTTCTATGATTTATTAATAGTAACAGCTCACCTTGATATTTAAGAAAAAAATGTATTTGATCAATGTTATGGGGTTTTGATGGTAATGAAATATATTTCAATAATAAATAATAAACACTAGTAATAAATGCTAGTACGTGATATGTTAGTAACTTATAAGAATAAGGTTAGGTAAGGTTAGGTGACAATTTTTAATTGTCCGCATATATCTACACTCACTTTTTTCCCTCATACACCCACTTCATCATATTTACAAAAATACTAAGAAACAACAAACATATAATACCTCTAATGACTATCCCCGTCACCCTTAATTCATAAAAAATAACCTCATACACACACATAACACTCTTACATCTTTACACCTCTAACATTCACCACCCTTTCAAACATTCAATCTCTTCATTTTTTATATTTTAACAAAAGAATGAAAACTCTAACTCAATTCATCTCATCTCAATCCCAAAACTTATCAAAGAAGTATAATGTCGTATGAAGAAACAACATAGAGGCTTAAAATATATTATTTTAAATGTTTGACCAATTTAAATATTATTTTTTAGTACTTGAACTCAGCTGGAGTTGCGGATTTCACGACCAACTAGGGACAAAAGTTATTAGATTAATCGTCCAACGTTGGATGAAAATATTAAGATTGTTCGTCCGATGTGGACGAAAATTATAGAAACATTCGTCCGCTATTGGACGAAAATAATAGAAACTCTCATCCGGTATTGTACAAAAATTATAGGAACTCTCGTACAGTGTTAGACGAACAGTCAGTTTCTGGCGTAAAATCAGGGTTGAACGTTACATCCGATTTCAACACAATACATGCTCAATCACAATGACCCAACAATTAAATCACCATATTTCGATTGAAATTATATAGTTTATGTGTTGAGACAAAAATGATACAATATAACTTCATAATTAGCACAAAATCCCTAAATTTCTAACACATTTACTTAATTTTTAACTCTAAACAATATTAACTATTCTATTCTTGTTCTTCTCTTTCTCTTCAAATTGTTGGGGCGTGAGTTTGAGTTTCTCTTCTACTTTTGTTCTTCTTCTCTTTCTCTTCCAATTGAATGGGAATGTGGGTGATAGTGATGGGGTGTACGAGTTTGGTTGAATGAATGTGGTGTTTAAATGAAAGTAGTATGGAGTATGCATGAGTGAAGTGAGAATTTGAGTATTTTAAAATAATTTGGGTGGGTATATACCTTAAGGGTATATGTGTCATTTAAAGTGGGTCTATTTATACTTATAATATTTATTTTTTAAAATATGATGTATGTATTGAGAAAAGGGTGTATGAAGTAAAAAAAGAAGTATAGATATTAGGCGCCTTTTTAATATGAGACAATCAATCTATGATTAAAGTAGGTTTATTATATAACTAAAATATATACTCCCCTTATTTTTTGCACTTGAATTAAGGAATATTATTATTTAATGTGTAATGAGGTGTTGTATTAGTGGGTGTATGCGCCCCATATTTTAATTATATTAGTGGTTGTGTGTGGGTCCTTGTGCGTAAAAAATGAAAGGGAACTTTTGGGTGGGACGCCCAAAATGAAAAAATAGACATTTTGAAGGGAACAAAGTGAGTATTATTATTTTTAGTTAAAGTATTTTTATACTCCCTCCGTCCCGTGTTAAGGCTTATGTTTGTTTATTGCAAGTAATTAATATATATATTATTTTAATATGTAATGGTATAAGATAAATAATATTTAATATGGAGTGTGTGGCCCTATATAGAATAATTAATTATTTTGTGTGGGTCCAACTTGTTAAAAAAGGAAATGTAAACCTTAAGTTGGGACAATCCAAAATGGAAAACGTGAACCTTAACGTGGGACGAAGGGAGTATATTATAACATAAAAAATCATACTATAATGCATTATTAATCATACTTTAAAAATATACTTCATCCGTCCACTATCAATATATTCATTTTACCATTTTGGGTCGTCCATCATTAATCTATTTATTTTTCTTTTTGGAATACTAAACCCACACCCTCCACTAATACAACTACCTACTACATATAAAATAATAATACTCCTTAATTCACGTGCAAAAAGCAAATGGATACATTAAGGATGGATGAAGGAAGTGCATTTTAGCTATCAACAAGTATACTTTAGCTATATAACAATCATATTTTAATGCGTTTTACAATTCATATCACATTAGTTGCGTCTCACAAGAGACTTTGTCAAGATATCGTTACTCTTTGCACTACAACATTAGTATATCATTATGTAACGCCCAAAAAATATTACTTAACAATTAAAAATATTATTATACGTCATAAGTAACACTTTTTTCGGTGTCGCTTTTGCCCCTGTAACCTAATATCTAACGTTACACTATTTTAGCTTATGATAACACTTTATATCAATTGTAATATTTTATTGTAACACTTTAAAAAATATTACATATACTCTAAATGTAACATTTACATTTTCTAATGTAACATTTTTTTGTTAATACTTTTCAATATAAATATAATATTATGTATAATATATTGTTAACACTTTTAGGTATAATGTAACATTATGTATATTGTTTTGTTAACTCTTTAATTATAATATAACACTAATCACATAATAATTGTATCACTTTTAAGAATGTAATGTAACACAAGTGAAAACATTTTAGTTATTTATGAAATATTTATTATTATTATTATTATTATATTATTTATTCATGCTATGTAGAATAAAAATAGACAATAAATCTAATTTAATATATATCGATAAATATCAAAACTAAAATTTAAATCATAACAAATATGTACAATTTGCCTAAATTTCATGAACATGACAAAGTACATATTGAAAAAAAATCTATTATTCAGTCTTTATCCTTCTTGCACTTTTCTTTAAAAATCAACTATCTTCATGTTCAAGTTCATCATCGTATTCGCTTTATCATCTCTATCTCCATTGCTCCAACTTTTCACTTGAAATGATGCACTTAATAACGGGATCAAATTAAAAAAAATGTCAAAAAATGAACTATTATATCCACCCATAATATATTTAATGTCTCTCTTTTAAGAAACTATTATATCACTTGAAAGGATGCACTTAATATTGGGATCAAGTTCTTGGCGCCGTTGTCGGGGATAGTTTATATTTTTAAGTTTAATTCTATAGTGATTTATTTTTTTGTAGGACGTTAAATTTTACTTGTTTTTATTTTATTTTATTTTTATTTTTAAATCCAAACAGTTCTGACATTCTACGTGAGCACAGGTGTAAGCAGCTAAGATGCTGAAGATCAGGCCCCGATGCATATGCGGGACCAATATAAATTGAAACACACTACTAATGCTGGTTGAATGGACCTGTGATCACCGAAGAGAGTTTTGAGTTACCTTTCGGACTGATCTGGATGGTGGAGAGACAACAATTTAGTGGGAATCCTATGGAGAATCTTAGTGAGCATCTGCAGTTAGTATGACCAATGTTTAAACAATTTAGTGGGAATCCTTTGGAGAATCCTGTTGAATTGTATACTAAAAGTCTAGCTTTAGTATGAACAATATTTAAACAATTTATTTGAAATGAGAATCATATGATCAAATGATTGCGTCTTATAATTTATTTATATATTCGATGCAATAGTCCACTTACTTTATACTGTAGATAATATGTTATGCGACAACACGTGGAAGATCATATTATCATTTTCCTTATAAAGTATAAACAGATGCTCACAATCGAGATAGACGGGGACTCTCTATCGGGATGGTTGTAGTGTGGTTTGGTATTAGCTTGTATCGGCTATAGAATCACACTAGTGCACTTGTGTGTATTGAGCAGGACCGCTTGAGATCGTTCGACTTATACTGACTTATAGAAGAACTTGATCTCTGTTATTATGGAAGTTCGTGCTCTTAATTCCTATACAATAACCTCGACACATAGGGCAGTATGTACTTCTCTGATTTATCAATGGGTAAGATTTACATGTATTAAATCAACAAACTCGGTGAGTTGGAAAGTAGTGCTATCTCTATGGTGTGTTGTTGATTGTAGAAGAAATTCGTGTCCGTCATAGGTTGATGATGTCCCCTTGAGGAGCTCATAAGGAATATCATGTAAACCCTGCAGGTGGATTTATTCCGACATGATAATGAGGTTGAGTTGTACTACTTTCGGAAGAGATATTAATTAATGGAGTTGTCAGTAACTTAATTAATTAATGGACATTATATATCTTAAACATGGGGAGACTAACGGGCTCATAATAAGAAGGAGACCATAACGTAATTATAGGATTAGAACGGTAGTGCAGTAATAATATTTTAGTGGAATATATTATTATTATTGGATTTAAGTATAAGCTTTGGGCTAAGCTTGGATACTTAAGCCCAATGGAGGCCCAACTCTAATTTCTCCTCTTGTTCCCTGCTGTAGCCCATGTATATAAGTCACCTCAGTTTATCTGGATCCCTAACTAATTATTTCATGTGCCTAAAAATGTGAGAGAAAAGGGAGGATAGCAGATTGAGGAGATCTTGAAGATCGTCGCCCACACGACGTCAAGATCAGACTTGAGAATACAAGAGAAGACTGGAAGGTTGTTTACTGCTGCTGCTGATCATCCTCTACATCAACCCTGGTGAAAGGTAATATGATTCTGCTTTTTTGCTTCTGCTGTAGTAGAATCGTATGGAACCCGAGAGACAGCAATTTAGTGAGAATCCTTTGGAGAATCCTAGTGAGCATCTGCAGTTATTTGATGAATATGCTAGGACGCAGAAGCACATGAATGTTCCGGAGAATGCAATCAGAATGAGGCTTTTCTCGTTCTCACTTATGGGGAAAGCCAAGGAGTGGTACATCAACCTTCCTCAAGGATGTTGTACAAGTTGGGAACAATTAGAAGATAGATTTTTGAATAAGTACTTTCCTCCATCCAAGAGTTTCCTGATAAGAAAAGGATCACACAATTAAAACAAGGATCCTTGGAGAGTTTCTACGAGGCATGGGAGAGGTTCAAGGAGCTATTGCAGAGCTGTCCTAAATACAGATTTTCAAAGGATACTTACTTAGGTTTCTTCTATCAAGGCCTAAGAAGAGATTCAAGAGTGTTGGTGGATGCGACAGTAGGTGGATCCATATTTAAGCAGTTTGCAGAGGCAGCGGAAGAGATCTTCAAGGAGATGGCTGCAAACATTTATGATTGGTCAGCAGAAAAAGCAGATGGAGATGCTTCTTTTGGTAAAGTAGCGAAAATTGAAATACAAGCTGGAAATAGTAAAGTGTCCACTCTCCATGATCGCTTAGATGAATTGAATAGCAAGATAGTCGTCTCACTAAAGGGAACAGAGAAGAGGTAACAACAGCTGGAGATGAAGAGCAGTTCGAGGAGGCATATTATGCTATGTTCCAAGGAGGAGATAGTAGAAACAGACGGAATTTCAGATCGAACAATCAGTTTGGAGGGAGGAATGACCAAGGGTACAACCATCAATTTCATCAAGGTTGTAACCTAGGAAATTCAAACTTCAACAATCAGAGAATGGATGAGAATCTGTCTTACTCAAATTCTAACAAAACATTTGCACCACATCCGGGAATTGATCCAGCTCAAAAACCTGTTGAAGGGAGATCATCAATGGAAGATAAGATGGATTTGATGCTCAAGCTTATGGTCACAAATCAGGAAACATCTGAAGTGAGACTAAAGAAGCTGAAGCAAGGTACAAGGAAGCAGAAAGGAAACAGAAAGAAACAGATCTTGCTATCAGTCAGTTGAATGCTGTAGTGGGTAAGTTGCAACAGCAAGGAAAATTTCCTGCTCAGACTGAGTTGAATCCAAAAGAACATCAATGCTATGATATTACTTTGAGGAGTGGTATACAGTACGAGGGACCAATGATGCCGGATATAGAATACAGTGGAGATAGGTTAGAGGGCACACACGGGTGCAACCATGCTCACCCGTACGCCACCGGATGGGTGCTCGGCCAGCACTGTGCGAGGACACTCGATGCCAAGTAGTGGAATGAGGCGCACGACAGCAACCGAGTGCCCTCATCAACACATGGCCCCTCGCATGGCATCGAGTTTGATAGAGAAGCACCCGAGGGATTACATGGCACGAACTGTACGGCATCACACGGTGACTTCCGTGTGAAAGCACACGACGGCGAGCACATGCCTAGCACCATGCACGGCACATCACACGGCTCTAGGCATGATCACATGCCTATCACTCGTCCACAACCTTGTGAGCCTGATTTTTCTCTTGGTAATGACTCTGTTCCTCAACATCAACATACTGATACTGTGGGATTTCAGAAAGATATTGAGCAGCCCATTGTCATTGAGAAGAAGTGGGAAAGAGTTAAGAGAGAAATGAATAAAAAGAATGAAATTGAGAGAAACAGCTTGGGGATTCCGAAGATGAAATATCCAATTCCTTTTCCCTATGTGCAGTTGAAGAAGGGTCTTGATGAGAAGTTTCAAAAGTTCATAAATATCTTCAAGCAAATCCAGATCAACATGCCCTTTGCTGAAGCACTTGCGTAAATGCCACACTATATGAAGTTTCTGAAGGATATCATGTCTAAGAAGCAGACTTTAGTGGACAAAGAGATGGTAAATTTGACTGAGGAGTGCAGTTCCATCATTCAAAGGAAGTTCCCAACCAAGGTAAAAGATCCGGTTAAGTTCACCATCCCAGTGCAGATTGGAAAGAATGACACTTGCAGAGCTTTGTGTGACTTGGGGGCTAGCATAAATCTTATGCCCTTAAGTTTGTTCAAGAGTCTTGGTTTTGGGGAGTTGAAGCCTACTTTGATGAGATTGCATCTTGCTGACAGGTCTATTATGCATCCTAGAGGAGTTGTTGAGGATGTACTAGTGAAGGTGGATAAGTTCTTCTTCCCTTTTGATTTCCTGGTGCTTGATATGGAAGAGGACAGTAATGTGCCTCTAACTTTGGGTAGACCATTTTTAGCTACTGCTAGAGCTCTGATTGATGTTGAAGATGGGAAGTTGAAGCTTAGAGTGGGGGACGAGGAGATCGTGTTCTCACTTGATGCTTTGAATCATCATTCTAAAAAGTCCAGCTTCAAGTCCATTGATGTTGATGAGAGTGTAGAGGAGAAGTTGTCATTGATTCTGCCTGAGGATCAATTGAAAACTTGCATCAGCAACATTCCTTCTTTATCTACTCATGCTACTAATGTTGAATCTGATTTTTCATCTCATATTTTATCTAATGAACTAACAGATTGTTTGAGTGTTGTGAATGTTTGCAGATATGATAGAAGAAATATGTCATGGATTGAAGGAGGAACATGGACTCAAATTCCACCAGTCCCTCTGGATATATGTGACTCTAATTTGTCTGATCTTGATGTTGATAGGAAGGAAGCATATAAAGATAGAGATCCAGATAAGTTGATCCTTGAGAATAAGAAGGGAGAGATAATATGGATGGATAGAAAGATGGCAAAACAACACTTTAAAGTGAAGATGAAATGTGAAGAAGAAGTGTTGATGCATGAGTCCAAAAATCTTTGAGTCTGCATTCCGTCGAGCTCCTCGACGTTAAACAAGAGCGCTTGGTGGGAGGCAACCCACTATTTTATTGCTTTTATTTTGTTTTTGTTGTGTCTTGTGCTAGGTGAATTATACTCGAGGTGCGTGCTTAGACTTAAGGTAATAGCATCCTTTGAAACATAGATTCAACTCACATTTTTATCTAAGTTTGAGGGGTGTGATGTGCTTCCCTTGTTCCATCCGCACCCAGGTATATTTACTCTGCATTGTTTAGTGTCTGTGTGCTTGGAGGTCGATTTTTATAAGAATTTTTTAATTTATTTCAATCTTTTGAATTTTTTTGCGACTATACAGGTGTCTTGTGTGTTATTCATTTATTTTTGTGTATCCCTTGGTGCTCTGTCTCCAATATTTTTATCTTTCATATGATGATGAGTTTTGTGTTGAGCTTTATTGATTGAGAGAGTATTGGAATGAAGAGAAGTGAGTTATATCTGAGGCCTACGCCTGACCGAGTTGAACAATTCGAGAGACTTGCAAGATGTGAAGGAGATTAAAATCAGGTTACTTCGTTCCTTATTCTAAATTTTTCTGTGAGTTTTGAATTCTTATGAATAAGGAGCATGAGCTTTAAATTCTATGACCTGAATTTCAATGGGGATCTATGAGCTTTTATAATGTCTTTGATAAGATGTTGATTATGATTGATAAGGGAAACATGCTTGAATTCTTAAGTAGTTGAAGTTCTTGATGTGCTTGTTATGATGTATGCATAGCCTTGAAGAGTGCTCGTTCATTCTATGAAAAAGCCAAGTGAGATTTGAGCCTTTAAATTATGATACATGATATTTTTATTCTTGAGCGTATCGTTCTTGTACGTGTATTCTAGAACTTGCCTTGAGTCTTCTTGAATATTCGAGAATAGTCTAGCGGATTATGAAAATTATATTAGGCCATCTTTAATTTTTAGCCCATATTTTCCATACACTTTAACTGTATTCATTGAATCCTTAGTAAGCCCATTGAGCCTTAAATATTCATTCTTTGAATAACTCGTTGAGCTTAATCATTATTGATTTTTCTTGTGTTACTTGGATCAATTGAGTAATTGTTGAAGTAGTTAGAAGAAGAATGTGAATTTGTTAGAGTTGAAAAGGGTAATGAAGAAAGGAGAAAGAGAAAAGGATATAAAAATCCCATTGAGTTGAAAAAGAGAAAAAATGGAAAAGAAAGAGTTGAAAAGAAAAAAAACAAATAGAGAGAGAAAAAAATATTGGCGGGGTAGTGCACAAATCTAGTACCCTAATGCTGAAAGAAAAGAAGAAAAATAATTCTCTCATTACTGTGGTTGAATAAAGAAATAAATAATTTGGAGTTGCGGAGGAGTTGTGCTTGAAAAGAAAGTGATGAAGAAAAGGATAGATCATGATAGATGGCCACTTGATTGATCCAAGTTTGAGTCACTTGTTCATAAATTTTCTACCTTGTCCAAAGAGCCTACGTTACAACCAAATAAAAAGACCTTTTTGATTCATAATTTGCTAGCTATAAGTAAAAGGAGAGTTAAGACAATAGGCAAACTTATGGTTACGTATGCACTTGAATTGAATTTGAGAGCACATATATATATAAACCGATAGGTGTACACTTTATACACCATGATCATGAGATTTACACTATATATATCATATGAGCATAGGTGGATTGAGCACATGAATTGGTGAATTAAGTATCTTAACTTGCATGTTTTGAATGAATTGATGCTTTTGAGTTTGAAGTTATGTGAACCAAGTTGAGATTGATTACATCTTTTGGAGGCTTAGTTGATGTTTTGATCCTTCCCTTTGAACATGACTTTCCATCTCATTATTTTCTCTTGGTTTGTCGTTTCGTTGTTCGAGGACAAACAACACCTTAAGTTTGGGGGGTTTGATGAGAGTGGAAATTCATGTATTTTAGGGTCCAATTTGATACCTCTTTGAATGTATATTTGCTATTATTTGCACAAATCTTAATACTTTAAATTATTATTGACTAAAAGGTGCTTGAAAGGTATTTTGTTGTGTTTTGATAGGTAAAAGGACCAAAAATGCAAAGTTGGGGTGAAAGGTGAATTTGTGCAAAAACAAAGGACTACTTTCTATAGTTTTTCTGTATTCGTGTGGAAGTCCGAATCAGTCTTATGATACATGGTTGGAAAGCCACGGAAGAAAAGATCCCGTGAGCGCAAGAATCACCTCCTCGGAATTCGGATGAAGAAGTTATGAATTAAATAGTGAGATTGCGCAGCTGCTGCCGAAATTTTCGAAAATTCTTAAATGTTTGCCCAATATTACACCTCATGTCACGTGTACTAAGTATCATGCAAATATGGGCTTTCAAATGTGATGAGTTGGCGGGCCCAACATGTGAAGTTAGGATTGACTTTTGACTGCAAAATAATAGTGGGTCAATAATTTTAAAATTAAAGAACTCATAAGCAGCTGAAGAGCCCACTTTGCAACATAACTTGCATCTCATTTCACAACCTTGCCACGTCATTGGGCCTTCATGGATGGTCACTGAGGCCCGCTGACACATTCTTCCAGTAAAAACTAGAAAGAGAATCACAACAGCACTGTGGCAATCCATGGTCAAATGACATACTCCACCGTGGTGGGCCACTACCTCTTTGGACCCAAACCTTAGAACGGAACCCTCCTCAGGATGCCTTACAGCGGGATGCACATCCTCCCCTTAACTTCACTTAATTTTCACTTTGTAGCTATAGAAATTGAATGAGGTTAAAGGAGAGGATTTTGATCCCTTATAACCTTTCCGCACACCAACTTAGAACTAAATGATGATCCGTCAACCTTTGTCTTTGAACCTGACATGAGTGTTGAATTGGCATCAATCAAAATCTCACATTGATTAGAAGTGGAAATGATGATGCATTTATAAGTGTGGATAACATCCTCCATAACATTAAGTCTTTTGGTGTGAGTTCAAAAACCTCTAAATGGTTCTTCTTCCTTTTTTCATGGCTCACACTTATGTTAGATTACATGCTCTCTCGTCCAATAAAAGATTGCACACTTTTTCATTTGTTTCACAATATCGTTCACCCTCTTAAAAAGGGAAAGAAAACTTTATCTATTTATCTAATTATTTTAATTTCACATTTTTTTCTGTTAATGCTCCATTTTGTCACCCTTCTCTCTCTCTCCAATTTATGAGAAATCTGAACTGTAAGGTAGCCACGCAAGGTTGATACCATGACACTGATTTGTATGTCCAACCCACAGTTTGGTATAATTCTCCTCATCACAAAACCTTCTCCTTTCACATGTTGATGCATATATAGGCACACTATTTTCACATTTGAACCTAATCTAAAGAAAATTGTTGCTATTCAATCTTTGGAGAGCCAGCAATTTATTTATTTTCTTATCGTAGTCTTCAATTATCGAAGGTCTTGTTTCTCTGGGTAACTGCTCTATTGTTTGGATTTAAACGGTTTAAATAATAATTATGGAAAGGGGTTTTGAGGAACTTTACCATTTGATGTGATTGTTGGGTGCTCTTTAAATCTAGTTTATTTATTAGCATGAATCCGAGTGCCTTGAAGTTTATAATTGGTTGTGGGTTTTTCTTTTCTATTATTGTTTAATTCAAATTTTTATTCTTTTGTTATTCAAGTAGTTGAGGTCATGATCGAAGCCCTTTCTCTTGTAAAGAAATGAATTTGCAAGTGGTGTTAGATTTGATGGCAATTGAATGAACTAATCCTAAGTAAGAATTAGAAGAAAGACTCTCAGCCTCTGTCTCTCTTTTGCTCCATTAAAATGTGGGGACGAAATAATGTTTCTTACAAGTCATTTTCTCCAAACACTTAAATTAATTAATGCACTTTTAGTGATTCTTATCAAATCATTGTTGTTCAATCGATTCTCCTTTTAAACATTGTGTTTGTGTAGTTATAATTTATTTATTTTCAATTTTGTCTTTTCTTCTTGAAAAGACAATTACGGATAGATTACTGTGCAGGTCCATATGTTTTGATTCCATTTATGAGGTTAAAATTACCAAAGAAAAAAACTGACCTTTTTTGGCCTTTCGTTTGTTTGCTTCTTTTGATCATCACTACAGAAGATGAAACATGTTAATATTAATCAAAGTTTGTTCATCATTTTACAAATGGTTAAAGTCAATCATTGCACATGTTGATGATTCTGTAATATGTGCAACATCAATGAAACATTTTGGATTCCAGCAATGGTAATGGTACTGGTAACAAAGAAAAGAGTTGCACAAAGCTTATCGAGTTTGAATCTGTTTTATTGCATACTGTTGCAACTCATCCATGCACAAATATGTTGTGTGTGGTTCTATGCGTTTTCTCTTTATAATCTACTTAATCACTGATAGATTTCTAATTATTCGCTACTTATTTTAATCTTAACATCCCATTTGAGTACTCTTTATTGTTCAATCTCATAATTTGATTGATTAATTGTCCTGTTTGGTTTGGTTTATCATCTTGTCTTTTACATAGTTTTCTTTCATTTGGTTTAGTAATAGTTAAATTCTTTTACGTCATAACTCATAACTGACTTTGTGATGAATCATAAATATCTTATGTTCTTTTGTACAGCAAGTTTATGTTCTTAGATTGGCATCTTGGATATATTGAGATTTTATTAAGTATGTTGTTTCTTTGTCAAAATTGGGCAGGTGGGTGTACCTTAAAATCCAACTCAAGTGAAATCATAAGTGTGATTTTAGAGGACTATATAGTCAGTTGACATGAAAACTGACAGACTTTTCACTGGTGTTTCCATGTAGTTGTAGAATAAGGATAAGATTATGGATCATTAGAATCTGGATTTAGAATCCAGACAGAGTAGTTCTTTTAGACGATTGAATGACACCGACTCTTCAAGGAGGCCCTCTTTAAGTTCATTTTCTTTGGAACTGCAATTCGATGACAACATTGGAAGTGATGCAGCCTCTGAAGCTGGGGATATTGGTTACAGGGCACTTCATAGCAATAGAACCAGCATAAGCGGTAGAAGTCACTTCTCCTTGGATAATTTGTTGTCAAGTGGAGTCGTAGTTCCTCTTCAAGAGAATGGTACCTCCATCCCAGTTGCCCCATCTACTTTGAACAACATATCATTTGCTGTCAATGCAGCAATTCAATCCGAGGAAAGGAAGGATGTAAGTTCTTTGATGTCCTTTTAAGTTTGATTTTGGAAATGTTATGTTTTGTGGTTAATTCCGAACTACGAGTTGGGTGCCTATTGGATTGCATTAAATATATTTTTCATTGATGTTAATTCCAGGTAGTATTATATTTCATAACTTTTTTTGGCAGGAAGAAGAGGAAATACCTTGGTTGTTAGAATACACCACTTGTCTTCTTTCTCTTGCTGTATTTGGAATCCTAGGGGTAATCTGCTAAACCTTTCATACATCTGCAGGCACTTTGTATACTAGGATATTAAATTACTAAGTGATACGAATCTGCTGATGTTATTAAAGCACAATTCTGAACTTGGAGTTGCTATTGATGTACGTAACTGCAAAATACTGATTATCAGATGTAAGTTTTAAAGCAGTTATCTGTATTAGTTTTGGTACATCTGATGTGAACCAGTGTTTATGAAGATAAACATTTTAGGTTTAATATCACCTTCAATCAATTTTTCTATGTAGAAATGTGGTCAAGATTTGATTACAAGAAATATATCCTGCCACTTTTGGGCCTTTGTTCTGGTTTAATAACTCCAACTATGAAACTAACTGTTATTCTTTAACTTTCCTTGAATCTTGGTCAGTTTTTATCTCGATACGGTCTTCAAAATCTTTTTGGACCGGGAGAAGTTGGTGCAACAAGTGACCAGAGTTATATGTACCTTGATCTTCCTTCCAACATGGTTGATCACACACTCTCTCTCATGGAAAATTAGTAATCAATTGATGCTAAATTAGAAGCTAACTTTACGCTTTCAGGTTGGTTCGTTTCTGATGGGGTGGTTCGATGTTGTTTTCAAAGCAGACATCTTGAAAATATCAGATCAGTTAGCCATCGAGTTAACTACGGGTTTCTTAGGAAGCCTTACAACTTTCAGTGGTTGGAATCAGAAGATGTTTGACCTCAATATTAATGGCCAATGGATTTTTGTTGTGCTTGGCATTTCTCTAGGTAATTGAAATATGTCACACACATTATATATTAGGTTATTATATATTCAAGCTCATATAAATAATAGTTGCACTACAGTTTAAATTGTATTGAAACATGGAAAATATGAATAATTTTTTTATCTTTGACAGGCTTGTTTCTAGTCGTCTGTTCAATCATTTTCGGTATTGAGACTGCAAAGGGGTTGAAATGGCTTCACTGAAGATCGAATACGCGTTCTTTTTGTGTCGTTACCACTTGTATTTCCAGCAAGTACCGCTGCCTCTTGACATTTATGATGATGCTTCTGCTGATGTTCATCCTACTATGGAGTATCTTCGGAAGTTTAGCCAAGAAAGACTTCAAAACTGGTAGTAGTGAGGCTCAATTGTTCTTAGCTTGCATGGTTGGACCTTTCGGTGTCTGGACCAGATGGTACCTTGCTCGATTCAAAGGGCAAGGGTTGGGAAAAAATAGCGTGTTGAAATGGATGCTATTTGGCACACTAACAGCCAATGTTCTTTCAGCTTGTGTGATGGCTGCTCTGGCCACATTGAAAAAAGTGGTAATTTTTTTCTTTTTTGTCATTTTTTTAGAATTTTTGGATAGACTAACTTTATATGTATACTCCCATATGTTATATCAATTGATGCCTTGTTTATATGTAGGCTAACACAAGAAATTGCAATACTGTAGCTTCTGGGATCCAATTCGGGCTACTGGGTTGTCTGAGCACGGTCTCGACTTTCGTTGTTGAATTTCAAGCGATGCGAGAGAGCAAGCATCCATGGAGGGCTTAGGCTTATGCAACAGTCACTTTTATTATCTCTTTTATCTTGGGAACTCTTATATACTTCGTACCAGTCTGGGTTGGAGGCTATGAAAGATGAGACGACGACGTATCCTTCCATGGCGAAATAAGAAGGTATTTGTATATTTGTATCTACTTAAACTTCCTTTGTATATCAATTTTCTGATCCGTTTACTTAGAAATCATGCAGATGTTGGATAGAAGATAGGACATAGGAGGGATAATTATGCCTCAAAGGAAATTAGTACAAGTCATGCGGATTTTTAACGGTGTGATATAAGAGATAGTGGACCAAATGTCACAGAGAATGCGAGCCGGTTTTAAAAGTCATACGTATACGCATCTTCGAAAGTCTTCTCTTTTTAATTAATTGTCTAATTTCTCCCATCTCTTCTGTACAGTAATGATCACGTCTATTATATACTACTAGGCTATATTATTGTCTTAAATTTTGTGTATAAGTTAGATGGACTTTTATCAAAATATAAGTAGAGTCACCGGTGGTAATTACGACTGATAATGACGACACAATGTTATCAATAATTATATAATAATTAATTCTTAATTTTAATTGATTAATTTAATGTAACGATTTAAATTTTGAAAATCAATGTTATAAGTATTTGATGAGTGTATTATTTAATGAGTTGGCCACTACAAAAATGTTACTCGTTTGTGACGGCTTGACGGGCTTTGTGACGGTTTTGTGGCCGTCACAATGTCGGTCGTCACTAATTTTTTGTGACGGAAGATCGTCACAATTGTGACGGCTTTAATGACTGTTAAAGTTTGTGATGAATATAGTGACGGCCTTTTGTAGACGGACTTTGTGACGGCTAAAAAGTCATCACAAATTAGTGATGACTTATTACCTGTCACTAAAGCCCTCACAAAATTAATTTTTTTTTTACAAAAAAGGGTTTCGAACCCTAACCAACCAGGCGATCAAACCATGCTCGAGCCATTTGGCCCAAGCGGCTCACTCTTTTTTTTTAATTTATTTAATTTTTGATAATGGTAGAACATCCTCCCTTAAGGAGGTTTGAACCCTTGACCTCCCATGTAGGGAGGGTTTTAAGGGTAAGGGATGGCCACTTGAGCCAAAATAATTCTTGTTTCATATTTAACATTTATTGTATATATCATAATTTTACTATGTAATGTTGTACACTCATATTTCAATAATAAATCTTATAATGTATATAAAACATTAATATATTAAAAAGTAATGTGTGTATATATATATATATGTTAAAATATATATTCTGCATTCATTATAATAAACAAATTATCATGAATGGTTGTTTTCTTTTTTAAACATTTAGCCACAATATTTAGTTATGTATACATATATCTCTTTATATGACAAAGTCTCTTGTGAGACATTAATTTTGTGAGGTCGTTTATTGGACGTGTTAAAGTATGCTTATTATATAGATAAAATATGTTTAATAGTTGTTAAAATATGTTTTGTAAAGTATGATGGATGATGAATTAAAGTATGATTTTATGATGTTATAATATGATTTATTATTGACATATTTTAAATACAAATAAGAATATTTAATCTATATAATAAACATACTTTAATAATGGGTCAACCCGTCTCATAACCGTTTCACAAAAAATCCATTTCACATGGGAGTTTCTCATATATATATATATATATATATATATATATATATATATATATATATATATATATATATATATATATATATATATACTTATTATTATTATTATTTATTTCATATTTATTACAATTAATTGTTTACTTATTTCACGATCTATATAATGTTTTAACAATATAATTATAATAATAGTAATTATTAACCTACATTCTCTCACATTAATTTTTTTTTCTATTAATATCTCACATCTCTTCCTTCGTCCTTATATGGAATATATTTCATATATTTATATGTATATGTTTATTATCATATATATTTATACTTATAATGTATGTATATACTAATTATATATATATACGTAAATATAATGTATTACACATGTATATGCATTAATTTTCTATTTATGATCATAATTGCTCGATTGAAGTCGAATGTGATATATTACTAGACAAAAATAACTAATGTAAGAGAATGTAGTATACTAATTACTATTACATTTGATATAAATATATATATATATATATATATATATATATATATAAATGAATATATTATTGTAATAAATATGAAATAAATACTAATAGGTACTCCCTCCGTCCCGTTACAACGTACGCGTTTGCTTTTTGCATGTTAATTAAGGAGTATAATATTTTAATGTGTAGTGAGGTGAGAAAAATAATATATTAATGTAAAGTGGGTAGGTGTATTAGTATGACATGTGGGTCCATAGAGAGAGAAGTAATTAATATGTGTAGATCCTCTTTATCAAAAAGGAAAATGCACACTTTGTATTTGGACGGACCAAAATTGAAAAATGCGTACGTTTCAATAGGACGGAGGGAATATATATTATACATGTATACATAACTAAATATTGTGCCCAAATATTTAAAAAAGAAAACAACCATGATAATTTGTTTATTATAATATAATGAATGCATGATGGTAGAAGGTCTCTCGCCACTCGCCCTAATCCAATTATCGATCACGCCTCTATTTTCGCTTCTTCTTCCACCACTCGCCAATTCCACCGACCTGCTTCAAGGTACATTCGCAATTATTCCTTTATGATTCTCTTCTCTGCCAAGTTTTATTTCAATTATATAGGTCATCTTGTTTATGGACAATTATAAAATTCCATTTTCATGGTTAGATTGACTGCTGGACCGTTATTTTTGGTCAATTCTGTTTGATTTATCTTTGATAAGAATTAAGATCGGAACCTTCCTCAATTGTAGAGTTGATATTGTAATGGTTAAGTAGAAATGTGTAGATGTTTAAGGTAATACTGGTTTTGGTGATTGAGCTATGAAGGTTTGCGTTGTTGATGAGTAGTGTGGAGACAATGCTGCCTCTTCATAGTACCATTGCGGTTGCTCGATTGATAGCACCTGCTGGAGTTTGCTTTCTCATGGTCGGCTCTATATGTCTTTTGGGCTTTTACCTAGCTTTTCTTTCCTTTGGCTCATAGGCCTTTATATAGAGTGAGCCTATTATATTGGGCCAACTATATCCTCAGTCCGATACGATCTTCCCTGATATAGAGGCATTTTTGGAGTGTAGGGTCATGCTTTTATTCTTTTGCTTTGGACTTAGGCTCATTATTATAATGGAATATGACACCCATAGCCCTTTTAAAATATTAATCTTCCATTAGGTGTAGTTTCCAGTTGAATAAGTCCTCGGTAGCTTTCCTAACTTTCGATCATTGGCAATAGTATTCACTTCTATATTTGTAGGGTATGTTTCTAAGTTAAGTATGAACACTGATGTATATTATTCTTTTAACCTAACAATGTACATAAGATTTGCAAGCCAATGTACTGATTTTCTAAAAAAGATTTTGGGGGAGGGAATCTAAAAAAAAAACCAACAATCGTTTGAAGATTTACACGCTAGCGTATAGATTGGGAGAGAGATTTTAAGTAAGGGAATTTAGTAAAAAATCATGGGGTCACTTTTATTTATTTTAAATGCATGTTAATGTACATATTAGTATCTACAAAATTTTAAAAAAAACCTCGATAAAGTATAGATTTTATTCTAAAGAATTTGGAAAAAAATCCTTTTATATATTTTCACTGCTTACTTTCTATTATTTCTCTCTAAATGCTAGTTAATATACAAAATTACACTAGATGTACACTAATGTACATTTAAATAGTTAATTGAATTATCTCCCCGAAAAATATTTATCTTAAATGAGTGTACAGTGATGTACATTTAAATAATTTATTGAATTGTTTTCTCTCTTTTTTTAATTTGGTTTACACAATGTACACCGATGTTCAATAAGTATGGGTAATTTGAAAAAAACAAAATTAAATTTTGTATCCGTGTGTAATTTTCTTTACCGAATGTATGAATTAGTAATGCCAAGATACGTTTTGTACCTAATATTTATTGACTGGTGTGAAGAATGCAGCACTGCATTCTTATTTGGTACGACATCGTTTGATCCAATTACTTCTTGAATACTTTATAGTTAATCACGTATTTAATTTTGGCCCATTAAGTTTATTTGGGCCTTCATGGATGGTCACTGAGGCCCGCTGGCACATTCTTCCAGTAAAAACTAGAAAGAGAATCTCAGTAGCACTGTGGCAATCCATGGTCAAATGACATACTCCACCGTGGTGGGCCACTACCTCTTTGGGCCCAAACCCTAGAAAGGAACCCTCCTCAGGTGTTGCTATCAGCTTCACATTTTTTCTGTTAATGCTCCATTTTGTCACCCTTCTCTCTCTCTCCAATTTATGAGAAATTTGAACTGTAAGGCAGCCACGCAAGGTTGATACCATGACACTGATTTGTACGTCAATGACAACCCACAGTTTGGTATAATTCTCCTCATCACAAAACCTTCACCTTTCACATGTTGATGCATATATAGGCACACAGTTTTCATATTTGAACATAATCTAAAGAAAACTGTTGCTATTCAATCTTGGGAGAGCCAACGATTTATTTATTTTCTTATCACAGTCTTCAATTGTCAAAGGTCTTGTTTCTCTGGGTAACTGCTCTATTGTTTGGATTTAAACGGTTTAAATAATAATTATGGAAAGGAGTTTTGAGGAACTTTACCATTTGATGTGATTGTTGGGTGCTCTTTAAATCTAGTTTATTTATTAGCATGAATCCGAGTGCCTTGAAGTTTATAATTGGTTGTGGGTTTTTCTTTTTTTTTATTGTTTAATTCAAATTTTTATTCTTTTGTTATTCAAGTAGTGGAGGTCATGATCGAAGCCCTTTCTCTTGTAAATAAATGAATTTGGAAGTGGTGTTAGATTTGATGGCAGTTGAATGAACTAATCCTAAGTAAGAATTAGAAGAAATACTCTCAGCCTCTGTCTCTCTTTTGCTCCATTAAAATGTAGGGACGAAATACTGTTTCTTACAAGTCATTTTCTCCAAACACTTAAATTAATTAATGCACTTTTAGTGATTCTTATCAAATCATTATTGTTCGATCGATTCTTCTTTTAAACATTGTATTTGTGTAGTTATTATTTATTTATTTATTTTCACTTTTGCCTTTTCTTCTTGAAAAGACAATTACGGATAGATTATTGTGCAGGTCCACATGTTTTGATTCCATTTATGAGGTTAAAATTGCCAAAGAAAAAAACTGACCTTTTTTTGCCTTTCGTTTGTTTACTTCTTTTGATCATCACTACAGAAGATGAAACAGGTTAATATTATTCAAATTTTGTTCATCATTTTACAAATGGTTAAAGTTTAGTTTGTTTTTTTATGTAACAAACCATTGCACATGCTGATGATTCTGTAATATGTGCAACATCAACGAACCATTTTGGATTCTAGCAATGGTAATGGTATTAAAGACTGGTAACAAAGAAAAGAGTTGCACAAAACTTATCGAGTTTGAATCTGTTTTATTGCATACTGTTGCAACTCATCCATGCACAAATATGCAGTGTGTGGTTCTATGCGGTTTCACTTTATAATCTGCTTAATCACTAATAGATTTCTAATTATTCGCTACTTATTTTAATCTTAACATCCCATTTGAGTACTCTTTATTGTTCAATCTCATAATTTGATTGATTAATTGTCTTATTTGGTTTGGTTGATCATCTTGTCTCTTACATAGTTTTCTTTCATTTGGTTTAATAATAGTTAAATTCTTTTATGTCATAACTCATAAATATCTTATGTTCTTTTGTACAACAAGTTTATGTTCTTAGATTGGCATCTTGGATATATTGAGATTTTAGAAGACTATACAACAAGTTTATGTTCTTAGATTGGCATCTTTTATACAGTCCTCAAAACAGGGCTAGGTGAGAGTACCTTAAAATCTAACTCAAGTGAAATCATAAGTGTGATTTTAGAGGACTGTATAGTCAGTTGACATGAAAACTGCCAGACTCTTCACCTGGTGTTCCCATGTTGCTGTAGAATAATGATAAGATTATGGATCATCAGAATCTGGATTTAGAATCTAGACAGAGCAGTTCTTTTAGACGATTGAATGACACCGACACTTCAAGGAGGCGCTCTATAAGTACATTTTCTTTGGAACTGCAATTTGATGACAATATTGGAAGTGATGCAGCCTCTGAATCAGGGGGATATTAGTTACAGGGCACTTCATAGCAATAGAACCAGCATAAGCGGTAGAAGTTACTTCTCCTTGGATAATTTGCCGTCAAGTGGAGTCGTAGTTCCACTTCAAGAGAATGGTACCTCCATCCCGGTTGCCCCATCTACTTTGAACAACATATCAGTTGCTGTCAATGCAGCAATTCAATCCGAATAAAGGATGTAAGTTCTTTGATGTCCTTTTAAGTTTGATTTTGGAAATGTTATGTTTTGTGGTTAACTCGGAACTACGAGTTGGGTGCCTATTGGATTGCATTAAATATATTTTTCATTGATGTTAATTCCAGGTAGTATTATATTTCTTAACTTTTTTTGGCAGGAAGATGAGGAAGTACCTTGGTTGTTAGAATACACCACTTGTCTTCTTTCTCTTGCTGTATTTGGAATCCTAGGGGTAATCTGCTAAACCATTCATATACCTGTAGGTTTTTTGTATGCTAGGATATTAAATTACTAAGTGATACGAATCTGCTGATGTTATTAAAGTACAGTTCTGAACTTAGAGTTGCTATTGATGTACGTAACTGTAAAATACGTATTATCAGATGTAAGTTTTAAAGCAGTTATCTGTATTAGTTTTGGTACATCTGATGTGAACCAGTGTTTCTGAAGATAAACATTTTAGGTTTAATATCACCTTCAATCAATTTTTCTATGTAGAAATGTGGTCAAGATTTGATTACAAGAAATATATCCTGCCACTTTTGGGCCTTTGTTCTGGTTTAATAACTCCAACTGTGATACTAACTATAATTCTTTAACTTCCTTGAATCTTGCTCAGGTTTTATCTCAATACGGTCTTCAAAAACTCTTTGGACCGGGAGTAGTTAGTGCAACAAATGACCAGAGTTATATGTACCTTGATCTTCCTTCCAACATGGTTGATCACACTCTCTCTCTCTCTCTCATGGAAAACTAGTAATCAATTGATGCTAAAGTAGAAGCTAACTTTACGCTTTCAGGTTGGTTCGTTTCTGATGGGGTGGTTCGGTGTTGTTTTCAAAGTAGACATCTTGAAAATATCTGATCAGTTAGCCATCAGGTTAACTACGGGTTTCTTAGGAAGCCTTACAACTTTCAGTGGTTGGAATCAGAAGATGCATGACCTCAATATTAATGGCCAATGGGTTTTTGTTGTTCTTGGCATTTCTCTAGGTAATTGAAATATGTCACACACATTATATATTAGGTTATTATATATTCAAGCTCATATAAATAAGAGTTGCATTACAGTTTAAATTGTATTGAAACATGGAAATTATTTATCTTTGACAGGCTTGTTTCTAGTCGCCTATTCAATCATTTTCGGTATTGAGACTGCAAAGGGGTTGAAATGGCTTCACAGAAGATCAAATACACGTTCTTTTTATGTCGTTACCACTTGTATTTCTAGCAAGTATCGCTGCCTCCTGACATTATGATGATGCTTCTGTTGATGCTCATCCTACTATGGAGTATCTTCGGAAGTTTGGCCAAGAAAGACTTCAAAATTAGTAGTAGCGAGGCTCAATTATTCTTAGCTTGCATGGTTGGACCTTTCGGTGTCTGGACCTGATGGTACCTTGCTTGATTCAACGGGTAAGGGTTGGGGAAAAACAGCGTGTTGAAATGGATTCCATTTGGCACACTAGCAGCCAATGCTCTTGCAGCTTGTGTGATGGCTGCTCTGGCCACATTGAAAAAAGTGGTAATTTTTTTCTTTTTTGTCCTTTTTTTAGAATTTTTGGATAGACTAACTTTATATGTATACTCCTATATGTTATATCAATTGATGTCTTGTTTATATGTAGGCTAACACTAGAAATTGCAATACTGTGGCTTCTGGGATCCAATTCGGGCTACTGGGTTGTCTGAGAACTGTCTCGACTGTCGTTGCTGAATTTCACACGATGCAAGAGAGCAAGAATCCATGGAGGGCTTACGCTTATGCAACAATCACTTTTACGATCTCTTTTATCTTGGGAACTCTTATATACTCCGTACCAGTCTGGGTTGGAGGCTATGAAAGATGAGACGACGACGTATCCTTCCATGGTGAAACAAGAAGGTATTTGTATATTTGTATCCACTTAAACTTCCTTTATATATCAATTTTCTCATCCGTTTACATAGAAATCATGCAGATGTTGGAGATAGGACATCGGAGGGATAATTATGCCTCAAAGGAAATTAGTACAAATTATGCGGACTTGTAACGGTGTGATATAAGAGATAGTGCACCAAATGTCACAGAGAATCCAAGCCGATTTTAAAAGTCGTACGTATACACATCTTCGAAAGTCTTCTCTCTTTAATTAATTATCTAATTTCTCCCACTCTTCTATACAGTAATGATCACATCTATTATATACTACTAGACTATATTATTGTCTTAAATTTTGTGTATAAGTTAGATGGACTTTTATCAAAATATAAGTAGAATCACCGGTTGTAATTACGACTGATAATGACGACACAATATTATCAATAATTAATTCTTAATTTAAATTGATTAATTTAATGTAACGATTTAAATTTAAAAATCAATGTTATAAGTATTTGATGAGTGTATTATTTAATGAGTTGACCACTACAAAAATGTTACTCGTTTGTGACGACTTTAATGACGGCTTGACGGGCTTTATGACGATTTTGTGGCCGTCACAATATTGGTCATCACTAATTTTTTGTATCGGAAGGTCGTCACAATTGTGATAGCTTTAATGACGGTTAACGTTTGTGATGGCTATAGTGACGGCCTTTTGTAGACGGACTTTGTTACGGCTATAGTGACGGCCTTTTGTAGACGGCTTATTACCCGTCACTAAAGCCCTCACAAAATTATTTTTTTTACAAAAAAAGGGTTTCGAACCCTAGCCAACCGGGCGATCGAACCATGCTTGAGCCACTTGGCCCAAGCGGCTCACTCCTTTTTTTTTGAATTTGTGTTTAATTTTTGATAATGGTAGAACATCCTCTCATGTGGGGAGGGTTTTAAGGGTAAGGGATGGCCACTTGAGCCAGAATAATTCTTGTTTCATATTTAACATTTATTGTATATATCATAATTTTACTATGTAATGTTGTACACTCAAGAACTTGATGCGCATTTTCTCAACACACAATTAATCTCAAGTATGAAGGATATCAATTGTAGGTTCAAAAGGTGACCAAGTGAATATCGAACCCAAGGGACGACGTATTATCAATTTAATTATTATCTAAATTAATTAAGACAAGGCAATTACGTTTGAATGGTTATTATCTAACAACTAATATGCTGGAAATTAATTAACAAATAAAATAAAATAACACTCGAAGAATACGAAAGTGGATCAAGAGAGAGAATAGGTAGCTCTAGGGTAATCCATTTTCACTCATTAATTTCTCTTCCATGTGTTGATGTCCGACTCTGCCTTGTGGAATATGGACGCATCACTAAACCATGCATATCTACTCTATAAACACAAGTAAAGATGCATGTAATACGTGTGAATAACCTCGGAGCAAGAGATATAATTTCACCCCCCTTTCTAGGTACTATCAGTATCAATTATTTCCCTGGCCAATTGGTACTCTAACCCGATATGATCTCCCTTTATAGGTACTATAAAATTATCCTCTTTATCCTACTTAATAACCCGAATTCAATTCAATTAATAAGTATTCATATATGATAGTTCTAATGAAGGTTCGGAGTCCCCTCACTTAGAATCATAACATGGAATCCTGCTCAGCAGTGAACGCACTCAATCAATAACCAAGATATGTATTCAGACTCTACATAACAGTTAATGATGCACAAAACGACTGTGAGTATGAATTAAGAAAGCACGATCATATATAAAATAAATCCACAAGTAGTGTTGTACGGAGTGTACACATGGAAGTTCAATTAACTAGATTAAACCTTCACAACCCTATTTCTACTAAAAAGGCTCTAGCCCATTATGTTAAGAAGAACAATCATGGGTGTTGGATAGATCTTATTCGGATGTCTGGAAAATTACAAGATAAATTAGGAAACGAAATAAATCCTAGATGTGGGAGTCGTCGCGTCCTTCTCTGTCTTAAATTCTCCTCTTGGTTTTCCTCTTGATTTCACAAATGAATCTTCAAAGTGATGGATGGATGGAGGAAAGGATGTGGATGATGGTTGAGGGGTGATCCCCCCTTGTGGGGTGTAGTATGGTTGTGGCCTCTCTTCCTCTAATCTATTCTAATCTCCCCCTGCGGTGTGATCTACACCCCCTTTTATACTTGTAAGCTCTCCTTATAGGCCTTGGAATGGGCTTTTTGGGTGAACACACGCATTGAAGGTGTAAAAATACGGATATGGTAAGTTTTCGCACGTCAATTCGACTAAGGAGCCAGGTCAAATTCTCCCCTCCAGGTCGAATTGGAGGTCGAATTGACCTACTGGAAGCTTCAGGTGCTCAATTCGACCAGCACAGCAGGTCGAATTGAGGTGTTGTGGTCGAATTGACTCTTTTGCCGTCCTATTCGACCTCAATTCGACTAGCACATCATGTCGAATTGACTTGCACAGTCTCACCGTTTCACGTATAACTTCTACATCCGAGCTCTGATTTGAGTGATTCTTACGCTCACGCGATCCTCTATTCTTTGGCTTTCTATCCATATATACAACTTACAGAAACTCCAATATTTGAATATGTAACAAGTCATACAAAGTGGACAGTCATTATGAACAAGAACAGCTTGCGCGACGTCACCACTTTGATCATAACTCTCTCGTTTTGAATCCGATTGGGGTGTTCATACCAAAATGACCCTCTCTTCAGTGGCTTTCCAACCATATATTAAATCAATAGTTTTGATCTCCACAAAAATACAGAAAAATTACGAAAGTTGGACGTGTGTTTTTCAGCATCCTTGCACAAATTACACATTTTCTCCAACCTTGCACTTTTGATCCTTTTTCCACCTAAAACATAACAAAACACCTCAAGTGCACTTGATTCTCACATATAATGAATATAAGACACTTTTGCTAATATATAACAAGAATTTTCATCAAAAAGGTTTTAAATTGGACAGTCAAACAAGTTAATTTCCACTCTCAACAACACTCATATTTCAATAATAAATCTTATAATGTATATTAAACATTAATATATTAAAAATTAATGTATATATATATATATATATATATATATATATATATATATATATATATATATATATATATATCTGCATTCATTATAATAAACAAATAATCATGAATGGTTGTTTTCTTTTTTAAACATTTAGCCACAATATTTAGTTATGTATACATATCTCTCTTTATATGACAAAGTCTCTTGTGAGACATTAATTTTGTGAGACCGTTTATTGGACGTGTTAAAGTATGCTTATTATATAGATAAAATATATTTAATAATTATTAAAATATATTTTGTAAAGTATGATGAATGATGAATTAAAGTATGATTTTATAATGTTATAATATGATTTATTATTGACATACTTTAATTACAAATAATCACATTTAATCTATATAATAAACATACTTTAATAATGAGTCAACCCATCTCACAACCGTCTCACAAAAAATCCATTTCATAGGAGAGTTTCTCATATATATATATATATATATATATATATATATATATATATATATATATATATATACTTATTATTATTATTTATTTCATATTTATTACAATTAATTGTTTACTTATTTCACGATCTATATCATGTTTTAGCAATTTAATTATATTAATAGTAACTATTATACTACATTCTCTCACATTAATTGTTTTTTCTGTTAATATCTCACATCTCTTCCTTCGTCCTTATATGGAATATATTTCATATATTTATTTGTATATGTTTATTCTCATATATATTTATACTTATAATGTATATATATACTAATTATATATACGTAAATATAATGTATTACACATGTATATGCATTAATTTTCTATTTATGATCATAATTGTTGTATTGAAGTCGAATGTGAGATATTACTAGACAAAAATAACTAATGTAAGAGAATGTAGAATACTAATTACTATTACATTTGATATAAATATAAATATATAAATATATATATATATATATATATATATATATAAATATGTATATATTAATTAATATATTATTGTAATAAATATGAAATAAATACTAATAGGTACTCCCTCCGTTCCTTTATAACGTACGCGTTTACTTTTTGGACGTTAATTAAGGAGTATAATATTTTAATGTGTATTGAGGTGAGAGAATTAATATATTAATGTAAAGTGGGTAGGTGTATTAGTATGACATGTGGGTCCATAGAGAGAGAAGTAATTAATATGTGTGGGTCCTCTATCAAAAAGAAAAATGCACACTTTGTATTTGGACGGACCAATATGGAAAAATGCGTATGTTTCAATAGGATGGAGGGAGTATATATTATACATGTATACATAACTAAATATTGTGCCAGAATATTTTAAAAAAACAACCATGATAATTTGTTTATTATAATATAATGAATGCAGGATGGTAGAGGGTCTCTCGCCACTCGCCCTAACCCAATTATCGATCACGCCTCTATTTCCGCTTCTTCTTCCTCCACTCGCCAATTCCACTGACCCGCTTCAAGGTACATTCGTAATTATTCCATTATGATTCTCTTCTCTGCCAAGTTATATTTCAATTATATAGGTCGTCTTGTTTATGGACAATTATAAATTTCCATTTTCAATGGTTGGATTGACTGCTGGACCGTTATTTTTGGTCAATTATGTTTGATTTATCTTTGATAAGAATTAAGATCAGAACCTTCCTCAATTATAGAGATGATATTGTAATGGTTAAGTAGAAATATGTAGATGTTTAAGGTAATACTGGTTTGGGTGATTGAGCTATGAAGGTTTGCGTGGGTGATGAGTAGTGTGGAGACAATGCTGCCTCTTCATAGTACCATTGCGGTTGCTCAACTGAAGTCGAATATCGCCATTGATAGTATCTGCTGGAGTTTGCTTTCTCAAGGTCGACTCTATATGTCTTCCGGCCTTTTACCTAACTTTTCTTTCCTTTGGCTCATGGGCCTTTATATAGAGTGAGCCTATTATATTGGGCCAACTTTATCCTCAGTCCGATACGATCTTCCCTAATATAGAGGCATTTTCGGATTGTAGGGTCATACTTTTATTCTTTTGCTTTGGACTTAGGCTCATTATTATAATGGGATATGACACTTATAGCCCTTTTACAATATTGATCTTCCATTAGGTGTAGTTTCCAGTTGAATAAGTCCTCTTTAGCTTTCTCATCTTTCGATCATTGGCACTACTATTCACTTCTATATTTGTAGGGTATGTTTCTAAGTTAAGTATGAACACTGATGTATATTATTCTTTTAACCTAACAATGTGCATAAATTTTGCACGCCAATGTACCGATTTTCTAAGAAAGATTTTGGGGAGAAAATTTCGAAAAAAAAAAACAACAATCGTTTGAAGATTTGCACGCCATTGTACTAATTTTCTAGAAAAGATTTTGGGGGAGGGAATCTCGAAAAAAAACCAACAATCATTTGAAGATTTACACGCTAGTGTATAGATTGGGAGAGAGATTTTAAGGAAGGGAATTTAGTAAAAAATCTTGGGGGTCACTTTTATTTATTTTAAATGCACGTTAATGTACATATTAGTTTCTACAAAATTTTGAAAAAAACTCCGATAATGTACAGATTTTATTCTAAAGAATTTAGAAAAAAATCGTTTTAATGATTTTCGCTGCTTACTTTCTATTATTTCTCTCTAAATACAAGTTAATGTACACAAATACGCTAGATGTACAATGATGTACATTTAAATAGTTAATTAAATTATTTTCTTCCCGAAAAATATTTATCTTAAATGAGTGTACAGTGATGTACATTTAAATAATTTATTGAATTGTTTTCTCTCTTTTTTTAATTTGGTTTACATGATGTACACCGATGTTCAATAAGTATGGGTAATATAAAAAAACAAAATTAAATTTTGTATCCATGTGTAATTTTCTTTACCGAATGTATGAATTAGTAATGCCAAGATACGTTTTGTACCTAATATTTATTGACTGGTGTGAAGAATGCAGCAAAGCATTCTTATTTGGTACGACATCGTTTGACCCAATTACTTCTTGAATACTTTAGAGTTAATCACGCATTTAATTTCAGCCCATTAAGTTTATTTGGGCCTTCATGGATGGTCACTGAGGCCCGCTGACACATTCTTCCAGTAAAAACTAGAAAGAGAATCTCAACAGCACTGTGGCAATCCATGGTCAAATGACATACTCCACCGTGGTGGGCCACTACCTCTTTGGACCCAAACCTTAGAACGGAACCCTCCTCAGGATGCCTTACAGCGGGATGCACATCCTCCCCTTAACTTCACTTAATTTTCACTTTGTAGCTATAGAAATTGAATGAGGTTAAAGGAGAGGATTTTGATCCCTTATAACCTTTCCGCACACCAACTTAGAACTAAATGATGATCCGTCAACCTTTGTCTTTGAACCTGACATGAGTGTTGAATTGGCATCAATCAAAATCTCACATTGATTAGAAGTGGAAATGATGATGCATTTATAAGTGTGGATAACATCCTCCATAACATTAAGTATTTTGGTGTGAGTTCAAAAACCTCTAAATGGTTCTTCTTCCTTTTTTCATGGCTCACACTTATGTTAGATTACATGCTCTCTCGTCCAATAAAAGATTGCACACTTTTTCATTTGTTTCACAATATCGTTCGCCCTCTTAAAAAGGGAAAGAAAACTTTATCTATTTATCTAATTATTTTAATTTCACATTTTTTTCTGTTAATGCTCCATTTTGTCACCCTTCTCTCTCTCTCTCCAATTTATGAGAAATCTGAACTGTAAGGTAGCCACGCAAGGTTGATACCATGACACTGATTTGTATGTCCAACCCACAGTTTGGTATAATTCTCCTCATCACAAAACCTTCTCCTTTCACATGTTGATGCATATATAGGCACACTATTTTCACATTTGAACCTAATCTAAAGAAAATTGTTGCTATTCAATCTTTGGAGAGCCAGCGATTTATTTATTTTCTTATCGTAGTCTTCAATTATCGAAGGTCTTGTTTATCTGGGTAACTGCTCTATTGTTTGGATTTAAACGGTTTAAATAATAATTATGGAAAGGGGTTTTGAGGAACTTTACCATTTGATGTGATTGTTGGGTGCTCTTTAAATCTAGTTTATTTATTAGCATGAATCCGAGTGCCTTGAAGTTTATAATTGGTTGTGGGTTTTTCTTTTCTATTATTGTTTAATTCAAATTTTTATTCTTTTGTTATTCAAGTAGTTGAGGTCATGATCGAAGCCCTTTCTCTTGTAAAGAAATGAATTTGCAAGTGGTGTTAGATTTGATGGCAATTGAATGAACTAATCCTAAGTAAGAATTAGAAGAAAGACTCTCAGCCTCTGTCTCTCTTTTGCTCCATTAAAATGTGGGGACGAAATAATGTTTCTTACAAGTCATTTTCTCCAAACACTTAAATTAATTAATGCACTTTTAGTGATTCTTATCAAATCATTGTTGTTCAATCGATTCTCCTTTTAAACATTGTGTTTGTGTAGTTATAATTTATTTATTTTCAATTTTGTCTTTTCTTCTTGAAAAGACAATTACGGATAGATTACTGTGCAGGTCCATATGTTTTGATTCCATTTATGAGGTTAAAATTACCAAAGAAAAAAACTGACCTTTTTTGGCCTTTCGTTTGTTTGCTTCTTTTGATCATCACTACAGAAGATGAAACATGTTAATATTAATCAAAGTTTGTTCATCATTTTACAAATGGTTAAAGTCAATCATTGCACATGTTGATGATTCTGTAATATGTGCAACATCAATGAAACATTTTGGATTCCAGCAATGGTAATGGTACTGGTAACAAAGAAAAGAGTTGCACAAAGCTTATCGAGTTTGAATCTGTTTTATTGCATACTGTTGCAACTCATCCATGCACAAATATGCTGTGTGTGGTTCTATGCGTTTTCTCTTTATAATCTACTTAATCACTGATAGATTTCTAATTATTCGCTACTTATTTTAATCTTAACATCCCATTTGAGTACTCTTTATTGTTCAATCTCATAATTTGATTGATTAATTGTCCTGTTTGGTTTGGTTTATCATCTTGTCTTTTACATAGTTTTCTTTCATTTGGTTTAGTAATAGTTAAATTTTTTTACGTCATAACTCATAACTGACTTTGTGATGAATCATAAATATCTTATGTTCTTTTGTACAGCAAGTTTATGTTCTTAGATTGGCATCTTGGATATATTGAGATTTTATTAAGTATGTTGTTTCTTTGTCAAAATTGGGCAGGTGGGTGTACCTTAAAATCCAACTCAAGTGAAATCATAAGTGTGATTTTAGAGGACTATATAGTCAGTTGACATGAAAACTGACAGACTTTTCACTGGTGTTTCCATGTAGTTGTAGAATAAGGATAAGATTATGGATCATTAGAATCTGGATTTAGAATCCAGACAGAGTAGTTCTTTTAGACGATTGAATGACACCGACTCTTCAAGGAGGCCCTCTTTAAGTTCATTTTCTTTGGAACTGCAATTCGATGACAACATTGGAAGTGATGCAGCCTCTGAAGCTGGGGATATTGGTTACAGGGCACTTCATAGCAATAGAACCAGCATAAGCGGTAGAAGTCACTTCTCCTTGGATAATTTGTTGTCAAGTGGAGTCGTAGTTCCTCTTCAAGAGAATGGTACCTCCATCCCAGTTGCCCCATCTACTTTGAACAACATATCAGTTGCTGTCAATGCAGCAATTCAATCCGAGGAAAGGAAGGATGTAAGTTCTTTTATGTCCTTTTAAGTTTGATTTTGGAAATGTTATGTTTTGTGGTTAATTCCGAACTACGAGTTGGGTGCCTATTGGATTGCATTAAATATATTTTTCATTAATGTTAATTCCAGGTAGTATTATATTTCATAACTTTTTTTGGCAGGAAGAAGAGGAAATACCTTGGTTGTTAGAATACACCACTTGTCTTCTTTCTCTTGCTGTATTTGGAATCCTAGGGGTAATCTGCTAAACCTTTCATACATCTGCAGGCACTTTGTATACTAGGATATTAAATTACTAAGTGATACGAATCTGCTGATGTTATTAAAGCACAATTCTGAACTTGGAGTTGCTATTGATGTACGTAACTGCAAAATACTGATTATCAGATGTAAGTTTTAAAGCAGTTATCTGTATTAGTTTTGGTACATCTGATGTGAACCAGTGTTTATGAAGATAAACATTTTAGGTTTAATATCACCTTCAATCAATTTTTCTATGTAGAAATGTGGTCAAGATTTGATTACAAGAAATATATCCTGCCACTTTTGGGCCTTTGTTCTGGTTTAATAACTCCAACTATGAAACTAACTGTTATTCTTTAACTTTCCTTGAATCTTGGTCAGTTTTTATCTCGATACGGTCTTCAAAATCTTTTTGGACCGGGAGAAGTTGGTGCAACAAGTGACCAGAGTTATATGTACCTTGATCTTCCTTCCAACATGGTTGATCACACACTCTCTCTCATGGAAAACTAGTAATCAATTGATGCTAAATTAGAAGCTAACTTTACGCTTTCAGGTTGGTTCGTTTCTGATGGGGTGGTTCGATGTTGTTTTCAAAGCAGACATCTTGAAAATATCAGATCAGTTAGCCATCGAGTTAACTACGGGTTTCTTAGGAAGCCTTACAACTTTCAGTGGTTGGAATCAGAAGATGTTTGACCTCAATATTAATGGCCAATGGATTTTTGTTGTGCTTGGCATTTCTCTAGGTAATTGAAATATGTCACACACATTATATATTAGGTTATTATATATTCAAGCTCATATAAATAATAGTTGCACTACAGTTTAAATTGTATTGAAACATGGAAAATATGAATAATTTTTTTATCTTTGACAGGCTTGTTTCTAGTCGTCTGTTCAATCATTTTCGGTATTGAGACTGCAAAGGGGTTGAAATGGCTTCACTGAAGATCGAATACGCGTTCTTTTTGTGTCGTTACCACTTGTATTTCCAGCAAGTACCGCTGCCTCTTGACATTTATGATGATGCTTCTGCTGATGTTCATCCTACTATGGAGTATCTTCGGAAGTTTAGCCAAGAAAGACTTCAAAACTGGTAGTAGTGAGGCTCAATTGTTCTTAGCTTGCATGGTTGGACCTTTCGGTGTCTGGACCAGATGGTACCTTGCTCGATTCAAAGGGCAAGGGTTGGGAAAAAATAGCGTGTTGAAATGGATGCTATTTGGCACACTAGCAGCCAATGTTCTTTCAGCTTGTGTGATGGCTGCTCTGGCCACATTGAAAAAAGTGGTAATTTTTTTCTTTTTTGTCATTTTTTTAGAATTTTTGGATAGACTAACTTTATATGTATACTCTCATATGTTATATCAATTGATGCCTTGTTTATATGTAGGCTAACACAAGAAATTGCAATACTGTAGCTTCTGGGATCCAATTCGGGCTACTGGGTTGTCTGAGCACGGTCTCGACTTTCGTTGTTGAATTTCAAGCGATGCGAGAGAGCAAGCATCCATGGAGGGCTTAGGCTTATGCAACAGTCACTTTTATTATCTCTTTTATCTTGGGAACTCTTATATACTTCGTACCAGTCTGGGTTGGAGGCTATGAAAGATGAGACGACGACGTATCCTTCCATGGCGAAATAAGAAGGTATTTGTATATTTGTATCTACTTAAACTTCCTTTGTATATCAATTTTCTCATCCGTTTACTTAGAAATCATACAGATGTTGGATAGGAGATAGGATATAGGAGGGATAATTATGCCTCAAAGGAAATTAGTACAAATCATGCGGACTTGTAACGATGTGATATAAGAGATAGTGCACCAAATGTCACAGAGAATGCGAGCCAGTTTTAAAAGTCGTACGTATACGCATCTTCGAAAGTCTTCTCTCTTTAATTAATTGTCTAATTTCTCCCATCTTTTCTGTACAGTAATGATCACATCTATTATATACTACTAGGCTATATTATTGTCTTAAATTTTGTGTATAAGTTAGATGGACTTTTATCAAAATATAAGTGGAGTCACCGGTGGTAATTACGACTGATAATGACGACACAATGTTATCAATAATTACATAATAATTAATTCTTAATTTAAATTGATTACTTTAATGTAACGATTTAAATTTAAAAATCAATGTTATAAGTATTTGATGAGTGTATTATTTAATGAGTTGGCCACTACAAAAATGTTACTCGTTTGTGACGGCTTTAATGACGGCTTGACAGGCTTTTGTAATAGTTTTGTAGCCGTCACAATGTTGGTCATCACTAATTTTTTGTGACGGAAGGTCGTCACAATTGTGACGGCTTTAATGATGGTTAAAGCTTGTGACGGCTAAAGTGACGGCCTTTTGAAGACGGACTTTGTGATGGCTTTTTAGCCGACACAAATTAGTGATGGCTTATTATCCGTCACTAAAGCCCTCACAAAATTAATTTTTTTTTACAAAAAAGGGTTTCGAACCCTAGCCAACCTAGAGATCGAATCATGCTCGAGCCACTTGGCCCAAGCGGCTCACTCTTTTTTTTTTTTGAATTTGTATTTAATTTTTGATAATGGTAGAACATCCTCCCCCTTAAGGAGGTTTGAACCCTTGACCTCCCATGTGGGGAGAGTTTTAAGGGTAAGGGATGGCCACTTGAGCTAAAATAATTCTTGTTTCATATTTAACATTTATTGTATATATCATAATTTTACTATGTAATGTTGTAAGTCATATTTCAATAATAAATCTTATAATGTATATAAAATATTAACATATTAAAAAGTAATGTGTATATATATATGTTAAAATATATATTCTGCATTCATTATAATAAACAAATTATCATGAATGGTTGTTTTCTTTTTTAAACAATTAGCCACAATATTTAGTTATGTATACATATCTCTTTTATATGACAAAGTCTCTTGTGAGACATTAATTTTATGAGACCGTTTATTGGACGTGTTAAAGTATGCTTATTATATAGATAAAATATGATTAACAGTTGTTAAAATATGTTTTGTAAAGTATGACGGATGATGAATTAAAGTATGATTTTATGATGTTATAATATGATTTATTATTGACATAATTTAATTACAAATAAGCAAATTTAATCTATATAATAAACATACTTTAATAATGGGTCAACCCGTCTCACAACCGTCTCACAAAAAATCCATTTTATAGGAGAGTTTCTCATATATATATATATATATATATATATATATATATATATATATATATATATATAAGTATATTTATTTCATATTTATCACAATTAATTGTTTACTTATTTCACGATCTATATAATGTTTTAGCAATTTAATTATATTAATAGTAATTATTATACTACATTCTCTCACATTAATTATTTTTTTTATTAATATCTCACATCTCTTCCTTCGTCCTTATATGTAATATATTTCATATATTTATTTGTATATGTTTATTATCATATATAATTATACTTATAATGTATATATATACTAATTATATATATACGTAAATATAATGTATTGCACATGTATATGCATTAATTTTCTATTTATGATCATAATTACTCGATTGAAGTCGAATGTGAGATATTACTAGACAAAAATAACTAATGTAAGAGAATGTAGTATACTAATTACTATTACATTTTATATAAATATATATATATATATATATATATATATATATATATATATATATATATTAATACATTATTGTAATAAATATGAAATAAATAGTAATAGGTACTCCCACCGTCCCGTTACAACGTACGCGTTTGCTTTTTGCACATTAATTAAGGAGTATAATATTTTAATGTGTAGTGAGGTGAGAGAAATAATATATTAATGTAAAGTGGGTAGGTGTATTAGTATGACATGTGAGTCCATAGAGAGAAGTAATTAATATGTGTGGTCCTCTTTATCAAAAAGAAAAATGCACACTTTGTATTTGGACGGACCAAAGGCCACCAAACCGAATCCGTTATTGATTACCGAACCATAACCCGCACCTGTCGCCACCAAGCCTCTATCTAAACGATGTCGTTACAGAGAGAATTGTTCTTCTTCAGCTTCTTTTTCTTTCCTGCTCTGTTTTTCGTCATGATCTCAGTAATCGAGTCTTCTTCTGTTATAACAGAATACCGCGACCAACCTAAAATTAATCATATTCTTAGATCCCTTAATTAAAAATCACACTTTAATTAATTTCTCCTCCGCCTTCGATCACGCCAATAATTCGCCATTAACGACCAGCATTAACTACTCCGACGATGTGAAGCTGATCTCCCGCCGGAGCATGAGCTACACCAGCCTCAAGGACGTCATCTCCTCGTCGCCGCCTTTCGTGGCGTCGGTGATGAGCAACAGCTGGCAGGAGATCCCAATCAGGGATCCGCTGGTGCAGCACGCGACGGGGCCTACCTGCAGCCGATATTGGTGGAGGCGCGTGACGAGGACATGCCATGTTAAAGGAGGATCGAGAAGAGCCGCAGCCGCCTGCTCGACTGCTTCAACGACGTCATAATGGTGTTCACCCGTGGTTGGTTTGACGAAGAGAGGAGTGACTGCGATAATAAAGTTAATTGAGATGATAGAGTGGAAGAGAATACAGTAAAAGAACAAAGCTGCTTTTTTTAAGCTTTGTTTTCATCGATGAATTTTTTTAAAAAAATTATTTTCTTTTTAGTTGATTATTTTTCACATGGGGTTATCACCTGTCATATGTCATTTTTCCACATGGCACAAATTAAAAATAAATAAATAAAATGCCATATCAGCATGACCAGTTGTGATACCTCCTTACACCTGCTGAAGGACGAAAAAATTAAATTTCATACACTTAACGGACTAATATCAAAACTAATATCAAAACTAAGAAAATAAATGGACCAATTTTAAAATATGTGTAAGTTAATGGACAAAAATTTTCATTTTTTCTACAATATATGTATAAGAATATCTTACAATAGTACAACTAAAAAAAATAATGTTATAAATCAAATTCAATTCGTTTGAAAATAAAATTTTCTTTATTAAAAAAATATTCCAACATTGAAGTATTAGTACAAAAGAAGAGAAGAGAGAGAGGATGTGACATGCATTTATTAATGAAAAAAAAGGAAAGGATAAAAAAAAAGCAAAGTAGAATTTATAAGTAAAAAAAAGAGAGAGAATAGAGTGGCGTGCATTTATTAATGGGAAAAATATAAAAAAAATAAGAAGAGAGAACAGACTGACAACATTTATTAATGGAAAAAAGAAAGTTACATAAGAAGGTGAGAGAAGAGAGGGTGACATGCATGCATTTATTAATGGAAAAAACTGACGGTGGAGGGCACTTCCATTAGTTGGACACGTGGCATGTTTGCGGCACGTAAAATCATTGAAGATTCAGTACCCTCGAGATTTCATATAGGATCCGGTTTCATGATTTTTTTATGAGACCGATGGTATCCTAGTGGTGATATATATATATATATATATTGGGTGCACCCGGGTGCAATAGTGCACCCATATGTATATGTCTTTTTATTCTATTTTTATACATATTATTCTATTTTGTATACGTGTTTTGTAATAATGATATACTTTTTTCACATTAAGTTTTCATTAAAAAAACTAACATCCATATGTGTATAACTTTTTATTGAATATTATATACTCCCTCCGTCCGCCACAAAGGTGGACATTTGCTTTTTGCATGTGGATTAAGGAGTATAATTATTTAAGGTATAGTTGGTAGTTGTATTAGTGGAGTATTATTATTTAAGGTGTAGTTGGTAGTTGTATTAGTGGGGTGTATGTATCCCATAAATTTATTGTATTAGTGATGTGTGTGGGTCCCATGTGTTTAAAAAGGAAAATGTGAACCTTTGGTGCGGATGCCCAAAATGGCAAAATGTAGATCTTTCGGGCGGACGGAGGGAGTACAATTTTTCATTAAAAAAATTAACAATTAAATTGTATACATTTTTACTCTTAATTGTATTATTTATATTTGTATATGGTGCACCCTATCTTTAGGTGCACACTATAAATTGCCAAATATATATATATCACACAACCACCAACCACATCTACAAGAGATGGAATGCAAATTTACCAATAAGCAAAGCAAGTTGAGCTATAGGTGGAAGGAAACAAAGTTGCACCCCCCACCCCCCCCCCCCCCAACTCACCAAAAAAAAAAGAAGAAGAAAACCATACATCATCTCAAAAAGGTTGGATTAAGCTCACAACAGGATAGTAGAATACATCTCTTAAAACTCATATCATGAGTTAAAGACTGGAAACATAAATAGACTCCTGGTGAATCATGGTGGTTCATGGTTGAAACAAAAGCTAACTCTATGGATAACTGGAAATAATAAAAGCATAACACAGTTACACAACTTGATCAGATGAAAATGCTATCATTTAATCAATCTCAAATTTCAAAAATAAGTGTTTACCCATGCAAGCATCTCATAAAATGCACCTTGGATAAACGGAAACTATAGAAGAAGAAATCCTAAAATAAAGTAATTTGGCATCACAAAGCAAAACAGTGACAAGGTGAACATGAGAAACAGCTTTAACATGGAGTGACCTTCGAAAGCAGCAGGCATCAGAATAGCAAGAATCATGAGACAATCAAGCTGCTTAGGCAGCAGGTTGACAGATGCATGAACTTACTTTTCTATAGAGAGGCTGTCTCTTCTTTTCAGTTAATGTGTTCCTCTACTTAGTAAGGTCAATAATTTCCTCCTCCAATAGTTTCCCCTTCTTTCCAAAAGTATGCAATCTCCCACCTCTCCCTTACGAAAGAAACCACCGCTTTCCATACAGTTCTGCAGCACCCCATTCTTGTGTTCCTAATATTTGGAACAAATATGCTTGACCTGCAAACACATAGAAGACCCAGAATCAACTATTCACCATCTACTGCACTCACTTCACTGAAAAATCAGCAAAATGGAACATCTCATCAAGAAATTTTGAAGTATAACAATTGGCAAGGCCTCATAGATAACAAAAGTTCCACCAACATTATTTTTGAGACCATCACGCTACGCTCTCTCCTTTATTTTATATAGATCAGCGGACAAACTACGTGCTAATATATGTTAAATAATACATTTATCATCTAGTACATAGATGCTATTGCGTGAAATCTAACCCATATCAACAGCATCATGTTGGCTGGATATCCAAAACAGGGATGCTTTATAAGAGAGTGGACAAATGTTATCTTCATTTAAAAATTTATTGAAGCATAAATATTGTTAATCTGATACCAAATGAAGAATAAATACGGAAGCATTACAGTATTAGTTTGTATTACTAAAAACACGCAAATATATCATAGCACAATAGCAGCCCAACTAAGAATCCAAGCTATACTTGATCCATTATACATATATAACACAATAAAAGACTAATAATAAAAAAGAGAAGACAAAGCTATCCAACTATCAAAGAATTTACCAAATACAAATCAGTGAAGACGATTAAAACACGAAGCATCTCAACAATTCAACCAATGCTCTGCTTGATCCATTCTACGTCTATAACACGATAAAAGGCTAATAATAACAAACTATCAAAGAATTTACCAAATATACACCAGTATTGAAGATTAAGAATACAATGGCTTGATCGAATTGTACCTTAGAAGTGCATGCATTTTTAAAAATAGGTTCACCATGTAATTAATGTCTTGACTGTTTAGACCAAAAATCTCATGTTGCTCTTCACCATGTATTAATATAAAGAAATGTAAAGCTCTGTCAACTTCGATAGTAAAATCAACATGACATGGTGCATAAATATTGTTAACCTGATACAAAAATAAAGAATAAATACGGAAGCATTACAGTATTAGTTTCTATCACTAAAAACATGCAAATATATCATAGCACAATATAGCAGCCCAACTAAGAATCCAACTTAATCTCTTGATCAAATCATAAATTATTTACGAATGATGAAAATATAATTTTAATATAATCTAGCTGAAAGAAAATGCTAATTAATGAATGCATGTCATGAAAAATGGCTGCTTAAACCAACATAAGGCACAACAAAATCATTCTAATGACGTGAGCAAATATCGGATTTTGACATACCAATCAATTCTACAAAACTTGTGCGAAAATTCTGACAATTAGAGAACATATATAAACTATCCAATAAATCATCTCCTACTCGAAATATTAAACATGGCTAAATTAAAGCAAGACCTGATAATCCTTCTAGCCACAGTATTTTGAAGCAAATTATATGGTAATCTCTTTCTCTCTCTCCAAATCCATGGAGTCCAACTTAGCCCCAACCCCGTCCTTCCCTCCCACCTCATGAATTTAGGGATTGCCCGTATAAAGTAATAAACCAACCAAAAAAGAGCATCTCATTCAACCAAGGAAGCTTGATTCATTCTACATATATAAATGACTAATAAGAACAAAGAGAAGGAAAAGCTATCCAACTATTAAAGAATTTGCAGAATTTACCATCTACAAGACCTTAGATCAGTCTCGTTGTGCAGTTCCATTCTAGGACTTCCCAACCTAATTTAAGATAAACACCAAATTTACTATGTTAATAAGTTAAGAATTTGAATCCAATAACACAGTGAGAATCACAAACTCAAAACTACACAAAATAATGGGAAGGGTATAAAAAAACAGTCAGATTCCAAGAAATTTAAACTCATATTAAGGAATGATCAAGATAGTGATGATAAAAAGGATTACCCTCCAGAGCAGGCACAATAATAATCAACATGTCTTGAGCAGATCTTCTTCTTCATAGATTGTACCCAAAACAATGGAGTAATGGACGATTGATCTTCAAGTGAATAAGAAATTGTATTCAATGAAATAGTTAAAGCACCTAAAAATAAGAAAGAGGAGTTGCCAAATCAGCCCTTGAATCAGGGGGAAGATGACATGTAGGATAGAGGAAACCCTCATTTAGTTATATAAAGATAAGTCATTGTTTTTTTCTTTTCCACAGATCCATTCCACTAAAAATGAAAAGTAAAAACAGCCCACCAGAATGGAATTTTAAACTAGCATATTTCTTTTCATCAGAAAGTGAAGCATACATAGTGTGCAGTAGATATACATGATATTTTCAGCTAGTCTGCTGCTCTTAACTGATATACAATCAGGATTTAGGATTTTTGTTGTATGTTTCCCGAATCTTGGAAACAAGTTTATGGCGTGGAGGGAGTGTTTCTTTCAGAAGAGGGCAGTCTCTCAAGGAATCCATCCAAGAGAAGTAGCGTCTTTTCATCTCGATTACATCCCCATAATCCAAACCAATACCCTCATAAAAAGCTCTGTAGCTGCATCCACCTAATCCCACCACAATATCAAGATATCCAACTGGATTACTGGATTATGGGGATACAAAGGTGGAAGATCCCTCCAAATTCTTTCTTCCAGTACTTTTATCATCTCCGAAAACTCTTCCATCGTCTTCTCTCTCTCGCCATCGCCGGACTCGAGTATCTTGATCATGCTCGGCCAGTACTGCATACCAAACACAGCCACACAGTTAGGCAACAGCACAATTACACACACACACACACACACAAATGGCATTAACAGAACTAGTCTCCTGTGAAACATGTTTTATTGGTTGAAAAAACAATTATACCCTTAAATATTCTAAATTCTAAGAATAAACATTAAATCCAAAGGATATAATAGTGCAGGATGAAGCCGGCGCAAGGAATACTTTGTCAACATTAACATACCTTCTGATCGAAGTAGCTGGCCCAGAAACGAAGTTTAGCCCTCTCGTTGGGATCATCGGGCAGCAGTTTGGGAGAGTCCTTCCAGCAGTCATTGGTGAACTCGAGAATGATCAAAGATTCAGCTATGGGTCTGCCATGGTGCAGCAAAACAGGTACCTTGTATGAATTGATAACATGCTTCTGGTTCTTGTAACATATGATTCCCTCTTTATGAATTGAAAGTTGATGCCAACTTATTGTGGAACAATTAGGTGACATTAGTTGATTATTGAACCCTTGAAACGTGAAAGAGTGAATAAACAAAGAGACTTATATACAACTTACCATTGGTTGAAAAACATGAAATACCACAATTTACATAAACATCCAGATAGCTCCAACAATTTATTTCCAGATAAGAGTTGCACCATCTGGTCAAGCAACACTAGTTCTATTTTGATGGCAAATTCCACACAGTCGAAGGTCCTTGGAGCTCGTGGTTGATTTTACAGGTCCAGGAAGTCCTTTCAAGCATGGGGATTTTTGTGACGAAATAATATGATTTCCAATCCAACTGCTGCTTGACAGTTTGCTATTAATAGATGATACAGGGTCTCGCTTATGCTTATAAGGAGAGGTGAATCAGGATGCCGTCACAGAAAAATTTATATTATACTCATAAAAACTAGCTTTATCACAGAGTTCTTCGATCAAGCATCCTAGAATACAATATATAGCCTCGGCCTCTGAGTGTGCTCTATCGCCCGATCTAAAAATATGAACTCCATTACCGATCATTACCCAACTGCAACCAGCAAGCTTCTTTACATACTTCCCTCTCATCGTCCTCATCATCCTCCCCATCTCGTCCCACTTCCCTCCCGATGCATACACACTAGCTAACTGAAAATACCTTGATCCATTATCTCCTTCTATTTCCAATAGCTTTTCCTCTACCACTCTTGCGAGTTCTAGATTCTTGTTAGTTCTACATGCATTCAGGAACGCGCTCAGTATGATAGAATCGGGCTCAATGGGCATGTTTTCCATGAAAGCTACTGCCTTATCCAGCTGATTGGACCTTCCATACAAGTCAACCATGCAAGCATAGTGATCAATTTCATGTGGTACATTGTAGTCTTTGGTCATTGACAAAAAATACTTTTCCCCTTCCTCGACTAACCCACAATGGCGACAAGCTGATAGAAGTGCGATAAAAGTGACACCATCAGGACGAAGGCCTCGACTGATCATTTGCTCAAAGAGATGAATAGCTTCATGTTCATAACCATGGTGAGCACAACCAGCAATTATGACATTGTACATAATAGTGTCTCTGACACTAACTCTTTGGAATATTCTTTGTGCATAGAGTAAATAGCCACATTTTGAATACATATCAATCAAAGCACTAATGGCTTTTGCTTCCATTTCAATTCCAATTCTCAACATGTATGCATGAATCTGTTTCCCAAGATCTACACTGGCTTGTATAGCGCATGCGCCAAGCAAACTTACGAGGATCACTACATCAGGAGCTGTCGTCTCCTTTACTGCGTACTCACGAAAAAGAGAGAGAGAGCTTCCTCACATTTCTGCAATTTCACATAACCAGATATAACAGCAGTCCACATTACAAAATTCTTTTGAGCTACTGAATCAAAAAGCCTTCTTGCTTCTGACATATCGCCTTTTGCCGAATATCCAACAATTATGGAAGTAATAGCAAATACGTTGCTCTTTCCAACTGAGTTGTAAACACTCTCAGCATAACTCAAATTACCACACTTAGAATAAATTTCAACAATGCCACTGCTTATAAATGGATTTGAACACATACCATCTTTAAGAGTCCATGCATGAATTTCTTTTCCCCGCTTCAAACACTTCAAAGCAGAACAAGCTGTTAACACACTAGCAAAAGTTTGCTCGTTCCATCGAAATCCCTCCTCGGCCATGCGCTTGAACAATTCGATTGCTTCCTCCTCGTATCCATTCTGAGCACACCCTGAGATCAATGTATTCCAAGAGACAGCATCAATCAACTCAGGATTACTGGATAATATCTCCCACGCTATGTCAATCTTACCTTCTCTACAACAAGCAGCAAGCAAAGCATTTTTCACAACCACATCTACCAAGCCTTCACAACCACGTCCATTAATAACTCCGTAAGAATCCAAAAAATTCCCGCATTTGGAGTACATGTTTACCAAAGAACTCAGTGCATACTTGCTTAAATCATTGCCATTCTTTACCATGAATGAATGTAATTGTTTGCCATAATGCAAACGTCCTAAACTAGCGACCAAATTGAGCATTGTGGTCAATGTAAACTCATCAATCCGAGCGTTATCTTGATTATACTGCATTTGAGTGAACAACTCAATGGCCTCACTTGCGTAACCATCAGAACATGTATAACCAGATATCATCAAATTATATGAGACAGAATCTCTAAACGGGGAAGCATCAAAAAGACATTTTGCTTTTCCCAAACTCCTTTTCTTGATATAAGCATTCATTATGGTGTTCCAAGAGAACACATTTCTCTCAGGCATTTCGTCGAACAGTTTATGGGCTTCTTCAAGAAGACCATGTTGAGAGCATAGATTCATGAGTTGTTTGGTGGCGACGATTGTCGCGACGAAACCAGATTTTATGACATGGGCCTGGAACTTTAGACCCTCAAGACATTCCATCTTCATCAGAAGTACTCACACAATTTAGGATCAACAAAACCTCATCTTGCTTTTATTTTCTTGAAAGGTAACCTCATCTTGATTCTTGTTTAGTAGTACTACGGTGGAGAAGTTAATATGAATTCCGCATAAAGATTTGGCATGGACAATGGTTCATACTTTCTTGAATTCGCATATTTCACTACTTTCTTTAGTTCTAGAAATCACTGAACAAAAACAAAAAATTAAAATAATAATAATAATAAAGAAATGGAATAGGAAATGTTTGATTTGGGCCCACCACCGTACTCGCAACAGTCATTTTCTCGCACCTCTCGATGGTGGCGGGCAGCACTCCTCTATATATATATATATATATATACACACGAGTATAATTTCTAGCGTATTATTGATAAATTATTACAATCAATCAAAAAATATAATTAAAGATATATTTAATTCATAGATATACTACATGAATAATAATAATAATAATAAATACTTCTTTCGTCCAATAAAATCTTTCACATTTTCCTCATTTGTTTGTCCCACAAAACTTTTTATATCCAAAAAATGAAACATCACTTTATCTAACAACCTCAAAAGTTACTTTAATTTCTAATTTTCCACTCATTTTTCACATACATATCATTACTTTATACTTTTTTATTACCTAAAAATACTACATTACTCTCCAAAGTTAATAAAGTTGGTCAAAAAGTACACATTTTCTTAAACAACGTGGAACAGTAAACGTGAAAAGTATTATGAGACGGAGGGAGTAAATAAATAAATAAATAAAAGTAGTATTCCTAACCAATCAAAATATATGATTAAAGGTGGTATTTAATTTGAAAATATACATGAATAGCTCTAAGGAATTAGTATGCATGATTTATGTGTATCAATCAATATTTTCTCTATTTATATAGTTTTTTTAAAAAAAATATGTTTTTATTGATTGGTTTAATTATCTATTTCTAACCAAATAATCTATACATATATAAAAGCAAACTTAAATTTCTACTTTTATTTTTAATTTTTTTCAATTTTACTCTATTTAGAAATAATTCAATTTTAATCTTAACCGTCCATTATTAAATGATTTTGATTTCAATCATAAAATTTAATTATACTAATAATAAATTTTATTATTTAAATTTTACTTTTTATTTTGCAAAATAAATTTTGTTAATATGAGAATATTTATTTATTTATTTTTAAATTAAAAATATAAATTTGGTAAATATAAAAAATATTATTGGCATATATTTTACTCAATCAATATACTAATTTTAAATTAATATATCAAGTAATATATTTTAATTTAATATATATATAATATCAAATCTTTTAACGCAATCTTCGGTAATTTTTCACTTTTTTTCCTACGTCGTTGATTGCTTTCAATCACGATAAAAAATATTATTGACATATATTCTACTCATTGTCAATCAGTATACTAATTTTAAATCAATATACTAAGTAATATATTTTAATTTAATCTATATATAATATCAAATCTTTCAACGCAATCTTTGGTAATTTTTCACTTTTTTTCCTACGTCGTTGATTGCTTTCAATCACTATCGTTCATTCTTTCAAACCATTCTATATAAATATTTTCATTACCTAATCAAATTATTACTTTTTTTTGTGGTGCTTCATCTTTTTCTTCTCTATTTCACTTTCGTACTATTTCTAATATATTTTAATTTGTTTTATCTTTTATTTTTACTTTTATTTGATCTTGCAGGTTCATTCTCCATGTATCATTCTTCTTTTTTAATTTTTGTTATTTTTTTCTCATCTATTTATTTTATTTTATTTTATTTTATTTATAATTCTATAAACCATATTTCTATACTTAAATTATTTTATCTTTTTTATTTTTGTTTGATCTTATTTTTATATTTAATCATTCTCATATTTGATCTTATGTGCATGTTCAATCAATCTCATTTGAAGTTTTTTTGAAATCTTTTTTTTTGTTTCTCTTCGATTTTTGTATTTTCTTTATAATAATTCTATAAACCTAATTTATATACTTTTTTATTTTATCTTATATACTTTTATTTGATCTTATTTTCAAGTTCAATCATTCCATTTGAGGTATCAAATCATTTCATTTGAGGTATCATTCTTCTTTTTTATTTTTCGTTTATTCATTCTCTATGTATCATTCTTCTTTTTTATTTTTTGTTATTTTTTTATTATCTATTATTTATTTTATTTATAATTCTGTAAACCCTATTTCTATACTTTAATTTATTTTATCTTTTATACATTATTTGATCTTATTTTTATATTTAATCATTCTCATACTTGATCTTATGTGCATGTTCAATTATTCTCATTTGAAGTTTTTTTTTTTGAAATCATATTTTCGTTTTTCTTCGATTTTGTATTTTCTTTATAATAATTCTATAAACCTTATTTATATACTTTAATTTATTTTATTTTATGTACTTTTATTTGATCTTATTTTTAGGTTCAATAATTCTATTTGAGGTATCATTCTTCTTTTTTATTTTTGGTTTATCTTATGAATTATGTTTTGTTCTTTGTTTCTTTTGTATATTCTTCATCTTCTATAAATCCTGTTTTTATAATTTTTTTAATCTTATTGATTTTATTCTTATTCGATCTTATTTGCAATTTAAATCATTAAAAAAAATTCATCAATGTTTGGAGTGATGAATTTGGACAATCCATAATTAATTTTAGAATGCTTTCTTTATAATTTTATAAATTCTATTTTTATAATTTAATTTATTTTATCTTTTATATTTTTAATTGATTTTATTTTCATATTCAATCATTTTCCTTTGAGGTATCATTTTTTTATTCATTTATCTTATAATTTATAGGGTTTCCTTCATTTTTATTGTTTTCTTTATATTTTATAAAATCTATTTTTATAACTTTTTTAAACCTTATTGTTCTTATTTTTATTTGATCTTATTTGCAGCTTCAATCATAAAAAAAAAAAATCGCCAGTGTTTGGTATGATGTATTTGGACAATCTAGATTAATTATAGAAATTTTAGAATTGGAGATTCAAAGTACATGTTAAATATAATTTTTTATTTAATCTTTTGGATTAATGTATGAAATTTATTTTTGAAATTTTGTACTTTATTTTAATTTTTCATTCAATTATATTTCCATTAGGATCGTCTCTATAAATATTCATTTAATTTAATTTCTATGATTAATGTATGAAATTTATTTTTGAAATTTTGTGATTTATTTTAATTTTTCTTTCAATTTTATTTTTATTAGGATCGTCTCCATAAATATTTTTTCAATATTTTAATTTATTATATTAAATAATATTTTATATTTTATTTATCCAAATTTTATTCAATTAAAAATAAAATATAAATTATAGTATACTATATCTTTATTAAAAATAGTAATTGAGATTTACAGAGAGATTATATTTTTTTAAAAAATAAATAGATACCAATTAAAATAAAATAATTTTAATATAATTAATAATAGAAAGTTAATATATAGTACTCTATTTATCTTAAATACCGAATTAAATGTAATGTTATAAAAATATAAGCGTACAAACAATACATTTTAATTGATAAACATAAAATTACATTAGGTTAAAAAAATACATTTATATATTATACATACTTAATTAGTAGTTTTTATAAAATACATAAATTTAAATAAATAAATAATTATTTATATTTATATACATACATATGTTATGGTTAAAAATAAATTAAATATAAAAACACATAATTATAATATCCTTAATTCTTTCTGTGCAATACACAGATGAGAAATATCTAGTAAATAATAATAAGTTGGATATATTTTATTGATTATCTATTCCTAAACAATAAAAAAATGATTAAAGATGTTATTTAATTTATAGATATATATGATTTAAAGATATACATGAATAATAATAATAATAAATAAAAGTAGAAAGATTATATATATGATATTAAAACAAAAAATAAAAAATATACGACAATTAACCACACAATTAGTATATATATATATATACACACACATGTGTTTTTTTTTTTTTGGGAAAGCAAATAGATGTGCGTTCACCCATCACACTAAGGATGTCAATGGGCCGGTGCGGGCTGTGTAGTTGAGTACCCAGACCTGGACCCATTCTTTTGACACGGGTCCGGGCTGCCCCGTGACCCGTACGGGGCCGGGTGGGTCCGCCCAGTTTTTGGCCCATTTTGATTTTTTATTTTATTTTAAATATTTATATCTATTATAAATAATGTGTAATATATATTATTTCATTTAATTAGTAATTATATAAATAGAAATATCATGTATTTTTTATTTAATTAATTAATTAAGTAAATATATCTTATAAATAATGAATATAATAAAAAATATAAATAAAATATACATGTTATACACATAATATGTTATATAATATAAATATTAAACAGGTTCAAACGGGTCCAAACGGACCAAAATGGGGCATTACTATTACCCAGACCCACCTCATTCTTGATACGGGCCAGGTCGGGTCCGGACTGGCCGGATCATTTTTTACATCCCTACATCACACCCACCAACCCCCCACTCCAAGCAAACAGATGTGCGTTCACCCATCACACCCACCAACCCCCCACTCCACTTGCATTTCTCTCCTTCACACACAGTGGTGAGTGTTACTATTGTGAGACACGCTCAGTGAGTCTATTGCACTATTCAAGCGGCGTCAATGGCTGTCCGGCGGATTTCCTCCCTTGCCCCTCTCTCAAACGTCGCTTCCCGTCGTTACATGGTTGTATATCTATGTTCCCTGTCGTTTTCTGTGATCTCATTCGCTCCCCCTATGTATTATGGATCTTTATGCATTTTATTTTCGATTTACAGTCCTCTTTCGCCAATCCAGCTGCTAGCCAGTACGATACTTCCCGAGTCACCGTAATTACTCCTACCATTTTCCGTTTCTGATTCGTTAATCAGTTTCTTTTTTTTTTTTTTTGATCTTGTACCAACCTAGATTTGAATGTGTGCAGTGGATAAAGCAATTGAATGCGCCTCTAGAAGAGGTGGATCCGGAGATTGCCGACATTATAGAGCTTGAGAAGGCCAGGCAATGGAAGGTATTCATGTATGCATATTTTAATGCTGAATCATTATCGGATGGACTCGTTTTCTTGTTTGGCTGAATCTTTTTATTTGAATTTGTTGATACAGTCTGGAATTATTTTGATCTTGGATTATTGAATTAATGATGAGTTTAGGGACTGGAACTTATACCATCAGAGAATTTCACGTCGTCTTCGGTGATGCAAGCTGTTGGATCAGTTATGACTAACAAATACAGTGAGGGGTACCCTGGTGCCAGATATTATGGAGGAAATGAGTATGTTATCTTCTTCTCTTTAGTTTCGCTATCTTTTAACTACACTTTTGACGACAATTTTGCAAAATGATTCCATATAATTTCCTTTTCTGCAACTTTCATCTTATTGTATTTGCGGTAGGATATGAAACTTTTAGTGGATAGTGGGAGTGTTCTCCTATAATTTTACTACTTTCTCCTGATCTTTATTGTCAAGGTATATTGACATGGCAGAGAGACTGTGTCAGAGGCGAGCGTTAGAAACCTTTCAATTGGATCCTGAGAAATGGGGAGGTGAGCACTTTCGTGTCAGTTTCTATACTTGCTTAAGCTGACATTTGCATATGTGACAGACCAAGAATTCTTCTAAAATCGAGAAAAATATCCTTAGATCTTACACGGAGAATGTGACTATAATGGTGTATAGATGTCTCTTCAATTCATTAAAACAAGCATGTAAATAAACTGCCAACCACTTGTTTGGACCAGCAGTATTTTGACTTGCCAATCAGTTCGCTTTTATGCTTCTGTGTATCTAATTGATAGGTTTAAAGTGTTTGAATCCATTGTCTCACTTAAAATTTTTTTGTTCTGTCCATTTTTTGGAGTAATCCTACTCTAGAATGAATTTACTAGGTTGCTTTATTTTTTGTTCCGGTTATGCTGATTATCATAATCAAAAGAGATTTTGCAGAACTTTAAGGTAATAACTAGAGCTGTATCTGTACCAAATCAAAGTCTCACTTCTCTACACTGTTAAACATCGTCTTTTTCTAATAAGTCTTTTGTTGGAAAGCAAAGTGATTTGTTCTTGAAGTTTAGTGCATTGCTAAATGTCATTTTTGTTGACTTGCTCTCTAGATCATTTTGGTGTTTAGAATCATAAGAAATGTGTCACAGAGGAGGTGCATGCATTTATAGCATATTATTTTACTCTACAATATCTTCTTTTGGAATGGAAGTGCCTTAATATTACCTTTATTTTTATTTTTCTCTGAAGTTGCTAATTTCCTGTTTCCTCTTGTCACATGAAATTTAGGGTTTATGGAACATTGGTAAAAGATTTGCCATAAGTAGCTGAAATATAAGAACTCAAATATAATGTTATGAGACGGTCAGTCGATGCAAATTGCAATGCATGGTATTATAGGATTCTCTTCTTAGTTCAGATTTTAAGTTTAAACATAGGAACAGCCATAGAAAGATGCTTGAAGTGCCAATGTAAGGCTACAATCATGGGAACTTGGGATCTCTGCTAAGTTGGAATTCTGTCGCACCCAAAATTTAAATATATGATAAAAATAGATTATAATTAAATGAATAGGCATATAAGCAAATAATAGACTATTAATTAGGTAAATAATCGTAACTGGGCATGATAGCACCATATCCAGTAGTGTGCAAAGTTTCTTAAGTAAAGAACTTGAGTGGTGAGAGTCGATGACTTGATTTATCATATTTTCTTTTAACATTTATGCAGAAAACTTTTCATACAAGAACCATCAGTAAGAACAAATACTATCAGGAATTTCGAACAAGTATACATATGTGAGTAGTACCTAAAGGTACAAGTCAACTTGACACTAATCCAAATCTGTACTTTATTAAAAGAAGTTTGTAAGTATTAGCCATTAATTCAAGAGGTAATCAAGACTCTCATGTAGGCAAGTAACAGAATCAAGTTAGAGAAGGGATATCGGGTAAGACAAAGAGTCTGGAACACATTAATCAACATTTAGCTAACGCTTCTGCAACAGATAATTTATTCACATTAATATTTTGTGCTCTTCAATTTTAGAATAATCATTAAGGAAAAAAAACTTTTTGAGGAGGATTCTTGCTCTTGCTATTTGGATTGAAGCTCTATCCTGACCTGCATATGTTCTTTTTATTGATTCTACCATCAGTTTCTGATATTATTAGTCAATTATTTGAGACCAACATACTTCATATATGCAGTGAATGTACAGTCACTCTCTGGATCGCCTGCTAATTTTCAAGTTTATACTGCTCTATTGAAACCTCATGAGAGGATAATGGCACTTGATCTTCCTCACGGTGGTCATTTGTCACATGGTTATCAGGTGCTTCCAACTTCATTAGCTTGCATCTCATAGTTTTCTCTTTAAGTTTTATTCATATTAACTTGTTAGCCAACTGTTAAAGTTCCTTTATGTCTACGATACAGACCGACACCAAGAAGATTAGTGCAGTGTCTATATTTTTCGAGACAATGCCATACAGACTGGACGAAAGCACTGGGTATATTGACTACGACCAGGTACCCCAATTTAATCTAGAATTTTATTTAGAAACTTAAGACTTTGTCAGCTTTGCTACCTTGTGAGTGGCTCCACTTTGGCTTTATAAATTTATAATTTATCTTAACATAGAGGTGGTACTAATACCTTGGGCCTGCAAGTCCTGTGGCATTTTTTCCTTAGAGCATCTATGAGTGGGAAAAAAAATAAGATGCATATTTCTTAGATTATTATCTTATTATTGTTACATTGTACTATTAGAGCTGTCAGAATGGGTTGATGGGGCGGTTTAACCCACAACCCACCACAACCCACTCTTAAATGGGCTCAAGTGGGGCGGGCCACTTATGGGGCGGGTCATTGGTGGGGCGGGCCACTCACGGGGTGGGTTAGTTGCGGGTTGGCCCACTTTCCTCCTCTTTTTTTTTTTTTTAAATTTTTTTTAATAAAATTTTTATGACATTTCACATTAACTTTTGTACCCTTAAAAAATATTTTAAACTCTAATAATAAACATGAAATTAGGGTATGTATTTTTTTGTGTGTCCACTAGTTTAGTGTGGACAATATTTCGATTTTTGAATTTTCGATATTTTTCGATTTTTCAATATTATTTGATTTTTCGATTTTTCCAAATGTCTCCTATGATTTTAATGATGATAGAAAATGAACTATTAGTTCACACAATTATGTAAACTCGATTCATACAAGTGTTTATCGTATAAAAATATCGAAAAAAATTATTTATTTATTTTAAAAATGAATTATATGAAACTATATTTAAGTACATTATTTTGAAATACATGTGCAAATTATTTTGAAATATTTAATGTCAATTTTATTATAAAATTAAATACATTTTTTGGTATCATACGATAAATCGATATTTTTTTCGGTGTGTCAATTTTTCAATGTGAAACGATATGCTAAAATATCGATATTAATAAATATTTATCGAAAAATCGATATCGATATAAATTCGATACGATATCGAATTTAATTTATCGAAATATCAAAATTTTGGTATCGATATCGATAGGGTGGGGGTGGTGAGGGTGGGGGGTGGTAAGTGTGAGGGTGGGGTAAGATGTGAATTGAAAATTATGAGTTGATGGTGGGTTAGTGGGTTGGGGCGGGTTAACCCACAACCCACCGCAACCCACTTGTTAGTGGTTTACTGCGGGCGGGCTTTTTTTGGGGCGAGTTACTGTGGGGCGGGCTTTTTGTGGGTCAGGTTACTTGCGGGTTTCGGTGGGGCGGGGCGGGGTGGCCCATTGGGTTCAACCAAATTGACAGCTCTATGTACTAGTTTGCCCAAAGGTTAGAGTACATGTACTACCAACAATTTTCTACAGCATACTTAAAAGTACAAGTTACCTAATAAAAATTTTGTCCAACTTCAACGCAAACTAGATATCATCACCTCGTGATAAAAATATATTGAATGTAATGATTCCAGGCCATATAATTATTTATTCCAATTTGTATAAGCAAATTACGACAGTCAAAAGCATCAATTTTGAGTAATCTTCTTTATTCTAGATTTTCTTGAAGAAACTTTTCTTCAGATTCATATAATAACTATACTGAATCAGAACTGGTTGAGAAATGCTTAGCATTCTCATTCAATTCGAAATGCTTAGCATTCTCATTCAATTCGAAATGCTTTATCATTTATATCGTCCTTGTATTTGCTTTCCTATATATTGTGAAACCAAACCAAATTCAGCCCTTCACTTGATAAGAGTAAGCAATACTATTTATTGATGGAATATTTTCCTAGACTTAGATAACTTAAAGGAACTTGTTAATGATTTGGTGAGGCTGTGGACAGCGTCGTCTCTCAACATACTGGACGTTGTGCTATGACTATTGTACTGGTGCTGGTCCAAGTAGAATTTCCTGCAGTGAGAACTCTTATACTAAGTGCCAAATATTTTGCTTTCAGAGTCTATTGATGCCAGTTGTCTAATTTCAATACCTTCCCTTTATTAAACATAAAATAAAGTGCCACCAGCATAATGATCTCAAAAGATTGTTCCATTGTTATTGATACATTATAATTAATGCATGGAAGGTTTGAAGTATTCTGTATCCCTTGAAATTAATACCATTTCAAAACCTATTCCAAGTGATATTTTGGTTTTTTATTATCTGAGTAATGTACAATTTCTTGTTATCAAAACTTTACCTTCATTCAGTTCCTTTGGTATTTTATTGTGGTAACTGGTAAGCTGTTTGGGCAGCTGTGTTCAATTACAAAGTGGGGGGTTTTTTTTGATGGATTATTTGGTGAAAAGTTTTTTATGTGATTTTGAAAATTGGGGTGATTCTAGGGTGCAACTGGTCCACCGTTGCCATAAGATAAGTTTTTTAAAATTTAGTCCAAGGGTGTGTGTTAATTAATTAAAATCTAATGGTTTAGCTTTTATAGGTGCATCAGTACCCCAAGATCACACTAGCACGACTTTGAAATTTGATATGCATTAAGAAGAATTCCTGTTAAAAGTTTTGAATTTGGTTGGTTTGTAGGAGAAAATTTTGGGTAAGAAAATTTCCTAGGAGATCACGAACGTGCATAATTTTATTTTTTCCTCCTATGTCCTGGCCTGGTTTCTTAGAGCCTTTCCATCATGTATGAAGAGATAAATCTTGTTATTGCAGCTGGAAAAGAGTGCTGTGCTCTACAGGCCAAAATTGATTGTCGCTGGTGCAAGTGCTTATGCTCGTCTGTATGATTATGCACGCATTCGCAAGGTTAACTTGATTAATGATGTTTTGAATTCACAATTGACTCATATTTTCTTTTTAAACAATATATATCTTGATGTTGTATCATTTATCTTTATAATGGATTTTGCAGGTTTGTGACAAACAAAAGGCTGTCATGTTGGCTGATATGGCACATATTAGTGGATTGGTTGCTGCTGGTGTTATTCCATCACCATTCGAATGTGCAGATGTAGTTACGACCACAACACACAAGTCATTGCGTGGGCCACGTGGAGCAATGATATTCTATAGGAAGGGTGTAAAAGAGATTAATAAAAAAGGACAAGAAGTGAGTTTCGTATGGAAAAGAGCCATTTTTTCGATTCTTGCATCTTCTTCTGTGTTCTTGATTTCGCTGATAAACCATCTTGTCTGGCCACCACAACCTCCATAGTCTTCAATTCTTTTGGTGTGAGGTTGGAGGGGGTATGCCTGTGCAAGTGAAAAGTGGACGTGAGAATGAAAGCAAATTATTTCATGGTTTATTTTTTAAATGCTTGGCTGCTCTGTAGGCCCTTTGATTTTTTATACTGATCTTGGTGTCACAGGTTTTATATGATTATGAAGACAAAATTAATCAGGCTGTGTTTCCTGGTCTTCAAGGTGGACCACACAATCATACCATATCTGGCTTAGCTGTTGCATTAAAACAGGTTGATATTCATAATGATTGTTTCAGAAAATTTTATTGTGGTCCTTTTTTACCTTTTTTCTGATTGTTTTCTGACTGCAGGCTATGACACCAGAATACAAAGCATATCAGGAGCAAGTTCTAAGAAATTGCTCAAAGTTTTCCGAGGTGATACACCTTTAAATGAAGTTCTATTGCTTGCAATGTGTCTGTCACCGTCTTATTGATATCAAAATAACAATCTGTGCGCAGACTCTGTTAAAGAGAGGTTATGAACTTGTATCTGGTGGAACTGATAACCATCTTGTGTTGGTCAATTTAAGAGATAAGGTACACCCTAAATCCTTGCTCTTTCCCTTTGTATCTGATATAACTCACTCCATCGTGTACACTCAATTTTCTGAACTCCATTCTTGCAAGTAAACCTCATGGAATATAATGTATTATGGAATATTATTGATATTATGGAAAGAGATATTCCCAGAAAAACAGGGACGATTCCTGTCCTAAAACCCGTTCCAAACCAATAATCAAGATACCAAAATAACCATTAGGAAGCATATTAAATACTATACTAATTAATTAAATGGGCCTTGTCATGACTAAAGTCTGATAAGAAAACACTCCCCATCTTCATGCCTCTTCTTCTGCAGCAGTCTTGACTAAGTTGACATGCCTTGCTAGCCTTGTTTTGAAGCGATCTCCATTATTCTCAGAACTATATATTTATTAAAGTCAACTATTATTTCAAGTTTTTCTACTACGAAGAGCCTGACAGTGAGAGAAAGTACTACATTTCAAAATTTTAAAATTTTCAATTGCTTTCCTCCACAAAATCTGGATCCTAACGAATTATAAATACTCTTCACTTTCTGATTACCAATTCATTTCCTCAGGGTATTGATGGATCCAGAGTTGAAAAAGTTTTGGAGGCTGTTCATATAGCAGCCAACAAAAATACTGTTCCTGGGGATGTCTCTGCAATGGTACCTGGAGGCATTCGTATGGGTAAGGCTTCCCCTGTGATTATACTGTAGTCTTTTGTTTTGTTACTTCAATTCTTGGCAATGAGTTCTTTAATATCTAATAGGTACACCGGCTCTCACATCAAGGGGATTCATCGAAGAAGATTTTGCCAAAGTTGCAGAATTCTTTGATGAAGCTGTAAAATTGGCTCTGAAGATAAAGGCTGACACAAATGGTCCTTAATTCTGTCATTCTTTTGTATTTGACCTTTACTCCCTTGCATGGCATGCTCATCTTGGTAATTTTAATTTACTCCCATCTGTATTGTAATTGGTCATTGGTTACAATAAGCAGGCACCAAATTAAAGGACTTTGTTGCATTTATGGAATCTGACGTCCATCAATCTGCGCTGTCAAAGTTGCGTCTTGCGGTTGAGGATTATGCGAAACAATTTCCTACAATCGGTTTTGAAAAGGAGACGATGAAATACAAGGACTGAATTCAAGCTGGAACTCTCTAAGGTAAAGTATTTAAGAAAATCCCAATTAGATTCTTGATGTCTTGTCAGTTTCGCCACAACTAGTTTGGCTTATTCAGATTTTACTCTGGGAGAGAAATTTTACGCTATTTGAAGCCTGAATCAGGGGTTGGAAGTCTCCGCTTTTTGTCATTTGCAAGGTTCAATAGCAATTCTGTGAAACCTAAGTACAAGTTAACGCCATGGATGACTACTGTTGATTAAGAGACAACATTAAGATTCAAATTTTTAGTTTGCATTATTGTAGGGACAAAACCTTTACTTCATAGATCTAGCTGGCTATATCGCACAATCAGATGCACTTTTAAACATGGAGTGGTATCAACATAGGATATAACTAAACTGCAGACTTACACGCTCGTTCCATGTTTATTTTATAACTTATGAAGTTCTCAGCTTTGAGTAACTTTCACTTTAATGAATCAAACACATGTTTATTCCTTGATGCTTTGAAGGTTGAGTTAGGCAATGAGTTGATTGTGCATGCCGTATTTTTGTTGATGCAGAGGAGAATGCATCAACTCATGGAAGTTTCGAGAATGCATGGGAAGCATAAACCCTCACTGCTTGAACAAATTATCCCTTTTGAACAAAAATTATGCTTTAAGTTGCTTATTATTGTATGGACTTTTCTATGATTTATAAATAATAAATGAGGATTTATAGTTTGTCTTCTTTCTTATTACGAAGTAGCTTTATTCAGCCTTCCACCATCATTCTTATGTATTTTTTGAAGTATCCTTAAGCCAATCTTTCCTTCCCTATTGTCTTCTTTAATAATGCCCTGTGGAACAGCAAGAAAAATGTAGCAAAATTCCATTCATAAATAAAAAAGTAGTCATAACATGATGTCTTATTTATATTATTTTATTTATTTTTAAGTTAATGAAAAGTCAATCAACGGCATTGACTAACAAATTTAGTTGCCAAATGTAGAAGTGTGAATGGATATGGTGGGGAAAATTTTCAGATATTTGATATAGCCTATTTCAAATAGGCTGCGGATATCTATACATATTTTTCCTTCATACACCACTCCATCTTATTTACAAAAAATATCAAGAAATAAAAAAACATGTAATACTCTTATGTTGTATTTGAATTGAGTCATTTCAAATTCAATGGATTTTTTTATGTTGCGTTTGGATTGAGTCATTTCAAATTCAATGGATTTGAAAATGAGTGGATTTTAAATTCCTTGGATTTTAAATCAATTCATTTGAATTCCACTGTTTGGATAAATTATGGATTTTTAAAAGGATTTCAAATGCATAAGTCAAAAATTAATTTTAAAATAGAATTTTATATATGATAAATAAAAATAATAAAATTTTATTATATTACATATTAAAATCTAAAATTTTATTAAAAATGATTTTTTTGGAAGGGAACTCTACCACCCAACCTACCCCCTACCCACCCTCCTCCCACCACCCCAACCCAAAAAAAATATTTTTTAAAGAAAATTTTAAATTTTTAATATTTGAATAATAAAAAATATTACCATCAAACTCTACCCCCTACCCACCCCCAACCCAAAAAAAAATATATAAAATTTTAGATTTTAATATTTAAATAATAAAAATATTACCACCCTATCCATCCACCCACCCCACCCCACACCACCCACCAATTTTTTTTTAAAAAAAAATTAGATTTTAATATTTAAAAAATAAAATCTAAAATTTTATTTAATTTTTTTTTGGGTGGTCGAGGGGGGTGGGTTGGGAGGTAATATTTTTATTTTTTAAATATTAAAATCTAAAATTTTATTAAAATTTTTTTTTTGGGAGTGGTGGGTGGAGGGGGAGTGGGGTAGAGGGTAGGTTGGGTGATAATATTTTTATTATTTATTTAAATTTTAAAATCTAAAATTTTATAATTTTTTTTTGGGTGGGGTGGTGTTGATGGGGTGGGGGTGAGTAAGGGGTAGGACAGGGTGATAATATTTTTATTATTCAAATATTAAAAATCTAAAATATTATAAAATTTTTTTTTTGGGGGTGGGTGGGTGGTCGGGGGTGGGATGTGGGTAGGGGTAGGGGTAGGGGTAGGCTGAGTGGTAAACTTTAAAAAATAAAATAATATATATATTATTTTTAAATTAATTTATTAATTTTATATATTATTTTTATATATTAATATATCAATTACACAATAATGGAAGGATTTCAAATAACACGGTTTCAGTGAGGATTTGAAATACAATAAAAAACAATTAAAAAAAATTCAAAATCAAATTCATTGATTTAAAATCTTAGATTTATAAATTCATTGATTTCAAGTGTTATCCAAACATGATGGAAGGATTTGAGGGAAGGATTTATAAATTCCTCCTCAAATCCTTCCATCCAAACACAACCTTAATGAATATTCCTCTCTCACACACTCTTAATTCATAAAAAACAACTTCAAACACCCACCAATAAATACAAAAGAACATAACACTCTTATATCTCTACGCCTCTAATAATCAACTCCCTTCTCAAACATTCAACCTCTTCATTTTTTATATTTTGTGAAAGAGTGAAAATTCTAACTCAATCCATCTCAATCCCAAAATTTACCGAAAAAATATAATGTCGGATGAAATAACAGCAAAGAGACCTAAGATGTGTTATTTTAAAAGTTTAGACTAATTTAAATGTTATTTTTTAGCACTTAAAGTTTGTTGAAGTCGGGAATTTCACGACTAACGAGAGACAAAAGTTATTAGATCAATCGTCCAATGTCGGACGAAAGTATTAAGATTGTTTGTCCAATGTTGGACGAAAGTTAAAAAAACTCTCATTTAGTGTTGGACGAACAATGTAGTTTCTGGTGTCCAACCAGGGTCGAACATTTATACTCGATTTCAACACAATACATGTTCAATCATGATGACCCAACAACTAAATTACCATATTTCGATTGAAAATAATGTAATTTATGTGTTTAGACGAAAATGAAACTATATAACTTCACAATTAGACACTAAAACCCTAAATTTCTAACACATTTGCTTAATTTATAACTCTAAATAATATTAACCCTTCTATTCTTATTCTTTCTCCCCTTTCTCTTCCAATTGTAGGGATATGAACTTGAGTTTCTCTTGTACTATTATTCTTCTTCTTCTTCTCTTCCTCTTCCCATTGAATGGAGAATGTCGGTGACAATGATGGAAGTGCATGAATTTGGTTGAATGAATGTGGTGTTTGAATGAAAACAGTGGGGAGGGTGTTGAGTGAAGTGAGAATTTGAGTAAGGGGGTAACTATTTGCACCCCCAAAATTGTTAGATAAACCCCAATTATTATACGTACCCCAGTTAAATTAAAACTTATACATTTAAGTTACTAAATACACCCCATACAAAGACAATCTTACCCCTTTAAAAAATGATTATACAATTCCAATTAAACTTCTAAATGCACCCCAAATCCAACGCATTTTCTTCTTCCCTAAATTCAACGCCTCTTCTTCGACGTAAAATCCAAAGCCTCTTCTGCCATATCCTGTTGTTCCCAATCCTCCGAGATGAAGAAAAACAATGGAAGAGGAGATGTCCTTCACCCGTTCAGGCCCTTGGCAAATTTAGTCGGGTTAAATTTCTGTGCATTGTGGCACTATAGAGTCGGATCGTGATGGACGGCTAGAATTGGGATAAGGAGTTCAGTTCCCCCCAAGATGTGAATCCCACTCAACTGCATATCCATCTTGGACCGGCGGATTATTGCCAATGTTGATGTGTACAGAGTCAGTGATTCGTTGGGGAATTATTCATCATCCCCTGGTTGGGTTAGACAAAAACTAATTATTATTATTTTTAATTAATTAATTAATGGAATTTCACACAATCTTTTTTAATGAGCTTGTTATAAGATGGCCTACGAATAATATACTTATCAGTTTTTGGAGGATTGGGAAGAAAAGGATATGATAAAAGATGCATTTGATTTTGACACCAAAGAAGAGGGGTTTGATTCAGGGGAGGGAGAAGAGCTATTGGATTTGGGGTGCATTTAAAAATTTAATTGGAGTTTATTTAGTAGATGCGGGTACAAATAGTTCCCCTTTTGAGTAATTTAAAATTTTTTTTTGAGTAAGTATATACCTTAAGGGTATGTATGTTATTTAAAGTGGGTGTATTTATTTTTATAATGTTTATTATTTTAAACATGACACGTGTATTAAGAAAATGATATATGAAGTTAAAAAAAAAAAGAGGTGTAGATATCCGACACCTTTCAAATAGTGGGCTAAGTCAGCTTTTCGAGTTCTTTAATTCTTTTATTTCCTTTTAAGGCAAACTTTTTATTGGGTAATGGGGTAATTTGTTAATAAAATCTATATCAATTTTATTTTATTTAGTAATGTATGCTTCCTTTATTTTATATTAAAATTTACAATTTTTATTTTAATTTGTATTAAAGTAATATTTACATTTTTTTTTATCGAGTAAAGACTCGTACTAATTATGAATTTCACACATAACATTTCTATCCATTAGATATTATATCTTTTAAATTCATTACACATTAATTAAAATAAAATAAAATAATTTTTAAAGTAGTAATTAATTAAAATAAAAAATAAATACCTTATCAATAAGGCTAGGTCTTACACGAGACAATATCACGGATCCTTTATCGTGAGACGGACTATCCATAACCTATAATTAAAATCGGGCCGCGCTGCTGATTAAGATAACAGAAAGAAAGAAGTTGCCGCTAATTGAAACTTGCACAGGCCATTAAATAATTCTGTAGTTTTTTTTTTCTATTATTATTAAAATTAAAATAATTATTTTATTGATTATTAAATGTGCTATTATATACTCATATTTTATTTTATTTTTATAAAAATAATATTACCATTTTATCATGTCTAGCTATAACTTTTCATTATAAATATTATAACTTTTTATTTATTTTATAAATTGTTTATAAATTATTTTAATTGAATAGTTGTCACTTTTTTATTGATTATATTACCTTTTGTTATTATTTTTATCACTTTTTATTTATATCTCGAATGGTTAATAAAATAATTTAATTAAAAGTTTATCAATTTTCATTTAATAAATATCACTTTTATATAAAGCTTCATCACCTTTCATCAATCCTATTAATTATACATGAAATAGTTTAATTGATGAGTTATCACTTTTCATTAATCAAGTATTACTTTTTATTAGAAATTTTATCACTTTTTATTTTTTTATTTATTGTTCATAAAAGAGTTCAACTGAACCGTTATTGCTTTTTTATTTAATAGCATCACTTTTTATTAAAAATATTATCACTTTTTATTTTCCAATAAATTAAGAATTATTACTTATAGGTACAAATTCTAAGATAATATTACTACTAGATACAATTTATAAATTAAATTATTATTAGGTAAAAAATATTCAATGAAAAGTCTTAGTTACCCTTTAATAGTCATCTGAATACATAATTTAAAGATTAGTTAGGAAGATAAGTAAACTTGTTTTCTTTCTCCAGAATAGGTCTATTTATGTTATCTCTCCCTTGAATCTATTTCTGAAATTTATCCTCAAGTTTACTCTCCAGAATAGGTCTATTTATGTTATTTCTCTTCTAAATCTATTTATGTAATTCATCCTCCACGTATCAGAGTTGGATTTTTAGCTGCTTTATGTTATCTCTCCTCTGAATCTATTTTTGAAATTCATCCTCCACGTATCAGAGTCGGATACATGCAGAATCATATAACAATTTGGGTATTCAAAACAATTGAGAATTCTGAATACTTACATGTCAATTACTAGGTTTTGGATTTAAAACAATTGGGAATTCAAAACAATTGGGTATTCAACGCCAATTCCAGAAGCAATCACGTCCTCCTTTCTCTTTAAAACGACAATAGAAGGAATTGAATACAACAGAACCATTCAACAAATAGGGTATGCAAATCTAGAAGAAATTTTGAATACTTAACAGGAAATCTGAATACATAAATGAGTCTCAATTACTTGAATACAATGTCTTCAAAGCCTTCAGCCGCTACCCACCTTTGCCCTGTATAAATCCCTCGGAGGATTCCCCCAAAATCGTGCGGATGTTTCGATGTATTGGATTACATTGAACACATACAATAAATTTGTATTCGTGTGTGAGTGAATTGACTAGGCCAACTAATTCCCTAGTTTCATGGATATTAATTTTATTTTAATTTTTCCACACAGTAAATGTTATAATAGAGTTAAAATGAGTATTTAAGGTGTTCAATTTGTAGTGGGTATTATTTATTATTGGATAATGTACTTGCTAGTAATATATATATATATATATATATATATATATATATATATATATATATATATATATATATATATATATATATATATATATATAGTACCTATACGTAATGGACCCAATAAATTATTATTCGTGAAATAGTTTAAATGGATGCATATCACTTTCTTTTTTATTACATGTTACTTTTCATTTAAAATATTATATTCTTTATCCATTTTATAAATAGTTTAGGAAATAATTCATTTGAATGGACATTACTTCTTCAGGTTCAAGTGTCACTTTTTATTAAAAATATTTTCATTTTATGTTTACCATTAGAATTTTTTATCAAATAATTAAAAAGAAAAGTTATCACTTTTTCTTTATTGGAGTATTATTATTTTTATTAAAAAATATGACTTTTTTTAAAAGTATTACCATATTATATATATAATATTCAAATTAAAAATTTAAATTAAATGAATAATAACTTATTATCATCACATTTTTTTTAGAAATGAATAAAATAATAAAATATAAGCAGTCAGATTATTTAATTATTTACGAACTACTCCCTCCGTCCCAACAAGTATTTCACGTATTGGTGTACACAAAGTTTAAGAAAATTTTTTATTTTTATGTATAAATTAAGAAAGAGGGTATATATTTTAGTTGATTTAATGAAAAAGATGTGTAAAGTTGTTGGGATGTGTGTAAAGTTGTTGGGAGATGTGAAAAAGTAAGTATTATATTTGGATGTGTGTAAAAAGTGAGTATTGTTATAATGTATTTTTTTACCAAATTTAGTAAAAGTAAAGTGTGAAATACATTGAGGGACAGATGAAAAAGAAAAGTGTGAAATACTTTGTGGGACGGATGAAGTATATTGCAACATTTAGTTATCACATTTTAAATCCTAATAACATAAACAATTGGATTACTGAAGTAAGAAATGATGCGTGATGATCCATATTTTCACAAACGCGCGTCATTAAATGGATCAATTTGGGATCCTTCTCACATGACAAGATCCATGAGATGATCTCACCTAAATCTTTGCCATTCAATAATAATTAAGGAGAGATCAATTTCCCCGGGTTTTATGTCGATCCAAGTTGAATACCGAAATGAAGTGTCATTTCCCCCACCCAACTTGAAACACCGGATAAAAATGGTACTGAGTAGGGAAGTGCTATCATCCCCCTCTATTTCAAACTCATTCTTTATTTTTAAATTGACAGTAATTTATGGGATAGGAGTTATAAGCTAGTATTTTTTAGGTATATTTATTTTTAATTTTTTAAATTTTAATTATTTTATTTTGATTTAAAGATAATTATTAGTATTAGTTAGTTTTTAAATCCAATAAAGGTCCATAGTATTAATTTGGTGCATGGTATATCAGGTGCTTCTTAATTTAACTCATAATTTATTACTAATAGATTTTTTTAATATAAATTTTAACATTAATTAAAAATTAAATTGAATAGGTGAATGGCATATGATAATGAACAGAATTAAAAAAAAAAAAATTTAACAAAGGAATTTGGCGCGATTAAGCAAATCACCTGACAACGATGCAATCCAACTTCTTGCAATTCGCAGGCGGGAAAATTTTGCAATTCGGCCGGGTTGGGTTTCAAATTTCCACTCCAAGATTCGTCAAAGAGTTGATTATCATCGCCTTGATTCCTTCTTCTCTATGAACAGAAACCACAAAATATTAATGATTTCAAAACTCTGTATTCTATAAGTTGAGTCTAAATCCTCTTGTTCCTTTTACTGTCATCGTCCTCTATTTTCTCTATCCTAGATTCTGCGAGACTCAAAGCAATCCTTGTGAGACTTCCGGCATGTGTGGAGCATTTGGGATCTGCAATTCACAGGATTCCCCCAAATGTAGTTGCTTGAAAGGATTTAACCCTAGAAATAATCAGGAATGGGATTCAGGGAACTGGAGCAGTGGGTGCCAGAAGAGGGTCCCTTTGAAGATGGGTTTTTGAAGCTTCTGATAAAGGTATCCACGGGCCGGTCCGACAGGTGGTTTGGCCCGACGGATCAGTGTGAAGACCGATGTTTGAGGAACTGTTCCTGCGTTGCTTACGGGTTTGATACCGACATTGGATGTATTTTCAGGACTGGAACTTTGATGGATATTCAGAAATTTCCAAGCGGATCCAGTTTCGCATGGCCAATTCTGAACTAGGTAAATTATATGGCATTGTTGATTGTATATTCGTTTCTTTAGTGATTGATCTTGATTGATTATGGGTTGTTCATTGTTGAGTGTTCATAGCAGGTCAAAAGAAAATTTTAAGAAGATAGTTATAATTCTGATTGTTCTTGGCTCTGTTTTCTTATCCATCTGCATATTTTTTTCTTGGAGATGGATTGCAAGCAAAGGTAATATTTACTTACATCTAGTCTCTAGTTTTAAGTAATATGTGCAGCTTTCTCTTAGTTTTATGAGTTTCCATTTTTTTTTCAGGCAAAAGAAACTCCATTGAACTATCAACGGCTACTGCAGTTGATACTTCTGTTCAAGATGGATTGAGTCATGTTAATTTCAAGAGTTGCCATTATTTAAATTTGAGATGGTTGCAAATGCGACCAACAATTTCTCCAATGCTAACAAGCTTGGGAAGGGCGGTTTTGGCCCCGTTAATAAGGTAGAGTCTAATGCTTTTTCATGATCCCATCACATGTATAATACCCTTCTGGTTGAATTTGGAGTGTTGAAACTGGTTTGACTCTAGGGAGAATTGGCGAACGGAAGAGAAATTGCGGTTAAGAGGCTTTCGCAGGCATCTAGACAAGGGATCAACGAATTTACAAATGAAGTTATGCTGATTTCTAAACTCCAACACAGGAATCTTGTAAGACTACTTGGGTGCTGTGTTGAGAAAAATGAGAAGATTTTGATATATGAATACATGCCAAATAAAAGCATGGATTTTTTCCTATTTGGTCAGTTCAAGCTCTATTCTCATCAACATCATAGCTGCTGATAGTTTTGTACTTTTTTTATTGTGGTGAGTTTTGCCTGCAAATTCTTATATCTAGATCCACCACAAGATGTCCTAGATTGGAGAAAGCGTTTCAACATTATCGAAGGTATTTGCCGAGGCCTCCTTTAACTTCATAGGGATTCTAGATTGAAGATAATTCATCGAGACCTCAAGCAAGGAAACATACTGTTGGACAACGATTGGAACCCAAAGATTTCAGACTTTGGCATGGCCAGAATATTTGGATCCAAGCAAGATCATGTCAACACCTTAAGAGTGGTAGGAACATAGTAAGTACATATTGGTGACTTTACTAATTTTCACCGAATTAAGTAGATGGAAGGCTAATTTGATATTGTTGCAGCGGGTATATGGCGCCTGAGTATGCATTCAGAGGAAGATTTTCAGAAAAATCGAACGTTTTTAGCTTGGGAGTTCTAATTCTGGAGATGACTAGTGGAAGAAGGAATACAAGCTTCAGTTATGAAGATGGCCCTTTGAACCTTTTGGGATATGTAAGACAACTTATACTGATTTTTTACATTTCATGATGTTATCTTTAAATTATGTGTCACACCCCAAATTTTAAAAATAAAGAAATTCCTATTTTATTTCATAAATAGAGAATTAAATAGGGCGTGATAAAAAATGCTTTAATTATTGAATAAATAAATAAATGAGCATCCAAAGATAAATGATTTAAACAAGTGGACAAGCCTCATAAGTTATTGCAACTTTAATTTTAAGAAGAGTATTTAGCAAAAACCTTTAAAGAAAGGACCAAAAATTTATTTCCTAAAATCATAACATGTGAAACATACAGGACTTATCAAATTTATATAAAAATAATTAAAAGCCTAACATGCAGAAATTAATAGACAAGTGATTTAGCAAAGAAGAAGGTAAAGTTTAAGAAGTTCGGACATGTAAGTTTATGCAAAAATTTTCAAGATTTTAAAATATAGAATTTTATTCTAACTAGCTGTACTTCAACTAGGAAACGAAATCAATTTTAAATAAAAACTTTATTTAAACTTTCGAAAATATTCAAATAAAATAAAGTGCATCTTATTTCATCAAAAAAAATAATCGAAGTACGGAATTGCTCGAGTTACCATGTAAATCAAAACAGTAAAATCCTTATGAAATTTTTCCATGTTCAAACAAATCAAAATATAAATAAAAACATAGACTGCAACTTATTGAAGTTTTTATTAAGTCTCCCTTGCCAACGCACCACCACTTGTACGCTACCGCTACGCTAACCTGAAAGGGGAAGATTGATTGAGAGTGAGCAAACCACCGCTCAGTGAAATAAATTACGCACTATTTATCATTCAAACGCTACTACGAGTGAAACTGAAATTCTTACACTTGTAACTTAAAATTTAAAATCATGTTGGTAAGCACCTTTCGGTTCAATACCCATGTTGGCAAGCACCTTTCGGTTCAATACCCATGTTGGCAAGCATCGCGATTCAATACCCTTGACTTGTACTTAATAATTCATGGATAACATAGCATGTTCATGTATAATCACATCATGTAGGGTTTTAAATACATAAATAACACATAATAAATCCCACCTATCGATCACATAAAAACCTCGGATTCGTGTGTTGAACGTCGTAATCAGCCCCGTCGAAACCCTCCTCTCCTCGATGAAAAACAGCCGTGAAAGAAGAAATAATAAAAAAAAATATATAAAAGTTGTATGTGAAGGAACGTAGGAATGATCAAACTCTTATGCTTGAATGGGTGGGCCAAATCTAAAAAAAAATAATTTAACGCGTAAGGGAGTCAAACTTTCCTTAGTAAAAGAAATAAATTTGGAAGTGATAGCAGTGGAATATCTCTTTAAAGAATTAAAAAGATATGATGATATTTTCTTGGACAGGAAGAAATTTGTTAAATAAGGGAAGTGTATAAAATTCTGATTTCTCTTCCATTCACGCGGTTTGGAAAGCAAACATGCGGGTTGGACTACGTTTTGTTTGTATTGGGCCTCTATGAGTTGGGCCACAAGGAAAACTCACGTATAGAATTTTTGAGGTGTTACATTCCTCCCTACTAATAAAAATTTCGTCCTCGAAATTCTAATCGTAAAGTCATAAATCTTACCCGTGAAGAAAGAGGGGTATCTTGCTTGTATTTCATCCTCTCGTTCCCATGTAGCCTCATCTTGAGTGTGCCGGCTCCATTACACTTTAATGAATGACACGTCATGATTTCGGGCTCTTACGATCTTCCTTTCTAAGACTGCCTCAGGTTCTTCTTCGTATGTTAGGTCCTTGCTAATCTTGAGTGTTGAGAAGTTCACCACATGACTTGGATCATGAACATACTACCTTAACATTGACACATGAAAGACATTATGAACCGTAGAAAATTCAGGCGGCAAAGCCAAGCGATAAGCTAGTACTCCTATTCTTTCAAGAATTTCAAATGGCCCGACAAAACGAGGCTTAAGCTTTCCCTTTCTTCCGAATCGTATAACACCCTTCGTGGGTGCAACCTTTAAGAAGACATGTTCTCCGATTTAAAATTGTAGATCTCTCCTTCTTTGATCAGCATAAGACTTTTGTCTATCTTGAGCAGACTTAATTGTTTCTCGAAAGACTCTAATCTTGTCCACTGCTTCTTCTATCATTTTGGGGCCTAGGACAGCCTTCTCACCAACATCGTCCCAATATAATGGCGATCTACACTTCCTTCCATAAAGCGCTTCATAAGGGGCCATCTTGATGGTCGCTTGATAACTATTGTTGTAGGTAAACTCGACTAGAGGTAGGAACTTTTCCCATGCATCGTCAAAGTCGAGTGTGCACGCTTTTAACATATCCTCCAAAATTTGGATTGTTCTTTCGAATTGCCCATCGGTTTGCGGATGATAGGCGGTGCTGAAGTTTAATCTTGTTCCCATGGCCTTATGCAAACTTTCCCAAAATCTTGAAGTAAAGCGCGCATCTCTATCAGACACTATTGAAATTGGGATGCCATGAAGTTTTACTATTTCTTGAACATATAACTGAGCGAACTGCTCCATCTTGAATGTCATCTTCACTGGTAAGAAGTGCGCCAATTTCGTCAATCGATCAGCAATGACCCAAATGGCGTGGTTCCCTTTTGATGATCTGGGTAGTCCCACAACGAAATCCATGGCAATTTGTTCCCATTTCCACTCGGGAATCTCGAGTGGTTTAAGCTTTCCGGCTGGTCGCTGATGTTCAATTTTAACTTGTTGGCAAGTTAAACATCTCTCAACGAAATATCTAATATCTCGCTTCATACTTCTCCACCAAAACCTTTCTTTCAAATCTTGATACATCTTTGTTCCTCCCGGATGAGCGGTGTATGGAGCTCCATGTGCCTCTCCTAAAATCTTCTCTCTTAATTCTTCAACCATTGGAACGCATATTCTTCCGTTTAGAGTCAATACTCCCTCGTCATCCACTTTGAAGCCATTGTATTCGCCTCCTTGTGCATTCTTCCTCATTCATTGCAAAAAGTGATCTTGCTCTTGAGCTCCCCTTATTTCCATTTTCAAACTCGGCAGTATCTCCAATGATGCAAAGGTCGCTCTTGTGCCGGGGGTGATGTCACCAACTCGATTTGCATCTTGGCGAATTCCTTGACCAACTCCTCACGCTCGGTGTGTAGACTACTAAGGTCCATTTTTGTTTTTCGGCTCAATGCATCAGCTACCACGTTAGCCTTGCCTGGATGGTACTCAATTGAGCAATCATAGTCCTTCACCAACTCTAACCATCTTCGTTGTCTCATGTTGAGCTCCTTTTGAGTGAAAAGATATTTCAGACTCTTATGGTCCGTAAAGATCACACATCTTCCTCCATATAGATAGAGTCGCCAAATCTTCAAGGCATGCACAACTGCTGCCAACTCCAAATCGTGTGTAGGGTAGTTCACCTCGTGCGGCCTCAACTGTCTAGAAGCGTATGCAATAACCTTCCCATGTTGCATCAAAACACATCCAAGTCCTTGTTTTGATGCATCACTGTAGACAGTGAATTCTTCGTTTGGGTTAGGTATCGTCAATACTGGCGCTGTGGTCAAGTCATGTTTCAATTTTTGAAAACTCTCTTCACACTTCTCAGACCAAACAAACTTTTCGCCTTTTCGAGTCAAGCGCGTCAAAGGACCGGCTATCTTTGAAAATCCTTCAATAAATCTCCGATAATAGACCGCTAGTCCTAAGAAACTCCGAAATTCTTGTTCATTTGATGGCGTCCTCCATTGATTCACAGCTTCAATCTTCGATGGATCCACCTCGATTCCTTGCGATGTCACCACGTGTCCAAGAAAGGCGACTTGGTTCAACCAAAATTCACATTTCTTAAACTTCGCGTACAACTTCTCCTTGCGAAGTGTTTCGAATACTAATCTCAAGTGTTCCTCATATTGTGCTTCGTCCTTCGAGTAGACAAGAATGTCATCGATGAAGACTATGACAAACTGATCGAGATATGGGTGGAAAACTCGATTCATCAGGTCCATAAACACAGCAGGTGCATTACTTAAGCCAAATGGCATTACAACGAACTCGTAATGTCCATACCGAGTCCTAAAAGCCGTCTTAGAAATATCTGTCTCATTCACCCTCAATTGGTGGTATCCAGATCTCAAGTCAATCTTGGAAAAAGTACTAGCTCCTTTAAGTTGATCAAATAGGTCTTCGATTCTCGGTAAGGGATACTTGTTCTTCACTGTCAGTCTATTGAGTTCACGGTAATCAATACACATTCTCATCGAACCGTCCTTCTTCTTGACAAATAAAACTGGTGCTCCCCATGGTGATACGCTTGGGCGAATAAATCCCAAGTTCAGAAGCTCTTGCAGTTGAATCTTTAGCTCTTGTAGCTCCATGGGTGCCATTCTGTAAGGGGCCTTGAAAACTGGTGCTGATCCAGGAAGTAGGTCTATCGAAAATTCCACTTAGCGGTTCGGTGGTATCCCTGGTAATTCCTCCGAAAAGGCATCTAGAAAGTTTTGCACTACTTGTATGTTGCTGGGTGACACTTCCGAGATCTTAGAGTTCATAATGTTCACTAAATATCCTTGACACGACTTCTTCTTAAGCATCTTTGATGCTTTCGCAGCAGACAAAACTCGGGGTATCACACCACTTTTTATCTTGTGGATGATTTCTTCCTTGGATTCTGGCACTGTTAAGATCACTTCTCGCTCCTTGCACCTGAATATGGCTCGATGGTGTGTAAGCCAATCCATTCCTAGTATCAAATCGAACTCATGCATGTCTATAACGTAGGGTTTGGCGCTAAAGTTGATTTCTTCAATGTATACGTCGAGGCTATCCACTAATAAATACGTGAGAATCTTCTCTCCCGAAGGCAGACTAATCTCAAGAGGCTCGTCACTCTTGATTAGTTCGCAACGAATCTTACGACAATACTTAGCAGATATGAAAGAATGAGATGCACCAGTATCAAACAGTGTGAAAGCTCAGAAGTTACCCACTGATAAAGTACCTGTAGTGACTCCTTGTTCCTTATCCTCTTCATTCTGTTTCATGGCGAAGACTCTTCCTTGACCTTCGGTAGCTTGTCTTTGATTCCATCTTGCAGGCGGTCCCCTTCGATCTGACACATAGTTACATGGTTTGGTGCAATCTTGAATTCTATGCCCGACCTCGTGGCATCTGAAGCATCTTCCCTGACCTCTAAGGCATTCACCATCGTGTCTCTTCCTTTATGGCCCTCATCTGGGGTATGTCTGCTGACGGAGGAGAAATTCTTTCTGCGATTTGGACAATTGTCCCTCAACCTTTTAAGTTATCTTCTCTGCGACCCTAATTGACTGTAAATGCCTATCAACCAATTCAGTTGCTTTAGAAAGCCTCACTTTCACGTCAATAGAATCTAACATGGATAGCTGCTCTTCGAAGCTAATTTAGAAACTTGCTACAAATATGTCAGCCAACTTGTGCACAGGAACTGTCTCCAGGAGAACTTTAGTCCTTCCACCTGTTTTTTGTTTCTGTTCAAGAACAGAAATAAGTTCCGTAGCTGTCGCCTTGAATTGTCTGAATAATGCAATAAAATCAGGATCTTGCTCCACTTGATCCATTTCAACTTTCGTCATATCAAGGGGGGGTGATCCTGGCCGTATAATATGTTCCTCTAGTGCTAAGCTCTTGTACACTGAATCTGCACAGGCCTTCAAGAACAACAATGTAGGTGACCCTTCCACTTGGTTTCTCCACTCCCCTTGATAGGTGTAAAGCTCGGGTAGCGACTCCCCTATTATGTCAGTGTATAACTTCCTGTTGATTCTTACCATCTTGCTTGTGGGAATCAGAAGTCTCCTCTTGGGTTTTCGAGCTCCTTTCCCCTGGAGATGGCACTGAGCCAGATAATGAAGGCTCCACAGCAGCATCACGGACTGGGAGAAATACCAATTATTCATTTCTCTTCCCTTTGCCACAACTCTTGTTCTACCAACTTGACGCTGCTGGGTGAAGTGCATCGAATACGAATAATAGCACCAGGTAGCAAAACTTTGTTTCGAAACGGAAGAATTGCGAGTCGACCAGACAGCTCCACCGATTCCGCCATACCAACTGTATTCATATGTTACCCCTTTTTTGGGAAGAAGAATTAACGACAGAATTGCGTGGGTTCATAAGCGTGTATATAAATATATAACATTGTGTATCTGATTTTATTTTGGATTAAAAAAAAATAAAGCTAGGAGAGAAGGAGACTGGGGAAGAAAAGTAAAAAGAGAAAAAGGAGGCAAAAATTAATGGATGAAGGAAGACGTGAGTTTTAAAGAAGTTCAAGACAGGTTAGATATATAATCATAGAAAAGTCTTATTTTGAGCTAGCAAGTTGCAATTTGGTTTGTTCTCTTCACTTCCCACTTTGTCTCTCCATTCTTGCAGCATTATAGCGATGTGTGTTACCAAATCATGGCGCGGATCGCGCTGATAATTTCTGTAAGCTTGTTGTCTAGCTATATTGTCCATCTACCATAACACGGTTCCTCTTATCACGTAAGAATAAACTATATTGCATAGAAGTTCATAAATTTATCCACATGGAATAATAAAACCTAACTTGCACATAATTTCACATGTAAACATAGTTGAAAATTTTAAATCTTTCAAACCTTGTTTGGCGTGGGCGTCGTACTCGGTGGATGCGTAGCAAGAGACTTAATTATTATTAATTTATTCATGTATATTTTCATAGTAAATAAATCATTTACATATGCATATGCGGAAAAATAAAAATAAAAATAATTTTTTGAACAAGTACACAGAATCGCATACCTGCTCTGATACCAATCTGTCACACCCCAAATTTTAAAAATAAAGAAATTCCCATTTTATTTCATAAATAGAGCATTAAATAGAGCGTGATAAAAAATGCTTTAATTATTGAATAAATAAATAAATGAGCATCCAAAGATAAAGGATTTAAACAAGTGGACAAGCCCCATAAGTTCTTGCAACTTTAATTTTAAGAAGAGTATTTAGCAAAAACCTTTAAAGAAATGACCAAAAGTTTATTTCCTAAAATCATAACATGTGAAACATACAGGACTTATCAAATTTATATAAAAATAATTAAAAGCCTAACATGCAGAAATTAATAGACAAGTGATTTAGCAAAGAAGAAGGTAAAGTTTAAGAAGTTCAAACATGTAAGTTTATGCAAAAATTTTCAAGAATTTAAAATATAGAATTTTATTCTAACTAGCTGTACTTCAACTAGGAAACGAAATCAATTTTAAATAAAAACTTTATTTAAACTTTCGAAAATATTCAAATAAAATAAAGTGCATCTTATTTCATCAAAAAAAATAATCGAAGTACGGAATTGCTCGAGTTACCATGTAAATCAAAACAGTAAAATCCTTATGAAAATTTCCCATGTTCAAACAAATCAAAATATAAATAAAAACATAGACTGCAACTTATTGAAGTTTTTATTAAGTCTCCCTTGCCAACGCACCACCACTTGTACGCTACCGCTACGCTAACCTGAAAGGGGAAGATTGATTGGGAGTGAGCAAACCACCGTTCAGTGAAATAAATTACGCACTATTTATCATTCAAACGCTACTACGAGTGAAACTGAAATTCTTACACTTGTAACTTGAAATTTAAAATCATGTTGGTAAGCACCTTTCGGTTCAATACCCATGTTGGCAAGCACCTTTCGGTTCAATACCCATGTTGGCAAGCATCGCGATTCAATACCCTTGACTTGTACTTAATAATTCATGGATAACATAGCATGTTCATGTATAATCACATCATGTAGGGTGTTAAATACATAAATAACACATAATAAATCCCACCTATCGATCACGTAAAAACCTCGGATTCGTGTGTTGAACGTCGTAATCAGCCCCGTCGAAACCCTCCTCTCCTCGATGAAAAACAGCCGTGAAAGAAGAAATAATAAAAAAAAATATATAAAAGTTGTATGTGAAGGAACGTAGGAATGATCAAACTCTTATGCTTGACTGGCTGGGTCAAATCTCAAAAAAAAATAATTTAAAGAATTAAATTTGGAAGTGATAGCAGGGGAATAAATTTGGAAGTGATAGCAGGGGAATATCTCTTTAAAGAATTAAAAAGATATGATGATATTTTCTTGGACAGGAAGAAATTTGTTAAATAAGGGAAGTGTATAAAATTCTGATTTCTCTTCCATTCACGCGGTTTGAAAAGCAAACATGCGGGTTGGACTACGTTTTGTTTGTATTGGGCCTCTATGAGTTGGGCCATAAGGAAAACTCACGTATAGAATTTTTGAGGTGTTACATTATGTATCTAATGCAAAAGACACATGATAATTGTATTATCAGACTTGGAAACTGTGGGAGGAGGAAAATGTTGTATCTTCTATTGATCCAAGAATATGGAGCCCAAGGAGGTGGTGAAATGCTTAAATATCGGGTTATTGTGTGTCCAAGAATTTCCAGAAAACAGGCCGTCTGTTTCAGCTGTGCTCTCAATGCTGAGCAGTGAAATTGTCGAGCTTGCTGAGCCAAAGCAGCCGGCATTTACAATGAAGGCGAGCCTCTGTGATGCAGGTACGAGTTCTTCGCAGCAGAGCAAGAGCAGCTCCTCTGTAAATAGTGTTAGTCACCGTGGTTGAAGGGCGATAGTGTACTATTTTTCACTGTTAATGCATGGCTTGGATGTGTATATTTCGACCAGCAGAACCATTAATCAGGTATCCTAGTTTTATCAACCCAACTCCCCCGCCACTTAATTTAGAATCTTGATCAATTTTTAGAGAAGTAATTAATTTATGGGTAGTATATAATATCTTCAAAGAGCAGAGCAAATAATAAAAAATTGAAGAGAAGGTGTAAAAAATAAGTAATTTAACTAGAAAGAAAATATAAAAATTGGTTAGTGGGTAAGTGAGCAAGAGCTTGTATTAATGAACTTAACTTCATTCATAAAAACCCTTAATTACTATAATTTTTTAGAAATGATTAAAATTATTAATTTCGTGAGAAGAAGTGTTCCCAGGGTAGAAAGACCCAGTCGTCGCCTGGAAAGGGAGATGATAAAACAACAAAGTATCATACTCTGGATTTCAACGCTTGAAGTTAAATCAAGACTAATAAGCCAACAAAGTATCACATTCTGGAGCTGGTCACTTAAAAGAGACTAATGAAATTTCCAACATATTCATATATGAGAAATGTTTAATTTAAGTGGATGAGTTTAGTCTTTAGTATTTCCATGTTATCCTCATGAAACTATAAAATGGCCAAGCTCCAGCAGTAACTGAACTGAAGCAAATCAGCAAGTTAAGAATAAAGCATGATTAGAAAAACCATTCAACTTTTGATTTTCTTTTTCCTGGCTTTTGGTGTGTGCTGTTTGAGCTTACAAATAGACACCATGTCAAGTGGTTCAGTCCTTAAAGATCCAGACAGCATAGTATCCGGCAGGAAGGTGTTCAAACTGGGATTTTTTTCCCTAGACAACACCACCAACCGCTACTTGGCTGTCTTCCACGTCTTCTCCGAAAAAACGCCCATTTGGGTTGCCAACAGAAACAGCCCCCTCCATGATTCGTCCGGCTTCTTAACTATATCAAAGCACGGCAAGCTCAAGCTCATCAATGGAAGAAATCAAACCGTGTGGTCGACCCATCGTGAAACTACTTCTCCCAGGATTAATACCACTCTTTAGATTCTGGACACTGGAAATCTTGTCCTGCTAGACCTTGCAACTGGAGCCACAATATGGGAATCCTTTCAACATCCTTCCAATTGTTTCCTACCTACAATGAAATTAACCCACAACATAAGGACAGGCAAGAAGGTGCTGACAACCTCGTGGAAGAATGAGAGCGACCCAGCAGTTGGAAGCTACACGAGTGGGCTAGAAGCCTTTGGTATCCCACAAGTGTAGACTAGGAAGAACGGGCGCCCTCTGTGGAGGAGTGGACAGTGGAGTGGGGTGGTTTTTTTGGGTGTAGAGTCTAATTATGATGCATACATGGATCCCTTCACAGTGGAGGACGACCAAGCTGGCACCTTTGCCTTCTCAGCACCTCTCAGCAAGTACCTGATGAAAATTTGCTTGAACACTAGCGGCACCCTTGTGCGATCGGTGTGGAATGATCATAGCAAGAGCTGGGACAGTGACTGGGTGGGACCCAGAGACGAATGTGATCTTTATAACAGGTGTGGGCCTTTCGGAAGCTGCAGGCTTCAAGATTTACCAATGTGTTCTTGTTTGAAAGGGTTCGAGCCTTTGAATAAGGATGAATGGGAGAGGGGGAACTGGAGTGGTGGTTGCTTGAGGAAGAATCAGCTGCAGTGTGGTGGTTCTGATGGATTTTTGAGGGTGCAGTTTATGAAGGTTCCGGACTTTGCTGAGAAGTTCCATTCGAGTCGGCCTGAAGAATGTCGGAGCAGTTGTTCCGGGAACTGTTCCTGCATAGCTTATGCACACGAACCCAACATTGGTTGTATGTTGTGGAGAGATACTTTGATTGACATGAAGAAGTTCACTACAAATATTGGTCTTGATCTCTTTATTCGACTCCCTTCTTCAGAATTGGGTAGATAGTATTCTATCTCTTTATTAAAGTTTTTGCATGCACACATATATGTCTTAAATTTACATTAATGTTAACACACAATACCCTTTTCTTTCAGATCACCACAAGGACAAAAGGATGTATATCATAATTCCAGTGGTGGTTGGTTTTGCTTCTATATCAATTTTCGCCTTCATTGAATGGTGCTGGATTGCAAAAAGAAGAGGTGAGAGTAGGCACAAGTCAGTACTAGAATGCTCAGCTTTCTCTAATGTGAACTGTTTGTAGAAGCAGGTAACAAAGTAAATGAAGGAGTGATCTTTAAAACAGGGCAAACGGTGTCAACGGATTCAACTGGAATTGTACTGAAAGATGAATCAGAAAATGTGAATATTGAAGAGTTGCCATTATTCACATTGGATACTGTAGCAAATGCCACAGATCAATTTCATGAAAGGAGTTTTCTTGGGAGAGGAGGTTTTGGTCCTGTTTACAAGGTGCTATTGCTGTCTTTCTCACTTTGTAACCTTGCTTGGTTTTGATTTCATGGAATAATATATATGCATGGTTCCTTTTCTTTTGTTAGGGAATTCTGGGAAATGGTAGAGCAATCGCTGTGAAGAGACTTTCAGAAGCTTCCAGACAAGGAATGCAAGAATTCATGAATGAAGTGATTATGATTTCCAAACTCCAACATAGGAATCTGGTCAGACTTGTGGGATGCTGCATAGAGAAGGAAGAGAAGATGCTGATATATGAATACATGCCCAATAAAAGCTTGGATGTTTGTCTCTTTGGTCAGTTCGAATTCCTCACACCACACTACATATATTATTCTTGGGAGCATGCATGCATGATTGTTAATGTGGTTATCTTCCTTAGATCCTACAAATCCATCACACAAGATTTTGGATTGGAGGAAACGATTCAGCATTATTGAGGGCATTGGGCGAGGCATTTTATATCTTCACAGAGACTCTAGAGTTAAAATAATTCACCGTGACCTCAAGCCGAGCAATGTATTGCTGGACGAGGATTGGAACCCAAAAATCTCGGATTTTGGGATGGCAAGAATGTTTAGAAGCAACCAAGAACATGCCAACACTGCAAGACTCGTAGGGACATAGTAAGTGAAAGCATGAATCAAGACAACAAGGCAATATGCAATATATTGTAATAATGTGTGTGTACTAAATAATTATTCTGCAGTGGGTATATGGCACCAGAATACGCAATGGAAGGCAGATTTTCGGAGAAATTAGATGTGTACAGCTTCGGCGTGATGATGCTGGAGATAGTTAAAGGAGAAAAGAATACACATTATTACAACCAAGAATGGTCTCTAAGCCTATTAGGAAGTGTACGACAGTCATTCCATATTAAATACTTATGTAGTGTTCGTTGATAAAATAATTTATTGGTTCGTGAAATCGCAGGCCTGGAAATTGTTGAGTGAGGGAAATGGGATCAGTTTTGCTGATGAAAGTTTAGGGAGGTTGGAGATGGAGGAAGAGATGATAGTAAGATGCATTCAGATAGGGCTGCTGTGTGTGCATGAACTTCCCAAAGACAGACCCACAATTCAGACAGCGGTGTCCATGCTCAGCCGCGTAATTGTGGAGCTGCCAATGCCGGAGCAACCCGTATTTGCTGAGAAGTGGAATGACACGGCGACCCGATCCACCAACCAAGTTGGATACTCCGTCAACCAACTCACTCTCTCTGCAATTCACGCTAGATAGTGATCATATTATGCTATTAATTGTAAAACTCCAAGTTGGATACTCCGACATGTTTTCATTTTTTATGAAATTCTGCGCAAGATTTATAGTATAAATAAATAAAACTTTTATTTAAGGGTTAATTACACTAAAAATCTCAACCTTTTAACGGATTGGTCCAAACTTTTTAATATTTACAAATAAGTTCTCGATCTTAAGTCATTTTGCGAATCAAGTCACCATGCAGATGGTGGTCAGAACGCTATGGTAGCGAAGGTTGATAGGGATTGCTGAGCGCGGAGGCGACGAGAAAATCTATGGATAGTGCGATGAAGGCGCCCCGAAGCAGTACCGATAAGCGATGAGACTGGATTTTCGACTTGGCGGCGGATCTCCGGCAACGAGCGACTGTTTTCAATGGCAGTGCTTTGTGGAGAGAATTGAGAATAACAGGGTTGAAATTGAACAGGGAAGTTGGAATTCTGTATATTTAATAAGGGTAGATATGAGATTTTAGTGCATTATTTTGTAGTGCACAATAATATTAAAATTTTCATATATTTTATAATAATAATGGTAAAAAGTGTGTATCTTATAATAATAATAATAAATAATAATAATAATAATTATAATAATAATAATAATAATAATAATACAATTATCCACCATCTATTAACCCACTCTATATTAAACTTGAAAACAAACATAACAGTATTAGGATTAGAGATGAAAACGGGTAGGGTACCCGTTTATTTTGGGGTACCCGTACCTGTATCCGATTAAAAAAATAACTACCTGTATCTGTATCCGTTCCGTTTTAAAAAATTATTATGGTACCCGTACCCGTCCCATTACCGTTTATCAATACCCGCGGGTACCCATACCCATTTAATATTCATTTATTTTTATATATTTATATTTTTTATTGTCTAAATGAGTATAATAATAAAAATTACATTATTATTAATTAAATATAAAATAAATATAATATAAATTGTATTATTTTAAATAAGGCAAAGACTTGTGTGAGACCGTCTCACTTAAGGGTTTACGTGAGACGGCCAGAAAGTGATAACTTTTATGAAGAAAAGTGATAATAAATTTATGAAAAGTGATAATGATCTTTCATGAACAAATTATAGTATAAATAAAAAGTGATAAAATTTTATAACGAAAGTGATAATGATTTATAGCGAAAGTGATAACTATTTTAAAAAGTGAAAAATTGTCTCACGCAAGACCTACCCTTTAAATAATATAATCGGAGTACTCGCGGGTATTTGAGGCATTTCCCGTACTCATCCAAAACCCTAATAGTATTTTTCACAACTACCCGTACCCGTCCCAAATTCATTTACAACTACCCTTATGCTATCCATTAGGGTTCGGGTAGACCGGGTACCCGGAAATACCCGTCCCATTGCCATCCCTAATTAGGATAGGATGAACGAGTACTTCTTTATATGCTATTTTTAAAGGTTAATTGAAAAAAAAATCCACGAACTTTACAGCTAATACAAATTAATCATCATTTTTGAGAAATTACGAAAAAAGAACATCACATTTAAGTATAGTTTTAAAACACACCAATTTTTTTTCAAAAAATAACTCTACTTTTAGTCACAAATTGGCGTTCTGTAACAATACTTACATGTAGTGTTCTTTTTAGCAATTTCTCAAAGGTGGGGATTAATTTGCAACAAGTTATGTGATTCAAACCGTAGAAAAAGTCAAGTAACAAAAGCAACATTCCCCCAAACTTAAATTAGGCAAAGTCTAATTTAAATTAAAAAGATGTTTGTTACCTCAATTTACACCACTTCTATGCTTTCCAAGGCTAATACCATGACTCCACGCGTTCGTCCCTACAAACACAACCATAAAACGAAAAAAAAAATCAAAGCAACAAAATTAAAAAAAATAAATGTCCATATCCTAACACTCAACAAAACCCAAAATCACAAATACAACTAAATTCCCCGGCAACGGTGCTAAAAACTTGATACGTATTCTTTTAATGCAAAGAGTAAGTGTACTCTTATCGTTTGTAGGCACAAACAACCAAGTTAAATTATCGAATCATGGGGATTTAAAATTCGTGGCCTTCAAGTTATAGTTTAGTATTAGTTAGGGACAACCGAAAAGAGATAGAATAAAATGCATGAAAATAAACTAATTACAATATTTTTGTAATTTTCAATGAAAAGAAAATTTTTATGATGCACTTCAAATAGATCAATCATGCTACACATCGAATTGTCTCCCAATATAAAGTTTGATTTTCTTCCATGTGGTAAACCAGTTTATTGTGGTTGGGGTAAATGACATTCTATGAATCCCCTATTTTCGTATGCCAAAGGCTGTATGCTTTGTCTGTCTAATTTTACTGATAATGGGAAAAGATATTTTTGATGGATTTAAAAATTCGAGTTAGCTTGATCAATGAAGGGTTATATTATAATATCTTAGCTCAACTAGATTTTTTTTGTAGAAAGCCCAAAGCCTATTTATTTATTTTTATGGCCCAAAAGGCCAGCCCTATCTTAGCCCAATTAGAATTTTTTTAGAAAGCCCAAAACTTATTTATTTATTTTATGGCCCAAAAGGCCAGCCCAATTAAGCCCAACTAGATTTATTTAGAAAGCCCAAACTTATTTATTTAATTATTTTGTGGCCCAAAGTTTCAGTCCACTTAAATGGCCTGATATATAATTAGTAAGGCTAAAGTTAAAAAAAAAGAGAGAGAAGAACGGGAGAAGAAAAGCAAAAGAGGGGAAAGAAGAGAGGAAGAGGAGAAACCCTTGTTGACCAAATTCTCCCTTACAACCCTCATCCTAGGTGGTTTTTAAGTTGTTTTGAGGTAAAGAATCATCGACGAAGGGCAAGGGACCGACTTCAGATTCCGGAGAGAGTTAATCGCTTCCTTGTGAGTTGATAATTCGGGAACGCCTTCTCTTGTGGGAAGTGTGGACCCTCGATAAATGTGCATTTATTTTAGTTTTAGTTAATTGATAAGAAAATTATTTGGTATTATGTTATGTGGTAAAGAGCCTGATTGGCTCGATTGCTCTGGTTAGAGTCACGTTAGCCATTTTATGAGTATTATTGATTTTAACTTATGTTGAAGAGCCTTGCCGGCTCGATATCTGATAGCATTTATTGTGAATTATTTGAGAATTGATTTCTGGTTATTCTTGTGTGCCAATTAAGACTCTAACTTGAGTTGTTATTCATCTTATGATGCACATGCATATATATGCCTGGTACCAAGGTTAAGTAGCCCGAATTGGTCACGGTTCGGGTGAGTTAGAGCGACATTGATTAAGTAGCCCGAATTGTCGCGGTTCGGGTGAGTTAGAGTGACAACCAAGTGGCCCGTGATTGGCAAATCCGGGTGAGTTAGTTCTAACGGGGCACCTGTCCATTTGCCAAATACTGATACTTTGGAGGGTGATCGTTAGATGGATCAGTCTATTATAGGCTCAGTCAACGTCACCGGTGTGGGACATGCATGTCATATATGTTGATATGTTTGATCATTTCAAGTATTCACGTTGATATTGAGTTGTGAACTTTAGGACTTAACGTGTTGAGAAAGAATATTAATGTGCATTTTATCTAGAGTAACGGTGACGGGCTTGGACTGTCTCTCGACGGAGAGCTCAATTCGAGGAGGATATTGACTACCCACGCGTCTTTTATGTGATAACATGTTGTTTGAACTAATTGTGTTATTCGTAAATGTGCACTAAGGTTTTTATTTTCATTAATATGTACACTGAGTGAGAAATAGTTATTGTGAGACGAAATGTGGGATTTTATGTTATGAACCGCGAGTGGAATACATGCTTCGTATAAGGGTCGGGGTGACCGGCTTATCACCTCACTGAGCTAGTGGTTTTGCTCACCCCCATCATTCTTTCCTTTTCAGGCTGTTGATATCTTTTTGGTTGGAGGTTTTCCTATCGTTTGCTCGTCATCCAATCCGTGTTTTGGGTACTTTCTCTTTTATGTAAATTGACGGATTCATTGGCGAGATTGTATAGTTTATATTTGGTGACCCCCTTGATGTTCTTTTTGTACCTTCGCGATGTTATATCGTTCATGTATATTTTCTTTAAACTAAGTTACACCGTTGTATTTTGTACCTTTGTAAATCCTTGTTGATACTTTATGAGATGATGTCCTCGGGTTGTACCCGTTGTTATCAGTTGTTCAGTTCTACAGGTACTTGATAGCAAGCCTTACGTTTTCTATAAACTTTGTGGAGTGGAGTGCACCCATTCTGCGAAATTTATGGTTAACGTGGCGGTTGTCGCGTTCTGTCTGGGGTCGGGGCGTGACATATATCTTTTCATAAAGAGACGTGTATATGGATGAAAGGTAAATTATATCTTTTGTGAAGGGTAATGTCTTTGATGAAAGGTTATATCCTTACATGAAGAGTCGTGTCTCTTGGAGAACAGTTGTGTCTCGTGAAGAGTCGCGTTCCTTGAAGAAAAGTCGTGTCTCTTCATTAAAAATCGCATCCTTTGTGAAAGAGTTGTGTCTCTTCATGAAGAGTCTATTTCCCCATGAAAAGTTATTGTCGTATCATAATTAAAAAATTATGTTTCTTCATGAGAAGTAAAAAATGAAATGACTTTTGAGGAGAAGTTAGAAATAAATGATAATGATTCAAATAATTATCAATCAATTGATTAAATATTACAAAAGGCTAACCGACTCAAATGTGGGGGAGATCCCCGTAGACATTCAAATGTGGGGAGAATCCCCGTAGACATTTAAATGTGGGGTAAGGGCATAACCCCTAAAATTAAAATTATACAGTGTAATGTGTGCATGATTTAATTTTTAAAGTTTATTAAATTAAAAGAAATAAATTATGGGCTATGGTGTTTGAAAATATGTGTCGGTTCTGAATTGAGAAACCAACCGTTTTAACAATTGAGGTGGTTATGTAATCACAACTGAACATTGTTGATTATTTTAAATAATAATAATAAAAATTTAATAACTGTCGTAATTGATTCTCGCTGACAATGCATGTAGCAATTCCTTTGTTAGAGAAGAAGGTTTTATGGGGTATATTTAAATGTTGCAAGAATTCGTAAACTCAGATTTTTATTTGCCTGCTTTGTCTTTTAAAGAAGCATAAATGGAATGAGACTTTGACATATCTTTACTGCAAGTAACCCAACACTCTCTCTTTATGTTGAAAAGGCTTTTGAGAAAGATAAGTAGATAAGGACTCTGAATATAGGCGTAATGCTATCTCTAATGAAAGGTAGTGTCCCTTAATAAAGAGTTATATATCTTTTATGAAGAGATGTGGATGTTAATGAAAAGCTATGATCCTTTGTGAAGGATTATGTTTCTTCATTAAAAGTCGCATCTCTTGATGAAGAGTTGTATCTCTTCATGAAGAGTCGTATCTTCACATAAAAAATCGTTGTCTTGTTGTAATTAAATAATTACGTGTCTTGATGAGAAGGAAAAAAAATAAGACGACTTTTGGGAAGAAATTAAAAAAGAAATGAAGAAATAGTCCAAATAATAAAATCAATCAATTTATTAATTATTACGAAAGGCCAATCGACCCAAATGTGGGAGGGTCCCCATAGACATTCAAATGTGGAAAAAAACTCCGTAGACAGACGTTTAAATGTGACATGAGGGCATAGTCCCTAAAGTGAAAATTATATTGGGCTAAGGCAACTGATCTCAAGTAAATTAAACGGATCTGTAATAAAATTGAATGGAGATCAAATATATTGCATGTCTGAGAGGAATAGAATAAAAAAGCCACACACTAAAGAACATTTATAATGGTAACTCAACCATGATGAGTGGAGATCCCACGAACTTGGTTCAATGAGACAACTAAGTTATATTTGTTCATATGTTTACTTGAAATAAATAAATGAATCCATTCCTAGAGAAAATTCAAGTGCAAATTAACATGTTGACGTGTGGTAAGGGTAAGCATAAAAGCTTTTAATGACTCTTATACCTAATAAAGGTGGGGTATGACATGATACTCTCGATAAGAGGTCACCTATGTAAGTGCGATGAAGCGCTTTGAATCCAAGATATGGTCCATAGCCGAAATAGACACAACCATGAGAACCAAAGGTATTAGAGAGGTATTATATTGGTACTGTTGTCTTGTCATACACAAAAGTAGAGTAGTTCAAGGCATCGCGTCTACTAAACTGCGAGTATGTCCGATAGTATTCAACTAGGGAAGGTTCAAAGCCAGAAGCTACCTATCCCGATATAATATCTTTTCGTTTGAACTCACTTCACTGTCAGTCTCCCTTATGAGCGTTTTCTCAACACACAATATTAATCCTCAAGTGTGAAGTATGCTATTATAACTTTGATAAGCGACCAAGTGATTATCGAACCAAAGGGACGTATTATTATCAATTTAATTATTATCTAACTTATTAAGACTACGTTGGCAATATAGTTGTGATGAATTACGTAACTAATAAACAAATAATTTAAATAGCAATTAAAATAAACAAGCAGTAGAGATTAAACGAAAGTGAATAAGTGAGAAATTAGTTAGTCCTTCGGGTCATTCAATTTTACTTATTAATTTCCCTTCTGTGTGTCAATGTCTGACTCTGCCTTGTGGAGTATGGATGCATCACTAAACTATGCAAATCTACTCTATATACACAAGTAAATAAGCATGTGACACGTGTGAATATCCTTGGAGCAAGAGATATAATTCCCCCTCTTTCTAGGTACTATCAGTATTAATTATTTCCCGTGTACTAAGAACTCTAACCCGATATGATCTCCCTTTATAGGTACTATGAAGTTATTCTCTTTGTCCTACTTATTAACCCGAATAAGATTCAATTAACAAGTATTTATATAAGATAGTTTTAATGAGACTTTAGAGTCTCCTCACTTAGAATCATAACATGTAATCATGCTCAACAGTGAACACACTCAATCAATAATCAAGATATGTATTCAGATTCTTTATAACAATTAATGATGCACAAAACAATTTTGAGTATGAATTAAAAAGGCATAGTCTTATATAAAATAAACCACAAGTAGTGTTGTACTGAGTATACACACGGAAGTTCAATTAACTCATAAAACCTTCATAAATCCTAGAACTACCGAAGCAGTTCTAGCTCATGGTTGATCGAAGAACAATCATGATAGTTGGATATATCTTACCCATAGTCTTGAAAATTATAAGATAAATTAAGATGCGAAGTAAACTCTAGATGTGGGCGCCATCGCGTCTCTCTCCATCTTGAATCTTCACTTAGTTCTCACTTGATTTGACAGACGAATCTCTCTCCACAGCTCCGTGGATGATGGTAGGGTTTCGAATGTTGTGTAGAATGAAGGTGGTGAATGACGTATGGTTCTACTGCGTAAGGTTTTTCTTTTATACTTGTAAGTTTTCCTTATGGACCTTGAATGGGCTTTTTGAGCAAAAACACGTATTGAAGGTATAAAAATACAGATCCGTAATCTTCTTGCTCATTAGTTCGACCAAGAGTCTTGGTCAAACCACTCATGGCCTGGTCAAACCACTCATGGCCTGGTCAAACCAGCCTGTAATGTATTGGCATGTGTCTGGTTCTACCCAAACCACCGGTCGAACCAGAAGCTTCGTGGTCGAACTGTGTTTTACAAGTCTTCAGGCTTTTGATTCAACCACGGCTCGACCACTATGCTTGGTCGAACCACAAATTTATGGTCGAACCACTCTAAAACAACCTCCAGGCATCTGGTTCGACAATGGGTTCTGGTCTAACCACCTCTCCTTTGGTTGAACCGAGTGTTAAAACATCCCTTTTCTGATTCCGATCACTTCTGTCTTGTTTTCCTTCGAGAATCCGCTCAAAGAGCCTCACACGCGCCTGATTCGTAACTTTCCACTACATATCTCGATTTATCTCTACTTAGGATGAAATCATACATCATTATCACAGAAATCAGAGCTCAAATTATGTGAATTTACACACTCATCAAACCCCCAAACTTACATGTTGCTCGTCCCGAGGCGATGAAATCAAAACCATAAGAGTAAGTGTAAAATTCACAAGGTAATCAAGTCAAGTACAATACATACCTACACATGCAATTCTATCAATTTAAAACAAGTACCACTCGCGTCATACTTTTCATTCATGCAAAACATCACTCAATTATAATACGCTTCGGAGTACTAAGTCATCTAGCTCACAAGATAAGTGTTTACTCTCGCTCTCAAGTGTAAAAGATGTACACTTATGGGTTAATATATATGCTCTTACTCAATTCATATTTCTGTGTAACCATAAGCTTGGCAAGGGTATAAAAAATCAACTTATAATCACTTTGTTACTAGGATTACAAATGACTTGCTTTTGGGTTGTAATGTTGGATCTTTCGTAAATGTAGCAACATATAGATAAAGTGACTAAATCACTAGTAGAGAATTACCTTGGAACTTTGCTTTTCATCAAACAACTTCTTCTTCTCCTTCTTATTATCATGATCTTTGCGATTCATCTTTCTCCTTCTTCACGTTGGCATCAACATCTTGATCTCTCCTTTCTTCAAAGTGCAAGGGTACCAATTTCGGGCACTACCCTTCTAAGCAGTCGGGGTACCACTTTCAGGCACTATCCCTAAACAAGATTTAACCATATTTTTTTTTCTTCATATTGCTCAACCAATATTTTTCTTCCTTTCTTCAAATTCAAGCTATCATTTATTCACCTCAACTCTCTAATAATGAATAGGGTATTCAACAAGGCTCAAGTAAAGGATGAACAAGGCTCTCTAATAATTAATCATAAGTCTCACACAAGACTCCAAGCCAAGTTCTAGAATACGGTCATATGAACGATTCTCACAAGAATAAACTATCATGCATGTATGTAGTATGATTTCATAAGGCTCAAATTCTCACATGGGTAAATAGATTCCTAAGCACTCCTCATAGCATATAATCAAGATCAATTCCACAATGAACTCCATATATTTAACAAGTTTTACATGCTTCTCATCAACAAAATCAACACATGCAAAATACAAATGCAACATACTAATAAAGAACCTATCATATCAATCCAAATCAAGTATCACCAATCCAATCTAACATCAGAATCAATATAAAATCAGTACATGCCACTCACACTACTAAATACCCATCCGAAAAAGAGAAGGGGAATGAGATGAAGCAGATAAAGATGAAAACCTAACGCCCTCTACTTCTCCGGAGCATCATCATCACTATCTCCCCGACGTCAATCATCGAAATCTCTCTGTATGGTATCCACCTTCCTATCCAGAGCTTCATAATTGTTATTCAAGTCTCCAAATCTCTGATCCATCACCACGTAGTTAGCATGCAGCGCGTTGTATCTCATATCGAGCGCGGCATAGCTCGTAGTAAGAAAGCCCAACAGGTGGTTCGTCTCCTTCTGAATGTTGTTCAGGTTGATAAGGTCTTATTCATAAACCTAAACTGCTCCCTGTAAAACTCATCCGGACCGTCCCAATGCTGCTGTGGCTGCTGTGGTGGTAGAATCTCATGCTGCTGCGGAATCTCCATCTCAGGATGCTCAATCAGCTCCACTCCATGCATCTCCTCATCGTACTGAGGCTGCTGCTGCTGCGGCACATTATCTACTATCCTCTACAACTCCTGATACATCCCAGCGGCGTACATCTGAGCAACAGACCTCCAGTCTCCTCACTTCAAGCATGTAATGGATAGCGCCTCGTGTGCCGAGCTATCCATCAACATGTTTCTATCACCCTGGATCCTAGTCAAAGTCCTCACATCAAATGGAAACATGAAAGAAAAGAGATTAGACCCCTAATGTAAAACAGTCTCCATCGCGATGATAAGCAAATCCAGCTTTAACACAAGCACTCATCACGAGATCCGAATCCTCCAGAATAGGTGTAATGCCAGTGAAATCCATGTGGTATGACTCAGCCACAGGAGTAAGCAAACCTCCAATATTCACTCTTAGTAAAGTGGAACTCCTGAATCTGTATAGGTGCTGAATCAAATACGAACCCACATTAAACCGCACTCCATTCAACATATACCATAAAGCATACAGCTCTCCCCTAGATACACAACTTCCCTCAGATCGAGCAAACAATGTATTGCCCAAAATTCTATCCATGTATCTAACAATGGGGTTGCGAATCAAAGCAGAATGAGCATCTTTCGTCTTGAAATCCATGTCCTCTTCTGGGATAGCTCTTCAGAAATTATTCGGTCTAAAGTGCCCATCCTCATACCTAGAAATCCCCCTAGGAGTTCCTAGTAGCACATTGAAATCCTCAGCTGTCCAAGTTCTCTTCTCGCCTCCAAGCTGAAATGAGTACTCATAAGGAAGAGAACTCGAACCCTTCTTGACGTAATCGAGCACAAGACCTCCACAGTCACATGGAAATATGTCAGCCTCTTCAACTCCATGAAGTGACAGATACCCACTTGATTAAACATCCACATTATATCATCCTTGATATTCATTGTCCTCATTGCACCATCATCCTGGTACCTCGTGCGAGCAATCATATCAGACATCGCACCCCATCTATCCTTTATCTCCTTCCAATTCTCTATTTGTATATGAAAGTTCCTAGGCAGCCTCTCCTTAAGCCATAATTTCTTTGTAACCTCTTCTTTACGAGGCTGCTTATCCTCCCTCCTCTTTCAATCGCCTTTCCTTTTCCTACAAGAATAATATCTCAATACCAAACAAAACACAAGAAAAGCAACCAATTCAATTCCAAGTATAATCATACACTAAACTCTACTCAAGACTTCAAGTTATTCATGTATAATCAACTTCAAACAAGCATGCCTATTTATGATATTAAACAACGAATCCATAACATGCTACTCCAATTTCAATTTTCACAATTCAACTTTTCAACAAAAATTATCAACTAATTCACTTTCTTTCCTTAAGCATGCAATGATCAAACTTCACTAATCAACTCCATATTCTAACATGCTTCACTTCACCACTCAACTTGCTCAATAAATTCAAGCAAACATCAAGGTCTAACAACAAATCAACAATTAAAATCGAACCCATCACTTGTTCATAAGAAATTTCAAACAAAAATTCAAATTACACCATGAATCCATATAAAAACGAGTTCAATCAACTTACCCACTTTAAATCAAGGAATGGAACTTCAATCCTAGGGTAATAGAGTCAAGAGAACGTACCTTTTGATCCAGCCATGGTTTAGAATGAACAATGTATGAAAATTCCCAAATTGGATGGAAAATCCTAGTTTTACAACTAAAAATTCTTCTAATTCGTGAGAAATAGAGTGTAGGAAGGGTGAGAAGTGATTTAATCGGAGTAGAATGAAGTAAATTTAAAGTTTGGAAGAGAGGGTTTTTTAGTTCAAAGAGGATTCGAGTGCGGGTGGTGTGAAAAGTGTACGGAACAGGGACGAAAATCCACTTTAAAATGCGACTTACCTGTGCGGTTCGACTCAAACTAGGTGGTCGAACAACCTTGTCATGGTCGAACCACACTTCTGGACAGATTTCTGATATGGTTCGACTCGAACCATCAGATCGAGGTCGAACTAGCCTGTAACAGATTTTCAGGTGGCTGATTCGACTCGAACTCTTGGTCGAACCATAGCCACTTGGTCGAACTGGCCTGTAAAAATTTCTCTGATTGCTGGTTTGACTAGAACCATCTAGTTCGACCTTCTCCCTTGGTCGAACCATGCTCATGTTCCTTCAAAATCGATTCTTCTTCGTCCCCTACAAACTTTAAGCTCAAAAAATATCATTAGGTACCAAAATAGAGCAAAATTATAGCTAGAGAACCACCATTAAGACTCAATAATGATTGTATATATACTCCGCATACGACACAACAAATAAAATACTACTGAACATTAGGCAAATTGCAAAAAATCGACACATCAACACCAATTAAAGTGTTAACATACCGCAAAAAATCAACTCCCCTAACAAACATTACAAAGAAAAGATTATACTCTCGGTGCTACAACGAGGTAAGTACATCACACCCCCCAAACTTAGTAGAAACTATAGTCGAAACTAAGTTTGCAAAGAGATGTAATTTCTAATAAGTAAGAACGTCAAATATAAAAATTTCTTACTCACACTAATGAAATAAAATAATAAAACAGAAGGGAAAGCCCCCAACAGACGCTCTTGTTTAACATCGAAGAGTCACGATGGTACCATATCAATGCAAGGTACCCTCAAAGATGACGCATGCATTGTCCGGCGACTTATAATACTTCAATTGATGCTCATTCATCGCTATGATGTCTCCGTCCTTGTCCATGATCTCAAAACTCCCCTCTCCGCAGGCTCTATGGATGATGAACAGTCTCGTCCACTTTGATTTCAATTTTCCTGTAAAGAGCTGCAAACGAGAGTTAAAGAGTAATACCTCATCACCTTACTTGAATTCCTCGTAAGTGATCTTTGAATCATGCCATTTCTTCATTCTTTCCTTATAGATCACCGAATTCTTGTAAAGTTGATTGATTTGAGTCAACCTCAACTCATTTTGATCCTTAAGACACAAGTTCAAACTTCTCAAAGCCCAAAAAGCCTTATGCTGAATCTCTACGGATAAGTGGCACGGCTTCCCATAGACAATTTGATAAGGTGACATGTCAAGCACAAACTTATACGCAGTTCGAAACCCCCACAAAACATCATCGAGCTTCATAGCCCAATCTTTCCTATTATTTTCGACTACCTTCTTCAAAATTTGTTTCACTTATCGGTTGGAAACTTCAGCTTGCCCATTAGCTTGAGGATGATAGGGTGTAGTAACCCTATGATTAACACCATATTTCTTGAGAACTCTTTGAAGAAGCTTGTTGACGAAGTGGGAACCTCCATCACTTACAAGTGCTCTAGGAACTCCATAACGGGCAAATATATGTTTATTCAAGAAAGACAACACAGTCTTCGAATCATTCATGCGAGTAGGAATGACTTCAACCCACTTAGAAACATAATCCACTGCTAGAAGGATGTAGAGAAATCCATTAGATGGGGGAAATGGCCCCATAAAATCGATTCTCCATACATTGAAGATTTCAACAACAATACTCGGCTGAAGTGGCATCTCATCTCTTCTACTTATGTTTCCCATCCTTTGACATCTATCGCATGTCGCTACATAGGATTCACAATCTTTAAACAAAGTAGGCTAATAAAGAGCATATTGAAGTACCTTCGCTGCAGTCTATTGGGCTCCGAAGTGCCCTCCGTTAGGTTGTGCATGGTAAAAATAAGAACACTATCCATCTCCATCTCGGGCACACACCTACGGATGATAGAATCCATACAAATTTTGTAGACGAACGGATCATACCATATAAACGTCTCAACATCCCTCTTAAACTTCGCAAGTTGATACCTGTTGAGATCTCTTGGAATTTCTCCTACGGCAATGTAATTGACATAATATGCATACCATGGATCCATTCCTTGAGCTGCTACTACACAAGATCTCTCCGCTCCTTCTGCAAATACCACCATAATCTTCTCATCAGGGAACATCTCCTCTATGTATTCGAAAGAATCATTACAATGCTCCCTTATCTCCAACCTTAATAGGTGATCCACTAACACATTCTCCGTACCTTTCTTATCCTGGATCTCCATATCAAACTCCTGCAGAAGAAGGACCCATCTAATGATCATTGGCTTTGCTTCCTTCTTCTCCATTAAGTACCGGATCGCAGAATGATCCGTGTACACTATAGTCTTCATGATAATCAAATACTGTCGAAACTTATTGAATGCGTACACAACAACTAGTTACTCCTTTTCAGTGACAATGTAGTTCTTTTGTGCTGCTTCAAAAGTCTTACTCGCATAGTAGATGGCGCAGAATTTCTTCTCTCTCATCTGCCCAAGCACTATTCCAAGTGCTAAATCACTTGCATCACACATAAGTACAAGCGGTTGATTCCAATCCAGTGTGATCAAGATAGGTGCAGTAATAAGTGCCTCCTTCAAAACCTGAAAAAATATTAGGCATTCATCATTAAAAACAAAAGGAACATCCTTTTCAAGTAAGTGAGACAATGTCTTGGAGTATTTTGAGAAATAAATCTTCTATAAAATCCTGTGTCCAAAGAAGGACCACATTCCCTTCTCATTAGTAGGAGGTGGAAGCTTCTCAATCGCCACCACCTTTGCTCTATCCACCTGCAATCCCTTAGCCGAAATATGATGCCCAAGTACAATCCCATCTCTTACCATGAAGTGGCACTTCTTCCAATTCAAGACAAGATTAGTTTCTTGACATCTCTTCAAAACAGTAGATAGGTTAGATAAACAAATATCAAAAGAGGAACCAAACACAGAAAAATCATCCATAAACACCTCCATGATCTTTTCTATCAACCCATCAAAAATGGCCATCATGCAGCGTTGAAATGTATACAAAAGGAATCTTTCTAAAAGTAAATGTTCCATAAGGGCAAGTAAAAGAAGTCTTTTCCTGGTCCTCGGGTGCAATCATAATTTGATTATACCCCGAGTACTTATCCAAGAAATAATAAAAATCATACCCTGCAAGATGATCAAGCAATTGATCCATGAAAGGAAGAGGGAAATGGTCTTTGCATGTATTTTTATTCATTTTCCTGTAATAGTACACACACGCCATCCCGTAGAAATCCTAGTGGCTAAAGTCTTGCCATCTTCGACTTTCACAATAGTCATGCCCCCCTTTTTAGCTACAACATGCAATGGACTCACATGAGGACTATCACTAATTGGATATATAATTCCTGCATCTAGCCATGTTAGGATTTACTTCCTAATCACTTCTTGAATAGCGAGATTCATCCTCCGCTGATTCTGAATGCTACTATTAGCTTCATCTAACAATCTTATCTTATGCATTCAATATGATGGATTAATGCCTTTTAAATCATCATGAGACCAACCAATTATAGACTTATACTTCCTAAGCACATCTAATAACTCTTCAATTTGATCATCAGTTAGAGAAGAAGATATAATTACCGGATGTGTTTTATTTTCACCTAGATAGGCATACTTCAAGTGCTCCGGTAGCGATTTCAACTCCTCTTTCTTCTCATTTTTTGCTGTGCTTTCCCTATCCAATGGCAAGTACTTCATAGTCCACTTCACCTCTTCAAAATTGGTTCTTTTTTAATCATACCTGTCATCACCCAAAGCAAGTAAATTTTAAAAAAATTCAATACATACCTCATTAGAGAGCTCATCTAGCTCTGTGGTGAGAAAAGTAAGAGACTCTGCCAAGCATGTCTCCAAAGGATCCTTTGAAAGGATCAAAGACATATCTTCCTTCACTATCTCCTCTACCACATCAATGCTGTGACACTGAGTCTCCATCGGTATCTTCATTGCTTTATCAAGGTTGAATAGAACCTCTGCTTTATCCATCCGCAGCCTTAGCTCACCCTTTTGAACATCAATCATAGCTCCAGCAGTGGCAATGAATGGTCTCCCCAAGATAAGGGGGACATTATCCTTGTCATCTTCCATCTCGAGCATTAGAAAGTCCACAGGAAAGACCAGTTTCTCTACTTTCACAAGAACATCTTCAATTACACCCTTCGAAAAGGTCATAGACGTATCCACCAATTATAGAGCAACTGTTGTGGGAGTTAACTTCCCCAAACCAAGCCTTTGAAATATTGACAATGACATCAAATTCATACTTGCCCCAAGATCACACATGGCTCGTCGTGCCGACCCCTTTCCAATCTCACATAGAATAGTGAAGCTTCCCGGATCCTTTAACTTAGCTGGTAGCTTTTCCTAAATGATCAAGCTGCAGTTTTCAGACAAATTAACCATTTCAATTCCATTTAAGCTTCTCTTTTTCAAAAGTATATCCTTAAGAAAGCGGGCATAGTAGGGCATCTCTAAGATTGTTTCAGAGAAAGGAATGCTCAAGCTTATCTTGTTTATGATATCTGTAAACTTTTTGAACTTTTCTTCCAGGAGGAGGTATCTTTGTCTTGGGAATCCACCATTCATCACGTTCAACCTTCTCTGCTTTGTCCTTCTCAGCTCTCAATCTCTTTGCTCTTTCTCATTTCTTCTCTGCTGTAAGCTCAATATTCTGCTCTTGGGTTGGCACTGGAGTAGCATTAACATTAGGTAAAACATTACGCACGAAAAATAGTGCTTGACGAGGCGGTTCAACCTCGGTTCGACCATGGTGCTGGTCGAACCAGGTGTGTAATGGTCGAATCGTGCTTCAGAAAGTATGTTCTCTCCTGGACAGGTTGGTTCGACCAACAAGGTTGGTCGAACCATGTAAGTCTTGGTCGAACCCGACTTCAGCATAAACAGAGGGTCGCGGACAGGTTGGTTCGTCCTCGGTTCGACCATGAGTGTTGGTCGAACCATGGTGCTCTTGGTCAAGCCATACATCTGGATGCTCCGGAGGTTGCCCAGGTGCTTGGTTTGACTTTCACGATGTGGTTCGACCTGCTGACTTGGTAGAACCTTGGTCGAATCGAGCTCTTGGAGCTCCAAAATTTATTTTCGGCATCATTGGTCCCTCATACTGTGTTCCAGACCTTAACATGATGGCGTTGCACTACTTCGGGTTTGTTATACTTTGAGATGGGAACTTACTCTTCTCTACGGTTTGCGTAAGCTGATTTACATTCCCGACCATCTGCCCCATCAACAATGTCAAGTCTTTCATCTGCTTAGATATATCCTCATGATTTACATCAATCTTTGCCTCAAGCTTCGCCTCTAGGCGATCCACTCTTGCATCATTCCTTGCCATGAACCTGTTCACCGTATCCTCAAAACCAGGCTTTCCTTCTTCGACTTAGCACCCGGATCAACACCAACAGGAGGTTGTACTACTGTATTAGGATTACTCCATGAAAATTCCAACCTCCTTGGTTGTTGATAATTACCAAGAGGACCACGATTATCGAAATTCCCTTGGTAATTTCGATTTCCTTGATTTTGGAACCTAATTCCTTTAATACTTTAACCTATGACATAGTTTGCCTCTTCCAATTCCTCTTAGCTAGCTCCTTCATTACAAACATCATGCTACATAATTGGTACTCACTGAGCTATGTCAGTAATCTGCTTTTGCTGAGACTCAAGTAACTTGTTGATATTAGCCAAACTAGAGACGATCTCATCTTCTCTACTCGACTTAACCATAGTATGCTCAACCTACGCTACTTTTCCGAGAACATAAGTGCCTCTCACTCTATCAGTAGGCCAATCTCTTGAATTCATCAAAATATTCTCAAAGAGCTTTTCGGCCTCAACGGATGACTTTGTAAGAAATGCTCCATTTGATAAAACATCTAGTAAAACTCGAGAATTACAATTCAATCCGTTGTAGAAAATACTGATGTATTGAGCTTTAAATAGCCCATGTTGTGGACACATTCTAAGCATATCCTTGAATCTGTCCCAAGCATATGAAATTTCTCATTACTACTGATAGCAAATTGATTGATTTCCTATTTTATCTTAAACACCTTTGAAGGTGGCATGTATCGCTCCAAGAACTTCAATTTCAATTGCTCACATGTAGTGCATTCAGTAGCATTAAGAGTATTGTACCAATCTCTCGCTCTTTCAGTAAGCGAGAACTTAAATAAGATGATCCTCCTCGCATTTTCATGAGTTCCTGCTCCTTTTGTGTACTTGCATAACCAAGGAACTTATTCAGATGCTGCTGACGATCTTCAAAGGTTCCCTCAGAGAAGGGACTTCTTTCAATCATGCTGATCAGAGCAGGGTGAAGATCAAAATCAGCTCTGGCCTCTCTTGCTCCTAACAGCCCCACATTGCCTCCTCCGTTGTTCTTAAAGACTTCATGAATTGCAAGATTATCCGGATTCATTGCCATGTTGACTGCTTCTGCTTTCGACTTGTCTTTGGTTGCAGCTTCAATCGCTTGCGAGTTCAGCTCGTCAACTTCATCTCCTAAATTAAGAGCTTCAGTCGGTTCCACATTCTTATTCTTGTTCTTCTTCTTCCTTGACGATGCTCCGATCTTTGGATTATAAGGTGCTAACTCTCCTACCTTTGATCTAGTGAGTATACACCTAAGAAAAATAAGCGTTAGAAAATAAAGACAAGAATAAAATAGTTTTAATTAAACTAGAAATAATAAACTAATAATTAATGCCATCCCCGACAACGGTGCCAAGAACTTTATGAGAGTTTTCTCAACACACAATATTAATTCCCAAGTGTGAAGGATGCTATTGTAGCTTTGATAAACGATCAAGTGATTATCGAACCCAAAGGACATATTATTATCAATTTAATTATTATCTAACTTATTAAGACTACGTTGGCAATATAGTTGTGATGAATTACGTAACTAATAAACAAATAATTTAAATAGCAATTAAAATAAACAAGCAGTAGAGATTAAATAAAAGTGAATAAGTAAAAATTAGGTAGTCCTTCGGGCCATCCAATTTTACTTATTAATTTTCCTTCCTTGTGTCAATGTCCGACTCTGCCTTGTGGAGTATGGACGCATCACTAAACCATGCAAATCTACTGTATAGACATAAGTAAATAAGCGTGTAACACATGTGAATATCCTTGGAGCAAGAGATATAGTTCACCCCCCTTTCTAGGTATTATCAGTATCAATTATTTCTCGTGCACTAAGTACTCTAACCCGATATGATCTCTCTTTATAGGTACTATGAAGTTATTCTCTTTGTCCTACTTATTAACCCGAATAAGATTCAATTAATAAGTATTTATATAAGATAGTTCTAATGAAACTTCGGAGTCCCCTTACTTAGAATCATAACATGTAATCCTGCTCAGCAGTAAACGCACTCAATCAGTAATCAAGATATGTATTCAGACTCTATATAACAATTAATGATGCACAAAACAACTCTGAGTATGAATTAAAAAGGCATAGTTTTATATAAAATAAACCACATGTAGTGTTGTATGGAGTATACACACAGAAGTTCAATTAACTCATAAAACCTTCATAAACCCTAGAACTACCGAAGTAGTTCTAGCCCATGGTTGATCGAAGAACAATCATGGTAGTTGGATATATCTTACCCATAGTCTTGAATATTACAAGATAAATTAAAATGTGAAGTAAACCCTAGATGGGGGCGTCGTCGCGTCTCTCTCCGTCTTGAATCTTCACTTGGTTCTCACTTGATTCGACAGACGAATCTCTCTCCACAACTCTGTGGATGATAGTAGGGTTTCGGATGTTGTGTAGAATGAAGGTGGTGAATGTCGTATGGTTCTGCTACGTAAGGTCTTTCTTTTATACTTGTAAGCTCTCCTTATAGACCTTGGATGGGCTTTTTGAGCAAAAACACGTACTGAAGGTGTAAAAATATGGATTTGGAATAACCTGAAGGGTTTGTTGCCCCTGGCCAAGAAAAGAAAGTGTGCAAGTTAATAAAATCCTTATACAGATTAAAACAAGCACCTAAACAATGACATTAAAAGTTTGATCAAACTATGCTATCAAATGGATTCAAAATCAACGAATGTGATAAATGTGTCTACATAAAAGACAATCCTAATAAGTATGTAATTGTATGTCTATACGTAGACGACATGCTCATAATAGGAAGCAATCACAAAGTGATTGGGAATACTAAGAACATGTTGAATAGGAATTTTGACATGAAGGATATGGGTGAGGCTGATATCATATTAGGGATAAAAATCTCTAGATCACCGGATGGAATTGTCTTAAGACAATCTCACTACGTAGAGAATATACTTAAAAAATTCGATGTCTTTGACTTACCCCCGACTAAAACTCCTGTGGATGTGAATCTATATTTAGCAAAAAATAAATGCGAACTAATATCACAATAGAAATATGCAAGAATTATTGGAAGCTTGATGTACTTAACAAACTGTACACATCCGGATATAGAATACTCTATTCATAAACTTAGTAGGTTCACAAGCAATCCAAATAAAGAACATTGGATAGCATTGACAAGAGTACTTAGGTACTTGAAACATACTCTGAGTTATGGCATATTGTACGCAAGATATCCAGCCGTGGTCGAAGGATTCACGGATGCTAATTGGATAACTTATTCAAAAGACTCCAAATCCACAAGTGGTTACATATTTACCATAGGTGGAGGAGCAGTATCTTGGAAATCCTCTAAACAAACATGCATAACTCGATCCACAATGGAGTCGGAGTTCATTGCATTAGACAAAGCTGGTGAATAAGCCGAATGGCTTAGAAACTTCTTAGAGGATATTCCTTGTTGGAGCAAACCAATGCCTCCTATAATGATACATTGCGATAGCACGAAACTATTGGGAGAGCACAAAGCAACATGTACAAGGTAAGTCTCGACACATAAGAAGGAGACATAATACCGTTAGGCAATTGATCTCTAGTAGGATAATTTCCATCAACTATGTAAAGTCTAAAGAAAATATTGCGGATCCACTGACAAAAGGCATAAATAGAGATCTAATGACAAGTACAGTAATGGGAATGAGTTTAAAATCCACGCACTAAAGAACGTTTATAGCGGTAACTTAACCATGATGATTGGAGATCCTGAGAACATGGTTCAATAAGACAACCAAGTTATAAATATCCGAAATAGCACTTGAAATATAATTTCAACTCATTCTCAAACAAATCAAGTGCAAGCCTGCAGAAGTGTGGTAAAGGGTAAGCCTTAAAGTTTTTAATGACTCCTATACCTTAAAGGTGGAGTATAGCAGGATACTCTATATAAGAGATCACCTATATAAGTGTGAATTTTGGCCGCTTCAAATGAGAAAAACACTTATGAATCCATGATGGTCCAGGGCTTAATTGGACATAACGTGAGAACGAAGAATATTAAATTATTATTGTGTGGTGTCATTGTCTTGGTTTACCCAAAATGCTGACTAGTTCAAGACATCATGTTCACTAAGCAGCAAGTAAATCTGATGGCATTCTACTAAGGAAGGTTCAAAGTCGGAAGCTACCTATCCTGATGCAATAGCAGTTCGTCGAAACTTTCGATAGAGTCTACATGCATTAATTACATTCATATGGGGAATTGTAGAAATTAGTTAAGTAATCGAAGTAGGTCAAGCCCAACTTTGACCAATGTTCTTGTAATTTTCATTTGTCAAAAATAAAAACAAATTGCATATTCAGAATCTACGTTTCGAGTAGATGAATTTAATGTATAAGTTCGCTCAAATCCAATTTTGGGTGAATGAGTAATTAATACATGAAGTTTACAATTTAATTACAAGAAAAAGAAGAAAAGTGAAGAGTAAAGGTTGAAGTGGGAATTTGTCCTACATAGGAAAAACATGGAAGAATTGAACTCCTTTACTACACATAATATTGAATTAAACTAAATGTGTGGATCACAGAGTGCAACCAACCAAGCCACGAGCAGCACCCATGCTCGCACATAGTCGCACTCATTTTGGACTCGAACTAGGGTCCGATGGGTGAGACCTTGGTGCACGTGGGGTGCACCGGCATGACTAGACCGGTCGGGCCAGTTTGGGCTGATAGTTCGGTCTGGGTTAGGTCGGACTTGGTTTGCCGATCGGGTTGGGTCGGTCTGTGTTCGTCGGCCAGGTCGAGTCACCCTGATTCGGATTTAATTCAGGCAAACTGGGTTGGGTTCGACAATTATTTCAGATCCTGGTCGTCGGGTTGGGTCAGTTCTGATCCACGAGTCCAAGTGGTTCAAACCAAAGATGAATTTGAGGGTAAGATTGTTAGGTATATTTGGGTTTCAGTATAATATATTAACTAGAAAAATGTGATAGAAATAATAAGAATGGAATTTGAGTCGAGTCAAGAGTTACACTCTTTCTCCTTAAGACAAAATTGCCCTGCTCTGGTGCTTACGGTTCGACGACAATCATCTCCAAGATACAACAACTCATATCTTGTGATAGTAGTACTATAAATCACAAGATACGGTGAACCAACCGATATTATGAACTCACCTTAGGAGTAGGACGACAGAGTAATACACTACAAATTATTTGAACAACTCGACATCAATGGACATCCACGACATGTGTGTGTGAGTGTGCATTCGGAATCATTTTCAATTGACATTCGAGTACTTTGGAGTGATGGATTATGGAATGGGAGGGCCTATTTATAGATTTAAAGGCGTGTTTATATGAATTGATGTGACCATTGGATTTCATAATAAAGATCACGATTTCCACCTAAACTCTCTTTTTAGATGAAGAGGATGTATGCCCTTACAAAAGCCCCAAAATAGCACATAAGATCAAGACCAAAGTGAACACCTCCCAATAGGTACTAATTACACATACGAATTCCTTAAATATGTACTAGATCATACTCCCTCCGTCCCACCCAAAGGGTCAATTTTTTCCATTTTAGGCGTCTCACCCAAAGGGTCATCTTTCCTTTTATATACACATGGGCCCCTGATGAATGTGTAAATTCATTAGTTTCGAGCTCAGATTCGTGTACTTATGGTGTGTTAAATGGTTGTAATTTGATGTGAATCAATATACATGGTGGAAAGTCACAAATCAGGTATATACAAGGCTATTTGAGTTGATTTTCAAAGGAAAACGAGTTGGAAGTGATCGGATCCAGAAAGAGGAAGAAGCAGACATGCAATTCGACCAAGCAGGGTCGGATTTGACCAAGAAGGAGGGAGTTCGACCAGCACTGCTAGTCGAACTCAGCGTGAAAAAGAGTCATTCGACCATGACAGAAGAGTTTGACCAAACCACTTGGTCGAACTGTGGTCGAACTCTAAGCCAAAATAGAAGCAGTACCGATTCGACCAGGAAGTATCCAGTTCGATCAGGACTCTGGTCGAATCTGGAATCAGAGGCTGAGTTATAGACGGATTCGACCTGGAGTTCGACCTGCCTGGGCAAGTTCGACCAACCTATATGGTCGAACTGACGTATGAAAACTTACCAAAGTCGTATTTTTACATCGTCAGTGCGTGTGTTCGCTCAAAAAGCCCATCCAAGGCCCGTAAGGAGAGTTTACAAGTATAAAAGAAGAGCTTTCGCAGGAGAAAGAGGAATCATTCATCATCCATCCATCACCAAACCCTACCATCATCCAAAGGAGTCATGAGGAGAGATTCGTCTGGCGAGTCAAGTAAGATCATACCAACTAGTCATAATTGTTCCTAGATCAATCATTGGCTAGAACTGCTCCGGTAGTTCTAGGGTTATGAAAGTTTTATGAGTTAATTGAATTTCCATGTATAAACTCCGTACAACACTACTTGTAGTTTATTCTATATAGATTGTGCCTTTTCAATTCATACTCACGGTCGTTTTGTGCATCATTAACTATAATGTAGAGTCTGAATACATCTCTTGGTTATTGATTGAGTGTGTTCACTGCTGAACAGGATTACATGTTATAATTCTAATTGAAGGGATTCCGAAGTCTTATTAGAACTATCTTATATAGATACTTGTTAATTGAATCTTATTCGGGTTAATAAGTTGGATAAAGAGTATAACTTTATAATACCTAAAAAGGGAGATCAAATCGGGTTAGAGTACTAAGTGCACGGGAAATAATTGATTATGATAGTACATAGAAAGGGGGTGAAGTATATCTCTTGCTCCGAGGATATTCACACGTGTTATACGCTTGTTTACTTGTGTCTATAGAGTACGCTTGCATGGCTTAGCGATGCGTCCATAAACTACAAGGCAGAGTCGGACATCAACACATGAAAAGGAAATTAATAAGTAAAAGTGGATGACCTGAAGAACTACTCTATTACTTACTTGATCACAACCGAATTTTCTCTATTGCTTGTTTATTTACCTTGCTATTTTTACTTATATGTTATTTAGTTTCATAACAAAATCAAAACCAATTTGCCACATAATATTAGTTAATTAGAATATAATTGAATTGATAATTTTCCATCTCTTGGGTACGGTAAACACTTGGTCACCTATCAAAACTACAATTGATATCCTTATACTTGAGGATTAATTTTGTGTGTTGAGAAAATGCTGATCAAGTTCTTGGCGTCGTTAGCCGGGGACAACATTAATTATCTTTTGATTATATCTAGTTTAATTGAGATTATATTATTTTTGTCTTTAATTTCTAACTCTTATTTTTCTTAGGTGTATGCTCACAAGATCAAAGAAAGGTGAATTAGAGCTGTATAATTCAGAGATTGGAGCATCGTCGAGAAAGAAAAAAAAGAAGAATAAGAATAAGAACAAGAAAGTAGATCCAACTGAAGCTCTTAACTTAGGAGTTGAAGTTGACGTGATGAATTCGCAAACGATTGAAGCTGCAACCGAAGTAAATTTAGAAGTAGAAGCAATCAATATGGTAGTGGATCCTGATACACTTGCCATCCGGGAAGTCTTTAAAAACAACAGATCTGGCAATGCTGGACTGTTAGGAGCAAGGGGAACTAGAGCTGATTTTGATTTAAACCCTGCTCTTATCAGCATGATTGAAAGGAGTCCCTTCTCTGGGAGAACATTTGAAGATCCTCGGCAATATCTGAATAAGTTCCTTGGGTACGCAAGCACACAAAAAGATGCAGGAGCTCATGAGGATGCGAGGAAGATCATATTGTTTAATTTCTAGCTGAATGAAAAGGCGAGAGATTGGTACAATAATCTTGATGCTGCTGAATGTGATACATGGGAGAAGTTGAAAGTGAAATTCTTGGAGCGATACATGTCACCTTCAAAGGTGTTTAAGATGAATCTAGAAATCAATCAATTTTCTATCCATGGCAATGAGAAGTTTCATGAAGCTTGGGACAGATTCAAGGACATGCTCAGGAAGTTTCCTCAGCATGGGCTATCTAAAGCTCAATATATCAGTATTTTCTATAATGGGTTGGATTGCAATTCTCGTGGATTGCAATTCTCGTGTTTTACTTGATGCTTCTTCTAATGAATGAAGCACTACTTACAAAATCACCCAATGAGGCCGAGAAGATTTTTGAAGATATTTCGATGAATTCAAGAGATTGGCCGACTGATAGAGTGAGAGACACTTATGTCCTTGGTAAAGTAGCACATGTTGAGCATACTATGGTGAAGTCAGGAAGAGATGATGGGATTGTCTCTAGTCTGACTAACATTAGCATGCTACTAGAGTCTCAGGAAAAGCAGATCACTGATTTATCTCAGAGAGTACCAATGATGCAGCAGGATGGTGGCTATGAAGGAGCTAGCCAAGAGGAGATCGAGGAGGCAAATTACGACATGGATCAAAGTATTCAAGGAACTAGATACCCAAATCAAGAAAACCGGAACTATCAAGGGAACTACAACAATCGTAGTCCCCCGGGTGCTTATCAACAACCAAGGAGGTTGGAGTTTTCATGAAACAATCCGAATAATGTTGTGCAGCCTCTTATCGGTGATGATCCGGGAGCTAAGGTGTAAAAAGAGAAGCTTGGCTTTGAGGATACTGTGAACAGGTGCATGGCGAGAAATGATGTAAGAGTAGACCGTCTTGAGGCCAAGTTAGAGAAGAAGATTGATGATCATCATAAGGATTTGTCTATACAAGTAAAAAACCTTACGTTGTTAATGGGAGAGATGGCTGGAAATGTAAACAAATCGTCTCAAAGTATTGAGAATCCAAAGTCTTGTCACGCCATTACACTGAGGTCTGAAACCCAATATAAGGGATCGATGAAGCCGAAATTAAATTCTGAAGTGTCAGAAGCCTGATTCGACCAGCTACCAAGGTTGAACTGAGCAGGGGAGGTTGAACAGGGCAACTGGGCGACGTCCAGAGGAGTCAGAAGGTCAGTTCGACCAAAAACAGTTGAGTTCGACCCAAGCCTCTGGTCGAACTGAGGTCGAACACTACTGTCCAGAGCACTCTGTTTTTTCTGAAGCCCAATTCGACCACAATTGCTTGGATTCGACCAACCATGTTGGTCAAACCATGGTTGAACCAGCCTGTAAGGGGGAGAACGAACTTTCAGATGTTCAGTTCGACCATTATTCACCGGGTTCGACCACCTACCCAGGTCGAACTCAGGTCAAACCCGCATGTTCTACACCGTTTTCCCCATTAAATGCTCCACGTGATGTTGATGCTACTTCAGTACCTTTCAAAGAACATAATACTAAGATTATTGTAGAAAAGAAGTGGAAAAGAGCTAAGAGATTGAGAGTCGAAAAGGATAAGGCGGAGAAGGCTGAACGTGATGAATGAGGGATACCCAAAACAAAGATACCTCCGCCATTTCCTCTCAAGCTAGTAAAGAAGGGATTGGAGGAAAAGTTCAAGAAGTTTTCAGAAATCATAAACAAAATAAGCTTGAACATCCCTTTCTCTGAAGCAATATTGGAGATGCCGTATTATGCCCGCTTTTTGAAGGATATTCTTTTAAAGAAGAGAAGCTTGAACAGAATTGAAATGGTGAATTTGTTTGAGAACTGCAGCTCGATCATTCAAAGGAAGCTGTCAGCTAAGTTGAAGGATCCGAGAAGCTTCACTATCTTATGTGAGATTGGAAAGGGGCCGGCACGTAGAGCCTTGTGTGATCTTGGGGCAAGCATCAACTTAATGCTGTTGTCCACTTTTCAAAGGCTTGGTTTGGGGGAATTAACTCCCACAATAGTTGCTCTACAACTAGTGGATAGGTCTATGACTTTTCCGAAGGGTGTTATTGAAGATGTTCTTGTCAGAGTAGAGAAGCTTGTCTTTCCTGTGGATTTTCTTGTGCTAGAGATGGAAGATGACAAAGATAATGTCCCTCTTATCTTAGGGAGACCTCCTTGCTACTGCGGGAGCCATGATAGATGTGCAGAAGGGTGAGTTGCAGCTAAGGATGGATAAAGAAGAGGTTCTATTTAACCTTGACAAAGCAATGAAGATGCCAATGGAGACACAGTGTAACAGTATTGATGTGGTGGAGGAGATCGTTAGTGAAGACATGTCTCTGATTCTTTCTAAGGATCCTCTTGAGACATGCTTGATGGAGTCTCTTACTTTTCCCACTACTGAGTTAGATGAACTCTCCAATGACGTATGTATTGAATCTCTTGAAAACTTGCTTGCTTTGGGTGATGACAGGTATGAGTCGACAAGGACCAACATTGAAGAGGTCAAGTGGACTAGGAAGTACTTGCCATTGGATAGAGAGAGTGCACCTCAAGATGAGAAGAAAGAGGAGCTGAAACCGCTACCGCAACACTTGAAGTATGCCTACCTAGGTGACAATGAAAAATATCTAATAATTTTATCTTCTTCCCTTGATGATGATCAACTTGAGGAATTGTTAGAAGTGCTTAGAAAGTATAAATCTGCGATTGGTTGGTCTCTTGATGATTTAAAAGGGATTAGTCCTTCCTATTGCATGTATAGAATAAGATTGTTAGATGAGGCCAAGAGTAGCATTCAGAATCAGCGGAGAGTGAATCCCGCTATTCAAGAAGTGATTAGGAAAAAAATCTTAACATGGCTTGATGCAGGAATTATTTATCCTATTAGTGCCCATGTGAGTCCATTGCATGCTGTTGCTAAAAAGAGGGGCATGACTATAGTGAAAGCCGAAGATGGTGAGACCTTAGCCACTAGGATTCCTATGGGATGGCGTGTGTGTACGGATTGCAGGAAACTGAATGAAAATACATGCAAAGACTATTTTCCCCTTCCTTTCATGGATTAAATGCTTGATCGTCTTGCAGGGTATGAGTTTTATTGTTTCTTGGATGGGTACTCGGGTTATAATCAAATTATGATTGCACCCGAGGATCAAGAAAAAACTACTTTTACTTGCCCTTATGGAACTTTTGCCTTTAGGAAGATGCCTTTTGGATTATGTAATGCACCTGCTACATTTCAATGTTGCATGATAGCCATATTTGATGAGTTGATAGAAAAGATCATGTGTTTATGGATGATTTTTCTGTGTTTGGTTCCTCTTTTGAAGTTTGTTTATCAAACCTTGCTACTGTTTTGAAGAGATGCCAAGATACTAATCTTGTCTTGAATTGGGAGAAGTGCCAATTCTTGGTAAGAGATGAGATTGTTCTTGACCATCATATTTTGGCCAAGGGATTGCAGGTGGATATAGCAAAGGTGGTGGCATTGAGAAGCTTTCTCCACCTACTAATGAAAGGGGAGTGCTGACCTTCCATGGACATGCCGATTTTTATAGAAGATTCATAAAAGACTTCTCGAAATACTCCAAACCCTTATCTCATTTACTTGAAAAGGATGTTCCTTTTATTTTTGATGAAGAATGTCTAACAGCTTTTCAGGTTTTAAAAGAGGTGCTTATTATTGCACCTATCTTGATCACACCGGATTGGACTCAGCCGTTTGTACTTATGTGTGCTGTGAGTGATTTAGCATTTGGAGTGGTGCTTGGGCAGTTGAAGGATAAGAAGTTCTGTGCCATTTACTATGCGAGTAAGACTTTTAATGCTGCATAAAAGAACTATACGGTAACTGAAAAGGAGTTTCTAGTTGTGGTATACGCATTCAACAAGTTTCAACAGTATTTGGTTGGCATGAGAACGATAGTGTATACGGATCATTCTGTGATTCGGTACTTGATGGAGAAGAAGGAAACGAAGCCAAGGATCATTGATGGATTCTTCTTCTACAAGAATTTGATATGGAGATCCGAGATAAGAAGGGTACTGAGAATGTTTTGGCGGATCACCTATCAAGGTCGGAGACAAGGGAGCACTGTGATGATTATTTCGATTACATTGAAGAGATGTTCCCTGATGAGAAGATAATTGCAGTGCTTGTTGAAGGGGCAGAAAGAGCATGTGTTGTGGCTGCCCAAGGGATGGATTCATGGTATGCGGATTATGTGAATTACATTACCGTAGGAGAAATTCCGAAAGATCTCAACTGATATCAACTTGCTAAATTCAAGAGGGATGTTGAGACATTTATATGGTATGATCCGTTTCTCTACAAGATATGTACGGATTCCATAGTCCGTAGGTGTGTGCCTGAGATGGAGATGAAGAGTGTTCTCAATTTTTTCCATGCACAACCTAACGGGGGGTACTTCAGAGCTCAAAAGACAGCAACAAAGGTACTTCAATCTGCTCTTTATTGGTCGACTTTGTTTAAAGATTGTGAAACATATGTGGCAACATGCGATAGATATCAAAGGATGGAGAACATAAGTCGACGAGATGAGATGCCACTTCAGCCAAGCATGGTTGTTGAGATCTTTGATGTATGGGGGATCGATTTTATGGGGCATTTCCTCCATCTAATCGATTTCTTTACATCCTTTTAGCAGTGGACTATGTTTCTAAGTGGGTGGAAGCCATTCCCACTCGCGTGAATGATTCAAGGACTGTTTTATCTTTCTTGAAGAAACATATCTTTGCCCACTATGGAGTTCCTAGAGCACTAGTGAGTGATGGAGGGTATCACTTCGTCAAGAAACTTCTTGAAATGGTGCTTAAGGATTATGAAATCAAGCATAGGGTTACTATACCCTATCACCCTCAAGTGAATGGGCAAGCTGAAGTCTCCAACCGACAAGTGAAGCAAATTTTGGAAAAGGTAGTCGGAACCAAAAGGAATAATTGGGCTATGAAGCTTGATGATGTGTTGTGGGGGTTCCGGACTGCTTATAAGACTGTGTTGGATATGTCACCGTGCCAAATTATCTATGGAAAGCCGTGCCACTTACCCGTAGAGATTCAGCACAAAGCTTTTTGGACATTGAGGAGTTTGAACTTGTCTTTAAAGGATCAAAAGGAGTTGAGGATGACTCATATTAATCAATTGGATGAGTTCAGAAATCGAGCTTACAAGAACTCGGAGATCTACAAGGAGAGAATGAAGAAATGGCATGATTCAAAGATCTCATACAAGGAGTTCAAGAAAGGTGATGAGGTATTACTTTTTAACTCTCGTTTGAAACTTTTCGTAGGAAAATAGAAATCAAAGTGGATGGGGCCGTTCATTATCCATAGAGCCTGCGGAGGGGGTAGTTTTGAGCTTATGGACAAAGATGGGGACATAATCGCAGCGAATGGGCATCGATTGAAGCATTACAAGTCGCCGGATGATGTTTACGTCATCTTTGAGGATACCTTGCACTAGATTGGTACCGTCATGACTCTCCGACATTAAACATGAGCGTTTATTGGGGGCTTTCCCTCATATTTTATTGCTTTATTATTTCATTTGTGTGAGTAAGAAATATTTATATTTGACGTGCTTACTTATCGGCAATTACATCTCTTTGCAAACTTAGTTCCACTATAGTTTCTACTATGTTTGGGGGGTGTGATGTACTTACCTTATTAAAGCACTGAGAGTATAATCTTTTCTTTGTGACGTTTGTTAGGGGAGTTGATTTTTTGCGGCATATCAAAACTTTTATCGTTTGCGGTGTGTCAATTTTTTTACAATTTGCCTAATATTTTGTGGTGTTTGGTGTTGTTTTTGAGTATCATATGCATAGTTACTCATGGATGTCAAGTTTAAGATTGATTCTCGAGTTAGTTTTGATCTATTTTGGTACCTAAGGTTCGTTTTTGAGCTTAAAGTGTGCAGGGGATGAAGAAAATTTGAGTTTGGAGCATCAGGTGGTCAGTTCGACCAGACATGCAGGTCTAACGTGGAAGCCCTGGTCGAACTTGAGATCAGAGAGTTCATTACAGGTCGATTCGACCAAGCAGTAGAGAGTTCGACCATAGGTTCGACCAAAGAAGGAAGTCGAACTGGAGATCAGAGAGTTGTACAGACAGATTCGACCAAGTTGTGATTGGTTCGACCAAACGATTTGGTCGAATCAAGGTCAAATTGCGAACCCGAAAGTTCTGAACAGTGGAGTTCAATCACGACTAAAGAGTTCGAGCAAAGCACTTGGTCGAACGGTGGTCGAATATCGATTATGGGTTGTCCAGAAAGGGAGTTTGAGCATGGATTCGACCATGAAATTTCAGTTCAACCACTCGGGTAGGTCGAACCCAGGCCAGGTAAGTTTATTTTAAACCCATTTTCACCTATTCGATCACGTTTGCACACCACCTTCACCCGAATTCCTCCCTAATTGAAAATCCTCTCCTCCAATCTTTGATTACACGTGATTTTGCTCCGATTAAACTACATCACACGCTCTTTCCACTCAATTCATCGTGTTTTTGAAACAATCTCGTTGAAAAACTAGGGTTTGACGCGATTTTTGGAGGATTATCACATTTGTTCATTCTAAGCCATGTCCGGTTCAAAAGGTAGGTTTTCTCAACCCTCTTGCCCTAGGATTGAAGTTCTAATCATTGATTATAAGCGGGTATGTTGATTAAACTAAGTTCTATATGGATTCATGGTATGGTTTGAATTTCTGTGCATAATTTTGTATGAATTATTGATGGGTTCGATTTTGATTGTTTGAATTGTATAAAACCCTGTTAATTATGTAAAGTTATAAGGAATGTGAGTAGTTTGGGATGAAGCATGTTGAATTTCGGGAAAAGTGTTTGAGTTTGAGTAGTTTTCATGTTGGATTGCTTGAATTTGAGTAGTAATGCATGCTTGTGGTTAGTTTAATCGCTTGTTAATCTTATTTATGATTGAAATAAGGATGATAAACATGTGGATTGAATTTTTGGATCACTAGGATGGAACATGCTTGTTCGGTTCGTCTATGCATTAAAAACTTGAAGTCTTGAGTAGAGTTAAATACATTAGCTTGGTTTTCCTTCCTTGGTTATTTGTATTGAAGTATTGTTTTTAGGAAAAGAAAAGAAAGTCGAGGTTCGATCTAAGAAAAGGCAAGACAGACAGTCTCGGGAAGATGCAGTGACAAAGAAGCTAAGGCTTAAAGAGCGATTACCCTTGAATTTCAAGATTCAGATGAATGAATGGGATGAGATCAAAGAAAAATGGGGAGAAGTGTCAGATAAGATTGCTCGAACGAGGTGTCAAGATGATGGAGCGATGGTTACTATGCACATTCGCGATGATGTTCAGTGGATGTTTGATCAAGTTGGTATTCGTCACTTCATGGAGTTGAAAAAGCCTATTTATTTCCATGTGACTTCGGAATTAATTTGTCCGATTACTGTGAAGAAGGGTTCGACACATCTTTTGTATGAGTGTTCGTTCCAGCTCGGAGGTGAGAAGAGGACATGGTCAGCGGAGGATTTGAATATCTTGTTTCAGACTTCGAGGGGGATTTCAAGGAATGTGAATGGGTATTTCAATGCAAAGAGATTTTGGAGAGAGATTTCTGGTGAGGATGTGGATTACAAGACTAGCAGTGCTCATGCTTCGTTGATTCAGAATCCAGTGATCGGGTATATGGATAGAATATTGAGCAATACTTTGTTCGCCCATTCTGAAGGAAGTTGTGTGGCGAGGAGAGATTTGTATGCTCTCTAGTGCATGATCAATGGAGTGAGGTTCAATGTGGGCTCTTATTTAATTAATCAGCTATGGAGATTCAGGTGCTCTCTGTTTCAGAGAGTGAATAAAGGAGGATTGCTTACTTTGGTAGCTGAATACTATCATATGGACTTCACAGGCATTTAACCCATCCTGGAGGATCCTGATTTGGTGATGAGTATGTGTGTGGAGGGTGGATTCGCCCATCTGAGGGATGGAGATTGGTTCTTCACGAGGGGATCGAAGCCTTTTACTTTCATGTTTCCTTTTGATGTGAGTATGTTGACTACTATCAAGACTGAGGGGAACATGTTAATGAACACACTAGGGCACACTGCTCTCTTCGTCACTTGCTTGACAAAAGGTGATTGGAGGACTGTAGCGCGGATGTATGTTGAGGGAATGATGGAGGAGCTTCAGAGGATTGTAGACGAAGAGGGTGCGAGCAATGATGATGCTCCAGAGGAGTAGGAGGCACCAGGTTTTTGTTCTTTGTCTGTTTTATCTCATCTCCCTTCTCCTTTTCTCTTTACAGAATGGGTATTTGTGGTGTGAGTGACATGTACGTATATTGAATTGATTGGATGTTAGGTTGAGAAGTAATGATTGATACTTGAGGGTGGTTATACCTGTATGATTGTCTTGCTATGAGGGTTCTTGGTTTAGTGTGATGCATACGTATTTTACATGTGTTAATTTTTATTGATTAGAAGCATGTATGCATAATAAGTATGTGGATTCATAGTGAAATTGATCTTGGTTATTTACGTTGAGGAGTACTTAGGAATCAATTTATCCATGTGAGAATTTGAGCCGTTTAAATCATGTTTAATCATGATAATTTATTCTTGAGGGAATCATTCGTATGACCGTAATCTAGAACTTGGCTTGGCGTCTTGTGTGAAGTTTATGATTGATGAATTGCTAGAACATGATCTTAGGCCATTATTGTGTAATTGAGTCACTTAGACAAAATTTTACCTTACCTGTCAATATATGTATCATTGTAAGCCCTTTTAAGCCTTAAAAAGCCTTTCTTTGGCAAGCTTTGATAAAAGGCCTTATTAAATCTTTACTTGAGCCTTGTTGAATACCCTATTCATTAGTAGAGAGTTGAGGTGCGTAAGTGCTTGAAAGAATAAAAAGGTAGAGGCTTGGTTGAGAAGTACGAAAAAGAAATAAATATGGTTAAATCTTGTTTAGGGATAGTGCCTGAAACTGGTACCCCCGACTGCTTAGAAGGGTAGTGCCCAAAACTGGTACTCGTGCTCATTGAAGAAAGATGATGTTGATGCTAAGGAAAAGAAGGAGAATTCAAACTATGAAGTTTATGAGAAGAAGATGGAGAAACAGACGAAGCTGTATGATGAAAAGCAAAACTCCAAGGTAATTCTCTACTAGTGAATTAGTCACTTTACCTAAATTCTCCTACCTTTACCAAAGAGCCAACATTACAATCCAAAAGCAAGTCCTTTGTGATCCTAGTAAGGAATTGATTATAAGTTGAGTTTTGAGACCCTTGCCAAACTTATGGTTACGCAGAAGTATGGATTGAATATGAGCGTAAACACTAACCTGTTAAAGTGTACATCTTTTACATTTGAGAGTGAGAGTAAATATTTATCTTGTGAGCTAGATGATTTTGTACTCCGAAAGGTATTGTAATTGAGTGATGTTTTGCATGAATGATGCATATGAAGCTGGTAATACTTGTGTTCGATTGATGAATTGCATGTGTGAGTATGAATTGTATAGGCAGTTGGTGAACTTTACAATACTCTATTTTTGATTGCGTTGCCTCGGGAAGAGCAACATGTAAGTTTTGGGGTTTGATAGTGTGTAAATTTACTAGTTTCAAGCTCAGATTCGTGTACTTATAATATGTTAAATGGTTGTAATTCGATGTGAATCGATATACATGGTAGAAAGTCACGAATCAGGTGTATACAAGGCTATTTGAGTTGATTTTCGAAGGAAAACGAGTTGGAAGTGATCAGATTCGGAAAGAGGAAGAAGCAGGCATGAGATTCGAGCAAGCAGGTGTCGGATTCAACCAAGAAGGAGGGAGTTCGACCAGCACTGCTGGTTGAACTTAGCGCGGAAAAGTGACGTTCGACCACGGTAGGAGAGTTTGACCAAACCACTTGGTCGAACCGTGGTCGAACTCGAAGCCTAAACAGAAGCAGTACCAATTCGACCAGAAAGTATCCAATTCGACTAGGACTTTGGTCGAATTCGAAATCAGAGGCCGAGTTACAGGCGGATTCGACCTGGAGTTCGACCTGCCTGGGCGAGTTCGACCAACCTATTTGGTCGAACTGACGTACGGAAACTTACCAAAGTCATATTTTTACACCGTCAGTGCGTGTGTTCACTCAAAAAGCCCATCCAAGGCCCGTAAGGAGAGTTTACAAGTATAAAAGAAGAGCTTTCGCAGGAGAAAGAGGAATCATTCATCATCCATCCATCACCAAACCCTACCATCATCCGAAGGAGTCGTAAGGAGAGGTTCGTCTGGCAAGTCAAGTAAGATCATACCAATTAGCCATGATTGTTCCTAGATCAATCATGGGCTAGAACCGCTCCAGTAGTTCTAGGGTTATGAAAGTTTTATGAGTTAATTGAATTTTTATGTGTAAACTCCGTACAACACTACTTGTGGTTTATTCTATATAGATTGTGCTTTTTCAATTCATACTCATGGTCGTTTTGTGCATCATTAACTGTTATGTAGAGTCTGAATATATCTCTTAGTTATTGATTGAGTGCGTTCACCGCTGAGCAGGATTACATGTTATAATTCTAAGTGAAGGGATTCCGAACTCTTATTAGAACTATCTTATATAGATACTTGTTAATTGAATCTTATTCGGGTTAATAAGTAGGATAAAGAGTATAACTTTATAGTACCTAGAAAGGGAGATCAAATAAGGTTAGAGTACTAAGTGCACGGGAAACAATTGATTATTATAGTACCTAGAAAGGGGGTGAAGTATATCTCTTGCTCCGAGGATATTCACACGTGTTATACGCTTGTTTACTTGTGTCTATAGAGACGCTTGCATGGCTTAGTGATGCGTCCATAAACTACAAGGCAGAGATGGACATCAACACATGGAAAGGAAATTAATAAGTAAAACTGGATGACCTGAAGAACTACTCTATTACTTACTTGATCACAACTAAATTTTCTCTATTGCATGTTTATTTACCTTGCTATTTTTACTTATATGTTATTTAGTTTCATAACAAAATCAAAACCAATTTGCCACATAATCTTAGTTAATTAGAATATAATTGAATTAATAATTATCCGTCTCTTGGGTACGATAAATACTTGGTCACCTATCGAAACTACAATTGATATCCTTATACTTAATTTTGTGTGTTGAGAAAACACTCATCAGTCCCTCACATACCTACTAATATAATTAAAATATGAGACCCACACTCCCACTAATACAACTACCCACTACACATTAATAATAATACTCCTTAATCCACATGCCAAAAAGCAAAATGCACCCTTTGGGTGAGACGTAGGGAGTAGGTAAATTCACTTGCTAGGTACTATAAATGCATTAAGGTTGAGTTTCCTCACTAGATTGATTGACCTCTCGATCTAACATTTCTAGTGTTCATTTATGTAGTTTAAACATCAGAGGTTGTCTCCTACTCTTCTCACATTAATCCACATAACCCATATGATAAAATGATTCAATTAACCCTTAAGACACATAAGTGGACTTTTTTTATTGGTAAATGTTAGTTGTTAGTATAGTTAGTAGTTAGTTCACCAAACAACCATACTTTCCCTTTCTCCAAGCCTCCTTATAAATCCCCCCCTAATTCGTTTTCAATGGGAATCGAACCTGGGACTCGCACTTAAGTGAAGAGCCCAGTGGCCAGATGAGCTAGCCCATCTGGTTAAGACACATAAGTAACCTGAAAAGAGTAAAATTTTCACGTAATTTGAGCTCTGATTTATGTGATAATTGTGTGTGATTTGGTCTTAAATCGAGATGAATTAAGTTATGCATGGAAAAGTCACGAATCTGGTGCTATTGAGGTCGTTTGAGCTTACTGTCACAGGAAGACAGGACAGAAGCACTCAGAATTGAAAGGGAAAGAATTCAAGTTGCCATCTGACCAAGTACATGGTCGTCCGACCAAGTACAAGGCCATTCGACCAAGTACAAGGCCATCCGACTTGAACGGCTGGTTAAATGGACCCTTGGGCGTGATTGCACATTCTCACTCTAGTCGAACGGCGTTGCGATTTTCCAGATCTGTATGGTTTTACACCCTCAGTGTGTGTATGTGCATATTTTTGTCAAAAAAGCTCATCCAAGGTTCATTAAGAGAGTTTCAAGTATAAAAGGAACACAATTCAAATCCAGAAACATAACATCCTACACCACCCTACAAGGGGGATCAACCCCCCCCCCCCCCACACCATCATCTACATCTATCCCTTCCTCCATCCATTCGTCAGAGCTGTGGAGATTCATCTGTTGAATCAAGTGGAGAATTGAGAAGAAGATTCAAAATGGAGAAGGAAGCGACGACTCCCGCATCTAGGGTTTATTTTGTTTCCTAATTTATCTTGTAATTTTCCAGACATATGGGTAAGATCTATCCAACCCCATGATTGTTCTTCGCAACATCATGGGCTAGAACCGTTTTAGTAGTTCTAGGGTTTTTGAAGGTTATATGAATTAATTAAATTCTCTTGTGTATCCTCCGTACAATACTTATGGATTTATTTTATATATGATTGTGTATTTTTAATCCATATTAACGGTCATTTTGTGCATCTTCAACTGTTATATAGAGTCTGAATATATATCTTGCTAGTTGATTAAGTGCGTTTACCGCTGAACAGAGTTTTATATTATGATTCTAAGTGAATGGACTCCGAAACTTCATTAGAACTGTCATATATGAATATTTATTAATTAAATTGAATTCGGGTTGATAAACAGGATAAAGAGGTTAATTTTATATTACCTATAATGGGAGATCATATCGGGTTAGAGTACCAGGCGCGCGGAAAATAATTGATACTGATAGTACCTAGAAAGGGGGTGAAATTATTCTCTTGCTCCAAGGTTACTCACATGTGTTAAACGCATATTTACTTGTGTTTATAGAGTAGATATGCATGGTTTAATGATGCGTCCACAAACCTGGATTATTCTAGAGCCACTTATTCTCTCACTTGATCCACTTTCGTTTATCTTTACTGCTTGATTTATTTTTCTTGTTATTTAATTACTTGTTTAGTAGATTAATAATTATTCCACAAATTTTTATTGCAGAATCAAGTCTTAATTAATTAGCTTATAATTAAATTGATAATACGCCATCCTTTGGGTTCGATATTTAACTTGATCGCTTGTCTAAGCTGCAATTGATATCTTTAATACTTGGGGATTAATTTTTCATGTAAAGAAACGCTCATCATAAACTCAGTTCTAACCATATGTAATAGACAATTAATCACACAAATCAAACATATAGATTAAGCATCCATAAATGAAACTAATCAAAGTTGGGAACACAATTTGGACAATATCACAAATTTATCCATAACTCATCCAAAACATAAAAAATAAAAAGATAATATATTAGATTAGATTTCACCAAATGAAGTTTTTACACCATGTAGTTCATCATTTCCTTGGTGTCATCATCCTTTTCTTGGTGTCTCCACCTTCTTGGAAAATATTAAAATCATAATCTATAAATAAAAAAATTACATTAAAGAAATTTCGATTCCTTCCCCAAAGGGAGAAGAAATCTCTACTAATGAAGATCTTACTTAAAAGCTCTCTCAAATATGATGTAGAATATGAAGTGTAAATTATTAAACATGAATTATATAAAGATCTTACTCAAATTTGGAATAGGTTATTTCATGTGGGTCAATTTGCTTCATGGACAAAAAATGAGAATCTTTAGCAAATTTTATTTTAGCTCGTTCTCACTCGTTTTAACTCCAAATCGAGTGTCATTTTCGCCCATATCTTCCTCTTTACTTGTAGAATCCAATTTTATCAGAATCATCATATTTTTGCAACAATCAACAAAAATATTTTTTTTCCCAAATAATCATGCAAATTAATAGATTTAACAAGTTAAATCATACTTAATTATTAAATAAAGTCATAAAATTGATCCAATTTAAGTGAATTTAACACCAATCAAGCACCACCATCTCCAAGGATGACGTGCCTTATTTCTCCATGATTGCATGTTCATTATTTTCTTTTGAAAATATGAATCTCATCCTCAAATATAATGGATCGATTGTAGTGCGCATGTGACCAAGTTAAATTATCTAACCCATGGGATAGTGTCAGAGTGAGAAATAAATCTAATATGACTATTTCTATTTAAGACAAACCCAATTTAGAAAAATTAATGAATAACTAATAAAATAAAATAAGATACGATGGCGAGAAAATAATTAAATATTCCAAGATAAGAGACTGATAATGATAAGGCAATCCAGTTTAATCACGTGACAGATTATTCTAAACCCTAATTAATTAAATGCAGATATTTATAGGAGGATCGCTAAGTCTAGTTAGACCATCTTGATCAAGTAAGATCTAACACTTATAATGATACTAATGCAACTAACGTGTTCCCTTAAAGGGTACTTACTAATTAATTGATTCTCCCTTTCTAGGTACTAAATTATTAATCATATGTCTCCTTACTAATTACCTAATAATTTACCAAGTAATTAATATTCCAAATTGATTGTCTAGCTGTCTTAGGCTATATTGGTCAATGCTCTAAGACTGCCACAGAAAACAACAATTATCATGAAGAAAAAGAGAATCATATTAACTATCCAATTAATGCTAACGTCATGAATAATCAAAGGAATCAAAACTCAAAATACAATAATTAGAAGTCTCAAAATCTCTTCTTCAATAAGGAATAAATAATCTGCAGTATAAGAACCAAGTTTAGGTCAATCAAATCAGACACGAATTAAACCATCAAAACTCTAACACTACCAAAAAGACATAACCCATGGTGTTATAAGCAACAACCATGCCTATGAAAGAAGATTTACCCATGAGTCTAAAATGGTAGTTAGGGTTGAAAACCCTAAGTGATGTGGTGATGGTATATTAGGCGATTTCTCCAGACTTTTATGTGGTGATTAGAATGGAGTATAAATAGGTATGAGAATGGAATAAGATAATAAGGAGTAGGAGGTGTAAGATCATGAAAAATTAGGAAAAATATAATTATGGAAGATATGAGGCATGTGAGATTAGGAAATAACTTGACCTCCACTAAAATAGGAAATAGAGGGTAATTTTCATGTATTTTTGGAATTCTCGCTAGTAGCTGTGCGATCTCACGATTATGAGCATAACTTTTTCATAAAACTCTGATTTAAGCGATTCTTGCGCCCACGTGACCCTCTTCTCGTGGATTTCCAAACCTATATCACACAACTAGTTTTTACTTTCACAAGAATATACAAAAATTATGGAAAATAGTCATCTGTTTTCTTGCATGTTGCACAAGTTCACCCTTTATTCGAACTTTGCATTTTTTTTCATATAATTGCCCTAAGGGAGCATAGATGAGTTCAGGGTCGAGAGAACAACCTGTAAATAGTGGACTTACTCAGAGATCAGGTAGGAAACCGAAGATGTTTACTATGATCGATGAGGAAGAAGAGCAAAACCGTATGTTACTTAATTTCGAGGACAAAATTTATTTTTAGAGGGGTAGGATGTAGCGACCACATATATTAATTATTTATGATCATTATTTATTAATTATTATTAATTTCAAATTTAGAAGATAGATATCCTTTTCTACTTTTCTCTCAACTAGCCATCTCTAATCTCTTGAGAGTAGGAACTAATTTCCTACGTACACATAAAATTCCATTCTCTATCATAATATAGATAAGATCATTCTATTCGGTCATACGAGTTCTCTTCACATCCTGCAATCCAAAAAACCACTTCATGCTATTCAACATTCTCCATCAGAGGGTAATACAAGAAATCGAAGTCTAGCACCGGGTATTTTAATTGCACTTTTATTTGTCAGCCTAGTAATTATCCTATGAATTATTTTTTTATATTTCATTTCGTTTTATTAGCATCATATTTTGACAATTCGCCATCCTTCTCAACGTTAGAACTTGTGATGACAGTCCACGTAGATGCACTTTGCCATTGTTGGTTTGTTAAATATATATTACTGTCATTGGTATCTACTAGTTAGGAATATTAATTCTTAACTCATTCTGTTTAATAAACTACCATCCATTTATTATTTATTTTCTCTTTTCCTCTTTCTTTTTATTTTTCCTATTACTGATTTCAAAACTCATCCGTTTCAAAGATTCTAATTAAAGTTCCCAATCCGAGTTTAAATGTAAAGTCTGTATATTTGACAAATAAGTAGCATAGCCTTTACGTTATTTTTTTATTCTACTTATAATTAATTCTAATTGTTTGTCAGGGACCACATATGATCATAGTAGGCAATATGGTTGCAATTACCTTAAATACCAGTTCCATCTATTTACTTATTTTAAAGATAACTATGCATACATACCCACGTATGTAACTGGTTGACATATAATTATTATAAATATTTTTTTAGTTAAGTTATTTATAACATTATTTTACCTAGTTAATTATTTACAGTTTTGGTTATCCATATTTTTTAAAAAATTCCACCATATAATACACGTACATATAGAATTATCTTATTACTATTTAGTTAGTTTCGTCCTTATTAGGATTAAAACCATATTCTTATTTATATTTTATTATTACAGGAGACGAGAAGTTCGTGAGTTTGAAGTTATGCTGCATCAATATTTTGGACTACAATCAACTCAGTTTCATTTTAAATGTGGAGAAATTCTTACATGATTTTATTAACTGTTGCTTGTGGTATCTTTGAGTTCATGCATGTACAAATAGGTCTCATGACCTTTATAAACGAGACATAGGTCTCATGACCTTTATAAATAAGACATGATGAGACATAGGTCTCCTGACCTTTATAAACGAGACTTTTACTGCTCGAATAATTGAGAAATCAGTTATGCAGTACATTCACATTTACATGAATTATGTTACTTAATTTGTTATTTGCATGTGGTATTTAATTTTTCCAAGTACATTTCTCCACTGAGCTTGTGGCTTTGCTCACCCAAATATTTTATCATTTCAGATGGAGGAGCTGGCGTGGTGGGACATAAGGATGATGCATAGCACAGTTTCATTTCATTATGCCTTAATTATTATTTCTAAATTTTGCTAGACTTATGAACTTATGCAATTTATTTCAAAAATTACATTTGGATTTTATAACTTATCAGGTTGGAATTTGATATATTAAATTTTATTCACTTTAAGCTTCCGCTAAAAATAATTTATTTACTTAAATATGAAGTTTTAAATAGTTAAAAATTTTGGATGTGACATTATGGTATCAGAGCGGTTATACGATTCTGTATCCCAGTTTTAAAAATAAATGCTAGCATCTATACGTCAGACTACGGCAGCTCCAATGAGGTATGACATTTATAGAAATTACATTTATGCAAGTTTATAATTTTACGAATTCATGTGAGCTTAAAACATTTTTAAATGATTTTAATTCGAGTATTGACGCAGTAAGGATAAGTCATTTATAGTACTTAGAGCCTATTAATTAGAATTATTATATATCATTAGTAAAATACTTAATGTATTAGTAGCCTGAATTTTATCCAGGATGCAGGCCGGATGTAGACTTAGAACACCTCGTGGGAACGCCAATAGAAATGCTAATGCTAATGCTGCTGTTACTAATCCCTTGCCGAATTTGGTTCCGAACCCTAATCAGAACCAAGCTCCGCATGAAGTTCCAAACCAAGCTCCGCAACAAGTTCCAAATCAAGTTCCGGGAAATCCTCAAGGTGATCTATCGAAGAAATTTCAGCGGTACAACCCACCTAAACATACAGGGCGTGAGCAGTCAGAGTATGTGGAAGACATGCTCATAACGTTAGACAGAATCTTTGATGTCATACAGTGCAATAATGCACAACCAGTTCTCCTGGCTTCCTTTCTGATAGTTGAGGATGAATATCATTGGTGGAATGACAATTGGTGGATGAGACTAGCACAGGATAGGGTAGCTCTTGCTTGGTATGATTTTAAGAATATTTTGATGGATAAATATTACCCCAACTCTTACCGTGATGAGAAAGAAGCTGAGTTTCTTAAACTGCAGCAAGGAGATACAACTGTGATTTAGTATGAGAGAAAATTTAACGAGCTGTGTAGATCCGTCCTAGAATTGGTCGATACGGATCATAAGATGACTAGACGATTCATGAAGGGGCTTCGACATGAGATACATTATATTGTCACCAGCCATGGTGCATTGCCTTTTACTGAGACTTATCGGAAGGTAGAGGAAATAGGTTCGAACATGAAAATGGAGAAAGCAAGACAGAAAAGAATTGAGACTTCGGGTAAAAGAAAGTGAAAAGGTACTACTCAAAGCAGAAACGTAAATCAGTCTAGGCAAGTATACACTGGAAAGTATACTGGACACCTAAGCCTATCTGCAGCACATGTGGAAAGAACCACAGGGTAGCGTGTTTAGCAGGTCAAGAGAGAAGCTACAGATGTCTTGAGCCAGGGCACGCATCATATAATTACCCTAAGGGAGCACAAATGAGTTCAGGGTCGAGAGCACAACCTGCAGCTAGTGGACTTACTCAAAGATCATGTGGGAAATTGGGATGTTTACTAAGATCGATGAGGAAGAAGAGCAAAACGGTACGTTACTTAATTTCGAGGACGAAATTTATTTTTAGAGGGGTAGGATATAGCGACCACATATATTAATTATTTATGATCATTATTTATTTATTATTATTAATTTCAAATTTAGAAGATAGATATCGTTTTCCACTTTTCTCTCAACAAGCCATCCCTAATCCATTGAGAGTAGGAACTAATTTCCTACGTACACATAAAGTCTCATTCTCTATCATAATATACATTGGATCATTCTATTTGGTCATACGAGTTCTCTTCACATTGTACAATCAGAAAACCATTTCATACTATTCAACGTTCTCCATTAGATAGAGGGTAATACAAGAAATCAAAGCCTAGCACCGGGTATTTTAATCGCACTTTATTTGTCAGCATAGTAATTATCCAATGAATTATTTTCTTATATTTTGTTTCATTTTATTAGGATCATATTTCGACTATTCGCCATCCTTCTCAATGTTAGAACTTGTGATGACAGCCCATGTAGATGCACTATGTCATTATTGGTTTGCTAAATATATATTACTGTCATTAGTATCTACTTGTTAGGAATATTAATTCTTAACTCATTCTATTTAATTAGCACGATCTATTTATTATTTATTTTCTCTTTTCCTCTTTCCTTTTATTTTTCCTATTACTGATGTCAAATCTTCTCTGTTTCAAAGATTCTAATTAAAGTTCCCAATCCGAGTTTATATGCAAAGTCCGTATATTTGACAAATAAGTATCATAGCCTTTATTTTATTTATTCTACTTATAATTATTTCTAATTGTTTTCTGGGAACCACATATGATCATAGTAGGCAATTTGGTTGCAATTACCTTAAATACCAGTTCCATCTATTTACTTATTTTAAAGATCACTATGCATACATACCCACGTATGTAACTGGTTGACCTATAAATATTATAAATATTTTTTTAGTTAAGTTATTTATAACATCATTTTACCTATTTAATTATTTACAGTTTTGGTTATCTATATTTTTTAAACTGTTCCACCGTGTAATACACGTACATATATAATTAACTTATTACTATTTAGTTAGTTTCCTCCTTATTAGGATTACAACCATATTCTTATTTATATTTTATTATGTATAGGAGACGAGAAGTTCGTGAGTTAGAAGTTCTGCTGCATCAATATTTTGGACTACAGTCAACTCAGTTTCATTTTAAAGGTGGGGAAATTCTTACTTGACTTTATTAACTGCTGCTTGTGGTATCTTTGAGTTCATGCATGTACAGATAGGTCTCATGACCTTTATAAACGAGACATAGTTCTCATGACCTTTGTAAATGAGACATTACGAGACATAGGTCTCCTAACCTTTATAAACGAGACATACAGATAGATCTCCTGACCTTTATAAACGAGACTTTTACTACTCGAATAATTGAGGAATCAGTTATGCAGTACATTTACATTTACTTGAATTATGTTACTTAATTTGGTATTTACATGTGGTATTTAGTTTTGCTAAGTACATTTCTCCACTGAGCTTGTGGCTTTGCTCACCCCAAATATTTTATCATTTCAGATGGAGGAGCTGGCGTGGTGGGACATAAGGATGATGCTTAGCACAGTTTCATTTCATAAAGACTTAATTATTATTTCTAAATTTTGCTAGACTTATGAACTTATGCAATTTATTTCAAAAATTACATTTGGATTATATAACTTATTAGGTTGGAATTTGATATATTAAATTTTATTTACTTTAAGCTTCCGCTAAAAATGATTTATTTATTTAATATGATGTTTTAAATAGTTAGAATTTTGGATGTGACATTGTGGTATCAGAGCGGTTATACGATTCTGTTTACCCATTTTAAAAATAAATGCTAGCATCTATCTGTCACACCACGACAGCTCCAATGAGGTATGACATTTACAGAAATTACATTTATGCAAGTTTATCATTTTACGAATTTGTGTGAGCTTAAAACATTTTTAAATGATTTTAATTCGAGTATTGATGCAGTAAAGATAAGTCATTTATAGTACTTAGAGCCTATTAATTAGATTTATTATATATCATTAGTAAAATACTTATTGTATTAGCAGTCCAAATTTTATGCAGGATGCAGGACGGACATAGACTTAGAACTCCTTGTATGAACACCAATAGAAATGCTAATGCTGCTAATACTAATGCCTTGCCGAGTTTGGTTCAAAACCCTGATCAGAACCAAGCTCCTCATGAAGTTCCAAACCAAGCTCCGCAACAAGTTCCAAATCAAGTTTCGGAAAATCCTCAAGGTGATCTATCGGAGAAATATCAGCGGTACAACCCACCTAAACTTAGAGGACGTGAGCAGCCAGAGTATGCGGAAGACATGCTTATAACGTTAGACAGGATATTTGATGTCTTACAGTGCAATGATGCACAACAAGTTCTCCTGGCCTCCTTTCTGATAGTTGAGGATGCATATCATTGGTGGAATGGCTATTGGAGGATGAGACCAGCACAGGATAGGGTAGCTCTTGCTTGGGATGATTTTAAGAATATTTTGATGGATAAATATTACCCCAACTCTTAACGTGATGTGAAAGAAGCTGAGTTTCTTGAACTGCAGCAAGGAGATACGACTATGATTGAGTATGAGAGGAAATTTAACCAGCTATGTAGATCCGTCCCAAAATTGGTCGATACGGATAGTAAGATGACTAGACGATTCATGAAGGGGCTTCGACCTAATATACACTATATCGTCGCCAGTCATGGTGCATTGCCTTTTACTAGGACTTTTCGGAAGGCAGAGGAAATAGGTTCGAACATGGAAATGGAGAAAGTAAGACAGAAAAAAATTGAGACTTCGGGTAAAAGAAAGTGGGAAGGTACTACTCAAAGTAGAAGCGTAAATCGGTCTAGGCAAGTATACACTGGAAAGTATGCTGGGCCCAACTATCAGACACCTAAGCCTATATACAGCACATGTGGAAAGAACCATAGGGTAGAGTGTTTAGCTGGTCAAGGGAGATGGTACAGATGTCATGAGCCGGTGCACACATCATATAATTGTCCTAAGGGAGCACAGATGAGTTCAGGGTAGAGAGCACAACCTGCAGCTAGTGGACTTACTCAGAGATCAGGTGGAAAACCGAGGATGTTTGCTATGATTGATGAGGAAGAATAGTAAAACGCTACGTTACTTAATTTCGAGGACGAAATTTGTTTTTAGAGTGTAGGGTGTAGCGACCACATATATTAATTATTTATGATCATTATTTATTTATAATTATTAATTTCAAATTTAGAAGATTGATATCCTTTTCCACTTTTCTCTCAACAAGCCATCCTTAATCCCTTGAGAGTAGGAACTAATTTCCTACGTACACATAAAATCTCATTCTCTATCATAATATACATCGGATCATTCTATTTGGTCATACGAGTACTCTTCACATTGTACAATCCAGAAAACCACTTCATGCTATTCAACGTTCTCCATTAGAGGGTAATATAAGAAATCAAAGTCTAGCACCGGGTATTTTAATCGCACTTTTATTTGTCAGCCTAGTAATTATCCTATGAATTATTTTCTTATATTTCGTTTCAGTTTATTAGCATTATATTTCGACTATTCGACATCCTTCTCAATGTTAGAACTTGTGATGACAGTCTACGTAGATGCACTGTGTCATTGTTGGTTTGCTATATATATATTACAGTCATTAGTATCTACTTGTTAGGAATATTAATTCTTAACTCATTCTTTTTAATAAACTACCATCTATTTATTATTTATTTTCTCTTTTCCTCTTTCCTTTTATTTTCCCTATTACTGATTTCAAATCTCCTCTGTTTCAAAGATTCTAATTAAAGTTCACAATCCGAGTTTATATGCAAAGTCTGTATATTTGACAAATAAGTATCATAGCCTTTATTTTATTTTTTTATTCTACTTATAATTATTTCTAATTATTTTTCGGGGACCACATATGATCATAGTAGGCAATTTGGTTGCAATTACCTTAAATGCCAGTTCCATCTATTTACTTATTTTAAAGATAACTATGCATACATACCCACGTATGTAACTAGTTGACCTATAATTATTATAAATATTTTTTTAATTAAATTATTTATAACATTATTTTACTTAGTTAATTATTTACAGTTTTGGTTATCCATATTTTTTAAACTGTTCCACCGTGTAATACATGTACATATAGAATTATCTTATTACAATTTAGTTAGTTTCCTCCTTATTAGGATTACAACTATATTCTTATTTATATTTTATTATGTATAGGAGACGAGAAGTTCGTGACTTAGAAGTTCTGCAGCATCAATATTTTGGACTACAGTTAACTCAGTTTATTTTAAAGGTGGAACAATTCTTGACTTTATTAACTGCTGATTGTGGTATCTTTGAGTTCATGCATGTACAGATAGGTCTCATTACCTTTATAAATGAGACATAGTTCTCATGACCTTTATAAATGAGACATAGTTCTCATGACCTTTATAAATGAGACATGACGAGACATAGGTCTCCTAACCTTTATAAACGAGACATACAGATAGGTTTCCTGACTTTATAAACGAGACTTATAACACTCGAATAATTGAGAAATCAGTTATGCACTACATTTACATTTACATAAATTATGTTACTTAATTTGGTATTTGCATGTGGTATTTAATTTTTCCAAGAACATTTCTCCACTGAGCTTGTGGCTTTGCTAACCCCAAATATTTTATCATTTCAGATGGAGGAGCTGGCGTGGTGGGACATAAGGATGATGCATAGCACAGTTTCATTTCATTAAGACTTAATTATTATTTTTAAATTTTGCTAGACTTATTAACTTATGTAATTTATTTCAAAAATTACATTTGGATTTTATAAATTATTAGGATGGAATTTGATATATTAAATTTTATTTACTTTAAGCTTCCGCTAAAAATAATTTATTTATTTAAATATGATGTTTTAAATAGTTAGAAATTTAGGATGTGACATTGTGGTATCAGAGCGGTTATACGATTCTGTATACCCGTTTTAAAAATAAATGCTAGCATCTATCCGTCACACTACGGCAGCTCTAATGAGGTATGACATTTACAGAAATTATATTTTTACAAGTTTATTATTTTACGAATTCATGTGAGCTTAAAACATTTTTAAATGATTTTAATTCAAGTATTGATGCAGTAATGATAAGTCATTTATAGTACTTAGAGCCTATTAATTAGAATTATTGTATATCATTAGTAAAACGCTTAATGTATTAGTAGCCCGAATTTTTTGCAGGATTCAGGTCGGACATTGACTTAGAACTCCTCGTAGGAACGCCATTAGAAATGCTAATGCTAATTCTGCTGATACTAATGCCTTGCCGAGTTTGGTTCAAAACCCTAATAAGAACCAAGCTCCGCATGAAGTTCCAAACCAAGCTCTGCAACAAGTTTCAAATCAAGTTCCGAAAAATCCTCAAGGTGATCTATCGGGGAAATTTCTGCGGTACAACCCACCTAAACTTACAGGACGTTTGCAGCCAGAGTATGTGGAAGACATGCTCATAACGTTAGACAGAATCTTTGATGTCATGCAGTGCAATGACGCACAATGAGTTCTCTTGGCTTCCTTTCTGATAGTTGAGGATGCATATCATTGGTGGAATGGCTATTGGAGGATGAGACCAGCACAGGATAGGGTAGCTCTTGCTTGGGATGATTTTAAGAATATTTTTATGAATAAATATTACCCCAACTCTTACCGTGATGAGAAAGAAGCTGAGTTTCTTGAACTGCAGCAAGGAGATACGACTGTGATTGAGTATGAAAGGAAATTTAACCAGCTGTGTAGATCCATCCTAGAATTGGTCGATACGGATCGTAAGATGACTAGACGATTCATGAAGGGACTTCGACCTGAGATACGCTATATCGTCGCCAGTCATGATGCATTGCCTTTTACTGAGACTTATCGGAAGGCAGAGGAAATAGGTTCGAACATAGAAATGGAGAAAGCAAGATAGAAAAAAATTGAGACTTCGGGTAAAAGAAAGTGGAAATGTACTACTCAAAGCAAAAGCGTAAATCAGTCTAGGCAAGTATACACTGGAAAGTATACTGGGCCCAACTATCAGACACCTAAGCCTATCTGCAACAAATGTGAAAAGAACCATAGGATAGCGTGTTTAGCTGGTCAAGGGAGATGCTACAGATGTCATGAGCTGGTGCACGCATCATATAATTGCCCTAAAGGAGCACAAATGAGTTCAAAGTCGAGAGCACAACCTACAGATAGTGGACTTACTCAGAGATCAGGTGGGAAACCGAGGATGTTTGCTATGATCGAAGAGGAAGAAGAGCAAAAAGGTACGTTACTTAATTTCATGGATGAAATTTATTTTTAGAGGGGTAGGATGTAGCGACCACATATATTAATTATTTATGATCGTTATTTATTTATTATTATTAATTTCAAATTTAGAAGATAGATATCCTTTTCCACTTTTCACTCAACAAGCCATCCCTAATCCCTTGAGAGTAGGAACTAATTTCCTACGTACACATAAAATCCCATTCTCTATCATAATATACATTGGATCTTTCTATTTGGTTATACGAGTTCTCTTCACATCGTACGATCCAGAAAACCACTTCATGCTATTCAACATTCTCAATTATAGGGTAATACGAGAAATCGAAGTCTAACACCGGGTATTTTAATTGCACTTTTATTTGTCAGCCTAGTAATTATCCTATGAATTATTTTCTTATATTTCATTTCGTTTTATTAGCATCATATTTCGACTATTCGCCATTTTTCTCAACGTTAGAACTTGTGATGACAGTCCACGTAGATGCATTGTGCCATTATTTGTTTGCTAAATATATATTACTGTCATTGGTATCTACTTGTTAGGAATATTGATTCTTAACTCATTCTTTTTAATAAACTACCATCTATTTTTTTTTTTTCTCTTTTCCTCTTTCATTTTATTTTCCCTATTACTGATTTCAAATTTCCTCTATTTCAAAGTTCTAATTAAAGTCTCCAATCCTAATTTATATGCAAAGTCTGTATATTTGACAAATAAGTATCATAGCCTTTATTTTATTTTTATTATTCTACTTATAATTATTTCTAATTGTTTGCCAGGGACCACATATGATCATAGTAGGCAATCTGGTTGCAATTACCTTAAATACCAGTTCCATCTATTTATTTATTTTAAAGATAATTATGTATACATACCCACGTATGTAACTGGTTGATCAATAATTATTATAAATATTATTTTTTTTAGTTAAGTTATTTATAATATTGTTTTACCTATTTAATTATTTACAGTTTTAGCTATCCATATTTTTTAAACAGTTCCACCGTGTAATACACGTACATATAGAATTATCTTATTACTATTTAGTTAGTTTCCTCCTTAATAGGATTAGAACTATATTCTTATTTATATTTTTTTATGTATAGGAGACGAGAAGTTCGTGAGTTAGAAGTTCTGCTGCACTAATATTTTGGACTACAGTCAACTCAGTTTCATTTTAAAGGTGGGAAAATTCTTACTTGACTTTATTAACTGCTGCTTGTGGTATCTTTGAGTTCATGCATGTACAGATAGGCCTCACGACCTTTATAAACGAGAAATAGGTCTCATGACCTTTATAAATGAGACATGACGAGACATAGGTCTCCTGACCTTTATAAACGAGACATACATATAGGTCTCTTGACCTTTATAAACGAGGCTTTTACTAATCGAATAATTGAGAAATCAGTTATGCAGCACATTTACATTTACATGAATTATGTTACTTAATTTGGTATTTGCATGTGGTATTTAATTTTGCCAAGTACATTTCTCCACTGAGCTTGTGGTTTTGCTCACCCCAAATATTTTATCATTTCAAATGGAGGAGCTGGCGTGGTAGGACATAAGGATGATGCTTAGCACAGTTTCATTTCATTAAGACTTAATTATTATTTCTAAATTTTACTAGACTTATGAACTTATGCAATTTATTTCAAGAATTACATTTGGATTTTATAACTTATCAGGTTGGAATTTGATATACTCCCTCTGTCCCACACTTATGTTCACACTTTTCGTTTTCGTCCTCTCATACTTATCTTCACCACCCAAAAAAGGAAACTTCATATTAACTAACAACCTCAAAAGTTATCTTAATTATATCACTCCCACCTAACACACATAACATACTTTAAAATTTATTTATTATCTAAAAATACCATAATACCCTTAAAAAGTCAATAAAGTTGGTCAAAAAACAATTTTTCTTAAACTCCGTATCTACAGTGTTGGTGAACTTAACTATGGGACGGAGGGAGTATTAAATTTTATTTACTTTAAGTTTCTGCTAAAAATAATTTATTTATTTAAATATGATATTTTAAATAGTTAGAAATTTAGGACGTGATGGTAGCCATTTCAGACTCTGAAATCACTCTAAGATAGCCTCCACCTCCTTTCTTCTCATCAGTGACTCCGCCACCAATGCACGGCGGCACCCTCTCTGTCCCCACCTCTCTCTAGACACTCTCTCTGCAGCCATGGATAGAAGAATGGGATTCCTACTCGATTTGCATTGTCTAAGCCGCCGCCGCCGATCAATCTCCGTTGTCTGCGCCAGCTAAGCTCTAGTTTTGGTGGTAGGAGCGGTGGTGGTTCTAGTTCTGGTGGTGGGAGTCGGTGGTGGTTCTAGTTCTGGTGGTGGGAGACGCCAGCTAAGCTCCCACCGTGCTTTTCACTTTGAGCATTTTATTTATATAAGATGAAATCCACATAAATATTAATACGACTGCACCGAAGGAGTATATTTTTATCCACGTTTATTCTCAATTTTTAAAAATTAATTAGGGCACGGCTATTCCGACCCCGATTTTACTAGACGCACATCAATTACTAAACGTGCCCCAATAAAATTAAAAAATATGTACATTAATTACTAATTATATCCCAATTTGAATCATTTTATCCTTTTATTAAAAAAAACTTCATTTGACCTTTTAATTAAGGGTGGGCTATTAATATCCCATTTTTCTTCACGTACCCCATTTTTAAAATTAATACTCCCTCCGTCCCTCATTAAGAGACTCTTTTATTTTTTGGCACGTGGATTAAGGAGTATTATTATTTAATGTGTAGTAGGTAGTTGTATTAGTGGGAGTGTGGGTCCCATATTTTAGTTGTATTAGTGGGAGTTTGTGGGTCTCATATGTATAAAAAAGGAAAGGGGACTCTTTGGGTGGTACGACCAAAATGGAAAAAAGATCCTCTTTGAAGGGGACGGAGGGAGTATATTTTAATACCCCCTCCGTTCGTTTCTAAGGTATTTATTTATTTTTTGCACGTAGATTAAAGAGTATTATTATTATTATATGTAAAGAGGTAGTTGTATTAGAAGGAAGTGGTGGACTATATTGTGTATTTTTTTTCTAAATAGGGGAAATGGATACCTTTGAAGCGGACGCCAAAAATAGTAAAATGTATACCTTAGAAGCGGATGGAGGGAGTATAATAAAACTAAAATATTTTTATATTAATGAATCGATATTTATAACATAAAAAAAAATTACATTCATGCTTCTGTAATTTAGTTTGTTGATTTTTAGATCAACTCAAATTTAATTTCTGAAACTAATTTAACAATCTCTTCAATACACACCTCCATAACAATCAAGCTCAACTCAAAAGAAATCATCTCAGCACAAAATAGATAGAGCAACCGATAATGTCAGGACGAGGAAAGGGAGGTAGGGGTTTGGGAAAAGGCGGAGCCAAGAGGCACCGGAAAGTGCTGACTGCTGAGGGATAATATCCAGGGCATCATCAAGCAGGCGATCGTCGTCTTGCTCATCGTGGCTGCGTCAAGCGCATCAGCAGCCTCATCTACGAGGAGACTCACGGTGTTCTCAAGATCTTTCTGGAGAACGTCATTCGTGATGCCATCACTTACACTGAGCACGCTCGCTGGAACACGGTGACAGCGATGGACGTCGTTTACGAACTGAAGAGGCATGGCCGCCCTCTCTACTGCTTTGGAGGTTAAGGATTTTTGTTTGTTAGGGTTTTGATTTATATAGATTGGGAGGACACGACACTTTTACTCCAAATAAGCCTATGTGTTTTGAATTGGTTCTGTATTGATAATGGTGGATTAGAGAATGATTAATTTATTTAAATGGTAATATATAAAAAAATTTCTGGAACCAAAATCAGAAGATGATTTGGAAAAGTTATTTTTTGAGATGAAATGGAAGAAGATGAAAAGATATAAGAATGGATGTAATTTGACTTTTTTTTTTATGATTTTAAAATGTACTCCCTCCATCCCAGTTTAAGAGGACTATTTTTTCATTTTGTCGTCCCACCTAAAGAGTCTCCTTTCCTTTTTATACACATGGGACCCACACATCCTCTCTAATATAATTAAAATATGAGACACACACTCCTACTAATACAACTACCCACTACACATTAAATAATAATTATCCTTAATCTATATGCAAAAAAGTAAATGGCCCTCTTACGCCGGGACGGAGGGAGTATTTATTAATATAAGGGTATTTAAATCTTTATCATAATAAAATATTTTAATTTTAAAGATTATGGGGTACATTTAGTGAATTCAGGGTTGTGAGGCATCCAATTAATTATTATGGTGAGTAAAATGATACTCCCTCCGTCCTAAAAATACATTCATGTATTTGGTGGCACGAAGTTTAAGAAAAATAATTTTTTGTCGTAGTGATGTAAGAAAGAGAGTGGGGTATTTTAGGTAATTGAATAGAATAAAGTATACTCCCTCTATTATATCCCAATGGTTACATATTTCTTTTTTGGGCGTCACATCCTAATGGTTACATTTCCCTTTTTGGCAAATGAGACACACACAAATTAATTATTTCTCTCTCTAAGGGCCTATCATCACACTAATAAACCTACCCACTATGCATTAAAATATTATTTCTCTTACCTCAATACACATTAAAATACTATACACCTTAATCTCCGTGCAAAAAGCAAACGTAACTATTAGACGGGACGGAGGGAGTATGATATAGTTGACTTTGATTAGATTGTGTGTAGAAAGAATGTGACATTTTTTTAATGTTGTAGTATTGTAAGATTATTGATATTGTGTATTATTTTCACTTTTAAGGTGTGAAAGTATTCTTGGGACATACTAAAATGGAAGGTGTGAATGTATTTTGGGACGGAGAGAGTAAAAAAATACTCCCTCCTTCAGCCTTTAAGGGTGTCATTTGCTTTTTGCACGTGAATTAAAGAGTATTACTATTATTTAATGTGTAGTTGGTAGTTGTATTAGTGGAGGTATGAGTCCTATTTTTTTAGTTGTATTAGTGTGTGTGTGAGTCCATATATATAAAAAAAGAAATGATATCTTGAGGGCGGATTTCCAAAATAGAAAAACAATACCCTTGCTGATGGAGGGAGTATCAATTAGCATACATAACGCCATAACGGTAGTATTTAAAAGCCTGATTAACATGCGTAATGGTAATACATAAAAACCCGATTTCTACTTCCATGCAAATCTTCGATTTCGTGTGTCCACACAAAATTCGAAATCAAATCGTAGTCTCTTCTTAGTGAAAGTGTCAACGTGAATCAGAAGTATACATATTTTTGATATGGTGATTTCATTTGAGAACACAATCGAACACCTTATTTAGGGGCTGTGATTTAAACAGTTGTCTGTCTAAAACGTCAAATTTGGAGGTTAAAATATCTACGGTGGGTGTGTATAAGAAATTGGGTTGATAGAAGTGTGTAGAAATCAGGATGAATCTGAAATTAGTTCTTGCGTTCACCAGTGCCGTCGTCGTCCTGCATTCCAGATTCTGCATATCGCAGAGCAACAACAACTGCAGCAGGTGTGGAGAATTTGCGATGTGCGACCCACAGGATTCCCCAATTTGTACTTGTTTGCCCGGATTCGACCCGCGCAATAATCAGGAATGGAATTCGGGCAACTGGAGCAGTGGGTGCCGGAGGACGGCGTCTTTGGATTGTGAGAATTTTGGGAATATAAGTGCAGATGGGTTTCAGAAGCTCTCGATTATGATGAACACGGGCCGTGCAGAACGGTATTTTTCGGCAGATCAGTGATGCCTGAGCAATTGTTCCTGCTTAGTTTACGGGTTTCAATTCGGATCTGAATGTATGCTCTGGAGTGGGACCTTGGTCGATATTCAGAAAATTTCCACTGGCTCCGGCTCTGATATTTTTATTCGTCTCGCAAATTCTGAATTAGGTAATTTTTTCAAATTTCTGTAGCATGGACACGGTGGTATATTTAGTGGTAAATCATGTGTTTCTTCGCTCTCTTTGTAGTTGCAAATCAAAAGAAAGACTCTAAGAATTTGATCATAATTCTGGCTGTTGTTGTTAGCTTCCTTATCATGTCCATTATCACTTATTTTTCTTGGAGATGGATTAGTAAGCACACAGGTTTGTTCTCTTTCTTATACTAGATTCATTGATTTATTACAGATTACTTTAACCTTACACATAGTCATATGTTTCCTCGTGAATTAGGCAAAACAACAAATTCTGTCGACAATGGAAATGCAGTAGATAGCTCTCTTCAGCTTGCATTGAGCCAAGTTAATATTCAAGACTTACCATTGTTTAATTTTGGCACACTTGCAAAAGCGACCACAATTTCTGCGAAGCCAACAAGCTAGGAAAGGGTGGTTTTGGTCCTTTTTACAATGTAGTCTTTCATGCTTATGCATAGTATGTATCTTCTTTGTCGAGTTAAAACTGCTGCGATTCCAGGAAAAGTTGGCGAATGGACGTGAAATCGCAGTGAAGAGGCTTTCGCAGGCATCCGGACAGGGAATTCAAGAATTTATGAATGAAGTTGTCCTGATTACAAAACTGCAACATAGGAGTCTTGTTAGATTACTCTGATGTTGTGTTGAGGTTAAAGAGATGATACTGATATATGAATACATGCCTAATAAAAGCTTGGACTTTTTCTTATTCAGTAAGTTCAACAATGACTATTACGTTACACGTAGCTTTGAATGTGTAGTTCTATTCCCTTGACATATATATTTTGTACATCTAGATCCATCACTAGACTTCCTAGATTGGAGAAAGCGTTTCAACATTATTGATGGTATCTGTCGAGGCCTCCTCTACCTTCACCGGGATTCTAGATTGAGGATAATCCATCGAGACCTCAAGCCCAGCAACATACTGCTAGATAATGATTGGAACCCAAAGATTTGAGACTTTGGCATGGCCAGAATATATGGAACCAAGTAAGATCATGTCAGCACCTTAAGAGCGGTTGGCACTTAGTAAGCACATTCGAGTTTTGTAAATAAATGGTTTCTCTGTCTAAGATGGGTAGCTGACTTGATTTACTTACAGTGGATATATGGCTCCTGAGTATGCAATAGAAGGTCGATTTTCAGAAAAATCTGATGTTTTTAGCTTTGGAGTGTTAGTGCTAGAGATTGCGATGGGGAGAAGGAACTCAAGCTTCAACTGTGAAGATGAACCAAGCCTTATGGCACATGTAAGCCATCTTAAACCGACATCCACTATGATAGATCAATTTTCAGTAATCATACTTCATTCAAATCAGCAAATGATTCACCAACATGTTCCTCCAATGCTGAAATTACAGGTATGGAATCTGTGGACAGAAGGCAATGTTGTGGCTTCGATTGATCCAAGGATCTCGAGTCCTGAGAATGAGGCTGAGGTGATAAGCTGCATGCACATCGGGTTATTGTGTGTCCAAGAACTTCCAAAAGACAGGCCATCGGTTTCATGTGCTGTCAATGCTGGGTAGTGAAGTTGCAGATCTTCCAAAGCCAAAGCAATGTGCATTTACCAGGAATTGGGGGCATACAGCAAGTAGTTCATCTCAGCAGAGCCAGAAGAGCAGTTGTTCTTTGAATAATGTTTCCATCACCATGGTTGAAGGTCGGTGATAGGGCTAATATATCAATTATCAAATACTGTGATTAGTGTTGTAGGCCGATTTAAACCTTCATTTTTACTGATATAATGCCGGATAAATTGTACATTATAGCTCCTATCCCATGCGTCTTATTCTATGCACACACCGAAATATCAATATATCATAGTATAATAAAACACATTGTCAAAAATAAATTATTGATCCAAATAAATTATCAGAGTGATATATTGATGAATTTAATTTCATTTAATCATAAATCGTTTCATAACTATTCTACTCTAACCACTGTTTTTGAAAATGAACCAAAGATAGAATGTTTAATTAAGTGGAGTAGAGGACAGATGGTGTTTTCTGAATGGTACTCACTACTCAATCAAAGTTGGACCATCTTGTGGACTAAAACAAAGAGTTACTGGGGAAGGATGTGACATACTTTCTTCACCCATGGCCTTTATTGATTGGAAAAAAATTAATTATAGATCCAAAGGCTGGAAAGACCAAATAGCAAGTTGCCTGGAAATGAAGATTGAAAATGAATGAAGCATCACATTCTGGATTTCATCACTTAAAATGACAAGTCAAGAATAATCACGAATATTGGAGAAAAAATAAGAAAAAACAATAAGGACTACTTTCAAGAATCAAGACTGATAAAATGAAGAAAAAAAGACAATAAAAACAACGCAATATCGTATTCTAGTTTTCATTACTTAAAAAGACAAATCAAGACTATTCATGAAATGAAGAAAAAATGATGACAATTCAACAAAGTATCATATTTTGAATACATCACTTGATTAATTAAGAGACGAATGAAATTATTTCCCTTGTATACAAAGGAAAAAAAAAGACCAAGCTCTATTAAGCATGATGATTAAAGAATGTTGATGGTTTTTAGAAATTTAGGATATGGGATTTAGTGGTTGTATATGTGAGTTGTCAGAAGTTTTAATTAATTGGTAGAAGATAGTAGGGTATAATGTCTGAAGCAGAGGAGAGGCAGGGGTATATAGGTTGATTAGGAAAGTGAATTAGTTTGATTGAATTTTTCATACATAAAATGTCATACATCACCACCTATTTATACTTGCTATTTTTTATTTTTTTTTTGGTTGAGGAGAGATCCATGGGTGAAGGGATAGACTTTTTGAGAAGACTATCTCTTGTGCTAGTGAATTTTCTTGTTTTTTTGGCTGGAGAATAGAGAAGAATAGGGATAATGACTAAAAAAGAGCTATCAAATTCCATAGAATCATGGGCTGAGGTAGAGTGGGATGTTTTGTGAGGAGAGAATTTAATGGGAGAGTGTAGAATGATCGTTGATGAAACAACTATGATAGGAATGGAAGTGATGGAAGTAGATTGGCGGTGGCTTTTCTTAATTTCCTAAATTAATCTAGATTACATTTGATAGTTTACAATTTATAAATAAAATTCTAGTGCTAATTGATCTTTTCTAGAATTTAGTAGAATTATCATCCTAACTATTCTTAAGTATTCTAGAAATGTGCATCATAATTTTTAATAAATGTGATAATCGTATGTATATGTATATATATACATATTTAAATGAGATACTCTCTTGTGAGACGGGTCGACCCATCACTAAAGTATACTTATTGTATAGATAAAGTATGCTTATTTACAGTTAAAATATGTCAATAATAAATCAAATTATAACACACTAAAATCAGTGGCGGACGCAGAATTTCCGTCGATGGGGGACCCAATTCTTCTCATACAATGATTCGCTTTTTTGATCTACAATTTTTAAAAGGGGTAAAAAAAATACCGTTGTCTTGAAACAATTCTATTGAAATACTGCAAGAGAAAATAAATATCAACTAAAATAAAAGGGAGAAAATAAAGTTGAGGGGGCTCAATTCTTCTCATACAATGATTCCCATTTTTTGTTCTACAATTTTTAAAAGAGAAACCTTCTAACAAGTTAATACGCTTGCCAAACCACTTCACAGCTGAATAATTTAAAAATCCTTTATATATATATACTACTTATTTTTGAAAGTTCAGGGGGTCAGTGCCCCCACCTCCTACATAGGTCCGCCACTAACTAAAATTTACTTTAATGCATAATCTAACATACTTTAGAAGACATACTTTAACAACAATTAAACATAATTTATCTAAATAATAAACATATTTTAAGACGTCTCACAAACCGTCTCACCTAATTAGCGTCTCACAAGAGAATTTGTCTATTAAATTATTCACTTTTCTTTATTTTAATTATTATTATGTAAGTATACACTTTTCTTTATTCTAACTATTATTATGTAAGTATACAATAACTATTGTAGGGGTTTGTTTCTGAGTTCCAATTGTAGGGGTTAAATTATTCAAATTGGATTATCTGGTTTGATTTTTTTTTTCAAAAAAAAAAAAATCTCATTCCCACAAATATCTCCAACAATCGTAGGATACTACACCTTTCATTAAATCCCTCTCCATTTCGGCAAGTGATGTCATGTGACACTTTGGTGTGACATCTCCTGTAACATCTTCTTATTGAATGACACGTGGCGCTGACTTAGGTATAATTTCCCTTATCTCTCATGCATGTCACTCATCTAACAGAGTGGCACAAGAGATGTCACACCAAAGTGGCACAGAAGATCCAGACTCATTCCAACATATATAGCAGGGATTTCAAGTTATATATATATATATACTCTTTAGTATTCATTTTGTTCTCTCACGTTCATTTCAACACATGAGAGAGTGAAAGAAAGAGTTCTCCTCCGCCTCAGACTTCTGGTGGCCTTAGTAATTAGTATTCTGTCGTAACCAATACACTGTTTTCCTCAGATGCGTTTCTTGTAGCATACCTCTTCTCAGTGTAACAATGTCACGCTACTATTTATTTTTCATTAAGTTTTACCACCGAATTCGTGTATGAAAACATAGCTAGCCAGTTCTACGTGATGTAACGTATGTATTTATGAGTTACATATTTGACGTTGGTCTCATTCTTGTGAAATAGAATTCCTTTCATCACCAAAGGAAAAAAGGGAAATAGCTTGTCTACAAATTTTAAATCATGTATGTTCGTTTTAGATTATTTAATAATGGTCAGGATAACCTATTACAACTTCACATAAGTGCAATTTACATGTATTAAGGCCAACGTGTATGTGTGAATTTAATTTAGCAAAATTGATTGTTAAATTTGAGACACATGTCATTTATGGAAGCATGATCATGAGATAGATAGTTAGTGAAACTCTACCTGTCAAATATGCATCCTGTTGCATGAATTCCTTAAAGAAAATAATGTTAAAATAAAATGGATTATTATTGGTAGGATATGAATGGGTTATTTGGGAGTTGTCACGGCAATGCCATCTCACACCTTAGAATTTATTCATAGAACATGGAATAAGTGATAAGTTTCATTGTTGGTTGCTGGTAGTGATCACTACATATATCCATATTACATCATTTAAAATATACTCCCCCATGTAGGTATTATAACGTTTGCTCGGCTCATTTCCGTGGCTAGAACAATTCTGTCTATCTTGCCAGCAATCAATCCTTTCCCTTATAATCAGTCCTATCTTTATAGAAATTTTGTTTCTTATGCTGAAATCTTATTCCCCTTCTTAGACCCACTACTCCAGATTTTAATAATATTATAAGTATCTTATTTTATTTTTAACCATTATCATATTGTTTATATACATATTTTAATTGCTATGGCTAGGTGACGAACATTGTGTGGAATAGAATTAAGGGCGTGCATTTGCATCAATTTCAGTTTCTACAGATTTCATGTGAGGAATTCTAAAATCTTTTTGACTATTGTATGTGCTTACTTGTTTTTTAATGAATTATTTTAATCCCACGGTCATAGAATACTCATGTAGTACTATCACAATTATATAAACTAGGGCACTTTCATGTATTGGGATTCTTAAGTGGTCCTCGGATAATGCCCGCAAAGTTCCATGATTGATCATTACAGTCAAAGAAAATTTCAGGTATTGGGATTCTTAAGTGGTCCTCGAATAATAATGCCCGCAAAAGTTCTATAATCGATCATCACAGTCACAGAAAATTTCATGGTATATGATTTCGTTTATGTGAATAAGTGTACATATATTATGGTATACGAATAATTTTCCTATTGAGTTATTGTTTACTCACCCCTTTAAAAAATTATCTTTACAGGTTGAGAAGTAAGGAAGGGATGGATCCAGAAAAAAAATTTTGGGGTACGACATGTATTTACAAATATTATTTAAAATCATAATTTTTGTGAATTTTTTTTAAATATATTTACGACAATATTATCATAAATTTAAAAAAGTAGTAGTGTTTTGAGTGTAAATTTGCATTGTAATTAATAATTTAAAGGTACAAACGAGAGAAAAATGTGAATGACTTTATGAAATATAAATATTTATATGTTGTGTATATATATAAGTGAAACAATAAAGAAATACATTTGAAATTTAAAAAAATGGCTATTTGCATCCCGAAATTGCTATAGATACCCTAAAAAAGAATTTAAATTTAAATATTTTAATTTATATGACTTAAATACATGGGGGAAATTTAATTTGGTATGTTTCTGATGTATTTGTATCTCCCTGCAACGGCGCCATTTGCTTGGTATGAATATACTTCCTTTGGGTTCCATTAGGGATGGCAACGGGTAAGATACTTGCTTATTTTGGGAGTACCAGTATCCGTATCCGTCCCGTTTAAAAAAATTATTATGGTACCCGTACCCGACCCATTACCATTTAGCAATACTCGCGGGTACCCTTACCCGTTTAATATTCATTTATTTTATAATATATTTATATTTTTTTTATTGTCTAAATAATTATAATAATAAAAATCACATTATTATTTATTAAATATAAAATAAATATGATTAAATAAAACTTATAACTATTAATTAAATATATAAAACATCTTATAATATATAAATTATATAATATATATTAAATTTTATAAAAATATATATATAATTGGGGTACTCGCGGGTTTTGAAGCATTACCCGTACCCATCTCAAACCCTAATGGTATTTCTTACGACTACCCGTACCCGTCCCAAACTCATTTACAACTATCCGTACCCTACGTATTAGGGGGGTACCCGAAAATACCCGTCTCATTGTCATCCCTAGGTTTCATTTATGGGTATTTTTACTTGGTATGTTTCTGATGTATTTGTATCTTCCATGTATCATTCTTATCTTAATTTGTATTGTTGGATATTTGTGGGGATATTGTGTTGAGTTTATTATCTGGTAGTTGAAGTACTTATGTTTGAGTTTCTGGTTGTGTGCTTAGTGCTTTTATTTGTTAGATTTCTGTCATAAATTCATATGCTCTTGAAATTGATGAAGGAATTGCACTTAAGTTATATTGTGATATGAAATTCTATGTGTATTTGTGAGGATAGTGCTTACCATGATGAGTGCTCTATTACTTGTAAAACCATGTGAGATTTGAGCCTATAGATCATGTACATAAACACATGATATTTATTTCTGGTGAGTATCGTTCTTATGTGTGTATTCTAGAACTTGTCTTTTGTCTTGCTTGAGACCGCATGTATGTTAGATGATTGAAGATGATTTTAGGTCATCCTTGATTTTTATGAGTCACTTTACCAAAAATAATTTCCTACCAAATAATATACCCGTAGTTAGCCCTTTTGAGCCTAAAAGTCTTATTTCTTTGGCAACTTACATAGATAGCCACTTTGATATCCTATTTGAGTCTTGAATTCTTATATTTAGTGGAGAATTAAATGTTGTCAAAGTGTGTGAAGTTGATTTTCATGGAGTGTGGAAGGAATAAAATATTTGGAGTTGTACAAGTAATTATGAGCTGAAAAATTAATGCTTAGGGGTAGTGCCCGAAACTGGGATCCCGAGATGTTAGAGGTAGTGCCTGAAACTAGTACCTCAAGAAAAGAAAAAAAGGAAAAGAAAAGGAATGTTGAGCTTGAAGGAAAGGAGAGAAAAGAAAATTAGAAAGTATGAAGCTGGATAGCCTTGAAGTGTAAAAATCTGCAGTACAAAAGATCTCTAATTTTAATTCTCTACTAATTGAGTTACTTTATCCATATATTTCCTACCCTTACCAAAGAACCAACATTACATCCTATTAAAAGTTCTTTTTGATCACATTGTTGAATCATACTTTAAGTTGTGGAGAGTTTGAGACATTTGACAAGCTTATAGTTATGCATGCACTTGAATTAACTTTGAGCGTAAACACCATATCCCGTAAGTGTACATCTTTTACACTTGAGTGCGAGTGATATACTTCCCGTGAGAATAAGTTGATGGAGCATTTTAATTGATAGTAATTGTCTTAACTTGTATACTACGACTGAATTATTGCATGTAATAAGAGTGCATGACCGGAGTTAATGACAATTGTGTGTTGAATGGCCTAGTTGTCATATCCTTTTATTTCCCTTAGATTTACACACTGTCTTTCTTCTTCTTTGTTCTTTTTCGTTGTTTGGGGACGAACAACATCTTAAGTTTGGGGGTTTGATTAGTGTGAAAATTTGCGTATTTTAGGGTCCGATTTAGCACAGTTTGTGGTATTTATATCCTTATTTGAGCATCTTGTGGTTAACATGCATATATTTGTGTTAAAAATGCATGTAAGGTGTTATTTTGTGTTTTTAGGTGGAAAACGAGGTAAAAAGAGTAAAAATAAAAGTTGGAAGCGAAATCAGGAGCAGCCGGCACGACTCGTTCCCGCCAGGAGAGGGTAGTCGTATTGCCAAGATCGCCAGATCATGCCGCAAGATGTGCGGTCGCGAGCGCCTGGTGTCGCTGAAACCTACCGTGAGCGAGCAGCTGCTGAAGAATCTAGCACGCATCTGCCGGCACGACTCGTGCCACACCTAGCACGACTCGTGCCGATGTCCAGCAAGGTCCGATCATCGTTTTTCGTTATTTTCTTGGTCCGTTCATATTTTGATGTGAAAATACCCACTTTTGAGTCAGAATTCGAGAATTATCAGTCCTCAATTATAAAAGAGACACTTTGGGAATTTTATACGTAACTCTCCATAACCCTTCATACTTTTTCATACCCTTTTCCTGCCACCATATCGAAATCAAGATTCACCATTTCATCCACCCATCGCGGAGAGTTCATCAGTGTTGCTTACCTGAGAAGGAGAACGAGAAGGTTCAGAACCACATAAGAGAGAACAGAGAATCATGTCATATCTAGGATTTTTCTTATTCTTTCTTTCTTACTTTTGAATAATGGACCTATGGATTTGTTTTCTACTCTAACCATGGGTGTTGTTTGTAACACCATAGGCTAGTACTTCTTGGATAGTTTTAGGTTTTGAAGGTTTAATTGGATTGACTTGATGACCTAGACTAGGTTGAATTTCTACAGTGTACTTATTTCAATATTAATAATGATTTGATTGAGACTTATATTTTTGTCTTATATGATCTGTCCTTATTCATGAATGTGACATTACCATATGCATGTTTATGCTTATTGCTTGTATTATATAAGAATTATATTTGTCAACCTGTTATGGGTAAAGAGGACTTAATCATATAATATTTATTCATTAGAATAATTAATATTGGACACTTAATATATCTATTAATTACCATTCTAGATGATTTTGTTTCTTAGATTGTTAGTTGGGAATTGGGGATTAATTCTTAAGTACCTATAAAGGGAAGTCTAGTGCTCTATTGGAATTTTACATGAACTACCTAGAAATGGAGTAGGAATTATTCTTTTATGTGTTAAGTTCACTTTAACGAAGGGATTTAACATAATTAAGTGATTGCTTTCGTAAGATCTGCAGGAATTCTAACCAATTGTCTAGTGATTTAGGTTGACCAATTTAAACAAGATTGCTTAGATCTATCTATCTTCTCTCTTGAACACTTCCATATTTATTTACGTGTTATTTTATTATTTTTAGTAATTATTTTATGCATCTTTAGTTTATTAATTCTCTTGAAAATTCAGATTTGTCTTAAGTTGGAGTAGTCATAAATAGATTTTTAAATTAAGTCTAGAATTATCCTTTGAGTTCGATATTTTTACTTGGTCACACACTGGACTACAATTGATTCCCTACACTTGGGGACACATGCGAAAAGGTGAACAAGCAAATGACGTCATTGCCGGGGATATTTCTAAGCAAATGACTTAGAATTTACATGGGGAAATCTCCCTGCACTTAAATATCCTTATATAAATGTATACTATTTATAAATACATTACTAAACATACCTCATCCCTTAAATACATTGTTAAACATACTCCACCACTACAACATTTTAATCTTAAATGTAAGTTGTATTCATGGCGTTTGATGTTCTTCCGTCTACGCTATTTGACAGTGGTAATTATTCTAATCAAGGATTGTATTGATAGATCTAAATTCTAATCCTGTTGGGAAACCAATGCGAGATTGGAGCTTTGGTTTAGTTACATGGGTTTGTGAGGATTTTTGTTATTTGGTCTGAATTTTAGAGATATAGTATTATCACCGATTTTTAATGACGATTATTCGTTAGATTTTTTGTTTGAGGATTGGATTGTAATATTATTTACCATTTGTCTTGAATTGAAATTGTTAACGGATTTGGATCGGTAACAGTTGAAGAAATCTAAATTTTTTGGGTTGGTGTTCAACAATTCAATTTTTATGCAATTGTTCGACAATTTGACGAGAACTGATGAACATCGCCATGGGTACAAGTATACAACTCACATTTACGACTAAAAGGTTGCGGTAATGGTAGGGTATGTTTAGCAATGTATTAAGGGGTGTGGTATATTTAGTAATGTATTTAGGAATATACATTTCTATAAGGATATTTAAGTCATGTGAATTAAAATATTTAAATTTAAATTCTTTTTGGAGTATGTCTAAGCAATTTCGAAGGTGCGAATAGCCGCCCCGTAAAAAATAATTATAAAAGAAAGTCTAATTTTATTTGCACACCTCCTCCTATTAAATACACATCTCATATTTATAAAAATAAAATTAATATTTTTAAAAAGTCTAAATTATATTTATATAGATAGATATAGATTAATTAAAATATATTAATTGATATATTGATTTAAAATAAGTATGTTGATTCACAATTAGTTGAATATGTCAAAAATATCTTCCATATTTACTAAATTTATATTGTTAACTACCAAAATTGAATTTGTGAGACGGACAAAAATCAACACAAGGTTCGAACCATTGACCTGCTTATGCAACATTGGCCGCCTAACGACTAAGCTGTGGCCATTGATTGGTAACTATCTACTCCCTCCGTCCCGGAGAAGTTGGTATAATTTTTTTTGGGCACGGAGATTGAGGAGTATAATAATTTAATGTAAAGTGAAGTGAGAGAAATAATATTTAATATGTAGTGGGTAGTTGTATTAGAGGTGATATGTGAGGCCCATGAGAATAGATTAATTGTTTTTGTGTGGGTCTCATGTATTAAAAAGGAAATGTGTCAACTTTAGTGGGACAAACCAAAAAGGAAAGTGTGTCAACTTCTATGGGATGGAGGGAGTAATATATAGGTATTAATTTTTTTTTTTGTTTTGGGTATAACTAACTGCACCCGCCTGGAGTAAGGCGAGGTATGACTAGTGGAGTTCGAAAGCTGATTATGAATTTCTAAATTTATGAGTTATATATAATTGTCTAGACAAATGCTTCTTTATGTGTTGGATTATTCTTTCTTTTTAAATTTTGGGACGTTAGAGAGCTATTATGAGCAATTGGTAAACTGTAAAGATGTTTCTTTGAATTCTCTTGAATAGCTTTACCTTTTATTGTTGCTAATTAAATAGCTATAGGCTTGGGTTTGTTTCGTTTGATTTGGTGCGTTAATGGTAACCTGATGGGCTTGTTAAGGTGGCACGCCATTGGAAGCAATGAGCAGGTCAAACAAGTATGAATATGGGTGGGGAAAAATACCGAAAACTCGGTATACCGCGCTCGTCGTATCGAAAAATACCGAAAAATATCGAAGATTCAACATACCGAAATTTTCGGTACAGTATCGGCATAAGATATTAAAATTTTCAGTATTTCTGTATACCGAAATTATTTTTGGTATTTTGGTATCGGTATACCGATACCGATATACCGAAAATTTTATATTATTTTTTTAAAATTTAATTATACATAATACAATATTTAAGTATATTTTACATTATTACTATATTTAAATTATTTTTATTTTATTATGTATTACATTTATTCATATATATTTTTTAAAATTTAAAATAGCTCTAATAAAAATAAATAAAAATATAATACACATCTAAATAAAAATATAGGAGTATAAAAATATAATAATAAAAAAATTGTTATTTAATCATGAATAAATTAAAAGCAACTTAAATGTCATTAAAGTAGAATGTTTGAGATTATAAAATTTAATTATTTTGAAATATTTTTATATTAATTTTATTATTTTGACTAAAATTAAATATTATTTTTCGGTATGGTTTCGGTAAATCGGTATTTTTCGATATGTTGAATTTTCGGTATGAAATTGTATGTCAACATTTCGGTATTAATTGGTATTTACCGAAAAATCGGTATGATGTAAATTTTAGTAGGGTATCGGCATCCGATTTAATTTACCAAAATTTTGATATACCGAAATATCGGTATCGGTATCGATATCGGTATGAATTTTTCCATACCGAATTTTTTGGTATACCGATATTACCCACCCCTAAGTATGAATATGCATATAAATTCCTTACCTTTAATTAGAGCTGTCGGAATGGGTTGGTGGTTTATCCCACAACCCACCTTTTGATGGGCTCAAGTGGGGCGGATCACTTGCAGCGCGAGGTACCGGTGGGGCGGACCGTGGGTTAGCCCACACTCTATCCCCTATCCACCTATGACCTATCCACCCCTCACCCCCACTCCACCCCCCAAAACTTTGTTTTTAAAAATAAATATTTTAAATTTTAATATTTAAATAATAAAAATATTATTACCCAACCCTACCCCTACCCACCCCAATTTTTTTTATTATAATATTTTGGGGGTGGGTGGGTGGGTTTAGGGTTATAATATTTTTATTATTTAAATATTAAAATCTAAAATAAAAAAAAATAAAATTTGTGGGGAGTGGGGTGGGGGTGGGTGGTTAGGGCTGGGTGGTAATATTTATATTATTTAAATATTAAAATTTAAAAAATTAAAAAAAAATTTGGGGGGATAGTGGGTGGTTGGTTAAGGAGGGTAGGGTTGGATAGTAATATTTTTATTATTTAAATAATAAAATCTAAAATTTTATTTAAAAAAATTGGGTGGGGGTGGGGGTTGGTGTTGAGGTAGGGTGGTAGGTAGGGGTAGGGGTGGGTGGAATATTTTTATTATTTAAATATTAAAATCTGAAGTTTTATTGAAAAAAAAAATTTTGGGGGTGGTGTTGGGTGGGGGGTAGTGATGAGTGATATTTTCACCTAAATTTTAGTGTCTTTTTATATCCATTTTCATAGTATTTTATCCATATTTATGTGTTATTTGGTTTTATTTTGTGTTTTTATGGAAATGTGTGAGAATGAGCTTAAACGTATGTAAAGCATGTGAAAACGGAGCAAAAACGGAGAAGGGAGATGAAATGAAGAAGAAAAACAGGGCACGACCAAGCACAACTTGAGTGCTTCAGCTCGAGTCGAGCTGGCTCAGCACGAGTCAAGCGCCGCGCACGGGCCTGTCCAGAATGGCCGTGCGACGACATCAGAACGCACAACACGACCATCCCTTGGCCGTGTTGCAGCACACGATTCGTGTGTCGTCGTAAGTTCGCGTTAACCCAGAAACCCTAACACGACTCGAGCCGTGTGCATGCACTCGAGTCATGTTGTGTAAAATTCTGGTAAAAATTCATAAACCTTCTAGAAGCTTCCTAAGGGTTATAAATACTCATTACTTCAATATTTCATCAGATTTTTCGTGGTTTTGGCCCTGTGCACACACATCACACACCAATTCCTCCATTTCACACCATCATCTTCATCCATTCTCCATCTATTCCATCTACCACCATCCCACCATCAAAACCTTCATTCAATTGAGGAAAAGAAGCAAGGAAGAGAGGATAATTGCAAGGGAATGAATGAGATTACCATTAAAGCTTCAAGGGAGTTTTCATCCATACTTTGTAGTGAAACCTTATTGTTTATCATGTTTTGTAAGGATCTTAATGTCTATGTTGATTTCCTTTTGAATATGGTAGATCAATCTCCCTTGTAAGATTAGCAACATGAGAGTTGTTGGATAATTTTGGGATTTATGTATTAAAATTTATATGTTGATTGGGTTAATTGATTTTCTATCATTGATGCTTTAGATCTTGATGATTATGATGATTTGTGTGGTTTGTTGTTTTAAACATGTGATTAGATTGAGAAGTCAATTGCATATTTAGGATAATTAGTTGAATTATTTTGTCATACACATCATGTGCATTATAAATTTAAAGAGATTGAGAAGTCCTTTAGGATTTAGAACCCTTTGATAGTACATCCAATTGGTTTGATCGAGAGGTTGATTAACCATGTGAAGGGACTCTCATTTCAAGCTTAGTACCTAGTTGGAATTGTTTGAGTGAGAACCAATCCATTGAGCTAATTGAGATTCATATCCTATTCATCTCGAGAGGGAGCTTAGGTGAACTTAGTGTTGGCCCTTAGTCTTAAGCCCATGATTCATATGAATTTGATGCATGTATCCTAGGATTTTCACCTCTTAATTGTTGTTAATCTCACTTTTACTTAACTTGGAAAATCACTCATCTATTTATCTATCTTGTTTGTTGATCATTGCTTGCTTGTTTGCTTTGATTGATTTTATTACTTGATTGAATACATATCCATTGATGATTCGTCTCTATAAAATTACAAGAAACATGAGATCGCTTAAGCACTAGTACCTACCTCCCTGTGGTTCGATAAATTCTTGAATTGGTCAACCCGACTACAAGTTATGGTTAATTAAATGGCGCCGTTGAGGCAACGGTTGCTAGTAGCTTGAAGAAGGATCGTTTTGAGTAATCTTACAGAGATATTTTTTTATTTTATTTGTTTGCTTGTATTTGCTTTTGAAAACCTTGTTCTAACTTACTTTGCTTTGAAGGTGTATGCAAACAAGATCCAATGGGAAACAAATAGAACCTATTGATTGGGAGATTGAGCATACGTTGAGAATGAGAAGAAAGGAGAACAAATCAACAAATAGTGAGTTAATGGAGAATTTCCAAGAAGATAATCATGTGGAGATAGAGCATGATGGGGAAGGAGGACAAAATGTGAACGTGCAAGACAACACACCTCAAGTCAATGTTAATCCTCCTCAACAAGCTCAACAAAATTTTGGAGCTAGAAATAATCAAGTTTTGCTTCAACAAATGGTGCAACAATTTTTAAGGCAACAAGGCTTTCCACAAGCTTATGCTCCTCCACAACAAACTTATGTACTACCACCACCACCTCTGGTGCAACTTGGAGTTCACAATGATCAAAGGTGATTCGGGGTTTCTTTATGTCAAGGGCAATGCCACAAATGATGGGGCCACCAATCAATGTCAACAACTTTGAATTTAAAGCAGGATTAAGAGAACAACAATTTAGTGGAACCCCGAATGAGGATCCTAATGCTCATGTAGCTCAATTTATTGAGATTGTCAACACCGTGAAGATGAATGGGGTGAGTGAGGATTGTATTAGGATGAGATTGTTTCCATTCTCGTTGAGGAATAGAGCTCGAACATGGCTCTCCACCATTACTCCCGGTACATGCAACACATGGGATGAGCTTGCACAAATATTTTTGAAGAAGTATTTCCCGCCTTCTAAGACACTTCAAATGAAGAGCTTGATCACTCAATTCAAGCAAATGCCTCAAGATATTTTTTATAAAGCGTGGGAAAGGTTTAAGGATATGTTACGCAAGTGTCCACAACCTGGGTTCCCGGAGAATCAACAAGTTGGATTTTTCTATCAAGGATTAGTGAATGGTCAAAGAGTGCTTGTTGATACTTCGGCGGGTGGATCCGTACTTGGTGTGACTCTGGAAAGGGCATTAAGGATATTTGATGAGATTGCTCCAAATTTATATCAATGGCCATCGGAGAGGGTAAGTGGATGCTATGATTTTGAGAATTTTGATCAAGGGCAACAATTTAGTGTGAAGAGTTTGAATGTTGAGTCAAGTGTGCCACCAATACCATGTGTTGAAGCGATAGCGACAGAAATGTTGAGGCAAATGAGTTTGAACCAAGGTGTAAATCAAGGAGCTAACATGGTTGAAGGGCTACAAAGTGAGCAAGGTGTGTTTCCTCCAAATATTGTGAGTGGAGAACAATGGGCCAACTCTATGCCACGTGTGGAAGATGTGTCATACATGCAAGGAAGAAACTACCAAGGGAACTACCAAAATAATTTCCAAGGTAATTTCAACCAAAGTCAAGGGAACTATCCACCAAGGCAAGAGGCTTTAATAGTCAAGCTAGTGTAAGCTCTTACCCACAACAACCAAGGCAAGGCTACTTCTCCTATTCTAATCCGAGCAATGTGGTTGCTTATCCTGCCGGGTATCAACCGGGGGTCAAGGCACCAAACAATGAGGGAAGAGCATCGATTGATGAGCTACTTGAACAATTGATCGCATCTAACAAAGCTCGAGATGAAGCTTTGAAAAAGGCGAAAGAAGCAAATGAAAAGAGGCTCAAAGCTTTGGAGTATAATGTGGGATAAATTACAAGTACCTTGAGTGCTCAACAAAAAGGAAAGTTTTCGGCCACAACCGAAGTCAATTCGAAAGCTCAATATTTGTTTGTTGATGTGGAAGAGGAACGAAAGGTTGAAGAAGGGTTGGTGGAAAGCAAGGTTGTTGGAGAAATAAAAGAAGAGCAAAGGCCTAAATGGATATCTAAGTGGAAAATGATGCAAGAGGAAAAGAAAATGGAGGAGAAGGTGAAAGAAGAGGAGTACAAACATAATTATTGGGGTATTCCGATCACTCTATTTCCTATTCCCTACCCACAAATGTTTGTAAGGGAGGAGAAAAAAAGGAATTTGAAGAGCATGTGAAGAATCTTAAGAATAAGTATGAGGAGAAAAAGAAAGAAGAGCAATCCGAAACAAGTAAGTCGATGCAAAAAGGGGAACCTACAAAAGTTGGTGATCCGGGAAAGTTCATAATCTCTTGTGATTTTGAAGGGAAGGGTACCCCTTGATGCATTGTGTGACTTGGGGGCAAGCGTCAACGTGATGTCTCATGCCACGTTCAAAGATCTTGATCTTGGAGAGCTTAAGCCTACAACTATCCTTCTTGAAGTTGTAAATGGTGAGGTTGTAAAGCCATTAGGAATCGTTGAAGACGTGGAGATAAAAGTGAAGGGGCTAGCTTTTTCGGTCGACTTCATGGTGTTGGAAGTGAAGGCGGACCCTAAAGTTCCACTTATTTTGGGAAGGCCATTTCTAGCTACCGGAAGAGCGAAAATTGATGTTGGAAGAGAAGAGTTGTCTTTGAGCTCAAAAGGAGAGAGTGTCACATTCTTGTGCAATAAGAAAAAATGAGTCAAGTCTCATTTGAAGCCTCCAGATGATCTTATGGATCAAGACTCTATTCCCTTTGACAATTTTAATTCATTTCTTCATGATTATATGAAAATGTCAAATTCTAACTTATCTTCTTATGATGTTAATAGGATGAAAGCATCGGAGCATGATTGGAAGCTTGACAAAGGAGAAAGAGGAAGTCCACTAGAATCACTTCTTGATGATGACTTGATGCTTGTAAGTAAGAACGGTGAAGTTGAGCTAGAGGACAAGAAGAAGGCAAAGCAAATGTTCAAAGTGAGGATGCGAGGAGAGAGTGTGATGGACCATCCTTTGGTCCAATGATCGTAAAATTCTGTCCAGCTTGAAGACGTTAAACTTAGTGCTAAATGGGAGGCAACCCATTCTTTTTATCTTTTGATGTTTGTTTTGTTGTTTGGTCTTGTAGGTGGATTGTGCTTGTGATAAAAGGCATAGTGAAGAAAAGAGAAGTGCTTCATGGATTCGAGTAGTCATGTCGCACCACTTGTTGCAAACTTAATTCTCTACTCTTGTCTCGAGTTTTGTTTGGGGGGCTAGTGCATGGTGGACATAGCTTAAGTCATTGGATGCGTTTGCTTCTCCACAATAAGATCATTGATGGAAACTACAAGGGTAAGTCCCACCACTTTTTGCAAACTTAAGTCTCAATTTGTTTCGATTTAAGTTTAGGGGGAGAGTGTGTGGTGTGACTCACCACTTGAGTATGATTCTTGTAAAATTAACCCAATTTTAAAATTTTTCTCATGAGTTTTGTATGTTTTGGTCTGATTGGTGGTGATTGAAGTGCATGATAATCCATATTTTTAAAGAAATTGTTGAGCTAATGGTTTTGTTGAGCATGTATGAAGGGTATTGGAAGCATGCATGGAGTTTGGAGCTAACAACGTATACTACCAAAAGCCTATTGAGGGAGTTCACTCTACACCTTACCACTTCTATGTGTTTAGCATAATTTATGTGGATTTGGATTGATGTGATTAGCATGTTGCTTCATTTGTTATGTTTGTGAGAGGTTTCCTTTTCAATCAAGGTTGGGATGTTTGTGAGCTTAATTGATTATGGATGATATGAATGTGCGCTTCATTGTCTATGATGGATGGTTTGTTTATTTTAGCTTGTTATGTACTTTTGTTTTGTTTCTTGTTTGTTGAGTCCTTATCTTGTGTTTTGTGTGTTTTCTTATCCTTGTTTAGGGTTGTTTGGTGGTTTGTTTAGGGAGGTCGTAATTCATTTTTTAGCATGAGTGATGACATGTTGTGGTAATAAGTGATGACAAGTTATGATTAAGAATCTCTACACTTTCAAATTGTGACATGTTTTATTTAACCTGTTCAATTTTGAGATTAATGTGGTGTAATAAGTTCCTTAAGGTTCGAGCATAAGCTTGTGAGAATTTGAGCCTCAACCGTGCATACATGGTATTTCTTCATGAGTGAATCGGTTGTGTTTGATAAACTAGAACTTGCTCAAGGACTATAGGAACGAGCCCGATTAGTGGAGATTAGTGAAATGATCTAAGGTCATCCTTGTTATTTATAGGCATTGCCATATATTTTCTTACCTTGAACATCATCCCTAGTCAACCACTTTGAGCCTTAAAGCCTATTTCTTATGAATTTAGCACATTACAAGCATTGATTACCCATTTGAGTCTTATATAATTACCCTTTTGTGTGAGTGATTGAGGAAAGGTGGTAGCTAGAAAGGATAGATTGAATAACAAGAGAAGAAAGGGAAATGGTAAACAAGCAAGAAAAATGATGAAAAGAGCACAAACAAAGAATGGACATGCAACCATAAAATAAGAAAAGAGCAAAGCAACAACAAATTGCTCAAGTACTTAAAAGCTCAAAGAAAGAAGCATGCATTAAAAGAAGTCAATCCAAGGAAAGTTGATGAATAGTGCTTGAGAACATTAAAGACAAGAGAGGAAGAAAGAAAAGTGAAGAAGTTGGAGAAATTGGACATCTCTTCGATTACTTACACTTGATTAATAACTAATATCCATATTTTTACTACCCTACCAAAGAGCCTATCATTACAACCTTAATTAAATACATTTTTAATCATTAATTGAAACTTTGGTGGTTTGTGAATGTAGTCCACGAGCAAGCTTATAGCGAGTCGAGCCAATCGATTGATGATTGTTGTTACCTTACTTGAAAGAGTGTTGAGTGAAATTGATAACTTATGTGAGGCTTGAACCGAAAGGGACTATATTACACTTTATTCACTTTTGATTGAACTTGTTAATTTCTCATGTCATGAATTTAATGTTGTAGGATGACTTAGCATAATTTGGGGTTCTTATTATTATTGATGTGTTATTACTTGTGTTCATTTAGTCTTTTCCTAGGTGAAAATCACTACTCTTGGTTTATCATTTTTGTTGTTCGGGGACGAACAACACTTTAAGTTTGGGGTGTGATGAGTGATATTTTCACCTAGATTTTAGTGTCTTTTTATATCAGTTTTCATAGTATTTTATCTGTATTTATATGTTATTTGGTTGTGTTTTGTATTTTTATGGAAATGTGTGAGAATGAGCTTAAACGTATGTAAAACAGGTAAAAACGGAGCAAAAACGGAGAAGGGAGATGAAACGAATAAGAAAAATAGGGCACGACCAAGCACGACTCGAGTGCTTCAGCTCGAGTCGAGCTGGCTCAGCATGAGTCGAGCGCCACGCACGGGCCTGTCCAGATTGGCCGTGCGATGACGTTAGAACGCATAATACGACCATTCTTTAGCCGTGTTGCAGCACACGATTCGTGTGCCGTCGTAAGTTCGCATTGACCTAGAAATCCTGACACGACTCGAGCCGTGTGCATGCACTCGAGTCCTGTTGTGTAAAATTCTGGTAAAAATTCAGAAACCTTCTAGAAGCTTCCCAAGGGGTATAAATACTCATTACTTCAATATTTCATCAGATTTATCATGATTTTGGCCCTGTGCATACACATCACGCACCAATTCCTCTATTTCACACCATCATCTTCATCCATTCTCCATCTATTCCATCTACCATCATCCCACCATCAAAATTTTCATCCAATTGAGGAAAAGAAGCAAGGAAGAGAGGAGAATTGCAAGGGAAGGAAGGAGATTACCATTGAAGCTTCAAGGGAGTTTTCATCCATACTTTGTAGTGAAATCTTATTGTTTATCATGTTTTGTAAGGATCTTAAAGTCTATATTGATTTTCTTTTGGATATGGTAGGCTAATCTCCCTTGTGAGATTAGCAACATGAGAGTTGTTGGATAATTTTGGGATTTTGTATTAAAATTCATATGTTGATTGAGTTAATTGATTTTCTATCATTGATGCTTTAGATCTTGATGATTATGATGATTTGTATGGTTTGTTGTTTTAAACATGTGATTAGATTGAGAAGTCAATTGCAATTTAGGATAATTAGTTGAATCATTTTGTCATATACATCATGTGTATTATAAATTGTAAAGAGATTGAGAAGTCCTTTAGGATTTAGAACCCTTTGATAGGACATCCGGTTTGTTTGATCGAGAGGTTGATTAATCATGTGAAGGGACTCTCATTTCAAGCTTAGTACCTAGTTGGAATTGTTTGAGTGAGAACCAATCCATTGAGCTAATTGAGATTCATATCCTATTCATCTCGAGAGGGAGCTTAGGTGAACTTAGTGTTGGCCCTTAGTCTTAAGCCCATGATTCATATGATGTATCCTAGGATTTTCACCTCTTAATTGTTGTTAATCTCACTTTTACTTAATTTGGAAAACCACTCATCCATTTATCTATCTTGTTTGTTGATCATTGCTTGCTTGTTTGCTTTGATTGATTTTATTACTTGATTGAATACATATCCATTGATGATTCGTCTCTATAAAATTACAAGAAACGTGAGATCTCTTAAGCACTAGTACTTACCTCCCTGTGGCTCGATAAATTCTTGAATTGGTCAACCCGACTACAAATTATGGCTAATCAGGTAGGTAGGGGGTAGGGCAGGGTGGTAATATGTTTATTTTTTAAATATTAAAATTTAGAAGTTGTATGACACTTTTTAAATTTTTATGGGTTAATTGCAAAATAAACCACGAACTTTACTCCTATTGCAAATTAATCCTCACTTTTGAGAAATTGCAAAAAAAACCACAACATTTAAGTATTGTTGCAAAACACACCCAATTTCTAATTAAAAATATGGTTTTTTTGGGATTTTTTTGCAACAATAGTTAAAGGTGGTGGTTTTTTTTACAATTTCTCAAAAGTGATGATTAATTTGTAATAGGAGTAAAGTTCATAGTTTTTTTTTGCAATTAACCAAATTTTTAATTTATAAAGGTGTGTTGATGTTGGGTTGGTGGGACGGTGTGGGTTAACCCACACTTTAGTGGATTTATATAGGGCTGGTTAATTTTGAGTTAGGTAATTGATGGGTTTAGATGTGTTGGTCAGATTGGCCCATGGGCTCAACCCACCTTTGATAGCTCTACCTTTAATCCCGTGTCAGTATGCTAATGTGTGAACAAGGTGGGAACTAAAGTCATTCCTAAATTATTCTTATGAAAATTATTCTGCTGCTGCTGCTTACAAAATTTACAATATATTAGTCCAATATTTTTGGTTCAATATTTAAATAAAATTAGCCATACCTTTAATGAATTTCCATATTTTCTAAAATTTATTTCTAGGGAAATTTTATTGGTATTTTGGGTCGTTACAAAGAATGCCACTCAACTATTGATTTTTATCTTCCTGGCTTTTGGTGTGAGCTGTTTTAGCTTAGAAACAGATACCATGTCAAGTGGTTCAATTCTTAAAGATCCAGACAGACAGCATAATATCTGGTGGTGGTCAGGTGTTCAAACTGGTATTCTTCACCCCACACAACACCACCAACTGCTACTTGGCTGTCTTCCACATCTTCTCCGGAAAAACGCCCGTTTGGGTTGCCAACAGGAACACCCCCTCCATGATTCTTCCAGCTTCCTAAGTATATCAAAACAGGGCAATCTCCAGCTCATCATTTGCAGAAATCAAACCGTGTGGTCGACCGGTGTTGCCACCAACTTCTCCCAGGATTAAAACCACTCTTCAGATTATGGACACTGGAAATCTTGTCCTGCGAGACCTTGCAACTGGAGCCACGATATGGGAATCCTTCTCACACCCCTTGCAATTGTATGCTACCCACTGTGAGAATAACCCACAACATAAGAACAGGAAAGAGGGTGATCAATACCTCATGGAAAAATGACTCCGACCCTGCAGTAGGAAGCTACACGAGTGGGCTTGAAATCCCAAAAATCTGCATCAGAAAGAATGGCAGCCCTGTCTGGAGGAGTGGTCCATGGAATGGAAAGATTTTTGTGGGGATAGAGACAATGTATGATGCGTACCTCGATCCCTTCACTGTGGAGGATGACCATGCTGGCACTTTCTCCTTCTCGGCATCTCCTAGGAATTCCCTGATGAAGCTCTGCCTGAATGCTTCTGGTTTCATCATGCAATCCCTGTGGTATGATCAGAAGAAGGGCTGGGTTAGTGCATGGTTCAGTCTGGAAGACGAATGTGAATTTTATGGGAGGTGTGGTCCCTTCGGAAGCTGCAGCCTTCAAGATTCACCAATCTGTTCTTGTTTGAGAGGGTTTGAGCATGTGGATAAGAATGAGTGGGAGGAATCAGTCGCAGTGTGGCTCAGATGGAATTTCGAACCTTAAGTACATGAAAGTTCCTGATTTGGCTGAACAGTTCCATTCGAGTCAAGAAGGTGAATGTTTAAGCAGATGTTCCAGGAACTGTTCTTGAATAGCTTATGCACACGAACCCACCATTGGTTGTATGTTCTGGAGCAACACTATGATTGACATAAGGAAGTTCACTCGTACTGTCGGTATTGATCTCCAGATTCGTCTTCCATCGTCAGAATTGGGTACAACTTTCCACCAGGGGTGGAATTTTTTGTGAATTGGGTACCCAACTCTCTAGTTCATTTGGGTCCAAGCCTCATTTTAACAGGGGGTGCAATAAGTGATCAACCTGTTTTCCAACTGCAAAGCATAAGGTGAGAGGTACATCCATCCTCCCGTGAGCCACATGTGATCTATATCAATCAAAACCTATGCAACACAGGGTCTTCATGCTCTTTCAGGTACTGTAAAAACAAATACTCCTATATACCGAATGTTCTTATTTCTGAGAAATTATGTGTTAACATCCAATACAAGATCTAAATTAGGAACTACTGCAACTTAATTATAATAAAACCACTTTCCAACTCCCACCTCACACTATTGGAGAGAGAGGAGGAAGATGGGGGGGTGGGTGCCTGAGACAAAAGTTTGGGGACAACAAGTTTCCTCTCCATTGGTCTAGCAATGAATAACATATGATATCACAAAGCATATCATGCAGATTGAAGATATTGCAAGATAATATGCATAAGATATCATCCAGAAGTCCATCGCCAAGCCCATGCAATTTCATCATAATTCTTAGTATGTGTTGCTTTTCATAAACCAAAGATGTTAGTATAACCTGCAAAAGAAGTATAAGTAAGAGTTGTTTTGGCATCAAGCACTGATAACTACATTTCACACAATCTCATTTATTAAAAATGCCAAATCATGAAAAATACCTGAAATGCCAAGTATCCCTTAATAAATTTATATATTTTTATAGATCAATCACAGACTCAGAGTAGACTTATAAAAAAGTAGATGGAATATTGGGAATTGTGGCCTCTAAAACTTCGTTAAAAAAAAAAAAAGCAAACAGGCTCATGGAGCAGAGAGCAATAGACTGAAATTTTATAGAGAAGTTGATCACCAACACTCTTTTCTCTATCTGAATTGTTATTGTCTGTATTTGGAAATAACTGAGGTTTCCTAGACTAAGGTTTAAGATTTTTTGTTTAATTGTTGTAGAAGTTTTTTGTAGCTATCTTTATTGATGATATTATGTGGTCAAGTAGTATGGTGAATACATAATTTTTAGAATGGTCTAAGTATGGTGAGTTAAGCTTTATGGTGTACACAATGTATATATTATCAATAAGAAAATTCTAAGCAGTTTAGCTTCAAAAATATTCTCTACACAGTGTATTTTCTATTGATGTATTAAGCTATCAAAATATCAACAGCATGATTGATAAGTTCCACATATTCCTACACTAATATCTTAATTAGTAATACTTGATGACAATTTTATTTTTTGATTTTCAATTAAAAAAAAAGGTTCAATAATTTGGCATAACATTTAAAATCACTGACTTTCACTGGAAATGGGTGCTCGGAATTATCTTCGATGATCCAACACTCCAGATATGTAATGAAAACTCAGTGCGCAGAGTTGAAAAAATACATATATGGCAAGAAAAGAAAAAAACAACAAAAAGAGAGTTAATAAAACTTTATGCTAGCACTTGAAAAGATAATGTTTATTTCCTTTACAAGGGAAAAAAATAGAACTTACAGGAACAGTTGTACAATATCAATCCAGGTAAAGAAGAGTGGCCTATGGAGGGAGGAATGATCCAGCCTGAGTTTCCTTGCAGACTGCAAAATCAGAGATTAGATAACAGGATGGCTTTGAGACGCTGAAGTAAGCATCATAAATTCTTTCTTCTTGCCTGCAATTTTTTTTAAAGCTTCGTATATATACATGTAGAAGAATTTAGTGGGAAATTAACTTTCAATTAAAGATCAACATATTATAGTTCAAGAGAAAGAGTCCGAGTTAATTAACGCTAATTTCATTTATCTACCCAAATACTTTTGAAAAATTAAAAGTGAAGAACCAAGCAAGTGCAACAGGCATCACATTACTATGCTATTTTAAGTATAAAATACTACTCCATAACTTACAGTACTAGGTATGAATTGTGACCTACAACATTCATAGCTTAGCAAAATCAAATTGAAGTTTCTATCGGACCCACAAAAAAAAGCTATACCCCGAAGAGCAACCCCTCCATCGGTTGGTGGGACGCCAAATCCCTTTGATTTCTCAGCTATGACAGGATTGTTCAATGTGCATACATTTTCCTCCTTTATTTTTTTTTGGTTGATTAAAGACAATATTTTCACGATTTTCTTTGAGAGAGAGATTAAAGAAAAATGACATTTACTCTAAAAAAAAACCAAAATAACCTAATTTCATAGTTATAGCCCAAAAACTTTTTGGGATTAAGGAACATCATAATGCATAAGAAAAATAACACATACAACAGATATTAGTGGCAATGCATGCAGTCCAAGCCTAAGAACAGATTGGGGAAACGGAATACGCGCAAGACAAGAAGAACAGCAGAAGCTACACCTGGTGAGGAGCTCTCCCTATGGAGATGGCTCTGTACAAAAAAAACCCAAAGAGTAACATCAAAAAATTTAGTAGACCCTAAAGTGTATTTGGAGCTTCCATTTTTAAAAAAATCAAACAAATGTCAGTAAATAAGAGGATACCATCCACAAATGTAGGGTTTCAACGTCGTAGGTGATGAGAGGGTGGAGAGAGAGCACCAAAGCGTCACAAGAAGGACGCAGCACAAGCAGAGAAGTGGAAGTAAGTGAGAAACCCTACACCTTACCTAGAGTTTTCTTTTAATATTGAAAACATAATCCACCAAGAATGGAGAAAAACGCAAGAAGCAATAGCTCTCTAAAGCAGGAGCCCAATATGGCCCCAAATCTGTGAATTTAACTGAAAGTATAAGAGTTGATTTAACTGAAAATATAATAATGGAAGTGATACAGAATCACTAAAAATAGAAACTTACATGCAGAAACATTCAGCAGAAATCCTCATGGACTATAAAGTAGAGCTACTGACCACACACAAAAAACAATTCAAATTCTTGAAATGAGGCATTTAGAATTATGGAAGCATCTATGCATTTAGAATTATCGAAAGCCTGCATGACAAGGAATAACTTCAGCAAAAAGATAGTAACTAATAATGAATACTCTTTCCATCCCAAAAAATGTTTACACTTTTCTTCATTCGTCCGTCCCACAATAACCTTCACACCCCAAACAAAAAAAGGAAACAACACTTCATCCAATAACCTCAAAAGTTACTATAATTTCAAAATTGTCACTCCTACCTAATACACGTAACATTACTTGACACTTTATTTATTACCTAAAAATACTAAAATATCCCCAAAAGCAATAAAGTTGGTCAAAAAAGCAATTTTTCTTAAACCATGTGAAACAGTAAACGTGAACGCAATTGCAATACGGAGGGACTAGGGAGTATTTTGTATGACATGGAGTAGAAGAGATAATATTCTTACCCGACGTATAGAATCACATGGAATAGTCATAGCCTATCAAGGTTCATGGTCAAGTAAATCCAATTAGATTGTGAGACTTGGTTCAAATGATAATCAAAATCCCTGAGAATCCTAACGTTTAATACCAAAGAAAGATCATTTAATAATTTGTCCCCTGATAGCAATACATGAGACCATTTTCAGATTATTAGTAGAACATTAATGGAAGAACTAATTTAACCAATTTGTAAAAAATTGAAGCACAGTGTCGGCAAATCATCTTTGTAATTTCTTAACAGAATGTGGGAACCAATTTTAAATACTTCGAATAACTTTCATCTTTTGACAGCAAGTCCACAATAATAGCAGCTGTATATAAATCTGGTACAAGTTTTCTCTCTGCCATTCTATGAAGAAGTTCAACCACCTTTGGCGCATCGTTATTATTGCAGAATCCACGCATCAGGGTATTGTAAATGGCTACATCATGTGCACAACCTTTGTTTTCCATATCCAAAAACAGACTATTAGCATTTTCTAACTGTCCGTTCTTGCAAAACCCATTAATCATAATTGAATAAGTAAAAACCGTTGGTACCAAGCCCAGTTCCAGAAATCTCTGGAACAATGCATTAGCAAGATCAAGCTTTCCGGCCTTGCACAATCCATCAAGTAGACAGTTGCAAGTTGTACAGTTAAACTTATGACCAGACTTTTCTAGAGTTTGGAACAATTCTATTGCCTCTACAAGGCAATCATTCTTGCAAAAACCATCCAATAATATACTATATGTAACAGAATTCGGTGTCAAGCCATGATCTTTCATCTTCAAAAAAAAATTTCGTCCATCATCAACTTTACCTTCTTGAAATAAACCAGTTAATAATGTGTTGAAAGTCAATACTGATGGCTCGTATCCCTTGCTAAGCATTTCCTTAAAAATTATCATTGCCTCTTCCATTTTGTGACACTTGCAATACCCATTAATCAACACATTATAGCTTGCAACATCTCTTTGATTGCCCTTAGCTGCCATTGAAACAAACAACTTTCTTGCATCATTTATTCGTCCCTCAATGCAGTACCCGTCAAGTAGAGTGTTAAATGTTATAGAATCAGGCTCCTGACCTCTCTTAATCATAAAATCCAACATCCCACTAGCTTCATCTGTTTTACCCTCCTTGCAAAGTGCATCTATCAATATATTAAATGTGATAACATTGGGACGTATACCTCTATCCATCATTTGAAAGAACATCTCTTTCGCATGTTCCCAATCACCTATCTTGCATAAACCATGAATTAGTGCGCCATACACTACCACATCTGGCGAAATACCCTTTTCCTCCATTTCAATAAATATTTTTTTACCCTTTTCCACCATTCCCGCTTTACATAGGCCATTGATAAGGCAACCATAATAAATCAAACTTGGTTTAAATCTCACACCAAACCCCAAATCGCCATTGATTATCTCCTGATGTAGCCTTAAAGCAACATCTGTATTTCCATTTCTACACAACCCATCAACCAAAGTACCCCAAGTTTTAACATTAGGATGAAAACCCATTACGATTATTTTCTTCAACAACCGTACCGCATCATCAATTTTGCCTTCAAGGCACAAACCTTTGATCAGTGAAGTAAATGTAACAACATTTGGCCTATAGCCCCTCTTCAAAATTCCACCCATAACAGAAAAACCGAAACCAACTCTTTTCAATTCACAGTAGCAATTAAGTAAAATATTCATTCCGATGTAATCAGGCAATAGGTCAACTTCCGCCATTCGATTGCACATGGAAATCAAATCTTGGTACTTCTTGGCTTTGGCAACAGGACCTAGCAACTTGTTGAATGATGAAATGGATGGTCGCGGTTGCAATTGAAGCATGCTATTGAATTCTTCTAACGCATCAGATACGTTAATTTTCTCATATCTTCTAAGAGATTTCACAAGTGGGATTTGAGGTTGCTTTTCGAAATTTAAAGATGTAAAACTGCGAGGATGTATCATGATCGTTGAAAGCATACCTCTTTCTGATGATTCGGAAAGAAGAGCTGTCGTAGCCAAAGCTGCTCCACGACTACGAGCATAACTTCTGGAAACCATAGCTTCTGTAATGCCTCAGAATCGCGGGAGAGAATGAGACTGATGGTCGGGTTTGCGGTGTAACTTGTAATTTTAGGGGCTTCCAATTTAAGCTGGGACACCAGAATGAGATTCTATGGACAATACATAAAAAAATTGTTCTCTGTTAGATTTTATTTTTAATATTTATTTAAAATATATTGAGAATATAATGTACTCCCTCATCCCCCAAATATTTCATATTTTCCTTTTTCATCCATCTCACAAAGTATTTCACACTTTACTTTTATTAAAAATTGTAAAAAATGCACTATAACAATACCTACTTTTTACACACATTCCAATATAATACTCACTTTTTCACATATTTCAATAACTTTACACACTATTTTCATTAAATTAATTAAAATACTTCTTCTCTTTCTTACTTTATACATAAAATAATAATTTTTTCTTAAACTCTGCGCACAATAATACGTGAAATATTTCGGGGGGCGAAATGAGTAATTAACAACGCAAACAGTGTGAAATTGTTCCATGGGACACTCCCTCATTTAATAAAGTCAACATCTTCCGTGTGCCCAACACATGAATCTAGGTCAGTGCGCCTAGATCCTATTATTGATCTCTTACTCTGTTAGCAAAAGTTTCCTTTTATTTTTGTAAATTAAGAAGTATTATTATTATTATTGTATATAGTGGGTAGTGTGAGTGGTGGGTCATATATAGAATCCTTTTACAAAAGAAAAAATGGAGACTTTTAAGTGGAATATGCAATCTACTCCCTCCGTCCCCGAAGTACTTCACGTATTGTTGTGCGCGGAGTTTAAGAAAAAATTGTTATTTTATTATGTATAAAGTAAGAAAGAGAAGAAATATTTTAATTAATTTAATAAAAAAGAGTGTGTAAAGTTATTTGAATGTGTGAAAAAAGTGAGTATTATGTTGGGATGTGTATAAAAAGTAGGTATTGTTATAGTGTATTTTTTACCATTTTTAGTAAAAGTAAAGTGTGAAATACTTTGTGGGACGGATGAAAAAAGGAAAGTGTGAAATACTTTTGGGGACGAAGGGAGTAATATAATGTGGTCCTTTTAGTGGTACGGAAGAAGTACATCTTTTTTGTTGGGTTAATTGCACCAAAAGTCCTGACCTCTTCGTAAATTTCAAATTAGTCCAAACTTTTCAATATTTACAAATAAGTTCTCGACCTTTAACCTTTTTTTTCAAATCAAGCCACCGGGCAGCGAGAGGTCTGCCCGGTGCTGACCTGTCCATCTCTCTTCTACGTCACCTTCCACGTGTACAAAACGACGTCGTTTCAGCCTTCCACATGTTGAAAAGTTAATTGCATGAAAAATTCTAACTTTTCCGTCGATTGCGAATTAGTCCAAACTTTTGAATATTTTGCAAATAAGTACACAACTTTAGCCCGTATTGCAAATGAACCACCGGGCAGCTGGAGGTCTGTCCGGACGCTGCCGTGTCATTGTATAGGCCAAGTCACTTTATACTCCCTCCATCCCAGGTTAAGAGGGCCAGAGACCTTAAGTTAAACATAAGGTCTCTGGCCCTTATTGTCTGGGATGGAGGAAGTATTTGTTAACAACACGACTTCGTTTTGATTTTTTAAATTAAAATTTAATGTATATCCAAAAGAACGTCCTCATATATCACATATTAACATTATCTATCAAAATCGGCCATGTGTGAGGGGTTGTGGAAGACAACTTCTGAATTTCGATTAGATGATCCATACGATAATTGTTGTTGTTATTAGAACAATTAGAGAGTAGAAAAAGGTTTTTGGGACAAGAATAGTGATTTATCGGCTCCTTCAGTTCTGTGGCTGATATGTTCTTGGCCTTAACCATGCATAAGTACATTGTCAGATTTTCTCTCTCCATCTACTGTCGTGATTCATATTTTGATCGAATAATGTTAGTGTGATTCATATTTCCGTAATCCAAAAAGAAGTAATATTTGTGAAGCAATCTTCATCTTTGATTTTTTATAAAATGATGATTATCACCATTATTTTATTTTATTTAACGTGCTACATTAATTATTAAATGTTATTGAACTTAAATTTAGTAAGTTTATGATTTTATTTTCAATTTCAATGACCATCACTCTTATTAAATGCTATTGAACTTAAATTTAGTAAGTTTATGATTTTATTATCAATTTCAATCCATCACTCATGATCTTTCAAATGAGAAGAAGGGTGGATTTATTCGTGGAAATATTAGTAATTAACTACAACATATTTATTCATTAATGTATATATTTTTATGGGTTAATTGCACCAAAAGTCCTGACCTTTACGCGAATTTTAATTTTAATAAAAAAACGTCCTTTTGTTAACTAGTGTAGAGCAACGTGGCATTTACAGTTACACGTCAGCGTCCGGGCAACCCTCTACCCGGTGGTTCGAGTTGCAATACGGGCTTAAAGTCAGGTACTTATTTACAAAATATTCAAAAGTTTGGACTAATTTGTAATTGGCGGAAAGGTTGAGACTTTTTATGCAATTAACTTTTCGACAGGTGGAAAGATGAAACGACGTCTTTTTGTACACGTGGAAGGTGACGTGGAAGAGAGATGAATACGTCAGCACCGGGCAGGGCTCCCGCTGCCCGGTGGCTTGATTTGAAAAAAGGGTTAAAGGTCGAGAACTTATTTGTAAATATTGAAAAGTTTGGACTAATTTGAAATTCCTAAAAAGGTTTTGGCGCAATTAACCCTTTTTTGTTTAATGTTACTTCATACTCCATCCGTCCCACACCAAGGGTCTCTTTTTTCCATTTCGGTCGTCCCACTCAAAAAGTTCTCTTTCCTTTTTTATACACATGAGTCCCACACTCACCCACTAATACAATTAAAACATGGGGTCCACACTCCCACTAATACAACTATTCACTACACATTAAATAATAATACTCTTTAATCTAGGTGCAAAATGCACCCTTGGTGCGGGACGGAGAGAATATTTTAGTATAGAAACTTATACTCTTAATTTTTTGGAAAAAAATATATATTCCTTACATTCCACGTATTTTTACCCACTTTCTATAGTGGGGGGTGTCCCAAGTATTTTTACTCATTCCATTAATGGAAAAAATACACTATACTTCTCACCTATTTTTTACACTTTATTCATCAATTCCAACAACTTTGTTTACTTTTTTTACATTTTATTCATCATTCCCGACAACTTTATATATTTTTCTCTCTCAAAATTACCAAGTTTACTTTTTTACATTTTATTCATTATTCCTAACAACTTTATATATTTTTCTCTTTATATACTTTTTTCTCTCAAAATTATTAATTTATCCCTACTTTTTCTTACATTATATATTGAAAAAACAATCCTTCTTAATCTTCTTGCCTGTACAAACAGGTAAAAATATCCAAAACGAAGGGAGTTTAATAATTTTCTTAGTTAAATACTAATACTCTTTATATTTCAATTGACTATTTTCATTGAAAAATACAATTTCCTTATTAATTAAATGGATATACTACTTTATTATAATAAAATGTACAAAGATGTGACTTAAGTGATTTTTGGTGGAGCATTGAATTGATTCATTTGAGGTGTTATGTCAGGTGAAAATAAAAGAGAAGATCATCATGCATTTTGCTTTGATCAACCGAAGCGCAAATATCATCTTGCGTTGCGCTTGTGCGGTTGAACGCACGACCATGAAGGTACGGAGAAGAACGCACGATCACTTGCAAAAAATCCAAATTCGTGATTTTTTCTTTTTTTTTTTTTAGCTGGAAGAGACCTGAGGAGGAGTATAAATCATAACCCCTAATTCTTCACTCTCATAATCAAGATTCATATCCTTAATAACCTTCTATTTGAACCGAATCTTTACAAATTTTTATTTGAGAAATATATACAAATCGAGGGTTTAAGGGGAAAAAAAATTAACGAAAGTTTAAATCTTTCAAAGGTAACACAAAACTATAAAAATTCTTGCATTGAGATACCTTTTTTTTAAAATAAAACATATAATAAATTAAAATCGATTTAATAAATAAATAAATAAAACTCTATAGTTTGCACTAAAATTGTTCATTTCAAATGGTGTGGCATCTACAAAACCATGCACATGAAATAACTCAGATATCTTCGATGCAAATTCACACTGTTAGATGCTACAGCAAATCAAAACTAATCATAAAAAGGATTTTCGAAGAGAGATATACCCAATAGTTCATCCTACCAAAGATCTTGAAATGGAACACAGATGATTATGGTTGAATGATCGATCCAGTCGTTAAGGATCATTATCGTCATTGAAGACATCATCGTCCTTCATGTACTTCTCCTGTACGGTTGCAACTGTGAACCACTTTTAAGGAAATATGAGGAAAAATAAGGGCTGATATGAAAGAAGATAATAGATGTTGATAAAAAAAATTCCAACATAAAAAATAAGGATATCTATAGTAATCCCAATCAACTGGACCCACTGCGATTTTACTAAATTCAACTGCACTGGCATCAATGCTTGTGAATATATACCCGTTGCTCTTGTCAATCAACTTAACTAGATTTCCAGCACTCTCTTTATCCTGAAACAACCATGGATCAAGAACTAGGAGAACAAAGTTATAAAAATCAGGAGTGCACCAAGAAGAGATTCGAACATGCCTGAATGTCCAAGGTGGTGAAATTAACGAGACAGTAATCTTCTATCACCTCACAGAGCTCCTTTGTAAGTTTTCTGCACAAGTAATAAAGTTAGTTGTAATTGTGTAGAATAGAGCAGCTACTGTTTGTAATGTTGGGATTGGATTAATCTTTAAGTAATAAAATAAAATTTTAAGAGATAAAAATTAAAAAGTGAAAAATGAGTCTAATATTAGTGAAGTATCACGTTCTTGGAAACTGCCTATATCTGAATTCTCCATGATATCTTTGCAACAAAAGTAAATGCTACAAAATGTACATGAAACTAATACATGACACTTTCTTCCATCGCATGGAGTTATTGAACATCAAAAGATTCTCTAGTTTAATTTTTTTTTATGAGGTGATCATTTCACATGATACTAAAATTGCCAAATAAAAGGCCCTCTTTCATTTTATGCATATCATGAGTGCTCAATGCCCTGATATCAAGGCATTGTGTTAATAAAAAATAGAGTCGTAGGAAGGACAAATAATAACGTGGGATTAAGATAAAGAAGGAAAAATCCCAGGGAAAACACTTCTCTGGGACTCGGGTGAGATTTAAGTTGCCTTTTAATGGCTGGAAATTTTTCTGAAAAAGTTTGAAAATTATCACATTCATGCAATTTTAAAAAACCAAAGGAATACATTCAGATGCCAAATAGAAAACCCATCCATAGCATCTTCAGTATAATTAAGCCAAGTGGTCACCATGCACACAATTCAGACAAGATATCATACCTATACTTAGCAGATTGAGGATCTTGATCAAGATGGTGCTGTAAATAAGATAAATCTTGTACATCAATGTAAAAGTCAAGGTTGAACGCTGCAAAACAAGCAATGAGTAAGCTCAAACATGATGTGGAAACTTAAGAATAGGCTCCAAGTCAAAGAAACTAATAAAATTGCACAAACCTAGCTTGCCATAATTTTCTATAAGATCAATCTTAGACAAAATATTGACATGAGGGAGCTCCAAGTGTAGCATGGTTGACAGCGACAGCATCAGAGCACTAATATAATTTCCTGGATCACTACAAAGATGGGCATCGACTAAATGTACAGCAGTCAACTGCAAAGTGGGAGAAATAATAAAACCTGAAATCAGTCGTGGTGATCATAAGCAAATAGCAAGAGTCTTATTCGTTAAAGAGATGAAAAGAATACCCTGAGATTCAACTTCTTTATAAGTTTCATTATTACTCTCTTAGCATTTTCGTGAATGAAAAAAAGTTCCACTTGGCCAGGGAAATCGAAGAGAAGATAGTGATCTGCAATAATAATAGTTAGCATTCATGAGGAACAGAATAGCTTTTGATTGCAACACAAGGAAAAAAATAATAATTTGGATTACTATAACATAACCACTAGATCGAAATAGAACTAAGTGGACAAACATACAACAGAGCAAGAAAATGAACTTTATTTTTCATTAAAATGACAAATGTATTTCCCAAAGCGCTCAAGCATTGTCCAGAGGCAATGAAAAAGCACCACAAAAATATTGTGTTCTCTTTCAATTTTAATCTAAACACAATAGCTCACGATTTGAATCCCTTAATCCAAACAAACTTAAGAATCATAAATAATTTTTTGTGAACCCATTCTTTCGAAGGAAAGCAGAGAATTTATGGAGGGCATTTGAATTGGTGATTCAAAATTATTATTGGCATATGTAATCTGTTGCTTTCACCTTTTCAAAGCAAGCAAATCAATTAGTGAGCCATAAGTACAGTGTTTAAGAGGACCCAAAAATCAATTCTCTTTAGTCTTTACTGAAAGATGCAGGACAAAAGAAAAAAAGGGCTTATCAATTCATAAAATTATTCAGTACATTTCAGGTGCAATAACAGTCAACGGATAAGAATGCATAAAGTAAATAAGTCATGCACACTAATTCAAAAGACTAGGAAACCTTTAAGCAAGGGTTTCAGTTTGTCTTCTAACCAATCAATGTTCTTCTCCAAATAATCCATGCAATAAACAAGACCTGTAAGCAGGGGCGGACGTACGAAGGGGGTAGGGGGGCACTGGGCCCCCCCTGAACTTCTAAAAATTACTAGTATAGATATAGAAATTTTCTTGAAATACCTTTGTGTCCAAGTGGTGAAGTGAGGATGTTTTAGTTTTAAAGGTCCCGTGTTCGATTCATGCAGCACTGTTATTTTTTCTCCTCTTCTATTTCTTTTATTTATTTATTTTCCCGGAAATCCTGCGTCTGCCACTGCCTGTAAGACATGATGATAAGAATGTTTTGTCGAATGTCAGGCGATGTACTATATACGAAATCCATTTATTGATAATTCAAATAGACTAAAATATGTAATGGTACATTTGGCAGGTGAAGAAATCAGAAAAAACTACCAGAAATGCATATAAGTATAGAATGCAAACCTCCATTAGGACCAAGGGAATGCTCAATCATAATATCTTCGAGCTTAATCAATTCCTCAATATTTATAGCACATTCATATCTTCATCAAACTAAGGAAAGACTCATCCACCACTAGAATCCACATAGAACACACGAAATTTAATCAACAAGAGGCATATAACAAAATGCTAATCCCTAGCAAATAAATACTATAACTAATGAATGGATACGACAAAGCATCATTGGCGGGATCCAAATTGATACCTGCAACCATCAACACATAAGACTTTTCTAAATGAAAACAAATCAACATATAATGCAATCAAGCCGAATCCTCAACAAAGAAGAGGGATAAAACTTCCTCTGAACACTCCTCACACTTTCGCATCAGAGAAAACACAACGAACTCATCATAGCATCATTTAATACCATATCATGAAATTTCAGGTGGAAGACATAGCAGAAAAAATTCAAGAGTATGAATGAGCTTCGGAAGGTTACCTTCCGATGAGCTGGAGAAACTGGAACATGCCGTTGCAGTAGGTGGTCTTGCCGGAGCCAGGTGGCCCAATAACCACCTGACCGAACACCATTTTGTTTCAGATAGATTTATTTTCAGTTCGAATAAATCGCTGCTCCGTGATGATGATAACTGGAAGAATCGATGTCAGAGAGAAAAACCATTCATTAGGTGAGGACCCATTATTCAAGGAATTCAGTACATCATACTCAGCAGCATTTCTAAATAAAAGGAGCAAAAGAAAAGTTGCAAGTGCACACAATAAATGAGGAGCGCACGTTATAAAAGCAGTGTTCAGAATTCAGCATGTATTAAATATTATGAGGAAAAAAAGCATAGCGATGCTTTAGAATTTCCAGGATATCATGCAAGCTTACAATCCATCTTCAATTATATTTAGTCTAACTTCATAATATTAGTATACTGAAAATTGAAGAGTTTATGCGCCACCAGCTCCAAAAGCTAAACTTTTACCTCCTACGTGACCTTATAATATACGATGACATAAAAAAGATACATTTATCTAATATGTATAGAGAATAAGAGTAACTAATAGCTCACAGTATAAATAGATCTCAATTACTGGAAGTAAGCACAAATAGCACAGCTAAAGAAGAACATTTCTCAAAATGTAGAAACCAATAATGAATCAGTAGTTATATGAAGACAATGTGGGTAGATTCAGTTGTAACCCAACTAGAAACTGCGAATATTAACCCAAACTCAATCACTGCAAATTGCCAAACAAAAGATTGAGTAATAGATTATTCACACCAAATGAAATAGCCTAATCAACATAAAGTGGTACATTAACACATTCAGCAATGGCTGAACAACCATACAATTATAAATCAGTATTGCTAGAGTTGTTAAGAGGACATAATACAAAGTTACTGTAGTGAACTTCATTTGTGGAGAACTGGAGCCAAGGTCAAGAATTGTTGGGTACATAAAGAGGTAGTTTAATACTCTTTGGTTGAAGATGGTGGTATATGGTGGTGAATAATGGAAGAAAAAGGAGATGCATAGAAAATCTTAAATTAAATATCTCTATGTCTGATCCAGAAAAATACTTCTGCAGCTTTTGGGGCTATTCTATCCTAAAACTGTAGAAATGCATTGGCTACCCATGAATGGTCATGTTAACAAGAACAAAAACTAAATGAACAACTTAATGTTGAGTGTTGGAAAACATTATTAATATACAGAAACTTCATTTGTGCATTTTTAGCCAAGTAGTAAATGGAATATTATCAAGCAGGACATAATTGGTTTGCAAAGCACCAACTCTTCAGGTTTTCTGATTTTATGTAGTACACATGTTGGTGGTTCATAAATAGTTGAAGAGTAAATAAGAGTCCAACTGAAACAGAAATAGCAAATAATTATAAGACTCTGACGTGATCAGTCAATACCTTACTACGCCCATATGTGACAGACAATGTTCCAATGCAGAAATATTACGTGTCTGCATCTTGCATTGTTTCTTTTTATTTTTTATGTTTGCATCTTGTATGTATTATTTCTTTTTCATACACTGTCTTGCTTCTTGTATTTGATATAACTGTTCTTTCATTACTAGCATGTCAGCTCAAATCATATGAACGATATTTGGATTTGTTCAATTTAGTGAAGAGGTGTTGTATATACTAAGTTGGATATCTTTAAAATAATAATTTTATTTAATATTCAAATATTTTGTGCAAGTTGATGTAACTTGAAATTTTTTAAATTAATACTGAACATGGAGTTCAAGATAAAAACCAGTAGTTTACTACATTAATGCAGCTTATAAAGTTGGATTTTGACAAATTACGTGCTGTTCTTGGATGTCTAATGCTGCATAGTCTTTCATTTGGAGAACAGCACTGTGATTTGAACTGTTTGGAACCTTAGAAGAAGGAAATATTGTAGCTTACTTTCCACCTTCTACTACTACTACTGTGAAGTTTAGTCCTCAGTCGAGAGACTTTTAACATGCCTCCAACCACTTACCAGGATTAGCATGTTCGCTGCATCAACTATGTTATTATAAATCTACTGTTTTGTAGTATGAGTCTCAGTGTAAATTCCTTTAGAATTATTATATGCAAATGTCTAATTGGATATTTCAAACAACATTCTTTCAGTAAAAGAAAGAGAAGGGTTAATGGCTACAGAATTAATAGCACGAACAACATCAGCCAAACCAAAAGTTGAAGTAAAGCAGCACAGAATATACAGATAACTCGCAGAGAGGATTGTTCCATTATGCACAAAAGATAAAGAAGAAAGATAAATAAAATACAGCAAGAAGGCGCAAACCCATGAACCCTAATTAATGGGAGCATCAAACTGAAGGAAAATTAAGCATAAAGTTGGCAGTGAAAACGCAAAATTGAACAACATCAGAAGAATAAATGAAGTGGGCTGCATTATTTTCTCCATTTCAGAGCAAGAAATCAATAGGAGGTGTAGTAAATGAACAGAGCAAAATTGAAAAAGGGGACAAGTGAGGAGTGGTTTTCTCTTTTCTGAGGTTCGTCTTAAGAGTATTTGATTCAAATGTTCCCTCATTTTAGTAGAAAGAGAAAGCTATGGTGATGACGTGGCTACACTCCCATTAACAGACCCAATCCTATGAGAAAATTGTCAATTTCCTAAAATTAATTCCATGGTTACTAATTGAGTCAATTTTTTTTTCTTTTCGTCTTATAAAACGAATTATTTGTGAGACGAGCGTGAGACGGTCAATCCATCTCTAAAGTATACTTCCTCCGTCCCATAAACAAATTCACACTTTCTATTTATATTCGTCCCAAAAACAAGTTCATACCCCCAAATTAGGAAACACATACAAATCAATAACCCCACAACATATTTAAATTTCAAAATTGTCACCCCTTTACAACTCACATAACTTACTTTATAATTTATTTATTACTTAAAAATACCAAACTACCCCTAAAAGTAAAGCAAAAAATAATTTTTCTTAAACTCCATATCTACAGTAATCGGGAACTTGTTTTTGGGACGGAGAGAGTACTTATTGTATAAATAAAATATGCTTATTTATAATTAAAGTATTTTAATAATAAATTATAATATAATACTTAAAAATTATATTTTAATGCATAAGTATGACAATTACTAGCTTCGGCCATCTTATTTTTTTAATTTCATGGAACCGAAATTTATGCGGATCCAAATATAATACGCGGCTTCCATTTGATTTTTTTTCTTTTTTCTCTTTCCATATACAAGTCTTCTCTCATTTTTTATCTTTCCCTACACATCTGCCTCTTCTCTCTCTCTATACATTCTTCCTTATTTTTCTCTTTCCTCACGGTTAGATTAGATGGTGGAGCAGAAATCACGTGGCTGATAATTATGATGATGAAGACTTCTTGCCGCCGTCTGAGAGGGGTCCGGCGCCGCCCTCATATCGCCGTCGGGTGATTGGGCTTTTCCTCCAGGGACGCGTCTTCTACAGGCTGCAATGAGGCTCCCTGTCGCCGTCTGAGAGGCAATCCGACGCCGCAGTTTGAGAGGCGGTCAAACGCCGCTCTCCTCTCGCCACCGGGTGATTAGAATTCTGCTCCGGCGACGCCGTCTTCCAAGGTGAGGCTTTCTAAGAGTTTGAGTAGATGTTCATCTAAGGTTCATGATTCTCTCTCTCTCTTCAATTGATTCAAGTGTGATGTTGTTGATGGGAAAAAGGAGTTGGAGAATCATCCAATAATATGTTAAAAGGAAACTTCGTGGCGGCTGACTGGACTACCTTCAAAGGCGAACACTCCGATGCCTGTGCACGGTAACAGCGTATACCCTCCCGTGAAGTTATCAAACTTGATTCTGGAAGTTTCAGGTTTTTACTCCTATTTGGAGTTATTTCAATGTTCTAATTTTTTAAGAATTCAGCAGTATAAGAGGCTTTCATAGATCAATGGGTTCTCGCCGTGAATTTTGATAGATTTTTTCCCAATCCATTTTGATTTCATTGATTTGAGTTTGCTCATTGAGCAGTTGCCACTGTTCTGGGATTTCTACCACACTTTGGGCCATCATTACTCAATCTGCCGTTCAAAGACAGCAAAAACAACTTTCCTGATGTTTTTTCATGTTATTATTGGTATTATGCTTGGAGGTTTCTCGCTTCTGGGAATTTTCAAGCTTTATTTTTTATGATATTTTGGATTGTACTGTTGGTAGATTTACTACTTTTGATGATCATCATATTGGTTGTTTGCTTGAATAAACTCAGGCTTACCATTTTCTAGTCGCATGATTTGTGAAGATGTATTAGATGTTAAAAGGAAACTTTAATGGGTTCCATCTTCTACTTGGATTCTTGTAATTATACTGTTAAAATGGAGTAGTACGTAAATCATAGATTTGAATTGTAAAGCTTAAGGATGTATCAAGACGAGTTTACATTGTGGGGATGAGAAGAAGAAGAAGGAGCTCTCTCTTGCTGCCATTGTGGGAATGGGTGGGATTGGGAAGTCCACATTGGCTAGAAAAACATACAACCATACTGCCATTGATGGTACTGGATTCGAGCAACGAGCTTGGGTTGTAGTTACGAGTGAGTTTGAAGTTGAAGATATTATAAGGCAGCTCATGAACCAGCTGACTGTATCTGTGGATGCTGCCAAAATGAAGGCTGTTGAAGGTTTATTCTGTAAAAAAAAAAAGAATGAAATTAATTCTAAATTAAGAATAAGGACTCTTTATGGTCGATTCAGGGGAAGATGAGGTGGGTAGAAATCCTGCAAGAAATGCTCCATCAACTTGGTTGCCATACTTGAAGCATGACAATCAAGTTTGCCCCATTTGCAGGGTGAAATGGAAATAAATTGAGTTTGTAAGGCGTTTTTTTTTGTGGTGATTATGTATTCGGAAGAATCTATTTGGTTTACAATTTTTTTTATTTATTTGGGTTACATAAAATAAATTGGATTACTCTTTAATTTGATATTCTAATTTCAGATAATAAATTCATGTAATATGAAAAATCTGTTTGGTCTACAATTTTTTTTGTTTAAATTAAGTTACTATTTATAATAATTTGGGTAATTCTTTAATTTGAGATTCTAATTTCAAATAAAAGAATTTATTTGGTCTACATTTTTTTTTTAAAATTAGGTTGCTCTTTATAATAATTTGGGTTACTCATTATAATAATTTAAGTTACTCTTTAATTTGAAATTCTAATTTCAGATAAAATAATCTATTTGGTCTAAAAAAATTTTTTAATTAAGTTACTCAATCTCATATAAAAGTCTATTTGGTCTAAAAAATTTTTTTAATTAGGTTACTCTTTGTGATAATTTGGGTTATTCTTCTGAAGAATATATTTGGTCTACAATTTCTTTTAATTAGATTACTTTTTAAAATAATTTAGTTTACTCTTTTAAATCAATAAGAATATTATTCAACTCTGATTTCTAAAAATATAAACCCATTTATTAAATTTTATGCATTATAAATTCCAAAATTACAATTTCTCTGTAAATGAAACAAAAAATTTATACTCAAGATTACAAAATAATAAAAACATTGAAACAAAGGTATACTAATGATTTGTCACAAGGTAAAAAAATCTGCATTTTCAATGTACGGTGGCTAGCGAGACCCCTTTTCATTCTAGGCTAGGCTACTTTTAAAAATTCTACAAAATTGCAGGAAAAGAAATTCCAAAAAGAAAAAGTTGCAGACTGATGGGAAAGAGCCACTAGAGCAGAGGTGAGAACTGAAAAGCCGAAAAAAGCAAACAACACACTGTCGTCTTGCTGTGATGGCAGTGACAGCACCGGCAAAACTCCATCCAATAATTGGAGAGACGGGATTACAGAGTTGCAGTCACATAAGTTAATCTGGAGAAATGTTGAAAAAGTCCATAAGTTAATCTGGAGGGAATATTACATAAAAATATCTCACAGTACCCTTTGAAAAGAATAATTTTTTTAAAATAACCAACCTCGTTCAACGATGGCGTGCTATTGAATCGAGAACCTCTCAAGTTCAAGCGAACAAGATTCGGCAAATAAGCCAACGATGCAAATAGATTCCTCACATCCGACACTTGGTTCAACTCTTCAATCCCTTTACTTCCAATTGTCCACTAGTATATACTTCCAACATTACTACACCAAAAACGTTGATAGACATCAATTAAAACAGATGTCTATTTCACCAAGCAGCCAATGTTGAAGCCACTGATGTTAAAAGTGAGCGCTGATAGACATCGATTTTTAACCGATGTCTTTTTCTTTTATAAACATCGGTTGCATCCTTTAACATCGGTTATCCACCGATGTCGTACAGCGAAAGACATCGTTGATAACATAAGACATCGTATATTTATCGATGTCTTTTCTAAAAAGGACATCGAATATGACAAAAAGACATGGATTATTAACCGATGTCTTTCCATGTAAAGACATCGATTGACACCTATTTAACATCGTTTTTCCACCGGTGTCTTTTCTTAAAAAGACATCGATTTTATACCAAACACATCATTTTTCCCTGATGTCTTTAATAATATAGACATCAGTTTCACACTAACAGACATCGATTTTTACATGATGTCTTTTATATTTTATTTTCATTTAATTTCATAAAGAAATTTATATTATTATTAAAATAAAACTAAACACAATCGTGCTATATAATTAAAAAAATTACAAAAATTACGAATTTTATTAGAATTTCAAATATTTAATTAAAAAATACATAGAAAATCATCCTTTAAATCTAAAAGTAAAAGATTATACTGCCTAATTAAATACAAACTTCATTTTACATAAATAGAACCTAAATATGAAAATAAGTATGCTCCAACTCTTTTGCTGCAATATCTCCAAAATCGCCTGCAAATATTAATATTTCAGTGAAAACAAGAGAGAGTAAGAACCTTGTATCAATTCATTAACAATTTCTTCAACTTTAAAAGGCAAAAAAAAAAAAAAAATGGTGCAGCATAGTGTATATAGGGAAATACTGGTTTATTAATAAGACAGATGACATGCAATTCATTAATTCAGTTTTCATATAATCTCATTACACTCTTTACGTTGATTGAAGAGTGGACTCCATAATGCTGTAAATTAATTTCTAGTAACATAAAAATCACTAGGCAATATATTGGAAATATAAGATAAGATTCAATAGAATAACAAGCCACTTTATACTTGGATCAGTTAACATGATCCGATTCTAGAAAATTGACCTGCAGGCTGCAGATTGAAACTTCATTTGGAATAGTATGTATTGAATGTTAAATGAAGAATTCCCATATTAACGAATCTATTCCCTATATAATTCAAATGCAAGTGATAATTTTCAACAATAAGAATACTAGACCCAGAGGAAAATAAATGTAGCCATGTCACATGAACCAAAGGGAAAATATTTTACATGCTTAGCATAGCTAAGGCATTAAGCAAACATATTTCTACCTCATTCATCCCATCAAAAAGGTAAGACATATGTTTTCATAAAATATAAAGAGAATAAAACAGGTCAAGTTCTTGAAGATATTAATACAAAAAACTAAATTTCTCTAAAAACTTAATATTTTAGAAGAGTTGTCTATCAACCAAACAGTATCAGAGTAAAAGGTGATACGGATTTTTGGCTAGGGCCTAATAATATGTACGGAGATAATAAGAAAAAAAAAGCCTAAACAAATAAAACTCACCCATGTGCTCTTGCTGAGATATATTCCCCCACCACGAACTAGAAGGCAAAGGCCACCTTCAGCGCTCCAGCCCATGTTCTGAATTCTTCTAGCTACAGTCCTATCATGTGACTGCGAGAATGGTTGAGAATATTGTATGCGTATTAACAAAGTATAGAAGTTAAGAACAAATCAGGATAAATAACAAAGATAAAAAACATCTTTCATGCATACAGAAGTAAAAGAAACTCTTAAAAAGGAATAAGTATTAATCACAAAATCAATTAATGCATGTACTAGCTGCATCAGAATCTTACACACTATCACAAGAGAAAAGAAACACCATCAAACTCACAAGTCGCAATTAAAAAGAGTAAAAGAATCCAGATCCAACTCCACACATGCGTAGAGTCAGAGACACACAGTTTGCTAACATGCTGTAGTTCCATAATATCAATCCCAACATCAACTGTAGTTAGACCTAAAATACACCCAGCTGTGATTATGAATGTTATTGGAAATGCAAGCATTCGGAAATTAATGCAATATTCCAAATGTTTATACTCATTTTCCAGTTCCAGCCTTTCAGGAAATTAGACAAGTGACCTGTAAAATACATATCAAACTGTAAGTTTATGTTCATGCAGATTGCTACAGCTGTGAACATAACAAGTCTAATTAAGAACATTAAATTAACATATATTGGCGATAAAGCAACTGGCTTACTTGTTTTGAAACGCAGAAAAATAATATAGATAATCAATGCACTGTATGTAGTTGATTAACTACATAAAATTATCCAGGAGCAGAACCAAATAATTTTTATTTTTTTACAATGTACTCAACTACTCATTCTAAATTCTCAGCTGTACTTCAGAATGCAAGTAAAGAAAAACATGTCTAAAAATTTTATATGTATCCATGAATTTGATGAAACAAGATTAGAACACAAAAGTAACGGTGTGAAATTGAAGTTATTAGGAAAGATAATTATGAGTACAATATTTCATCCACATACATCTTCAGATTCATATTTAAATAGCTGAAATGTGATTGTGGAGAGTGCTGAATTTATGAAATAGCACATCAAGAAGCTGACATTGCATTCATTAGTATTACCTTCAAGTTTTCCACTTTTAAGGTCAGACCCTCAATCTTTTTAGTCGCTTCAACCGGAACCAGAGTATTGGTTAAAAAAGCACGTCCATGCAGCCAACTACTAAACAACTACTTAAATTATTCATCAAAGAGAAACATCAGTTTCTATAGATATCAGCAACAATCCATCTACAAGAGTATTGGTTATAAGCTCACAAAGCCACAATCACATGTGCTGTAACAGAGCAACTGATATCAGCTATCTGTAATGAAAGAAACTCTCCAAACACACATTAAGAAGAAAATTGTGAAGCAGAAATAAGGACTTAAAGTGACATTAAAAAATTCTAATGCCATTTAGTATATCCACTACCTTACTGATCATTACATGGTAAAAAAATTATAAAAAGATCTTGGATCATCATCAGCAAGAAATCAATCAAAACTGATAATAACTTATAAGATTAAAATTAAAGGGAAAAAAGGTGCATACAATTTGTAGATTTTCAAAGGCACTAATAGAATCCAATCATTTATATTAGGAGCAACTATATTCATCTCTTGAGTATTTTAACTACATTGTAAGACATCATCTTAATATCACATAATATATTTAGATGAGATTATACCTTCAGCATTGGGTTAATATACATGTGACAGGAAAATACGAAACGAGTGCTAAAAGTACTCATACTTGGTCAAGTGTGTGATGAGCGAGATCAGTTGTTCCTATTATCACTCCAGCAGCAAAGAAACCCAATTCTAGACTAAGACCAAGCTTATCATAACACTGGAACCATATAAAAATAGATGTTTAAGTTAAGAAAAAAAAATTGACAATGAGCTAATAATATGCTATAATTCTTCACAATTCACAAAACTCGTGAAATCTCAATGACAATCAGGTAGTGGAACATTAAAATCATCTCAATAATTAAGTAAGGAAACCATGATAAGGAAACTAACCCAGGCCATACGTAGGCAAAATGCAACTAAAGCAAATAGATAAAGTTCATTGGTCTGCAAAAGGAGAAAATATTTTATTGAACTTTACAATTGAAGCAGCTAGCATATGTGCAACAGCAACATGTTTTGGCAGATGACAAGCATCTCAACCCAATAAAATTGAATGAAATACTTTATTTTTTAATTTTAAATGTGATGACAAACTTATCATAAATTTCAAGAACCAAAGCACACATGTCCGAGATACAATCATTATAACTGCCAAGAAAGAAAGCATTCGATATAAAATAGGGAATTATGATGACCCACTGGCTGGTTAAACTAAATAAAAGTAATTCTCATAACTAAGTGCTGAACAAGTGAAGTCCAAAAAATTACAAATAACTTCCATCATTACGACTCCAGAAGGGTACAAAGGTCACTAACTACGAAGCTGTAATATTACACAGTACTATGAAGCAATCTCTGAAGTAGAGTGTAAATTTTAATTAAAGGAAATTCAGAATTGCCAGCACATAAATTTTGATGATAGGAACACAAAGCCACAACCATCACTGCAAACTACCCTTTGGGTTAAATTTTTTATTTGTCAGAACTTAATAAAATTCAGCAATCAAAAGAAAATAACCAGCAACTCACAGCAATACTCATAAAAGAGCAAGAATACAGTAGGTACCATAGCCCCAAATTCCAGAAAAAGGCTTCTGTATGAGTATTCTAGGTAGACAGTGTTCTGGTTTGTTGAAGGATCTGGATGTCGGCGGGAAGCACAGAATCCTCCAGAGAACAGGAGGCGCTCCACTCAAGCTTCTCAATATGGACTATCATCGTCTTCGGCGTTAGCTTCGAGCTTCATTTCCTTTCTTCTCTCCTGAAATTCTCTCTTTCTCTCTCAAATATCTCAATTATTCTTCTGTTCGTATCAGTGGCCTCAGAGCCATACGATTCTTGCTGCACATTATTGAAATTCAATGACGACGGACAAAAATACCAGTCGAATTGAAGCTTTAGAGCTTCACGTTGAAGAAATATTGCAAGGACAGGAAGCTATGCTCACGATTCAAGCAGATTTGGGTCGACGTGTGGATGGAATACCAGACCTAATCAGGCAACAAATGGTAGAAGCATTGAAGGAACTTGGATTGGGAAAAGGAAAAGAACCAATGATGGAGAAAGAGTCCATACCCCCTGCTGCGAGGAAGATTTGTATTTCGATTCACCCTTCGGGTAGTGCTCATAGTTCATATGGTAGGATGGATGGTGGGTTGTTATCTCCTAATCCAAGTGTGAAAAATCATGAGATGCACGCCAATGCTAGGAATGATGGTGGATTGTTATCTCCTAATCCGAGTGTGAAAAATCATGAGATGCACACTAATGTTAGGAATTATGAGTTCCTAAATTTGATTTCCTAAATTTGAAGGTGGGAATCCTAGGATGTGGCTGAGGAAATGCCAACGATATTTTCTATTCAATCCGATGCCGGATTATGAAAAAATTATGTTGGCTGCGATGAATATGGAAGGGGTAGCACACCACTGGTATGAAGATTATATAGAAGGGAAGGAAAACATGATGTGGGAACAATTTGCTGAGTTGTTACTATGCAGGTTTCAGAACATTGATGGTGGCAATTTGATAGGAAAATTTAACAAGTTGAAACAACAAAACTTAGTACCATATTACATTCAAGAGTTTGAGGAGCTGAAATCTGTCATGGTGGGGATGAACAAATCATTATCTGAGGAGTATTTTGTCAAGAGCTTCATTATTGGTCTTAAGGAAGAAATTGGGCAGATGGTAGAAATTTTAAATCCTGGAAACTTGCTGGCAACAATGGAACTAGCAATCAAATAAGAGCACATGTTACAAGTGATGTCGAAGGGACATAAGATTGGAGTTAAAAGTTCTAATCCCAACTCGTGGAAGGCAGAGGATAATGGAGGATTGAAGAGCAACGACCCTCCTTATTCAGGAGAGAAAAGGCCTTTTATGAAGAAATTAACACCAGCAGAGATGGAGGCTAGAAAAAGGAAGAACTTATGCTTCAATTGTGATGAAATTTATCACATCGGGCACAAGTGTAAAAGATTATTTGTAATCATGATGGAGAACGATGAAGAAGATGAAGAAGAGTTGGTGTTAGATGAGCTGCAAGATACGCTAGAGCCGGTGGTATCTCTAAATGCATTGGCTGGACATCAAACCTCAGATACGATTAAGCTGATCGAAAAAGTAGGACAACAACCCATTACTATTTTGCTTGACACTGGAAGTACTTACAGCTTCTTGGATCCACACACGGCTGCAAGGGTAGGGTGCGTTGTGGAGTGCAACAATCCTTTACTTGTGACGGTCGCAGACGGGAGTAGAATGGAATGTAATTCGAAATGTGTCACAATGGAATGGGAAATGGGTGTGCAAGTTTATTGCTCCTGTGAGAATTTTGAAGTTAGGAGGGTGTGACATGGTTATTGGAGTGGATCTATTGAGCCAACTTGGCCCAGTTACTTTTAATTTTAAGGAGCGAGTGGTGCAATTCAAAAAGAATGGAAGGAATATTAAGTTGCAGGGAAATACTCCGGAGATAAAACTGAGTATGATCACTGCAAAAAAATTGAAGAGGCCGATTAAAAAAGATCATGGGGAACATATGAGATACTTGTGCTTCATTAGAGGTGAGGAGGAGTTTAAGAAAAGCAAATATGCAGTTGAACTGAATTCTTTGCTTGAAGAGTATAAAGTGGTTTTTTCAGATACTACGTGGGTTGCCTCTATCAAGATCGCTAGATTATAAAATTCCAATCAAAGAAGGTATGAGACTTGTGAAGCAACATCCCTACAGATACTCATATCTACAGAGGCAAGAAATAGAGAAATTGGTGTTGGAGATGTTGGAGAGTGGGGTGATTAAACCCAGTAATAGTCCTTACTCTTCGCCCGTGCTGCTAGTGAAGAAAAAAATGGGAGTTGGAGATTCTGTGTCGATTATAGAAAATTAAATTCAATCACTATTAAAGATAGCTACCCAATACCACTCATTGAAGATCTGTTAGATGAATTGGGACAAGCTAAAATCTTCTCAAAGATTGATCTTAGAGCCGGGTATCATCAAATTAGAGTTTCTCCGCCCGATATTCAAAAAATAGCTTTTGTCACTGTATCGGGACTTTATGAATTCACAGTGATGCCCTTTGGCCTGACAAATGTGCCAGCTACTTTTCAAGCATTAATGAATAAAATTTTTTCAAAACACTTGAGGGAGTTTGTACTTATGTTCTTTGATGATATCTTAATCTACAGCGAAGACATGAAAACTCATGAAGAGCATCTAAGAGCAGTCTTCAACATCCTGAAGGAAAATCAATTGTTTGCTAAGGCTTCTAAGTGTGAATTTGGTCAGACGTAAGTGGAGCATTTAGGTTATATCGTAAGTGGTGGGGGAGTCTTCGCCGATCCTAAAAAAATTAGAGTGATGATAGAGTGGCCAATTCCCAACTCTGTGAAAGCTTTGAGAGGTTCTCTGGGCTTGACTGGGTATTACAGGAAGTTTGTTTGGGATTATGGTGTGATAGCCAAACCTTTGACACAGTTGACTAAGAAAGGACAATTTTCTTGGAGTAAAGAATCTAATGATGCTTTTCAGCAGCTGAAGCTAGCAATGTCTACAGCCCCTGTTTTAAAACTACTTGATATTTTGAAGACTTTCATAGTGGAGACAGATGCTAGTTATGGAGGCTTAGGGGCAGTATTAATGCAAGATCACCATGCAGTGGCTTATATTAGCAAGGCATTAGGGGCTAAGAATTTGGGGTTATCAATATATGAAAAGGAGTTCTTGGCTATTATCTTGGCAATGGAGAAATGGAGAAGTTACCTTATACATGGCACTTTCATTATCAAAAGTGATCAACACAGCCTAAAACAATTACTAGAGCAGAAAGTTTTCACGCCATTGCAGCACAAATATCTCACCAAGCTGTTGGGATTTGATTAAAAATTGAGTATAAGAAAGGTAAAGAGAATGTAGCCGCTGATGCTCTATCAAGGAGAGATCATATAGTTGGCGAGTGCAAAGCACTAACGATCATGAAACCAACTTGGATAGAAAAGTTACAAGAGAGTTATGAAGGTGATTTGTTAGCACAACAAGTGATAATCGAGAGCTTGACTTATCCTTACAATGTGTCGTTGTACACTTATAATACTGGGATTGTCCGATATAAAGGAAAATTGTATGTTGGGCCTAGCAAAGGGTTGAGATGCAAAATACTTTAGTACATGCATGCATCAACCAACGAGGGACATTCTGGGGAGGCAGTGACATTGCAGAGGATTAAGGTTGTATTTTGGTGGCCTAATTTGAGAGATGAAGTTCATGCACTTGTTTCTGCGTGCTATAGGTGCCAACTATGCAAGCACGAAAATGTAAGAACTCCAGGTTTAATCCAGCTGCTGCCTGTTCCGGAGCGTACATGGGTTGATATATCCATGAACTTCATAGAGCAATTACCAAAATCGAGAGGTAAGGACACTATATGGGTCATAATTGATAGATTCACAAAATACAACCACTTTATTGCTATTGCTCATCCTTATACAGCTTCTCAATTGGCCCAAATTTTCATGGACTCCATCTACAAATTACATGGCTTGCCTTCTAGCATCGTCTCCGATAGGGACAAGGTATTTACTAGTCAATTTTGGCAGCAGTTGTTCAAGTTACTCGAAGTGCAACAACACATAAGTACAACTTATCATCCCCAAACGGATGGCCAAACGAAGAGAGTGAACCAATGCCTTGTAGGATATCTAAGGTGTATGTGTGGTCGTAATCCTAAATAGTGGGAGCAATGGTTATCTATGGCAGAATTTTGGTACAATACCAACTTTCACACCTCATTGAACATGTCTCCATTTGAAGCTGTATATGGTTACAAGCCAATTCCCTTATCTCTAGGGCCACATGTTCAAAGTACGGTGTAAGGGGTGGAGGCTACAATTGAGGAGAGACAACTTATTCAAGCTCAACTTAAGGATCTGCTTCATAAGGCACAAGAGAGAATGAAGGTTTTTGCTAATAGGAACAGATGTGAAAGAGAGTTTTCAGTGGGGAATTGAGTGTATCTGAAATTGAAGCCTTATAAACAGATGTCAGTGCACGAGAGCACTTTTTGGAAGCTTAGTCCTAAATACGCTGGTCCATTCCAGATCCTTGAGAAGATAGGTAGTGTAGCCTATAAACTATCTCTTCCTAGCACTACCAATATTCACCCTACTTTTCATGTATCCTTACTGAAACGAAAGGTGGGAAATTCTGATATTGTTGCTCAAGAGTTTCCTGAGTTTGATGAAGAAGGGAAAATGATTCTCTAACCATTAAAGATTCTGGCCCGTCGAATAGTGAAGAAGGGAAATGCTCCTGCAACTCAAGTTCTAATACGATGGTCCCATCTACCAGATGCTGAAGCAACATGGGAAGAGTATGGTGAAATCAGCACCAAATATCCACATTTAATGTCTTGAGGACAAGCCATTTCTGAGGAGGGAACAATGTTATGATAGAGCTTGTTCTGTTAATTAAATATTAGAAGTCGTGTTTATTTCTTTTCAAAAGTGCTTAGCGTTTCTTAGTGAAGGGATGATACGATATCGTTGGCGCCATTATATAATTGAAGGCCAGCTCATTCACAGATTAAGCATGACATAACAGCAGGTACAATTCCTTTCTTCTCTCCTTTCTTCTCTCTTTCTCTCTCAAATATCTCAATTATTCTTCTGTTCGTATCAGACGATTCTCATTGAAGGAGAAGAAATTTGATCTCGAGAAGATTTTCTCATTGATCCACTGAAGAATTAGCGAATCTCATTAATATGGAAGAAGAATAGAGAGTATCGGTGGTTGATAGAACAGAATGGCAAGGCAGATCGAATCTCTCTGGCAACCTGATTCACAAAACGTGATGTTACCAGTCGTCGGATATCGCGCACTACCAACGATGAAGTCGAGGATAAGATTGATGAACCTTAGATTTAAGTGAATTTTGATTCTAAAGAGCTAGATTCGTTAGCTAATACTATTCTTCAAATTTTAGGGACTTTTGATGTCTCCATTTAGGTGCGAAATGATGAAATTAGGGCTTCAGTGAATTTAGGACTCAGAATTCTGTAGATGAGGATGAAAGAATTAATTGAAAAAAACAATTTAAGAATAAAAAGAACGCTTTTTAGTATAAATTTTCGAATTAATAAAATAAATAAATAAATGTTAAAAATAAAATAAACCATTAAAAGACATCACAGATTAGACATCGGTGCCTCGTAACCGATGTCTAATAGTGAATTAACATCAGGTAAAATGACATCGGTTCTTAGAACCGATATCTATCAGCGTCTTTTTTTAAGAGTTCAGAATACACATCGGTTGGTAAAAATCGATGTCTATCAACGTAATTTCATAGAAAACCAAAGTCTATCAGTGTACATTTTCGCTAATAGACATCGGTTTAGGAAAAGACATCAGTTTTTAATTAAAAGACATCATAATTTATAAATAATCGATGTCTATTTGGTGATGTCTATCAGCAAATTTGGTGTAGTGCATTTTTCCAGAAATCAAAACTAACAGCGGCCAATCGAAAAATGAGTGCCCAAACTTTAGGCGTTAGACACCAACAATAGAAGAACAAGCCCATCAATTGATACAGCAGCAGCGGTGGGTGAGTCCAAGGATTTAAGATGGCGGCGGATCTGCCACTAGTGGCAGATCAGATTGAACGTGACGTTGGGGGTGAGATTTTGGGAGATTGGGATTCTTTTGTGAAGATATGTGCAGGTTTAATTATTTTTAGAAGGAGAGAAGATAAAGAAAAGCAGAATTCCATATTTTTAGGATGAGAGATAATAAAGAGAAGACATCACGTGTTGTTTACCAGATACACATAGGATCCGCGAAATTAAAATTTAGGATCCGGTTCCATGAAATATTCATGGGACCAGTTCCACCCTAGTTTCTCTCATCAAGTATATTTTAGAAAATATATTTTAACCAACATTAAATATACTTTATTTATACAATAATCATACTTTAGTGATGGATCAACCCGTGTCACAAATAACCCATCTCACAAAAGACTTGTCTTTCTTTTTTAATTATTTTTATTAATTATATCCTTTAAATTAACAATAAACCCTACCGATAAATATTAAAGTCTAGTGGCAAAATAAATCATACTCCCTCCGTTGCACGTTGATTAAAAGTATGAGTTGATATTAGGTGCACCCATATGTATATAACTTTTTATTCTATTTGTATACTCTCTCCGTCCCATATTTGTTTTCGTAGTTACTGTAGATACGGAATTTAAAAAAAGTTACTTTTTGACCAACTTTATTGAATTTTGAAGGGTATTGTGGTATTTTTAAGTAATAAATAAATTATAAAGTATGTTATGTGTATTAGGTGAGAGTGGTATTTTTGAAATTAAGGTAACTTTTGAGGTTGTTGGTTAGTGTGAAGTTTTCTTTTTTGGGGTGTGAAGATAAATGTGGGATGGATGAAAACTGAAAGTGTGAAGATAAATGTGGGACGGAGGGAGTACATGTTATTCTATTTTGTATAGGTGTTTCTTAATAATTGTATACTTTTTTCACACTAAATTTTTCATTAAAAAAACTAGCATCCATATTGTATAACTTTTATTCAATAGTGTATAAATGTTTTTTAATAATCGTATATTTTTTACACTCAATTTTTCATAAAAAATTAACAATTAAATTATATACATTTTTATTCATAATTGTATATGTTTTTGTTTATATTTGTATACGTTTTTTAAAATGGGTGCACCCTATCTTAGGGTGCACCTGAGTGCACAGTATAATTAGTCAAAAGTATTACTCTCTCCGTCCCGCACCAAAGGTGCATTTTGCTTTTTTGCACATAGATTAAGAAGTATCATTATTTAATATGTAGTGGGTAGTTGTATTAGTGAGAGTGTGAAACCCATGTTTTAATTATATTAGTGGGTGAGTGTGGAACCCATGTGTATAAAAAAGAAAAGTGAGCCCTTTGGGTGGGACGACCAAAATGGAAAAAAGAGACACTTGGTGTAGGACGGAGGGAGTATTATTTTATATAAGTAAATAATTGTATTAGAGGTGAGTTGTGGCTTTAAATTAGATAATCAAAATGACGAAATAGATATCTTATCAGCGGACAGAGGGAGTAAATCACAAGGGTAAAGTTAATATTCTTAGAATTAACAATAAACCCTAAGGATAAATAGTAAATACTAGGACAAAAATAAATCATAAACAATAAGGATAAAATTACAATTACATCTTTCAATTTTTACTAAACACTAAAAATAAATATTAAACCGGTAAAATAGATCTTATACCATAAAGTTTCATAAATTATTTTGTAAATTTCATAAGTTAATTCGCAAACGAAATAAATATTGAGACTTTCCAGCAAGAGTTAGTCTCTCGTGTCTTGTGAATGTTCAGTTAGTCTATCGTGTCTTGTGAATGTTCTTTCCAAATAAATTTGGGATCTATTTATAATATATGAAGATATGTGGTGACCTTTAAAGAATACATACCTTGATTTAATCTGGGTCGTCGGATCATGTCTTTTGATTAAGATCATGATCAATGGCTGAAATTATATCCATTCATTTCAAATTTAAATTTGAATTTGAATTCAAATTTTTAGAGCAAAAACCAAGAACCTCCAACCACATTGGTTAGAACCAAGGCTGCAGCATCAGACTAGACCCGGCAAGCAGGACCCAATCAAACCTGAATCAAACTGAGCCAGACTGGATTGGACCCGGACCAAATCGACCGGTCTAGCCGAGCCGGATCAATTTGAACCGGTCCACCCCATGTGCGCCCAAGTTTTACCTATCGAATTCAAGTTCGAGTCCAAAATAAATGCAACTATGTGTGAGTATGGGTGCGGCTAGTGGCTTGGTGGGCTGCATTTAATTTGATTTCATGATGTGTGTAAGCAATAATAAGGTGGATTTCAGTGATTTGGTTTTCTTAGCTTCTTCCGGTTGTTCTTTTAGTTCACATGTTGTACTCAAGCAGATGAGGAGTATACAATAATAGAAAAAATTAACTAAAACACTTCCAACGTACATTATTTATAGATTAAATGTGCAACCTTCTTCGAAGCTCGATGTGTTGAGGTGATTTCATGATGTGTTAGTCATCATTGCCCACTTTGTCGCACCAACTTTGTGGAATGATAAGTTGATGATCATCACTTGTATCAAACAGGCTAGTGTATTAAGTTGAGATGAATTCAAAAATTGAATTCTTTTTTTGTAATCAAGTTTTCTAAATATTTTACGGTAATTAGTATAGATGATTTTAATTTTACGACTTACTATCTTATAAAATATAAGGCTTTCTATCAACCAATGTGAATAGATTCATCTAAAAAAAGTGATGTCTAAATCTATGTCCAAAGAAAAATCTTAGTCACAGTCGAGCCCTATATGAGATTAACAAAAAAAAGAATAAGAAGCATGGATGACACTAATGAACTCCTTAATCACTGTTTTGATCTATAACTAGTGTAAGAATCACAAGAAAGCATGTTTGCTGTAGGAAACAAAGATCATACCGAAAATTACAAATTGAATACGACGACAAATAGCATAAAAGAGCAGGCAAATTCTCAAAAGCACATTTCTTCTTTTAAAACTTAAGTATTAAAAAGAAGTATGAAGGTCCATTACACTGTTAATACAAACTTGAGATAGGTTATTTACAAGTAAAGCAAAACTTGATTCAAAAGAAGATAGCTCAATTATATAATCAAATAAGTAAAATTCCAGCTAAATCTTAGATCAAAACCGAGAACTAGTGCTCAAACTTAAGAGGAAATAACACGTGAGACCAATTTGCATTGCAACAACTATTCAATTTCATGTTTACCCTATTATAAACTTGCACTTAAAAAAAGGGTGCTCGTGGATATTTGTGCACGAAAAATAAATATCAGAAAACATATTATTCTTGATTAATGTCTGAGAGTTCGTTGGAGAAGTCCGTACCTCTCCAAGTATCTACATTCGGGTGCTTAATTCTGAACTAGGAAGTATAATTATTTATTTTTTAGAATATGCACTTTCATGTGCTCATGTGAGTGCATAACAAGTGATCATCTTTTGAAAGGTAAAAAGAGAACCCACAAGTCTTTTTATGTAGCCATTGCTACCATTCTTGGAGTTCTTTTCATGTACTATGGGTTTTAGATGCTTATGGAGGATCAGAAGAAGAAAACAAGGCTAGATAAGTAGTGGTACTCTCAGTGAAATGATACATATGATAGCTGATTTTAACAAACCGATGAATATTTTCTTGGACAACATGGAAGAAGAGAAGAGAGGAGTTTGAATTACCTTTGTTTGATTTGACAACCATTGCAGTAGCAGCAAATAATTTTTCAGATAAAAATATTATTGGTGGAGGTGGTTTTGGGCCCGTATATAAGGTTAATTGAGTACCATTTAAGTAGAATTGTTCAAGTGGTTATGCAAGTACTGATGAAACTACTCTGGCTGTTGTAGGGGAACCTATCTGATACGCAAGTAGTTGCGGTGAAAAGAATATCGAGAACTTCTAGACAAGGCCCTCAAGAGTTCAAAAGCGAAGTTGTGTTGATTTCCAAGCTTCAACATAGGAACCTCGTCAAAATTTTATGATGTTGCATTGAAGGAGAGGAAATGATGCTAATCTATGAGTACATGCAGAACAGAAGCTTTGACTGTTTCATTTTTTGTTGCTATTTCTTCAATCTTTAAATCTTTTTTTCACTTGTTATATATACTAAGTAATTAGTAAAACATCATGTGCTTTTCATTAAATGCAAATGAGAATAAAAGTGCAGAATTAAATTGGCCAAAGCAGTTTGATATTATTATGGGGATTGCAAGAGGTCTTCTTTAGACTACCCTCATTCACATCTCACAACAACCCAACCCAACTCAACCCAACAATATAATATTCATTTCTCTCTCATCCACATATGCAACCTACAATCCAACCCAACCTCAACGTTTTTATACTCCATCAATAATCCAACTCAACCTACCTTTTTAATAAAATATTCATTTCTCTTTCATCTATATATATATATATATATATATATATATATATATATATATATATATTAATTAATATACAATAATTATAATTAAATTATTTATTATCATTTTGAAATTTTTTAATAATTATACTCCCTCCGTCCCATATAAGTCGGTATAATTTTTTTGGGCACGGAGATTAAGGAGTATAATAATTAAATATAAAGTGAAGTGAGAGAAATAATATTTAATGTGTAGTGGTAGTTGTATTAGAGGTGATATGTGGGGTCCATGAGAATAGATTAATTGTTTTTGTGTGGGTCTCATGTATTAAAATAGAAATGTGTCAACTTTAGTGGGACAAACCAAAAAGGAAAGTGTGTCAACTTCTATGGGATAGAGGGAGTATTAAAAATTAAAATAATCTTATAGTATATTAAAAAACTTAATTCCGTAATTATAATAAAAAAAATTCTTGAAAACACACAAAATAACAATATTAAAATTGCAATAATCATATATAAATTACATATTGAGATACAAAAAAAAAATTACATGAAATATAAAATCATAAAAATAAAAGGTACAAATCATTACAATCAATTGCCATTACCAAATTTTTGTCATATATGCTCAATCTAGTCATTCTTAAGAGCATTATGAGCTTCTCTTTGCGAAGTTGTGTCATATTAGTCATATAAGTGGACAAGCTTGCAATGCGTATGGTAGAGTATGGCAAATTGTGATCATCTACATCATGTACTCCACTTGTTCTTTCTTGTCGGTTTAGAAGCCTATATCTAATAAATTCGCTGGGATCATAATAGTTTTGATATGTATGTCGCTCATCCTCTACAATCATATTGTGCATGATGATACAAGCCATCATAATTTTACCCATCTGAAGTTTATCCAAAACAAGACATGGACGTCTAAGAAATGCGAAACGAGCTTGTAGAACTCCAAATGCGCACTCTACATCTTTTCTCATAGCCTTTTGGTGTTGAGCAAACAACTTATGTTTTTAGAGTTGTGGAGCAGAAATTGACTTAACAAATACAGCCCATGAAGGATATATGTCATCAGTAAGATAATATGCTCTATCAAATTCATAGTCATTCACAACATAATTAACTCTTGGTGCTCAACCCTCTAACACATCATTAAAAATTGGAGAACGATAGAGTATATTAATATCATTGCATGTACCTGGTATTCCAAAGAATGCATGTCATATCCATAAGTCATATGATGCAACAACTTCTAAAATGATTGTTGGCTTCCCACTTCTTCCTGCATATTGTCTAGCTCATGCAGTTGGACAATTTTTCCATTCCCAATGCATGCAATCAATACTGCCTATCATGTCTGGGAATCCACGTTGTTCCCCGACGTAGAGTAATCTAGACAAATCTTGTTAATTAGTCCTTCTAAGATACTCATCATCGAAACAAGAAATAACACCATCTACAAATTTTATGAGAGCTTCCATTGCCACAGTTGCACTCATTCGCAAGTATTCATCAACAACATCAGTTGATGTACCATACGCCAACACCCTCATAGCTCCAGTACATTTTTGTAATGTTGAAATCCCTTGTCTACCTATGGCATCAAGTCTTTGTTGAAAATATTCATCATTGGAAGCAACAACCTCCACTATACGAAGAAAAAATTATTTTTGCATGCGAAACCTGCATCGAAAAACTTCAGGAGGATAAGTTGGTCTGTCAACAAAATAGTCATTCATCAAACGCTCCTCACCAAGTTCACGTTCTCTATCAATATATCCTCGTCTAGCTCTAGAAGTGTGATTTTCCACAATCATATTAGGATTGTTTATCACATCCTCAATCATCTTATCAATTTGATGATTGCTTTCAATAACTCGATTTTCCTATCATCAAATTCTGGAAAATTGATAGAACCAAAACTTGAATCTGAATCTACAAATGAATTTTAATTGAAAGACATTTTTGCAGTTGATGAAAAAATTAATTTATGTGTAAGCTATAAATAAATATAACAAGTATATATAGGAAAAGCTATCTAAAAAAAATTCGTGAATGTGATAAAGTGAATGACAAGCATGTGATAAACTGAATGACAAAAAATGTATAACAAGCATGTGATAAAGTGAATGACAAAAAATGTATGACAAGTATGTGATAAAGTAAATGACAAACATGAGATAAAGTAAGGAATGGACAAACATGATAATGCAAATACACGTTAGCTTCAATGATAAATAATTATAACAATTGAATGACAATCATGTGAATAAAGTAAGGAATGGACAATTGAATGACAAAAATATAATTTGTATGTGATAAGATAAGAAAATTGACAATTGAAAGACAAAAGTTGACAACTCAATTACTTAATTAAAATTACATGACATTAACTAGAAGGCTTACAATACATTTAATTAAAATATATTAATTAAAATGTGATACCGAAAGTACATGATAGTAAGACAGATCTACTGACCAAATACAATTGCCATTAATTTGCGTTTCATTTCTCTATCTTCTGGTGATAAGTGATCTTTAGCTAGCAAAGTATTCAGCATAAGTTCTTCCATCTTCATTTGATTCCTCTGTAATTTCTCTCGTTCCAATTCGAATTTTTCTTTTTCCAAATTTTTCATCACTTCAACTTCATTGTCTCTAGTGAGCCTCAATGCACGAATTTCAGCAACAAACTCATTCGTAGCAAAAGATTGTGAGACCTTACCTTTTCCTTTTTTTCGCATTATCTCTACAACTAGGACGAGCAAAGATTGAGCATCCACTACTTAGCGTTTCAGGATTTTTAGGAACAGAATACACCCATTCTTCACTTGTTTTGGTTCTTTTGGAACTTCCACCACTTTCGTCATTGTCCTCCTCATCTTCAGGACGAAAACGTGTTGAGTCATGATCTAATTTCAACTCTCATTTTCGATGTTTACACATAACTTCATTAAATACAATTAAATCAGTAAACTTAGTGCCACTTGCTTCATAAATGGTATGAGCTTCTTTCTCGATATCTTTCTGGCTCATCCCGCTTCTTTTTCAAGTATGTGCTTCCTTGCAAGCTGCAATCCATTTGTTTGCACTTTCATTGAGTCGTTTGAAGCGACCTTTCAACATATCCACAACTCTTTCTTTCATATCTTCAGGATTTTCTGCTCGAGTGTCATGAAACATCTCATGAATTTGTTTCCATAGTGAAGTAGCCTTTTGATTTTTTCTATGCACTCTATCTTCACTAATGAAACACCAAGATGACATAAGAGCAATATCTTCCTTCACACACCATTTGTTGTTTGGGGGAGGATTTGTTTGTTGAACATTATTGAATAAATTTTGAGAAATATTTTATGATGCTTGAACTTGTTCGGTAATTGAAGTTTGATTGAGATTTGGCAAAAATTAGGAGCTTTGATGGTATTAAGAGTTTTGGTAACTTCCAAAATTAATAAAATCATCAAAGTTTGAAAAATTTTGTGAGTTTGGATAGAAATTTAGATTGTTTGGATCCATGGGAAATGATAAAAAAACTCAAAAGAAAGAAAAAAATATAATTGGAGATGGAGAGAAAAGAGTGTTTTCGTTTTGTGGTCTATAGCATATCAATATTGTACTCTATTTATAGAGAAAAAAATTACGAATTTTGATTATTTTTTTTACATAATTTAAATATTAGATATTGAAAATCCAAATTCAATCCTAAAAAATAAAAATGACCAATGAACATTTGACAAGTGCCAAATTTTGGATAGAAGGGGATGTGTTGGTCAACAATTGAATGGAGTTGTGTCAGAAAGATATGTGCAACCGGTTGCTGACTTCCATCTCTAATATATAATTCTTTTTGTCATCTTGTGCGCGACCTGGATGTAGGGTTAACCAATGAGAGTAGTCTTACCTCCATCATGATTCTAGACTAAAAATCATCCAAGAGACCTTAAGACAAGCAATATCTTACTAGACGAGTATTTAAACTCCAAGATCTTAGATTTCGGTTTGGTAAGAATGTTCTAAGGTGATCAAACTATAGCTAGCACTGAAAGAGTGGTCGGAACATAGTAAGTTTACAATGTACGAAATTATATTTTCATTTCGTAACAGCTAGATGAACCAAAACTCTTACAGTGATTATATAGCTCCGAATTATATTTCAGAGAGAGTGTTCTCAATCAAGTCTGATGTTTATAGTATGAGAGTTATTATACTGGAAATAGTGAGTGGAAAAAAGAACAAAGGCTTCAAGCATCCTTCTTGCTATCAAGGCTTCTTGGAACATGTGAGTAGCAAATTATTGGACAATGAGAAGTAGTACTATATAGTGGAAATTAATAAACTACACATATTGATTATTGCAGGCATAACTACTTTTGATGGAAAATAGACATTTGGAATAGATAAATCAATGTTATAACGACTCATATGTAGAATCCCAAGTAAAGAGGTGCATTCAAGTCAGGTTGTTATGTGTTCAGAATAATGCAGACTATAGGTCGGTTATGCCATCTGTACTTGCTATGTTGAGTAGTGAGGAGTCTGTGTTGCCTCAGCCCAGAAAACCTGAATTTTTCTTGCAAAGTGATTATAACTCTTCTTCTCAAATGAATGAATCAGGAGGTTTTATCACAATGACTCAAGTAGAAGGCAGGTAGTATCTGGTATGAATCTAATAGTAAGTGTTTCACGGACTAATTTGTCTATAGTCTTGAGAGAAAGGAATAAACTCCTGTAGATATGGAAGTAGAGTGAGTCGTAACTTTAGCGACATGAATTGATTGAAAGAATGAAGAGTACTCAGATGATGAATCACATTAATGAATAGAAAATCTAAATTTTTATTTCCTATTTACCAATGCATTATTTCTATTTTCTTATATTAATCCAACTGCTGGCTAGATAAATTTTCCTTCGCTTATTGCAGACATTATGTGTTCTTTGGTTGTTGTCAAAGTCTATCTCTTTTTTCAGTCGTACAAAAACTCATCAATATACTTTCAATCATATTATGAAATGCCACTGACTATACTTTTAACACCTTTTAATTCTCATCAATATTACCTCTGACTATACTTTTACTTTTAATCCAGCTCATTTATCTATTTTAGTTGATTTTTTATGTTGAGATAGGTATTTTTCATTGCTGGATTCAAGTAGATTACTAATCTTTTTTATTTCTATAGCATTATGAGTTTCATAGGATGTTAATTTAATAGTTACATGGTGATTACTCATGTTAGTTTTGCTCAAGTGATCAAGCTAAACTACAATTAAACATTACTCACTCATTAGAAATTACGGATGAAAGTGCACCTGAGAGGTATTACTGAAATTTGTTTTTAAATTGTTAGGCATTAAACTTGATTGGTTGCTTTGATATGTGTTTTAAGTGTAAATATTCTCCTTATTTTATGAACATGACTTATATTGCGTGTAGTTCTTTTGCTTAATACATTTTCACTACAATGTGAGAATCAGCTTGATACATTGGCATAGCTTCAAAGACTATATGACGAGTTTGTTGAAAATGCAGAAGCTTGGTGATTGGTTACGCGACTTTTGGAGGGCAAGATAGTTCCGTATCTCAATTTCTCTTCTAGCATGCTCTTTAGTTTCATTAGTTTCTTACCCTTTTACTTATGTCTAATATCAAATATATCAATGTTCTCAGGCATCAATGTTCTCTCTTTTTCTGGTTGTTAATTTTATATTACTGTTTGTAGGTGACTGATGTTGCTGATGCGTTTATATTTAAACAAGTATTCAGCAATGGAGCAGTAAGTAATTCAAACATCACTGTTCTATTTTTCATTGTGCATAAACTGATTATAAATACTCAGTAGCATGCCAACTTGTAATTTATGATGTGAATTTAGATTTTTGTATCTACTTCAAATCGACCTCCAGATTACCTTTATAAAGGGGGACTGAAGAGGGACCTGTTTCTTCCATTTATTGCTACTTTGAAGGTACGTATATCAATGCATTTAATATTATATAATACTGAAAAAAAAGCTGAAATGAGGCTTTTGATTGTTTGAGTGGCTAAAGAGGGAAGAGTACTTTCTCCTGACCTTCGAGCCCATGAGAAAAACACTTGGGACATTATCATCCTTAATGAAATTGTACGAACAGCTTCTTGCAGTCCAAATTATAGCCATATGGCACATATATGATGGTCGAAGGGATGAATCAAGAGTTCTGCCGCCACATCATTTTTTTGTTGCTACTATTTCTTATCTTACTATATTGGATGACTTAATGATTTCGAATATAACTCTTGTCTAGGAAAGATGCATGGTTCATGAAATCGGTTCCTCTTTGGACAACCAAAAAATGACATTTGTATAGTTTCAGATTTCTCTACTTTTGTTGGTTGAAGAAAGTATCCATTCCTTATTGTCTATAATACTATCTTACTATGCCTTCATAGTTGTAATGCTTAAAAGGCATCAAGATTCTTGAATTTTGGCTCCAAAATATTCTTTCTAGAAATGTTGGTTACACCCATTAATCTGTCTCCTTTTTCACCAGAGAAATTTCATACGCTGGCTTTGGACGATGTGGTAATTTTCATATGCAGAAATTTCATGCACCCATTAGTCCAGTCCTACGCTCTTATATTTCTATTTTCTATCTCCACATTTTATACCAAGCTTGTGATCTACTGCGCCGGGTTCTTCAAAAAGAACTAAAGCTGCTGAAGTTCAAATTTTTATAAGAAAAGTATGATTTTAATTTCTCTTAAATCTTTGATTGTCAATGTTTCACTCTGTAGATTTCTCTACATATAGAGGCCTATCTTTGTGTTGTTTATATTTATGTTTTATCTTTCTTTAATATTAACATGTGACTTTAATTAAAATAGCTTTTGGCAAATGAAAAATACTTCCATGCACTGAAATTCAGTTTGAAAGAATAATATATTTTCTGATATCTATTTTTATGCACAAATATTCACGAGCACCCCTTTTTTTTAAGTGCAAGTTTAGAATAGGGTAAACATGAAACTGAATAGTTGCTGCTATGCAAATTGGTCTCACATGTTATTTCCTCTTAACTTTGAGCACTAGTTCTCTGTTTTGATCTAAGATTTAACTGGAATTTTGCTTATTTGATTATATAATTGACCTATCTTCTTTTGAATCAAGTTTTGCTTTGCTTGTAAATAGCATATCTCAAGTTTGTATTAACAGTTTAATGGACCTTCACACTTCTTTTTAGTACTTAAATTTTAAAAGAAATGTGCTTTTGAAAATTTGTCTGCCCTTTTATGCTATTTGTTGTTGTATTCAATTTGTAATTTTCGGTATGGTCTTTGTTTCCTATAGTAAACATGTTTTCATGTGATTCTTACACTAGTTACATATCAAAACAGTGATTAAAGAGTTCATCAGTGGCATCCATGCTTCTTCTTCTTTTTTTGTTAATCTTATACAGGGCTCGACAGTGACTAAGATTTTTTCTTTGGACATAGATTTGGACATCACTTTCCTTGAGATGAATCTATTCATATTGGTTGATAGAAAGCCTTATATTTTACAAGATAGTAAGTCGTAAAATTAAAATCATCTATACTAATTACTGTAAAATATATAGAAAACTTGATTACAAAAAAAGAATTCAATTTTGAATTCATCTCAACTTAATACAGAAGCCTGTTTGATATAAGTGATGATCATCAAGGTATCCTTCCACAAAGTTGGTGCGACAAAGTGGCAGTGATGACTAACGCTCAACCATTTATTTTCCTTTTCTTTCTGCAAAGCCGCCTCCTCCTCTTCTTCTGAAACCATAAAACGTATCAAATGACTAATTATTTAATTATCCAATCTGTGAAAAAATTACGCAAAATTGATCTTCTTACCTCAGTAGATAAACTGAGTAGTGTAAATACTCTCGACATAGACGAAGAACTCCTTATGATGCTCGGATTGGAAGTGGTGGCGATAACTATTAAAAGAATTACAACCGATGGTTGTGGGATGGGGGAGAACTCGATTCAGAAAGAATTTTAAATGTGGGATTATTACGTGGAGAGTTGGAGAGACGAAAAAATTCATTTTTGGAAATCAAAGGTCACAATCAATGATTAACGAAGAAAAAATGGCATAAAATCAAGGAGTCATTAAAATTACTAACGAAGCAAAAACGGAGAGAAGGATAAATTTGAAGATAGGAAAATGTAAAGGGACATTTGTGTCCAAAAAAGTTTCTCACTTGCTTCACTCTTTTAAGATATTAAGATTAAGATAAGGATAAATTTTCATTGAAAAGATCGGCTGAAATATGAATAATGTTTGATTAAAAAAAATCTTTAGAAAATAAAGGGTACACGTTCTTATACGAAGAGGTATATCGTTTAATACTAAATGTTATAAATTTTGAAAAATGCGGTTGGGGATATGGTGTTCCCAGGGGCACGAAAGTTTTAGCCTTCTGGTAATTACCATTTTTTTCTTTATAGGTTGTGGATGGAGATGGTCTCAAGTAAGAATTAGTCTCTTGTAAACCGGGTTTACATCATAAATCCTTGTAAATGTAGTGGTCCCCCTTAATTTAAATACCCTAGCAACACATAGGGTAAATAAGATTGGAATGGGGGACTATAGGGTTTACAACATGTTTACATAAATGTTGGTGCTCAAGTACCCTCCTCTTCTCGTTGTTGTGTGCATGGCCTCCTGAGACAAATTTTATTTTCTATTTGCAATCGATTTTCTTTCTCGTCATTCTCTTTTTCATTTCCTCTTTTCCCCATCCATAATTGAATATGGCTAAAGACTGCTGATTCAATTGAAAATTTTAGATTTTTCATAAAAAATCATCTGGTGCTTGAGATGTCTTCTGCTGTGTTTTATTGAGTCTGTCTACATCTGTGTCGTTTAAGGTTGGTTCTCTTCTTCACCATTCGCCGTGGTTTTCTCTACGATGTATTTCTACTGTGTGTTTCTATATCCTTACTGTTGTTGAAATTTGGTGACCGCTCTCTACTAGAAAACACGTTTCCTTTCATCAATTTCTCGTTCTGCATCCTGCGTAATTCTTAGCATTTTTCAATTTCACCTCACCTTAGATTATGCTTCTAAGTTCTAATGATGTTACTTCTCTTCATGATTATTGTTGATGGTTATTTTTGTGGGATTAATTATAATTAAGATTAAGCATGGAGTAGCAAAGAGACTTCACAATAACAAGCAAATCAAACATAGACTTAAAAGGAAATGGTAGAACAAGCAACTCCACCCCACTTTATTAAATATAATGACTTGGTTCATACATACAACAAAATTAATCAAATTGCACTTCCAATTATTTCAAATTTTTTGTATGCAGTCATGCAATGGCAGATCAAATATCCATAAAATTTGTCTACAACTAATTTCAATTTTCAGGTGACTTGTTGATGACAACTTCTTTTCAAAAAAAATTTTGTAAGGAGAAGCATATGTACAAAACATATGTTAAAATATATTATAAAAAAAAATTCTAGAACCAAGAAAAACATGTATCGGTATATTCATCAACACTACATACGTTTAATCACTGAAATGATTAAAATACTGATGATCAAAATTGAAAAATATTTAATATCCGGTAAATAATTTCAACTTAAAGTCCAAATAATTTCACATATTGATCAAATACAAATATTTGGATCTAAACAAAATTCTTTCATATCTCAAAGAATCACAAATATGATGACTCTAATACCACTTGTTAGAAAATAAATCCATAGATTCTAAAACTTGAGACCCTATCATGATAAATTGAGATCCAAACTGTAATGTGGAAGCATGCCTTGATCCATTGAGTTCTCTATGTGAAACACAAACTCAATGATCTTGTGGTATTATGACCTTACTCAACTAAAACTCCTTATTTCTTTTTGGGACCGTCGTAATCCCTTTTGATGAAGAAAAGAGAAGAGTGCTTTCAGTTTAGAATATTGGGTACCATAATCAAGGAGACTCTACATACTACTCAATTAGGTCACCCATAATCACCTAACTCATATTGTTGAATACTACTCAATTTACCCATATCAATATTATAACGGACTTTTACATAATGGGTTATTTTTTACTTATATACATAGCCCGTTTCCAAATACAGTTCGGATGTTAACATACATTTGGAGGTACAATTGAACAACTCAACCTCAAAATACAAATTTCTAAAGACCACTATATTTAGAATGTATTGTTCTATACCTTTGTTGCTCACACACTCACTTTCTTATATTAAATTTGCCTTGTACACTAACTTTATTAAAATTACTCTTTAATAAATGAAAATTTATTTTTTAGAAAATTGAATTATACACTCTTCAATGAAAAATTATTACTCTTCAAATTCTGATATGTTGTGATTTTTTATATTATTGTTGAGATATGTAATACTTATTAGAGTAATAATTCATTTTTCTATTTTTTTTCATATATTAAAAAAATTATTTTGTAAAATCAGTGTACACAGTGAAATGGTTCATCGGAGTCTCTCTCTATGATTAGGGTAACACTAACGTAAGACTATTTCATTTGAGATCGGTTTTAGATTTTTAAAATTTTTATTATCACTTTTTGAAAAAAAGATATTATACCCTTCGTCCACCCTAAGTATTCATTTTATCATCTTGGACATTCACTCTTGGGATGTTTGTTTTCGGGTATGAAACCCTGGAATTAGAATTCAAAATGCACACTTAGATTTTAAAAACCACCCCTATATATACCTATATATTTTCTCTCCTCAATTAGTACTTCCTCCGTCCCACTGTTTAGTGTAAAAATCTGCATGTTTTAGTGTCCGATTTAACACCGTTTTGTGGGATTAATGTTCATATTTTAGCACTAAATGATTTATTTTCATATATTTAAGATATTGGTACATTTGAGGTGTTATTTTGTATTTTAGGTGGACAAAGAATTAAAAGTGCAAAGTTGGTATGGAGCGTGAATTTGTGCAAGATGTCAAGGAAACAGAGGACTACATTATATAATTTTTCTATATTTCTTTAGAAGTCCAAACTGTTTATGTTATATATAGTTAGAAGGCTACGGAAGAGAGGGTTGCATGAGCCTAAGAATCGCTTCAATCGGAATTCAGATGAAGAAGTTATGCTCAAAACGGTAAGGTCGTGCAGCTGCCAGCGAGAATTCCGAAAATTCACAAAAATTACCCTTTATTTCCTACTTTCTTGGTGGCCAAGTTATTTCCTAATTTAATATCCCTCCATATCTTCCATAATTATATTTTTCCTAATTTTTCAAGATCTCACATCCTTTACTCCTTATTGTATTCAATTCCCACACATATATATACCCATTCTCATTACCACATAAAGTGTGGAGAAACCGCATAATATACCATCACCACATCACCTAGGGTTTTTAATCCTAACCCATCACCTTCTGCCATCCATCTCACCCGCCTTTCACCTATCACACTTAGTCACAGTGTTTGCTACTTGAGAAGGAGAACGGAGGAGGATCATCAAGACGGAAAGAGAAGACAAAACGGAGAATTATTCTAGACAAGGGTCTTTCTTCCTTATTTAATTTCTTATTGTTGATTTATAGACTAATGGGTAAGTTTTCATCTTTTACCATGGTTGTTATTTGTAATACCATGGGCTAGTTTCCTCTTGATAGTTTTAGGGTTTGAAAGTTTATCATGTTGATTTGAGATTTTAGACATTTATGATGATAATTTTTGCAAAATATTTATTCCTTATTGACATTTTATTTTAGACTTATATAATCATGTTTCTTAATTTTTATGATATTATCATTGATTGATGTATGATTGAGTTTGAATGTGTTTCATGATTATATTTGTTATTTCGTGACAATTGAAGGGGATTGACCAATATATAGTCTTTGATTGTTTGACCATTAATATAGGATACCTTATTATCTTTGCATGACAATTGTTAAAGAGAAATATGGTAAGGAAGCCCTAATCCAATTCCTTTAGTACCTATACAGGATAGATCTCTTGCATTAGCCTATACGAAATTTTGCATATGAATCGCCTAGAAAGCGAATAAGGGTTTGTGGGTATTTAATTTTCTTAGTACCTAAAGGGAATAGGGAATTATCTTATTAATTTGGTCATAGGAATTTATGTTCTTTAAAATTGTTAAATCTCACTTGTCCATGCATGAGTGGTTTAGCATGCTTAAGTGATCATTCCTATAAAATTCTGCATGATTTGATTTACTTGTCTATTTGTCTTATTTTGCATGATAAATTGAATTTTCCTAAAATTATCTTGTTCTTGTCTCTTGAAACACCTGTGATTGAGTGTGACTTCTATTTATTTATTTTATTTAGTATTTATTTTCTTTAATATTAGTTAATAATTCCAATTCACAAAAGGTTTTTATATCTTAATTATTAGTGGTGACAGTTATTTAGTGTGTATCTTGTTTAACTCTAATCCCTTGGGTTCGATATTTTTACTTGATCACACGCTGAGCTACAATTAATTCCCTACACTTGGGGACATGCAAAAAGGTGCACAAGCACCCACCACAAGAGTTACATTTTATTAATTAGGGCATCCTTCTACAATAGTTACATTTCCTTTTTTAAGTAAATGAGACTCACATAAATCAATCACTTTATCTTCATGTGGCACGCACACAACACTAATACAACTACATATTTTACATTAAATTATTATATCTCTCTACCCACTACACATTAAAGTACTATATTTCTTAATCTCCGTACAAACAGTAAACGTGACTCTTATCATGGGACGGAGGGAGTACATTTTTTCTCTTTATCTCTCATCTATTATCTTGTTTGTTACATATTAATATAAAACCACCCTTATATATATACTTATACACATTCTCTCTCCTTAATTAATACACTTTTTCTCTTTATCTCTCCTCTATCATCTTTTTTTCTACATAAATTAATACATTCTTACATATCGATTTGACATAAAATTAAAATCTATTCTATCAAAAACCCAAAATAAACATAACATTACTATCCATGATTTTCAAAATTCACAAAACCCCAAAACAAACATCACCTTAAAGTATCAATTTCTACTTTGTGAAAAGAGGGTCAAAACATGCCCCTAATTTCAGTAATACAACTATCCACTATATATTTAATAATACTCTTAATCTATATGAAAAAAATAAATGAATTCATTAAAAATGAACATCGGCAATACTATTTTTCATTAAAAATGTTATCATTATATAAATACTCAATTTGTCCTATTTTACATATACTTCCTCTGTCCTTGTAGAATATGAACCATTGTTTTCTATTAAAGTATGGAGTATGACTTGTGTACAACCAGGGGCACTGGTCTCCACCCTTCTTAATTAATTTGGAAATAACTAAATTTTTTAAAAGAATAGTCAAAATGTCAATTTGTTTGGATTATAAGAGATAAAGGGTTCATTTGATCTTTTTATAAAAGATAAAGGGTTTGAATGATCAAAATAAAAGTTCAAGGGCCTATTTGATCCTTGAAAATAAGTTTAGGGTCCTCAATAATCAATTGCCCTAAAATAAATGTTACAAGTTACTAATGATTTTGCTGTTTTTTAATTGTTATTAATATTAACTAGCGTTTGAACCCGTGCGTTACATGGGACAAAGGTATTCTGATGTTATTTAAACTCGAATGAGAAGCCTAAATCATACCTTTAGATAAACCATTATATCTCCACCCGAAGGAGAAGCCTAGTAAGACCCGTGACGTGCGTTGCACGATCACGCGTTTTTATAAAATAAGTATATCTTGACTTAAAATTTATTTGAATTTAAATATTAAATAATAAAATCACTTTCATGCTACGTATGTTACTTTTTAGCAGTAAGAAGATTAAACTGTGCATTTAAATATATATAACGAAAAAATGTAATGGCAAATATTAATCCCTCATCCATACTACGTATTTTTCTTTTTAACAGTAAGAAGATAAGAAAATAGTACATTCTAAATATATAATGAAATAAAGTATTGGCGAAGAGTGTGGGACATATCTATAAATAGAGATTAAAATTATTACTGTATTGCATCCCATTTGATTGGTTAATGTTAATCGAAGGGTGAAACGAATCGATATTGGACTGGTGAAAGAATTTTTACTCACAGGTAATATATTTATTTCGGTTTCATTTCTGTAAAATAAATTGTTTACCCAAATTCTATTAATAAATTAAAATAAATTAATATATCGTTCACTTAAAATTAGTTATATGCTTAAGACTAAAAATCAATCACTATAATCGCCAACTTTTAACATTAGTGCCTTCAACATCGACTGACAGGTGAAATAGACATCGATTATCATGTTTATTGTAGTGCATATTAAATACAAAAATATTATATTTTTTTATTTTTTTTATTTATGTACTACATAAATTTTAAGGGCAAAATTTAAAGGAATAAAAATGTCTAATAATTTTTTTTGGAATTACACGTACCCATTTAGGGTTTAGGTTTAGGGTTTTAGGGTTTAGGGTTTAGGGTTTTAGGGTTTAGGGTTTATTAAGATGTTATGACCAATAATATTAATTCAAAATTTTTAATAATGAATTAATTGTTAAGTACTCGTATCCATTTAAATATAAACTACTCATATTCGTACCCGTTTCATTAAAAAAATATATTATGATACTTGTTGTAAACAGATTTTGTAAGACGAATATAAAAATAATAGAAGAACATAGAAAATAAGAGAGAAATAGGGATTCTTATTAACGGCATAAATCTCAATGTCATACATACCTACTATCTCTACTCTTTATATAGAGAAGATAAATGGTACAATAGTAAACGATCTCTCTTCCTATTCTAATGTTATAAGGAGTAATGACCATTTTAAATATTTCACAACACTCCCTCTTGGACATTACGACGTGATGACATCATATGTATGCCTCGTTAAAACCTCACTAGAAAATCCTGTGGGAAAAACCAGTCGAGGAAAATAGTACATGTCTTATCATTTTAATATTTCATAATAGCTGCCTCATTAAAAAAACTTTTAACTAAGAAAAATCTCATGGAAAAAACTTAGTCAAAGAAAAAAGTACATCCTGGTCTTCAGGACCCAACATTCAGGATTATTTAGATGCTGTTTCTTCCCCAAGGCATTTAGCTTGTCTGTCTCATTAAAAACCTTAAATTAAGAAAACCTATTAGGAAAAAACTTAGTTAAGGTAAAAAGAGTACAAGTCTTACAATTTTCATGTGTTTCTTTAGTTGTCTCATCAAAAACCTTAGACTAAGAAAACTCAGTCGAAAAAACTTAGTAAAGAAAAAAAGAGAGTACAACTATTGGCCATCAGGACCTAATTTTCTGGATTGTTTAGAAATTACCGCTCTCCTTGAAAACAGCGGTATTTCGAAATATAAATGCTGATCTTCAGGATCGAAATTTCAGAATTTACTTGAAATTATTACTCCCCCTGAAGACAACAATCTTCTGGGTATACATAATACAATACTACAAGCACATACCAAATATAATTTGGGAGTAAACAAAACGATGATAAATAATTTATATTTTTACATGAGCAAATGCTATATGTAATACTCACTGCTCTTCTAGAGCATATATAATAAAATTTTCATGTCTTGCATAATATATTAATTGCTCATCCATGCAACAAATAATTTATTGCCTTATAATAGACTGGGGAATTCGTCTTTCATCATGCCCCACACGCTACAAATTTATTATAATGACAATTTTATTTCACTATGTTTGAAACTTTAACATTATGGGGATCATTTAATTAACATTCAAATTAATATGCCAATGTCACGTTGGTTTCTTATAAATAAACCAATTGCATTTTGAATCTACGAGATACTTGAGGATATGTTTAATTTCATGTAACTTCTCTTTGTCTGAGAGTCATAAAATCTTGCTAGCAACTTCATCATAAGTGCATATCAGACCTGATACAATTATGAGAAAACATGTGTTTTAAAAGCACTGAATAGAGGGACTTCTAGCCCAAAATATCCTCATTATATACTTCAAGTATATAGACATTAGTTTTCCATTTCAAGGGATAAAAACGACAATTGGCATACAACATAAATAGATATATCGAAAATTCATCTAAAACAAATATCAAAAAATTAATTGGTGTTTAAACTTTAAGATAATCTCAATCTACAGGTTGAGACAACTTTTTAGTTTATCAAAATTCTTTCATTCTGAAAAATCCGTCATATTTGCATGTGTTACCTTATTTCTTATACATTTTAATCTTAAAACGTTCATATACACACAATTTTCATTCTTCTTCAGGAAGAAATAACAAATTAAAATGTAGCATATCCATATTAGCTGTTTCAAGGTCTGACAATGACCAATATTATAGTTATATGTTGTGATATTTTATTCTCATTCAATTTGAGAAGTTTAATCCTTCGAGGATTTTCATGTATATCATATAATGTTGTGTATTTACTGCATATCTAAATATATTAAAACTGTCATATAAAGTAAGTACCGAAACATAATGTATAATGGGAGAGTCTATATCGTTTATATACCGGGTCTCTGTAAGAACCCTTTGAACTTTAACTAATCACCACTTTATTATTCATATGTCTTTCTGGGATAAATATTTATATCACATCAGAGAACATTCAAATAAATATTTAGTAAGTTAAGCTCAACCTCATTGCTTTATACTGTCTTACCAAATTTTTCGTGCTTCTGGCACTTTGATATCGAATATAAGTTCTGAATCAAAGTTATTATTATTTAAGACAGTAAAAGCAATCAAAGAAATAATGGGTTGTCGACAACTTTCTGTTTCAATTCATATTTTTCTCCCAACATTTATAATGATTTCTACATTTTTATATTTATATAACTAAATTCTCGTCATTTCCCAATACGTTTGGATCTAGCCATTTCGCATACCCAGTATTTTAGTTATTTTAATGCACGTGCGAATTTACTGGATATTTATCTTCTGGACAAATCTATTGAAGATAGTTTTCATTATCAAAACAAACTCTTCATATAATTGTGGAAGTGACTATTTATTCTTAAAATTAATTTTCGCGGATATTTAATTTTCATATCATAAATCCTTTCACGCTTCTAGCGTTGATAAATAATTATTTAAAGTATGATGTCCCAGGGGAATTCCAATTCCGGTGGTGCTTTTATTAATACATATAAGGGACTTTGTCACTTCTTCATGATAGTTTGACAGTTTAGTTGCTATGGCAAATTAATAATCTTTTGAACTTCTGGTTCAGTAAATCTAGTGCAAAATAATATAATTTCTCGGTATTTACATAAATATTGGGCTTAAATCTCCTCCTAATGTCGTGAAATGATCTTCATTAAATGTGCAGTTAGCGTACTCAAATATATATTGATCCCCCTATTTTGGGCTTTATAAAAATTGACGGATAATTATCATTAGAATGCCCATTGAAGTACACTATAGTGGTGATATACAAAATATTAATTGCACAGTTCAAAATTTGCAGATGGAAAATGTTTAAGGCTTCTGGTCATGATTGAGCAGCACTAATTATAAAGGGATTATAATTATGATATGCATGAGCCAGATTTGTGTTTAGTTATTCCAAGTTTCCTAAATATTAATTGTTGGAATAAAATATTCACTGCGTGTGAACATAAGACATTGGGTGTTCCACTTTTTAATATTTATATCCATTCCAATTGACTAACTCAAATATTCAATATTTGAGCTCTTCATGTAATTTTATTTATATTAGTGCACTATGAGTATAATTGTATTTATTCATTGGATACATCAATAAAATATTTTGGTTTCATTCTAATTTGACCAAATTTTCACCTTAAATCTCTTGAACATATTAGGAGAAATAATTCCAACTTTAGTATGTACCATAAAATTTCCACACAAACTTAATAAGTTTCATTTCATATTTCATGATGATTAAAAGAATTTAAATTATCTAGCTCATCTGTTTGCCCAAAATAACCCAATTACTCATGTCATATTTAAAAATGTTGGGTTTCCAAATATCAATATCACAACAATATACATATCAATTCTAGATATCATCTTCCAAAACATCTAAAATTTAAACAAAATCATTTATAAATATAATCTACAACATATATATTAACAAAATAAGCACAACAACAACAATATAATGTATTAGAAAAGAAATAACGTTAAACAAATATTTTTATTCAAAGAAATATAGCTAAATTATATAGCATACTTGGTCACAATAATTTTCGAGCTTAGATCTCAAATTGTCTTCATTGACTATGTCAATATTGTTATTTGCTTCATGCAAATAAATATTTTTATTTACTCCATTTTTATTCCACAAATATTTTTCGCATATTTTGATATCCCACAACCAAGTTATTTGTTGTGCATTATTTACAAGACCACACATTGATGTGTAACAAATTTGTTTCTGCTGGGGTGTAGTTAAATCTTTGATTTCCTCATCGACATACGAGAAGGTCAATGTGAATTCATTCTTCAACTATAATTATTTTTTACTCTTCCTTGCCCTTCCATGCCATATATAATTAATATAATACTTTGGGAATATATCATGTCTTCAGGCACAAGTTTTGAATCTACTAGTTTTGCATTGTGTTTTTTTTATAAAAAATTGGTTATTTTTTTGCTACCAATAATGCAGGGATAAGCTCTGAATGCTTAATATATTTTTTAACTCTGTACTGTTACTGGAGTATGAGGTTGCTAGAATGGAAGGTGGAAAAAAATTTCTAATTAATTCAGATTATATAATGTTCTGCTTACAGATCAGTTGTGAGAAAATATAGTGTAAAGTGGAATGGTATTATGTAACAGATTTAAAATCTCGAAATCTTAGATTTAGCCAGTCATATTGTGCTTGAAAGAGGATTATAATAATATGCATATCGAAACGATCCTTCAGGGATTGCCGATCATTTTTTGTTAAATTCTCATTCATAAATCATATTTAATATAAATCCAAATTTAGATTATTTTAAAGGATTTTTCTCCAAGTCTATGAATAGTGAGGTATTGAAGACAATAGTATTAAAATTAATGAATTATGCAGTGATAATTTTTTAAAAAAAATAATATTTCAATATATAAAAAAATCAATATATTAATGTGTATGTATGTACAACATATCTAGTCATAATAATGATAAAAAATTTGGATTTCAATTTTGGATGCAAATTTAGCTTTCATAATGAATTACAATCATGATTAGCTCAATAAATATGTTATTATAATATTTTATCATGAAAGCCATAAGAATATATTTCAAATTTAAATAAGCAATGCATGATCACATTCATAATTATCAAAGTTTCATCCAATTAACGCATAGATGTCACACAAACTAAAAAGAAGTGAAATATTATATTCTCATATATTTCGTATTCTCAAAATTAAGATAAGTGAAATGATAAAAAAAATATAACTATCATCACAATCTGCTGATCAAAGCAATCCTTCAGGAATTGACATAAAATAAGATAATAATTTATGTTAGATACTCATTTTTAATATCTTCGTTCAAATAATGATGAAGAAATATTAGTGCTTTAGCCTTCTAGGTAGGAGTATATTCATCTTTTGAAATAGTTTTACTTATATCTTAGGAGATGAATTTTCAACTTGTAAAATCAGATTAATAATTATTGATCAATGAGTATATAGTTATTAACATCAAAGATGAACTCGACATATTATTTTTTAGTGATGTCAAACATTTTTAATGAATCATGATTATTTAAGAATAAGAATCAATTAACTTATTCCCGTAATTAAAATACCCGTAAACTAATCATGCAATCAAAGTTTTCAATAGAAGATCTAAAAAAATTATACTTATTATACATGCTTTCAAAAATATGCACATGTTTTCTATATTGCATACGTTCAATTATAGAAATTATTATTAAAAGATAAAGTATGCAATTATCAAGTATCCATAATATTCAATCATATGATGACAGTATCAAATTACTTTGGTTTATTTGCTAAATAAATCTCAAGATTTTCTAAATTAGTAAAAAAATCTGCGTTAGAAAGTTTTGAAATAAAATTTGCTATCGTGAGATAAAAATAAAACACGTGGGGCATCTAGAATTTAAAAAAAAATTAATTAATGATCTAATTGAAATTCTTAATCATTATACCCTATTAATTTAGGCAAGTCATTTTTCTATTAAAAAATAATATGGTGTGTCTGACTCACGTAATTCATGGCCTTAAACCAAAGTAAAAAAAATTATTTGAGTTTTAATTTTCAATATAAATGTGACAAGAAAATCACACAAATATATATATATATATATATATATATATATATATATATATATATATATATATATATATATATATATATATATATATATATATTAAGATTTTAACGTAACGTAATTCCAACATGATTTTTAGAAATATATAGCAGGTGTAAACCTTCAGGTAACTATATTTAAATATTAAAGATTTACGGAAAATAAGTGCAAGATTTTCGAAAAATAAATTCCAACAAGTAAGCAAAAAATAATAATATTTTTACCGAAATCATATACTTTTTAATCATACATCAATTAAGTTTATATAAAAATATATGGAAAATAAATAAATATTATAGCTGTAAGTGTAAGAAGATTTTTTGTTTGAATTAATCAAATTTATTTAAATATGCATAATTAACTCTTTCTATTCTAACCAAATTAATAAAAAAAATAGTCATAAAAGAAATTAAATCTTTCACGGCATAATTTCAATGAATTCAAAAGCATGATATGAATCTTTCACGTACTAAATTAAATTTTAAGGGTAAGAACAATTATAAAATTTAGATTTTTTTATTACAAATATTTAAGATTTTAATATTACCTTGCAGAAAAGACACGATTTTTTTCAATGGCTCACTTTTAATTGGTAGTGTTGGAATCTTTTCTAGAGCTCCCTTCAATTGATGACTTGGTTGGTTGGTTAGAGCGTACTGATAACGTGCTGTAAACAGATTTTGTAAGACGAATATAAAAGAAAAGAAAAGAAATAGAAGAACACAGAAAATAAGAGAGAAATAGGGATTCTTATTAACGGCGTAAATCTCAATGTCTGTACAACCCTTCTATCTCTACTCTTTATATAGAGAAGATAAAGGGTACAATAATAAATGATCTCTCTTCCTATTCTAATGTTATAAGGAGTAATGATCATTTTAAATATTTCACAATAATACTCATACCCGTCCCAAACCCTTTCATCAATACTCGTTGATTACACATACCCATTTAAAATTATTAAGATGTTAGAATCAATAATATTAATTCAAAGTTATTAATAATGAAGAAAATAATTTAATAATGAATTAATTGTTATGTACTCGTTTCATTAAAAAAAATATTATGATACTCATATCCCGTCCCAAACTTGTTTATCAGTACTCGTTGATTATACATACCCATTGTACGTATCTTATATTCTCATTAATTGTTACGTACTCGTATCCATTTAAATATAAATTACTCATATTCATACCCATTTAATTAAAAAATATATATTATGATACTCATACTCGTCCCAAATCTATTTATCAATACCCGTTGATTACATATACCCATTGTACGTATCTTATACTCCCTTCGTCCCGCATTAACGTTTACATTTTTCATTTTGGGTTGTTCCACGTTAAGATTTACATTCCTTTTTTGTCAACTTAGCCCCACACAAAATAATTAATTATTTCATGTAGGCTCACACACAACATTAATACAACTACCCACTTTACATTAAATATTATTTCTCTCAGTTTATCAATACCCTTTGATTACACATATCCATTTAAAATTATTAATACTAGATATTATACATCCGTGCGTTGCACGAAAAGAATTAAAGTATATTACAATTATATAATTTTAAGTTATGTTTGAATTGAGTCATTTCAAATCGAAAATGAGTGGATTTTAAATTCATTGAATCTTAAATCAATTCATTTGAATTTCACCCGTTGAATAAATTATGGATTTTTTTAAAGAATTTCAAATTCATAATTTAAAATTTATTTTTATATATGATAAATAAAAATGACAAAATTTTATTATATTAAATATTAAAATCTAAAATTTTATTAAAAATAATTTTTTGTGGAGGAAACTCTACCACCCAACCTATCCCTACCCACACCCTAAAAAGATTTTTTAAATAAAATTTTAGATTTTAATATTTAAATAATAAAAGTATTACCACTCAGCCCTACCCCTTACCCACCACCAAACCCCCCGCCACCCTATTCCACCCACGCCCATAATAAAAGAAGAATGATATCTCAAATGGAATGATTGTACCTAGAAATAAGATCAAATAAAAATATAAAAGATCAAATAAATTAAAGCATATAAATAAGATTTATAGAATTAAAAGAAAATAAAAAATCATAGAGAAACGGAAATAAGATAACAAAAACTAAAAAAGAAGAATGATACTTCAAATTAGAATGATTGAACTTGCACATAAGATCAAATATGAGAATGATTGAACATAAAAATAAGATAAAATAAAAGTATAAAAGATAAAATAAAGATAACAAAAATAAAAAATGAAGAATGATACCTCAAAATGATTGAACATGCACATTAGATCAAATCAAAGTAAAATATACATAAAATCAAATATGGGAATGATTGAACATAAAAATAAGATCAAATAAAAGTATAAAAGATAAAATAAAGATAACAAAAAAAAGAAGAATGACACCTCAAAATGGTTGAACCTGCATATTAGATCAAATCAAAATAAAATATAAAAGATAAAACGAATTAAAGTAGATTAGAAATAGTATGAAAGTGAAATAGAGAAAAAAAAAGAAGAAAAAAAGAGTAAGAATTTGATTAGGTAATGAAAAAGTTCTTATAGAATGATTTGAAAGAAAAACGATCGTGATTGAAAACAATCAACAACGTAGGAAAAAAGGTGAAAAATTACCAAAGATAGCGTTGAAAGATTTGATATTATGAAAATTAGTATATATTTATTGACAATTAGTAGAATATATGTCAATAATATTTATCAAATTTATATTGTTGATTAAAAAATAAATAAATAATTTATTATTAGCATAAATAGAATCTATGATTGAGATCAAAAGTAATAAACGATCAAGATTAAAATTGAAGATAAAAATAAAAATTAAGTTTGTTTATATATATATTAAGCTTATTAAAAATTAGTAAAATATGCCAAAAATATATGTCATATTAACCAAATTTATATTTTAAAATAAAAAAATTTAAATAATAAAATCCATAATTAGTATAATTAAATTTTATGATTGAAATCAAAGCATTATTTGGACGGTCAAGATTAAAATTAAATTATTTCTAAATAGAGAAAAATTGAAAAAAATTGAAAACAAAAGTGGGAAAATATCATATTTGGTCTCATAAGAATTCCTTTAATTCAATTATAATCTCGTAGGAATACACTGCTCCCATAGCTAGCGATTTTGGTCCCATAAAAATATTATAATCATAATTTTCGAAAAATTTCATCCCAAATTAACTTATATTAATATAACTATCAGATTTACATTATTTTCTATCTTTCAAAATAGACATAGTCCATTTTGGTCTTGATAATTGTTCAGAATATTTCATCAACTATTAACAGATTTTGATGAAAAATTCATATGAGACTAAATCTGCCAATTTTGGGACCTTTTTGGCATTGAGCAATTCTTATGGGATTAAATATGAAATTATCCCAACAAAAGTAGAAGTTTAGGTTTGCTTTTTATATGCATGGATAGATAGATGATTAAACCTTTTAATTAATTATATAACATAACATATTCGAAATACCCGTACTCATAATTATTAATTAATTATATAACTATTTCATAATATATTATATATTAATATAGATAAAATATTTTGTATAATTTTAATATTTGTGAATACCTGATCAAAATCTAATGAAATTTTTTGAACTACCCGTACTCGTTTTTTTAGGGTTTGGGTAAATCAGATATTCGAAAATATCCATCATGTTTTCATCCCTAATGTTTGTTTATTCATATTCGTACTCGTTTTATTAAAAAAATATTATGATACTCATACTCGTAGCTAACCTGTTTATAAATGCCCTTGATTACGCATACCCATTTAAAATTATTAAGACGTTAGGACGAATAATATTAATTCAAAATTATTATTAATGAAGAAAATAATTTAATAATGAATTAATTGTTATGTACTCGTATCCATTTAAATATAAACTACACATATTCGTACATGTTTCATTTAAAATATATATTATGATACTCCCCGTCCCAAATCCGTTTATCATTACCCGTTGATTATACATACTCATTTAAAATAATTAAAATGTTAGGATCAATAATATTAATTCAAAATTATTAATAATGAAGAAATAATTTAATAATGAATTAATTATTACGTACCCGTATCCATTTAAATATGAACTACACATATTTGTACCTGTTTCATTAAAAATATATATTATGATACTCATACACAGCCCAAAGAAAATAATTTAATAATAAATTAATTGTTACGTACTCGTATCTATTTAAATATAAACTACTCATATTCGTACCTGTTTCATTAAAAAAATATTACTATTCATACCCGTCCAAAACTCGTTTATCAATACCCGTTGATCATACCCGTCCCAAACCCATTTATTATTACCCATTGATTACACATACCCATTTAAAATTATTAAGATGTTAGGACTAATATTAATTCAAAGTTATTAATAATGAAGAAAAAATTTTAATAATAAATTAATTGTTAAAATTAATTAAATATGGTATCATTATTTCAAAAATTAAATAAGGATTTTAAATAAGGTATCGACTTTAAAAAATAAACCTTAAAAAAGTATTACAAATAATCAACTATATTAGGAATAAAAATCATAAATCCTAAAACATAAATAATATAATTAAACGGGTTTAGGAATTAGATAAGGTGATTTAATTAAATGACCAAGATCTTATCTCATGTGATGAATGGATGAGATTAAGTCATGCAATGAGTGGTTGAGATTCAAAATGGTTTAGTAATCATATCCAATGGTGTAAATTAAAAGTTGCTTTAATTTTGACTTTTTCACTTTGCTAACTCGTATCCATTTAAATATAAACTACTCATATTCATACATGTTTCATTAAAAAAATATATTACTACTCATACCCATCCAAAACTCGTTTATCAATACCCGTTGATCATAACCGTCCCAAACCCGTTTATCATTACCCGTTGATTACACATACCAATTTAAAATTATTAAGATGTTAGGACCAGAATTAATTCAAAATTATTAATAATGAAGAAAAAAATTTAATAATTAATTAATTGTTAAAATTAATTAAATATGGTATCATTATTTCAAAAATTAAATAAGAATTTTAAATAAGGTATCGACTTTAAAAAATAAATCTTAAAAAATGTATTACAAATAATCAACTATATTAGGAATAAAAATCATAAATTCTAAACCATAAATAATATAATTAAATGGGTTTAGGAATTAAATAAGGTGATTTAATTAAATGGCCAAGATCTTATCTCGTAATGAATGAATGATATTAAGTCATGTAATGAGTGGTTGAGATTCAAAATAGTTTAGTAATCATATCAAATGGTGTAAATTAAAAGTTGTCTCAATTTTGACTTTTTCACTTTGCTAACTCGTATCTATTTAAATATAAACTACTCATATTCGTACTTGTTTTATTAAAAAAAATATATTACTACTCATACCCGTCTAAAACTCGTTTATCAATATCCGTTGATCATACCCGTTTCAAACTCGTTTATCATTATTCGTTGATTACACATATACCCATTTAAAATTATTAAGATGTTAGGATCAGTATTAATTCAAAATTATTAATAATGAAGAAAAAAATTAATAATAAATTAATTGTTAAAATTAATTAAATATGGTATCATTATTTTAAAAATTAAATAAGGATTTTAAATAAGTATTGACTTTAAAAAATAAACCTTAAAAAATGTATTACAAATAATCAACTAATAAAGGAATAAAAATCATAAATCTTAAATCATAAATAAATAATATAATTAAACTGGTTTAGGAATTAAATAAGGTGATTTAATTAAATGACCTAATGGATGAGATTAAGTCGAGTGGTTGAGAATTAAAATAGTTTATTAATCACATCCAATTGTTTAAATTAAAAATTACCTTAATTTTTACTTTTTCACCTTACTATTATTATATTAGTATACTACTATATATAGATGATACGGTAGTTTGGGGGTAATAAATAAATTCAATTTTGACTTTTTATTATTATTACTATAGATAGATAGATGTTCGTAATGTAATTAGACGAACGGAAATGGAATTTGTTCGCTGGATAATATTGATTACCAATTGACTGGAAGCAACCAATAGTTTAATCAAAAATATTCACACTCGTTATCATTTTATAATTCCCTCAAAGACTAAATCGGATCCAGGGTTCAGTTATGGTGAAAGCTGTAATTGGAGATGAAAATCAGCTCAAGTTGGCCGAAGATCGCCTCACTCACGCTGCCCTTCCTTCTCAGGTTTGATTTCACTCCAATTATTTATTATCTTTTTCTTCCTGAGGATTGACTTGAAGTTTGATTGTTAATTTAAAGAATTTGTTACCTTATGAATCTGGTTTTCTCTATTTAATTTTCCAGGTTGGGCTAGTGATCGGGAAACTGAGTTCGAAGTTAGATCGAGGATTCGTTTATGATTTGGTTCCGACGCCACCAAATGACGCCGGAGAGCCGCCGTGTTCGGTACTCCATGGTGGCGGAGAAAGCAACAAATTTAAGAAAAAGACTTCCTCCAGAGCTCAATCTCAGTCCGAGTCTTCTTCTCTCTTTATTGATAAGGACTGGGTTTCTGAGCACGCGCGTCAGGTCCAACTTTGTTATTAGCAGTAATGTAATGCATTTTTAATACTTTTGCTGCTCAATATTGTTCTTATTAATACTGTAAAAATGTCTATAGCTGTTCCGTCATCATGAGTTTATTTTTTGCTTGCTTGAATTTAGAATTTGTTTCTGTGATTGTTGAAAGTCTCAACGATTAGTCAACTTAACCTGATTTTCAATCTTCCCCCATTGACACTCTTTATCATTTCTACACTTCTCACTTTTACTGTTATATGATATGAAAAAAAAAAAGATCTTTGTGCTAAAAAATATAATCAATTGGCTGATAAAATATCCTTTTTATCTGGATGAAATCGATACAAATAAATTGGCTGTTTAGGTCTTCAAGTTTGATTGTGGAAGCCGTTGATCACAATAATTGGTATTCAGCTGGAAACAGTTCAACATTGTTGGGACCTTGATAATCGTTTCAATCATTGACTTCCCATTAGGTTTTAATTGGTCGTACTAGACAGATTCTTTTCTGGTGAAAAAGCATTTGTGAAGCATTTTTTCTACTAATTTTTTTTTGTGCAACTCAGGAATGTTTTCTATTCTTCTCATGTCAGCCATCAGATGGATCAATTTCTCTATATGTATACCTTAATAACTTCTGAAACTAAGTGGGAAATGCAGATATCAACCATCTCATTATGCCTTTTTTTTTGGGCATAATGATATGGATTCTCTCATACTTATCAAATTAATCATCTTTGCTTTGACATCCTAATGCCTCATCATGCTAACCTTTTCTTTTAGGTTTCAAGAATGTTATTGGGTGGCATGAAGGTGGTTGGCATCTACATATGGGTCAATGAGAGCTTGTTCAAGAATTCAACTTTAACTATATGCCAGGTTTTTTCATCTAGTCCTTTACTATATATTTTTGTACCCTCTGAGCATGTTAGGAACCCCCCAATTCTACTTTCTATCCTCTGTAGTTTTTATTATAGATTTAAAGATGTGTGTCATTATTAATATAAAGTTAGTCACTCTCCCATTTTCAGTCTAGCACTGTACGTAGTTGGTCAGTCATAATATTTATTTTGTTGTTTTGCTCGATCTATTTTCAAATTTTTTATCAGTCTTATTTTTATACTGAAAGTGTGAGGATGGAGGCTTCCTCCATGATATGGAACAGAAATAGAGACCACTTTATATAACAAAGAGTAGGAGTTATAAAAATACTAACCTGGAGGTACTTTTGGGAAGTAGAAATGGCATATGACTACCAGTGTATTACATTGTCCTGGTAATACAAAATTGTAACAACTGATATCTTGAATATGTATTGTTTTTACAGACTGTAATAGGAGTTGCTGAAGCAGCCTCCTCAATGATGGATGGTTGGAATGAGAGACTGCTAATTCATATTAGTTATAGCCCTCTTAGGTACTCTCTAGAGCATAAATTTATTCTCTTGGATATTTCTGGAATTCTCAACGTATGATCACTAGCTAAACTTAAATTTCAGGTGGACATGCCGAAATTGCTCACTTGCAGCAAATATAACTTCTAACAGTCTACGTCCCTGTGATTTCAAAATGGGGAAGGTTTTGGGTTCCCTTCAAACATTCAGATGCACATACAATTTTGATGTAAGGTGATTATATCTTTTCAAAACCTTTGATATCTGAATATATTTTCTTCCATAATATTATTCTTTTAAGAATATTTGAGCTCCTTCCTCCTATTGTGTGCCATAATGGATGTGAAGTCAGAGACTATATATATTTTATCCTGGCTATTTGTATGACATATGCAGGATAGAAGGAAGTTGCCCCACTTCCTCACCCTTGTGTCAGCCTAAATATCTTTCACTCTGCTTGTCCTTCACAATGCTTATAATTTTGAGAATGTTGTTTTCCTTGTCAATACACACACCCCAGCCCTATCTAAAATTTTGTTCCTTTTCCCTGCACCATTACCTCTACCAGCCAAGATTACATTTAGTTATAAGCTTTTATTTATTAATTTTGAATTTGATCTAAATCTTTCCTTATCTATTCTATTGCATAGTTGTAACTGGTAGTTGGTACTATGATATAGGATTTGAAACCAGGGGTGCTCTCAATGCGTTGGGTTTAGACATATCATGAAATATTCAGCTAGACTTGGTTCCTCTCTAGTTTGAATAGCCACTGAATTCACCTTTTTTTAAACCTATAATCATGTGGTTAATTACAAATTATAAAATTCTGGTGCTGATAATTTGTCATCAGATTTTGCATGATTTGGGAAATATTCTCAAAGTAAAAAAAAAAAAGCCACATAGTTTAAAGAAAAGGGTGTCTAAATGATGATAGCTACTGACTGTGATCTAAATTCCAGGATATTGATTAATTTGTATAACTGGTTACGATACTCAGCTGTTCTCCTAATAAATTTTGTGAGTCAACGTATGTGCACATTCACATGAAGATTCTGCGGTCTTGCTGTTTAATTATTGTTTGACAAATCTTGTCTAAATGTTGAAAATTTATCCAAATTCTAATTATTTTTTTTGGGTTGAGAAGAAAATTATGAAATATAGTTCCACTCTATTGGCGGACGTGATTAAGTTAGTAGAATGCTTGTTCTTTAATTAAATAATGTTTTAGAATTCTATATTTTCTTTGATGTGATTATTTGAATTGTTATGAGCTTCCTCACCCCAGGTTTCCAATACCCCATGCTGATGGATTGGATATTAAAAGATTTTCTGATGTTATTCGGGATGAAATCTTGGTTCACAAGAAGGAACTTGCTGGTGCCAAGGCTTTGATAAATGGCAAATTGGTAAGCCGTAAGAGGCCTCAAACTTCTCAATTTGCATACTGCTGAAAGGTGTAGTCTTCTAATAATACTCATCTAACTTTGATAGTAATACAAACTATTCTAGTCACTCAGCAAACTACAAAAATATGGAACTATATTATGTGAATACTGTATCATGTTTAATCTCCTATCATTCATTCACTGTATGATTTGATGTCAGAAATTAGTGAGCAAGTGCTATTAAATCTATTCTAGCCTTCTGCATTCTGGATACGAACTGGATGGTGTGGAACAATCAAAAGATGTAAATATTATTGGTTAAGGTTATAAGATTGGTTAATGCTTCTACAACTGCTTAGTTCTACCTCGTCTCTTTCTCTCTCTCATTCTGCTCACAACCCTGACAACTTTTGTATTCCGAGGGTTTCTCATAATATTATATTTCCTCTTTACCATCACTGTTATCACTTTTATTATATATGTAGATTAAGAAAGTTGTTACTTTTGGGATATTTTGGTAATATTTGGTAATAATAAATGATAAAGTATGTTAGATGTGTTAGATAGAGGTATTTTTGTAAATGAAGTGTATGGGGGAGGTTAGTTGTTTTGACTGTTTTACCATTTTAGGAATGTGAACTTTTACGAGATGGGAGAAAATGGAAAATGTGAAAACAGTTGTGCATAAATAGGTTCATTGTCTAATTGTTAATGTAAAATTATAAATAGTTTCTGTTTTCCTGTAAATATGAGTTCACTTTGGATATTGTGATTATTTGGAGGTTATTTGTTAAAAGATATGTGAAAGATTATTTCTTCTTTTCCTTTGTTGTTACGTAGGTGGCCGAGGATGATGCAAGTTTATCAGATGATTTTCACGATGTTGAATTTCTTCTACCTTTTTCACAAGATAAATACTTAGAAGGTTTGATTTAGTTCTAGCTGTATGCTGAATTTGCTAACATCTATGTCAAATTTATATTTTTTAAAATAGTTTTTCTTTGTTTGTGAAGCCTGTAGCCAAAAAGAAGTTCTTGGTGTTCTTGTCCTTAGAGGTTCTGTATGTTCTCTTTCATACCTTAATTCAAAGGAACCTGTTTCGCAAGCTTTGATTGATATAAAGGTGACTTCATCTCTTTGTACTTCAGGAAAATATATTTCTGGTTAGAGGCCTTGGAAGTTTTGTTCTGCAGTATTTTTATGTTTATCTAAGCAAGTTCAATATTCTAAAACCAATGTCAATTCTTTTAAATTTCCTACGTGTAAATTCACAATGTTATTTGACTTTGTTAATTTTCATTGTTGGTCACCAAATTTGATCCTCTTTGCTCATGATATTCTTTTATAATGATGATAGCAAAGTAGAAAAATGTAAATCAGTCAAAATAGGCCAAAACATTTGTTAAATTTATTCTCTTAAATTCTAGAAATAGGTTTTATATAATTCCTTGGCCCGTAGATGAAAGCTGAAAAAGAATTATATGAAGTCAAATCATCAGATATTCCCTCTATGTCCCTTCAATTTTTTGATCTTGATTATTCTTGTTATTAGGAAGACATTATAAGGAGTTTGCAAAGTAGAATTGAGATTATCTATGATGAGGCTGACAGGAACATAGAATCCACAAGTGATGAAGGCCAGGAAATAAACCAGCCTACATCATCTGAGACCCCTGTTCCACATTTTGACCTTCAAGCACAGAGGTATTGTAAATGGGTATCATTAAAAAAAAAAGTTCCACTTTTCTCCATTATTTTGCAACTGTGCATCTTCATATTCTTTTTCGTTTAAGTTTCTATTTTGCTGATTCACTTAATTAGATCAAACATATGGTATGTGGCTTGAATACTTTTCAATATGACTGAATTTTGAAGCAGGATAGGGTAGTTAAGTGTGTAACTCGTTCTATAGTAAAGGGCCTTACCCACTATTTTCACATTCGCATTCATGTGCTTGTCATTATTTTTATTTCCGTTGACACTGGGGGTTTACTGAAGTTCATTATCATTGCCTTATGAAAAGTGTCGTTAGTGTTCCAGAATCCTGGTTAAATTTTGCTTTGATGGTTCAGTTCTAATTCTTAAATGCTTCTCTACTTCAACACCATTAGATGCCTCTTTAGATGGATGAATTTATGTATCAGACTATGTATAATTAAATGCCAAGATAGTTGTGAATCTTACGAATGAAGACTGCGTTTTCATTATTGTATAATGAACAAATCAGGTAACTGAAGTTTATTGACTACCAAAATGATACTAAACTTTAACTTTATTTGATCATCAAAGGATGAACATGATGATAACCATAGTAAAAGGAATACTAAAAAAATAAGCAAGCAAATAACAAGTAATCAATCAGATCTAATTATTTCAGATTCCTTTGTAGTTAATCTGATCTGTGTGTTCTATCTCATCTCTCAAGGCTAATTAATTCTTAGCAATTCTTGCATGAGAATGTCTAATGGAGCACTTTCTATGAGACGGATAAGAAATGGGAAAAGTGTTGATTTTTCTCTTCTCCAGAGAAAGGAAGTTTATTTTTCTCTTCTCCATTGATAGGATGTTGCTTCTTTTACGTCCCATGGAACGTCTTCCTTCAGACAGTCTCTCCTGCAAGTTTTTGCCATAAGTTTATTTGGTATCAAGAATTCCTCAATTATTCCTTTGCTCTTCTGATGTCTAACGAAAGTCTTAGTTGCTAAACGCATTTATCTTAATGTGACGTATAATTATTCATTGGGTGGAGGCTACACAAGGTGAGAAATGAGACAAGTATCAATATTTTGCATTTGAGTTATGTTTTCTACACTCATCACCTCCCAGTGGTATAATTTTTAGATCATCTGATTATTTATCAAATAATAAATTGATGTAAGGTATCAACTTAGAGAATAAAACACACACTGATTTGAAGATCAAAGCATAAATATGCTGCGTCATAGCCAAAAAAAGAGTTTAGGTCATAGGTATGAATAGAATTCGTGCAAACTCTTGTTCAATATCAAATTAGGAAAAACTGAAAGAAACTCTCAAATCTTGGAAGAAAAACTACTCCTGGATCTTCTACCTCTACTCTTCATTTTGTCGCATTCCACTTCATCCATTTTCCACTCTTAAGGCATTCCCATGTGATAAGAATTCTATTTTCCGTTAAAAAAAAGAAAAGATGAGAATTCTATTTCTTAGTACTCCTTTAGGTAAAAATAAGCTGAAAGAATATAAATGAGCCATAGTTTGTTCTGTGAACCCAACTATTACATTCTGTGTTGCAGAATTAGTTGTATTTAATGCTGATCAAGCTCTTCATTATATTAGCATGCCCACTTTTTTCTTTTCTTTTTTAGAATTAAAATAAAAGTTGTCTGTTAAGGTACCATAAACCTCAAAAACTAACGGAAGTTGCATAAATGGTGTTGAAATTATAGGTATGCTATATTAAAACATGATTCTGAACAAGTTTCAACTACTGTGTAAAAGCATTACCTACAACTCTGCTTCTCCATGTGAATGTTCAGTACATATTATTCTAGATTTGATTTCATCCGAGTCATGTTTTTTTCCCTTTACAAAACCAAATAGCCAATGAGCCTTATAAGAATTCAGGATACTGGGAAGCAATTTATGGGTTATTTGAACTAAGTGAAAGTTTCGTATTGTCTGTCCTACAGAAAACAATGCAACATATCATTTCCTAGAAGAGTGTTTGTTCCTTGGCTGGAGGGTACTTACATCTGTGATTATATTCAGTCAACCGAGTTATTGGAGGTTTGCTTCTACCATTTCATTTTATCAATGTGTTTACTTGCCTATCCAATATAAAATAAAAGTTAATATAAATAATGGATGTTTATTGCTTGATATTAGAGTATGGCAGTGAGAATACTTCTCATATATTTATAAATATGGATTCCTTTAGACACACTTTAACGAATATATAGATGCATTGCATATAAGCCTGAAAACTCGATAATTTTAATCTTATGCTTCTTTTTTCATAGTTATCCTTTTATATAATCACTCTACTCTAACCATTCCTGAATCTACATTTTAATCTTATGTTTGGGTCAGGACTTAGGAGGGTAAGGGACAGAAAAGGGGAAGGATTTCAAAATTAAATGTTGATTTGTTATTTATATAACTGATATTGAGATATTTATTTATTTTTTGTTAGCTGTCTCTCCCTGCTTGATTTTCACACACTAAGCTAGACCTTCGATAACACCAATTTAATAACCCCATTTGCACTCCAACTCAAGCTAGGTGCCTGATCTTCTCTATTTAAGATCAGATTGGAGGTTCTACTCCTAGCTCCACCCCGCCCCCAAAATTGAAAACTTTTCAGCTGCCACGTCGTAAAGGATCAAATGTTTTATGAGTAATTTATATATGACTCATAACACACCATCATTGCATCTCAATCCAGCTCTGAAAACACACTTTTTGACACTATGTTTTTAATATTTAACTTTCTGGTGTATGTCATTTGATTTAGTTGTGTACAAGTGCATTTTTCAGTCAATTCTCTATGTCAACTGTAATTTCCTTTCTCAATTAATTTCCCTATAAGACACTTTACTTTGTAAATAATTAGTGTTTTCCACTATAAACTTCTTTTGGCTGTTAAAAGTGGGAATGAGATGATCACTTCCTACTGTGGAATCATTTGCTTTCACTGCATTGAGGTTTAACTAGCTTTAAAGCAACAATATTTTATTTAGCTTTAGAGTGAGTCTCTAGTGCCCCTGGGTGTACAGAGCATAAGTCCATACACCCAGGTTGACCCATTTGATTTGAATTGAATAGACCTTAAAAACTCTTAGGAGAAAATGTAATAAATCATAAGTGTAAAAGATAAGCTATCACATGTTCAATGCTTCATGCTTCCAAAGTGATTGATTTAACTTTGAATGGATTGACGATTCAACTTCTAATAAGAAAATGCAATGAACTAAGGGTAAATGATTAGCGTAATAGTTGACTTGGGTGTACTTACCCCAAGTGCAAGGAGACACTATGTCTTAGTTTTAACTCTTTAATTATTCTATTTTTCAGGTTCTTAAAGATCATTGTGTGGAGCTGATGTCTGTAGAAGCTCCAACAGATGCTTCTGAAATTTTGGAGCCTGAATCCGAAACCCCCACTGTAGTAGCTACAGCTGCCAAAACTTTTTGGTCCATTGCAACTGAGTACTCGTCACCATCAAGTAAGTCAGATAATTCAGTCTTATCTAAGAGGGAAATTGCATCTGAAAAACCTGCCTACTCAACAGATCTTAAGCTGGCTATTATCCTTCTTGTCCCTTCTATCATAATCGGACTAATATTGTTTTATATAGGAGAGCGTAGTTCATTTATTAAATGAAAATTCCTTTTATAGTCTCAACCATTCTGGTTGCTAGATATAGACTGCTATTCAAAGGTTGTATTCCCTCCGTCTTTCTGTTTTTCGGTTAGTACAAAAGTTTTGAGGAAAAAAACTGTTGATCCATATTAAAGCTGAATCCATTCTTTGGTTAAACATTCTCTGCCATTCTTTATGCTCTTATTCATTTTAATTCGTCTTCTTTGTTTCACGTGGAAATCATGATATGAAAATCCATTCACAGAATTTGTGCCTTAACACTGCATATTGGGTATTTATACAAGTGTGAATGAGAGCCTTCATGAGTATCTTAATAGTAACAATGGACAGCCTTCATGAGTATCTTAATAGTAACAATGGACTTTTTAGTCTAAAATTGTGGTTCACTAGGTAGTATGTTAGCATATTTTGTGTGCTATGTATATTATAGTTTGATAATTGAACAAACTAATGTTTTTAGTTAGGGAAAAAGTGGAATCGCCCATCCAACTCCCAAACTTATGTTTTTTCTTGTGGAGTCAAGTATTTTATGTGCGCGCCTTGGCTAAAAAATTTATAAATGGATGATCAATCATGTCTTCTGTAATAGTGAAACACTTGGAAGAGATCCTCTTTACTTTTTTTTTTTTTTTTATGTTTCAATAATAATTTTTTTAAAGATATTATCATTTTTGTTAAAAATATTATTACTTTTTATTTATACTACTCAGGAAATGATTTATGGCGTTGTTATTACTTTTTATTAATTCGAGTATTATTATTTATTAAAATACTCCTTTCGTCCCACCAAAGAGTTTATTTTTTCTATTTTGGGCGTCTCACCTAAAGAGTTCTTTTTTTTTATATACATGAGATTCACACACACCCACTAATACAATTAAAATATGGGATCTACACACACTAATACAACTACCTACTATATATTAAATAATAATATTCTTTAATTTACGTGCAAAAAATAAAAGTTACCCTTTGGATGGGATGGAGGGAGTTACTATTACTTAGGTCTTTCGGTGAGACTATTACTTAGGTCTTTCGGTGAGACGAAACGACATTTGTAATAATTGTCAAGAGAGTTATGGATATGTTTAATAGTTATCTTTCATGATTGATAATTTCCAAATAAACCTCAACAACTTTAGATTATTTAATTGGGTTTGTCTCTTGCCTGGGGTGCACAATTAAATTAAAGAGTTGATAGGTGAAGGCTTCCCATATGTGTATGGCAAAAGTTCTGCTCCTCTGGAGATACACTGTGCCCCAATGGAAATACAACTCCCCCTCTATATTCTATTTAAACTTATGTATTGTTAGGGGTTTAAATTGCAAAGGGACATGGTGTTCTCGAGGCACAAGAGCCTAACTTTATGTATAGATTTTTATTTTATTTTGTATATATGTTTCTTAATAACCGTATACTTTTTTCAAACTCAATTTTTCATTAAAAAGACTAGCATCCATATGTGTATAACTTTTTATTCAATAATGTATATATTTTTTAATAGTTGTATATTTTTTTACACTCAATTTTTCATTAAAAAAACTAACAAATAAATTGTATACATTTTTGTTCATAATTGTATACAATCTTAAAGTGTGTGCATAGTAGTATTAGCCTAAATTAAAATTAAATTTGCCCGTTGAACTGATTAGAATTTTATAATGAGTCATGAATAGGCGGTTAATTTTGCAGAGAAAATCATGTGTAAAATTTTTAGGATAGCATTCAACCGCGCCCATGTGTTCGAACTCGAGCAGTCAAGCTCATGACACTTTCAATTTTTTTTTAATTTTATTTTTCATTAATTCATAAAATATTATTTATATTTATTTTCTTCAAAGTGATTAATTTTCTCTATCTTTTAGTATAAAAATATATATACTGATTTTTTGAGAAAAAAATTCAATTTTTTTAATCAAGTATTAATACCCTTCGTAGTACAACATATTTTTTATTTTCTTAATCAAATATTAATACATTTGGGTAGGTCTTGGATGAGATCGTCTCACGGACGTGAGACGGATCAATCATTAACCCAATTAAGTAAAGATAATTAAGAAAAAAGGGGTGTGTTTGTGTAATAACCGTAATTTTTCAAATATAAAAAAAATATATACATATACTTTCCATTATTTATAAAATATCTATATCAACACATTTTATAATAATACTTTCATTATTAACGAAATAAATGTGTATACATGTGTTTATATATATACACTTATATATATAACAGTATTTACAATGTGTCATTTAATTTATTTGTTATAAAATCTTGTAATATTTTAAAAGAAAAATAGTCTCTTGTCTGTATTAGAATTAATATTAATCCTTTTATGATATTTTTAGTAGATATTATTATTATTATTAATGATATGATCATTGATATTAATATAATAAAATATTACGTAATTATATTTTTATCTCAAATTTATTATTAGTCTTCTAGTTTGTCCATTATCTCACCCTGGGATTATCCATTATCTCACCCTTTAAACAAGGATTCAGTTCAATGTGTGCATATATAATATTCATATAAGTTTATTCTCCGTTTATGTGTGCATATATAATATTCATATAAGTTTATTCTCCTTTAAACGGGCATTCAATTCAATGCGTGCATATATAATATTCATATAAGTTTATTCTCCGTTTATGTGTGCATATATAATATTCATATAAGTTTATTCTCCTTTAAACGGGGATTCAGTTCAATGTGTGCATATATAATATTCATATAAGTTTATTCTCCTATCACACCGATCAAGTTCAACACACGCATAAATACTCCACCCTATTAGCATTCTCCCCATTCTTTTATGAGTTTTTCAATCAAAAATTCTTTTATGAGTTTTTCAATCAAAAATAAAATCAAACACGATCTTGAGTTATTTGAGGCGAGGGATTTCTTACTTATTTTTACTGAGTATTATATGCGATGATTTTGAGCTCATGTGATATTATTTAATCTATATTATTAAATTAGATATTTAAATTATAAAGTAAATGTGTCTTAAGGTATTTGAGTTCTTATGATATATCAAAAATTACATATATAAAATTATGAGACATTAAAAGAAAATAAGTCTTCTAAACTTTAAAGGAGGAGGTCTTATGTACCTAGTTTTATGGACCTTTATAAAGAGGAGGTCTTTCGGACCTTAATATAGGAGGGGTCTTATGACCTATGAACATATAAAAGAGGATATGAACAAGGAAAGTATTATATTGCGATTGAGGTAATTACGTGGCTTATTTGTTATTGTATATGATGTTTGGTTTTAATAAGTAGTGATTTTTCACTGAGGAGCTGACATGGTGGGATTGGAGGATGACTAGCACCATTAAGTTTAATTTTATATTTAAGTTTAAGTATTTATTTCAATATTTCACTGTTAAATTTTAATTTACGGAAATTCAAATCTTATTAAATATTTATTTTCTTTTAAACTTCCTCTCAATTCTTTTAAATAATATAAATTTTAATCCTGAAAAATCAGGATGTGACAAAATGATATCAGACTGGTTATACAACCCGTTTCTTCTTTTTAAAAAAAACTTAGCATCCATCCATCATCACACTGCGACACTATTGAGGTATGACATTTACATTAGTTCGGAAGCTTACCAATTTGTTAAGATTTTAATATATTTTAACTATTTATAAAATAAAATTTGGTTAGACTTAAAATTTGATGTGCATCGTGATATTTATATTTGTTTATGTTTTATGAAAAAAAAAACTTTCATTCCAACATTACGCATATAAATGTGTTATAAATTTGATTTTTTTTAAAAAAAATCTGAATTTCGAGAACGAAATTTTTGTAACATGTAGAAATGTAATAACCGTAATTTTTTAAATATAAAAAAAATATATACATATACTTTCCATTATTTATAAAATATCTATATCAACACATTTTATAATAATACTTTCATTATTAACTAAATAAATGTGTATACATGTGTGTGTATATATACACTTATATATATAACAGTATTTGCAATTTATGTCATTTAATTTATTTGTTATAAAAAATTTTAATATTTAAAAGAAAAATAGTCTCTTGTCGTGTGTTTTGTGCTGTATTAGAATTAATATTAATATTTATATGATAGACATATCCTTTTATGATATTTTTAGTAGATATTATTATTATTATTAATGATATGATCATTGATATTATTATAATAAAATATTACGTAGTTATATTTTTATCTCAAATTTATTATTAGTCTTCTAGTTTGTCCATTATCTCACCCTGGATTATCCATTATCTCACCCTTTAAACAGAGATTCAGTTCAATGCGTGCATATATAATATTCATATAAGTTTATTCTCCTTTAAAATATATAATATTCATATGTTTATTCTCCTATCACACATTTCAAGTTCAACACACACGCATAAATACTCCACTCTATTAGCTTGCAATTCTCCCAATTCTTTTCTGAGTTTTCCAATCAAAAATAAAATCAAATACGATCTTTCCCATTAAAAAATGATAGTAGCATGCATCTTGTGGTGAGGTAGAGAGATTTAGGGGTGGACAGTACGTATTTTTGGTATCAGAAAATGTATACCATTAGCGTACAGAAAATTTCGGTATACCGGTAAGCTAATTATCGATACCGAATTTTATCAAAATACCGAAACATTGTTGATGTGGCCATTCAGGTGCCCACTGTGTCCACTGTGGCCATTCAGGTGCCCACTGTGTCCACTGTGAGGCCATTCAGGTGCCCACTATGTGTGCCCGTTGTGATCGTTGTGATCGGACAGGTGCCCACTATGTGTGCCCGTTGTGATCGTTGTGATCGGAAGGTGTGGTGTGCCCACTTACTCACCCATTCTCTTCTCCATCTACCCATGATTCTCTCCAAATATAAACCACTCTGCCAACTTTCTCACCACCTAAATCGCTTCAACTTGGCGGCTCCAAATATAAACCACTCTGCCACCTTTCTCACCACCTAAATCGCTTCAACTTGTCGTCTCAGCTGCCGCCGCCGCCCACCACGACACCACCCCTGGACTCCCACCCAGTTAATTAAAGTTTCGCAGGCCGTGAAAACACTCTTCATAGTCTCCGTCGACATCGCGAAACACTGTAGCCCCAGTATTTATTGCTCCGCCTCCAGGACCGCCGCGTTAGGCCTACGGTTCTCGCCATCTCATCGCCTCCCTCAATCGCCTATTCCAAAGGCGTCTTCGAATTTTTGGTACAATCCCCATCTCATCACCTCCCTCAATCACCTATTTCAAAGGCGTCTTCAAATTTTTGGTACAATCCGTCGCAGGTTCCACGGCGGAGCTTTTGTGCCAGCTGCAAAAAGGCGATGTTGTTGAATTAAATTCGCCAATTGGCCAGGGTTTTGATATTGATCGGATCTCACCGCCGGAGAAGTATCAGACGGTCATTATTTTTGCCGAGTATCAGGTAAATCAATATGCATATCAAAGACAATTCGAAATTGAAATCTGTAATTTTTGCAAGCTGATTAAATCTTTTTGTTGCCTTAAGTCTTTACCTTTCTATAATGCTCTGGAATTCCATGGACACCACAGTTTTGTCTTTGAACATTTTTTAGATCAGTCCTCATATACACTACACTATGTATGCATATATTTATATATAAAAATAGACATCAAGGAAAGAGGAGGTACGCGATCGAGAGCAGAGAGGACGTCGAGGCCGGAGAAGGGAGGAGATTGATCTCTTGGTCTTCTGCTAGGGTTCACAAACTGCTCACCCTTATATATGTATTCATTTTATAATTATTTATAATTAATATTAATATTAATATTAATTAAATTATTTTTTTGGTATTTAAAAATTTTCTTACCGATACCAAACCAAAAAAATCGGTACGGTATCATACCATACCGAAATTTCAGGAAATTTCCGGTATGCTGAAATTTTTTATATGTGCGTTATTTTGCGGTATGATAATCGCAGTATACCAATTTTTCGATAATTTCGTCCACCCCTAGAGAGTTTTCAATAATTTCGTCCACCCCTAGAGAGATTAACCATGTTGATATTTTCTATGGTCAAATCAGAGTTATTTGAGGTGATGGATTTCTTACAGTATTATATGCGAGCTCATGTGATATTATTTGAAGTATATTATTAAATTAGATATTTGAATTATAAAGTAAATGTGTCTTACGGATATGTGAAGGTATTTGAGTTCTTATGATATATCAAAACTTATATATATAAAATTATGAGACATGAAAAGAAAATAAGTCTTCTGGACTTTAAAGGAGGAGGTCTTATGTACCTAGGTCTTATGGACCTTTATAAAGGATGAGACCTTAATAAAGGAGGGTCTTATGACCTATGAACATATAAAAGAGGATATGAATAAGGAAAGTATTATAATGCGGTTGAGGTAATTACGTGGCTTATTTGTTATTGTATATGATGTTTGATTTGATAAGTAGTGATTTTTCACTGAGATGTGGTTTTGCTCATCCCTTATTTCTCCCATTTTCAGATGAAGGAGCTGACGTGATGGGATCCGGATTGGAGGATGCCTAGCACCATTAAATTTAATTTTATATTTAAGTTTAAGCATTTATTTCAATATTTCACAGTTAAATTTTAATTTATGGAAATTCAAATCTTATTAAATATTTATTTTCTTTTAAGCTTCCGCTCAATTCTTTTAAATGATATGTTTTAATTGTGAAAAATCAAGATGTGACAGTTTGGCTATTAAATAAAATTTGAAGAATTCAAATATTTGAGAAGTGCAACTGTGCAAGCTCTTACGCACTAGTTTTGAAAACTCAAAATCGGACAAAGAAGAAAAAAAAGACTATTACTATTATTTATTTAATTTAATAATAATAATTATTATTAATCTAGATAGTTTAACTATACTATTATCACTTTATTTTGATTGTACATCATTTTATATTAAAAATATTATAACTTTTTATTCATCCTACGAATTGTTCATAAAATTTTAGTTAAACGATTATCACTTTTTTTTATTATGCATTACTTTTTATTAAAAATGTTATCAACTTTTTTATTATTTCAAGGAATTATTCGTGAAATAATTTAATTAAATATCACTTTTTATTAAAATTGTTATCACTTTTTTATAAAATATTATCACTTCTTATTTATATTATTGTAAATTATTCATGAAATGGTTCATAGCACTATTATTTATTTTCATCAATTGGATATCACATTGTAAAAATTTTTAATTTTTAATGTAAATTAAAAATAAACTAAGTAAATAACAAAATTTAAATTATCACTTTTTAAAATATTAAAAAATGTATATTAACTAAAAATATATATAAAAAAAATACATGAAGGTCAATTAATTTACTTTCATAATTACTTTTTTTTTAATTTAATGTCAACCAAACAGACCTTAAAATGATTTAATCCTAATTAATTTTCTTCCCTAATTAATTTTTTTAATTTTCTAATTTTTATAAATAATAAAAGTGATATTGACTTAATGGAAAGTAATAACAGTATTGTGAATTATTTTATAAATAATTTATAGTATAAATAAAAAAAAAGAGATAACATTTTAAGAAAAGTGATAACGTAATTAATAAAAAGTGGTAACTAATTACAAAAATTTATTTCACGAACAATATATAGAATGAATAAAATGTGATAATATTGTAATAAAAAGTGATTCTAACAAAAATAAGTGATATCCGTCTAATTAATTATTTCACGAATAATTCACTCGAATAATTCACTGCAATAATAAAAAAGTGATAAATGATAAAGAAAAAATGATAAACGTTTAATTGAAATTTTATGAATAATTTATAGAATAAATAAAAAGTGATAACATATTTAATATAAAGTGATACTCGATTAAAATAAAGTGAGAACTGAATAGTTAAACTATCTATTAAACGATTAATAATGATGATAATAATAATAAATATTATATATATTTTTTTAATTAAAAGTAATTAATAACGAAATTTTTAATATAATTAAAAGAAAAAAAAACCAATTCAAGTTAAATCATACATCATGATAGCGGCAGAAGAATTACTGATAATTTGAGTTAAAAGGGGCGGCTTAACAATTAACTTTACGCCAAACACAGCCTTTTTTTATTTACAGTTATATTTTAATTTAATTTAAAATATATCCAATTATATTAATGGATAGTCCGTCTCACGAATTAGGATCTGTGAGATTGTCTCACTCAAGTATTTGCCAATACCTTTGTAGTTCAACATATATTTTCGAATGAAAAAAAAAGCGTAAAAGTTCATATAATAATAGAAGAGTAACATATAATATTGAAATATACAAAATCTTTATCAACACTTCAATATGTTTGTTATCATTTATACAAATTTACACATTTTATGACACTATTATCTCTCTTCCACACTCACCCACACACCCACCCAAGTTGGGTCATGGTGGGTCATACACACCGGCGACCGGCGGCGGCTGCCAGCGGTGGGTGTGGGTCAGGGTGTTGGTCACCCATACCAGCGGCTGCGGTCGACAGTGGGTGTGAGTCGCCTACATCGGCGGTGGTTGCCTGTGGCAGTGGCTGAGTGTGTTTACTTAGATTTTTTTTTTTAATTTGGGAAATATGTATAATTGTCCTTTTAGGTAGATTTTGTTAAAAAATAAAGAAATCTTTTGAGTTTTTGAGTTGTTGGTTATGATATTTGTATATGGAGTGTTGGGTATGTTTGCCTATTGGCACTAATAGAAAAGTAGCATTTCTCATAACTAAAGAATAGTGTTCATATAATTGAAGGGTAGCACCTCTTATAACTAAAGAGTAGCAGCAGTTCTTAGAGTAACATTTACTGTAACTAAAGTAACAATTTTTATAATTAAAGAATAACTCCTTTTAATAACAAAATAATAAATAAATAAATATCAGAAAAAGAAAAAAGAAAAAAGAGATAGACATTTTGTATAACGAAAGAGTAACACTCTATATCTAAAAAGTAACATTTTATATTATTCCCTCCGTCCACTTTCAATCTATTCATTTTATCATTTTGGGATGTACACTCTTAATCTATCCATTTCCACTTTTATACGCTTGGAACCCACCCACCCACTAATACAATTAAAATATGAGACTTATACACTCCACTAATACAATTACTCATTACACATTAAATAATAATATTATTTAATCCACGCGCAAAAAGCAAATGGATAGATTGGGGATAGACAGAGGGAGTATAAAATAATATATTGTATAATTAAAGAGTAACATTTTCTTTATATAACTAAAAAGTAAGGTTTTTAAATATTATTACTTATTATCTGTATCACATATCTTCCCTCAAAAAATTTTTATGACTATAACTAGAGAGTAATACTTTCCTTATATAACTAAAGAATCTCCTCCGTATAACTAAAGAGAGATACTTTCCTTATACTCCATTTTACTATTTCTGGCGTCCGCTTCAAAGGTATCAATTTCCTCTATTTAGTAAAAAAATACACAGTATGACCCACCAATTCTCTCTAATACAACTATCCATTTTACATATAATAATAATACTTCTTAATCCACGTGCAAAAAACAAATGAATATCATAGAACCGGACATATGCAAAAAGTAAATGGATACCTTAGAACCGGACGGATGAAATATACCTAAAGAGTAAGGATTTTAAATAGAGTTGGTCTCTTGTTTTTTCAGTGCACAAATTGTATAAGAGTATATCATTTTGTTCTAAAGAATACATTTTAATTAGGTAAAAAACTTGTGTGTCCCAGGAGTACACCGTGCACCCATACTCTTTAGTATTAACATAAGAGATCAACTCTTTTAATTAGTAAAGGTACAAAATTTTGTTATAAAAAGTATACATTTTTCATTAATAATTTTTATTTTTCAGAAAATAATGAGTACACATTTATACTAAAGAATATGTAATTTAATATTAAAAAGTATGGGCACACGTGTACTCTTGGATACATACAAATTTTAGCCTTTTAAATATTATGATTTTCCTTATCACTAAAAATTTCCCACGAAAACTTCTCACATAAGATATTAGATATTTGACTTGTTAAGTATATATATATATATATATATATATATATATATATATATATATATATATATATATTTTGCAAACTTACTAACCTAGTTCAATTTACGTTTGCTTTTTAAATGAATATAAATTCTTATGGTTATGTGATTAATGAATATAGTAAGTTGAAAGGTTTGTCAACCCGTAGGTGTAGATAGGCTTATAAATGAATCAAATAATTCGAATTCGATTCGATATTCGAATTCGAATTCGAATGCGAATTCGAATAAATATTTTAGTTCGAATAATATTTGAATCGAATATGATTCATAAGATATTCGATTCGAATATTCGCGAATATATTCGAATATTAATATTAATTATATATTATTAATATTAAATAATTGTATATTTTTATATATTAAATATAATATTTTCTTTTATAAATATAAATAAATATGTATATTATCTAATTTTTTACTCTCTTAAAATAAAGAGGAAAAGACATATTTTTATTTTTTTATCTATAATGTGAATTATTTAATTATAATTTTTAATAATTTAATGGTTGATGTGTTTAATGAGTATTTCTTCTTAAATATATTAATAGTACAAGAAATTAAAAAAATATTATTTAAAAAAAATAAATTTACAATTTCGAACCGAATTCGAATTCAAATATTCAATTTCGAATGTTCAAATTCGAATACTCGAATATATTCGAATAGTTCGTTTATTACTTTCAAATCGCGTACGAATCCGATTTCGAATTCAATTATAATCGAATTCGAATTTAAATATTCGAATACTTAATCAAATATCATTCAAATACCTTAGTATTCGATTCGTTTACAACTCTACGTGTAGAGCCTTTTGAACCGTAACACATCATTTAATTGTACACGAAAGGCTTATGACCAAGATAGCTGCATAAGGCTTATGACCACTTAATGCATAATACGCAAAAAAAAGTTTCAGATTTTTTGCAAAATGTATTTTATTTCATGGTAAAAACTTGTGTCCCCTCGGGCACATGCGCCCACTGTGTAAGGATGTATACCATTCAGAACAAAACCCTTATTAATTAAAATGTATACCCTTTAAAATAAAATGTTATACATTTACCCATTTTTTACGTCTGGAGATACATGAGATCAACTCTTATTTCAATTGAACTTTATTAAATATCGATATATTTATAATTAAAATTATATTCATATTAGATTCATACTTTATTATAAAAATATTTTGTTTCAATTATATTTATATAATACGAATATATTTTGAATATGGTTACATTTATTATTATTATAAAGTTTCTTTATTTATATTTTATATTTTGAAATTTTATATGATTTACCAAATTTATATATTGACATTATTGAATTATAAATGTTAAAAAAATAAATTTGAGAATTTGATAAAATATATATACTCTTCAAATGCATTCATGAACGTTACCAAATTATTATTATACTAATAATATTAATATTAATAAATCAATATGTATATTTCATTTATCCACATACAGTCCCTACTACATAGCATATTTAGACTAGTGGGCTGCTATTTACTTTTGGAGGGGCAGGGAGACCATTGCATTTAAGTCATCAAATAACGTGTTCGCATATTTATTTATATATAAAAAAAAATTAATTATGGTTTCAAAATTTATATAATATTGATAAATTTTGGAAGATAAAGAGTAACACTTTATACTAAAACAATATTTGATAAATTTTGGAAGATAAAGAGTAACACTTTATACTATATATTAATATTTTATATAACTAAAGAATAACACTTATATAATTAAAAAAATAAGGTTTTTAAATATATTCCATTACTCAAATGGATCATATATTTCATTTTATGTTTCATATTCTAATTCATTTCATTCTTATATTTCATCTTAACGCACTTATTAAATTCTTGACATATGTGAAAAAAAATGGGGTGGCGAAAGAATATTTTTCTGTTTCGGCTCGATGATCGACGGTGAAATAATGTGTTCGCATATTATATAAAAAAAAATTAAGAGTCCAACCGGTGAACTTGTATTATCTTAATCGTTAGATTATTTTTTTAATTTAATCTTAACTATTAAATAAAATAATATAATTAATTTTATTTTTACAAAAACTACCTACTACCCCTATTTTAACCTGCACCCAAAAATTCATTATGGTTTGAAAAATTATCAATATTATAAAAAAATAATTATTATTATAGTTTAAAATTTATATAATATTGATAAAATTTTGAAGATAAAAAGTAGTACTTTATATTATAAATTATTAATATTATATATAATTAAAGAGTAACACTTTTCTTATATTATTATATAACTAAAGAGAATAAGTGTGAGGTTTTAAATGAGAGTATTAAAGAGCTACTCAAATGACATCAGTGACAGATCACATATTCTATTCGCCATGTGTGCAAGGATTTAATGGTTATTAATTAGGATATACTATTTTAATATTTATTCCGTCCCACAACAAGAGTGTATTTTGCTATTTTTGTTTGTTCCAACACGAGACAAGGAGTACATTTGCTATTTTAGTTTGTTCCAATACAAGAGGTGCATTTATCTTTTTAATAAATAGATAAAAAAAACAATTAATATAACTCCATGTGATCCATACATCACACCAATATACCTACCCACTATTTTAATATTTCTTCCGTCCCACGACAAGAGTGCATTTTGCTATTTTTTGTCTGTTCCAACACGAGACAAGGAGTACATTTTGCTATTTTCGTTTGTTCCAACACAAGAGGTGCATTTATCTTTTTAATAAATAGATAAAAAAAAAACAATTAATATAACTCCATGTGATCCATACATCACACCAATACATCACACCAATACACTTACTCACTATACATTAAAATATTATTTCTCTCTCTTCATCTATATATTAAATATTATATTTTAAACGCCATTAGTGGACCGAGAGAGTATAAAATAAGTTATGAAATACAAAATGAGGGATTTAAACCACGAGCTACTGGATATACTTGTCTACTTCATCTTTCCTAGAAACCAACGAATAACTCTATGGATTCTGTAAGCTCTTGTAAAAACATACCCTTGTCTAAATTTATGTGAAAAAAAAATACCTGGAATGGAATTTTGAAGGCACCCAAAGGAGAATCTCTATCAACGAATCATCACTGTCAAAAAATTTTATCTTGAAATTGAAATCTTACACCTAAGTATATCAGCTGGAACTGATGATTACAATACAACAAAATAAAATTAAGTAGGCCATAATCTAAGGATTTGATGAACCATAAAGACAAAGAATTGATATATGCAAGCATGTCTGTTGAACTTCACTACAGTTAAATCAAGGGATTTAAAAATAACAATAGCTAGCACAAATCAGTTCTGTTAAGCACAAAAAATCACAGAACTGTAACAAAACCATGAATCAAACACAAATTTTACAAAATTCGGATACCAAAATTAACCACTGATTTATAATCTATGGTAAACAGACGTGCGCCATCGCAGTTGATACCAGTTTTACCAATACATAAGAGAGGCATGCTTTTGCTCATGGTGATTATGGCAAGTAACATTTCACCAATAGTCGTTACAAGAACAAGAACCACCACTGAAATGATGAAATCTGGTGGCATCTCTAACTACAAACTTACAATTCACAAATTTGCTAACTGATTTTACAAACATGTGACAATCTCCACATGTTCTCAAGTTCTTAATCACAAGAATGTCCGAATTTGAAACTGAAATATCAGTGTTCAAGAGTGCAAATGCAATCGCCAATCTCTCACTGTGAACATTACTACCAACTGCATCTCTCTGCTCTATTCCACCAACTACTCCTGCTAATTCTTCCAACTTTTCTAACATCGCGTAGATCTCCTTCGCCTGACCGTGGCTTCTGTCCCCAGCAACAAAGAGATGGATCCTCCCCTTACGTTCGACATAGCTGTAACCCGGATCCTTCTTCAGTCTCCGTTCTCTCATCATTATTCGTATCCTCGACATGCCCTCCATGTTGCCTTCCTCGGAGTATATATTTGATAGCAGGACATAATAGCCTATGTTTCTAGGTTCAAGCTCAACAACCTTATTAAAGGCTAACTCCGCCATTGCCACGTTCTTATGTATCTTGCAACCACCCAGAAGGGCTCCCCAGACAGAGCCATCTGGCTGCATTGGCATTGACTCGATGAGGTCGCGGGCTTCTATCAGTCGACCGGCCCGGGCCAAGAGATCCACAACACAACAGTAGTGTTCTGGACCAGGGCTCATGTTATGAACCATCTCCATAGAGTAAAAATAACTCAACCCCTTTTCTGTCAGCCCTGCATGACTACAAGCAGTAAGAACACAAACAAAAACAGCTTTATCTGGTCGAATTCCTCTTATAATCATCTGATCGAAAAGCTCCACGGCTTCTTCCCCATGTCCATGCGTTCCGTAGCCACCTATGATCGCTGTCCATGAAACCAAATTCTTCTCTTGCATAGCCTCGAAAATCGATCGAGCCTTCACCAGGTCACCACACCTAGCGTACATGTTAATCAACGAGTTCAGAAGAAACGGATTAAACGCGAATCCACAACGATCTATCATCACCTCCACCTCTTGTCCTGTTCTCTTCGCGCCAAGGTTAGCACAAGAGGACAAGACACCAACAAATGTAACCTCGTCAGGGCAAACACCTGAGGATTGCATACTATGGAAAAGATCCAAAACCTCTGCACAAAGTCCGTTTTGTGAGTATGCTGAGATCATGGCATTCCAGGTGATTACAGACTTCTCAGACACCTCGTTGAACAAGTTCCTGGCCGACTCAATCGATCCACAGTGCGAATACATCGACAAAATGCAATTCGCAACAGCCAAATCATTGCCAAAACCATGTTTAGAAGTTAAGCAATGCAAAGATCTTCCTAAATTCAAATGCTGCGGAATAGTGCAACCGGGGACCAACCCCAGAATGGTGACGGAGTGAAGTGCTACTCCTTTAATCCTCATCTCACCTAACAAAAGCAACCCATTATGGAGTCTTGATTTCCGAACTAAGCCAGATATCAAGGCATTGTAGCAAACCGTGGGTCTATTCGAGTCAGGAATTTCGTCGAACACCTTGTACGCATTCCCGAGTAAACATAAACTGGAATACATGCAGATCAAAGCCGTCTGAACGAAGGGTTCGAGGTGGCAGCCGGATTTGATGACGTGGCAATGGAGGAGTGTTCCGGGAAGGTGGAGGGATAGAGCGGCGGAGGACTTGAGAATGAAGGGTAAGGTGAAGGCGTTAGGAGTGGCGCCAGATCGCAGCATTTGACGATAGAGGGTGAGGGCCTGGCCGTATCTGCCTTGTTTTGAGAGCTCTCTCAGCTGCGTATTCCATCTGCCACCGGTGGCAACCGTGGAGGAGTAGGTTCTGGTGGGTGGGGGGTGGCGCAATGTCTGTATCAATAACCGCCTGCTCTCAATCATGGACGAACATTCCAATTTAAAATTTTCCTTTATAAAATCATCATATTACGTACAAATATGAAAGAACTAGACTAGTACTATTAGTAACCACCTCATCCGAAAGTTTAAACTTTTAAATGAGCTGGTCGTTTAACATGATATCAGAGCACATGGTTAGCAAAGGTCCAGGTTCGAACCTTACCGCCATCCATTTATGAGAAAATTCCACATGCAAGACTTGAAGCAAAAGTTAACCCCGTCTGCATATGAGGGGGCGTGTTAGAATGATTTGATTAAGTATTAAACGATTATCCTCCCTAAAAGCTTCGTTTAATACTTAATCAAGTCACTCTAACACATAGGACAAACCCTGTTTATAGAGTTATAATCTACGACTTTTGATACAGATTAAAGAATAATATTAGACTGCGGACAATTTTCCTTCGTAAACTCATTTCATCATATTTACAAAAATATCAATAAACAAAAAACCTATAAATATTCCTCTCTCACACACTCTTAATTCATAGTAAAAAACAACTTCATACACCCACCAGGCCACCACTGAATACATAAAACATAACATTCTTACACCTCTAAAATTCAACACCCTTCTCAAACATTCAATCTCTTCATTTTTATTTTTTGCAATAGAGTGAAAATTCTCATCCGACATTGGACGATTAATCTAATAACTTTCGTCTCTGGTTGGTCGTGAAATTCGCGACTTCAGATAACTTCAATTGCTAAAAAATATTTAAATTAGTCTAAACTTTTAAAATAACACATTTTAAGTTTCTTTGTTGTTTCTTCATCCGACATTATATTTCTTCGATGAGTTTTCAGGTTGAGATGGTTTGGGTTAGAATTTTCACTCTATTGCAAAAAATAAAAAAAATGAAGAGGTTGAATGTTTGAGAATGAAGTTGAATTTTAGAGGTGTAGAGATGTAGGAGTGTTATATTTTATGTATTTAGTGGTGAGTGTATGAGGTTTTTTTTATGAATTAAGAGTGTGTGCGAGAGGGGAATATTTATTAAGGGTATTATAGGTTTTTGTTTATTGATATTTTTGTAAATATGATGAAATGAGTGTGTGAAGGAAAATTGTGTGTGTAGATATCCGCAACCATAATATTACTTCCTCGTAAGCTATTCATTTATTCCCAACTTCCCCAGATTAAAATTCAAAATTACTCCCTTCGTCCGGATTCAATGGTGTCATTTGCTTTTGAGCATAGAGATTAAGGAGTATTGTTATTTAATGTATAGTGAGTAGTTGTATTAGTAGATGTGTGAGTCCCATTTTTTAGTTGTATTAGTGGATGTGTGTGGATAAAAAAAGGAAATAAGACCTTTGTGGGCGAACGCCCAAAATGAAAGAATGATACCCTTCAAAGCGGACGGAAGTAGTACTGAAATTGGAGTTTTAAAAAATTTGATTTTGATTTTGCTTCGCATAGATAATAAATGAATTATACTCCCTCTGTCCCGGTGTTAAAGTTTATGTATTTTATTTTGATTTGTACCTAGTTAAGGTTTACATTTTTTTTTTGCCAAGTTGGATGAACCCACACAAAACAGTTAATTATACAATGTAGACCTCACACACAATACTAATACAATTCTCACTTCACATTAAATATTATTTCTCTCATCTCACTACACATTAAAATATTATATTAGTATCTCTTAATCTACGACCAAAAGGTAAACGTAAATATTAACACGGAATGAAAAGAGTAAAATAATTTATGTGAATTAAATAAGCTATATAAAATAATTTATGTGAATAAAAGTATGATAATTTTAAAATTAAAGTGTGTTATTGAGTTGTATGCTAGTATTTTTTTATTTTAGGGTTGTTTGAAGCCTAAAAAAATTACTCCCTCCGACCCACGTATTTTTATCCACTTTTCATTTTGGAATATCCCACGTATTTTTATTCATTCCATTTATAGTAAAAATACATAATATTTTATTATATAGTTGTACTTTTTACAATTCTAACAATTTAATTATTTTTTTACACTTTATTTATCATTTCCAACAACTTTATTTACTTTTTCTTTTAAATTACTAATTTATCTCTACTTTTTCCTACATTATACATTAAAAAAAATAAAATATTTTAATCTCTGTGCCCGTACAAATGGATAAAAATACTCAGGACGAAGGGAGTAATAAATGTGAATTATGTTTTTTTACACGGATTAATGATTAGGTAGTTAAGTGGTTATATTAGTAGTAAGTGCAAAGATTTTTTTTCTTAAAAAAAGAAAATTGACGTATTTCAACTATATACACAAAAAATGATAAATAAATATCTTATTTGTGGATGAATGAGTTTGTTTTTTCTCATAATTTTTATTCCATTTGTTCCATAATAATTGTCTTAGTTTCTATTTTCGTCCATCTCATAATAATTGTAACACTCCAAAAATGAAAATTTTACATCAACTAACAACCTTAAAAGTTATCTTAATTTCGAAATTACCATTCTCAACTAACACACATAACATACTTTATAATTTATTTATTTCTTAAAAATATCACAATACCCCTAAAAAGTCAATAAAGTTGTTATAAAGTAACTTTTCTTAAACTTTGTGTCTACAGTAAGGACGACAACAATTATGGGACGAAGGGAATATTAAGCTTTGAGTTTTTTTTATTATAAATACAAACTAATAAAGTAATACTTGCTTTATTTCACACTTATCTTCACACTTTCTTTTTTTTTTGTCCCACACTTATCTTCATCAAAATAAAAATAAAAAATTGAAACTTTTCCAACATCCTTAAAACTTATCTTAATTTCAGAAATATCACTTTCAAATCCCCCCCACCTAGCACACATAACATACTTTATAATTAATTTATTTACTCCTTAAAAATACTATAATATCCCTTAAAATTAAGTTGCTTAAAAAAACAAATTTTCTTAGGGTAGGTCTTGCGTGAGACCGTCTTACGTAAGACCATTTTATATTTTTTAAAATCACTATCACTTTCGCTATAAAATAATATCACTTTCGTTATAAAATGTTATTACTTTTCATTTATACTATAAATTGTTTATGAAATAACATTGTCATTTTTCATTAATTTATTATCACTTTTTATTATAAAAATTATTACTTTCTGATCATCGAACGTAAACCCTTACGTGAGACTGTCTCACACGAGACTTTATTATTTTCTTAAATTATACTCCATAGTAACTGTTTAAAATAACTATGAATGAGGAAGTATTTTTTTTTACAACTTTATTCACTTTTGAGTTTTTTAACAACGTCACACAGAGATGGAGTACTATTAATTTTATGGATAGTGTGTAGAGAGATTTGACAAAATTGTGGGGCAAATAAATTAAGAGAGACTTTTAAAAATACCCAATTCTAAAAGTTTTTTATTAATACCACCAATTTTTCTCTCCTATGAATAGTAATTTTTTTGAATTAATACTCCTGTGTCAGTAATCTTGTCGCTACCATAATGGTGGCCTACATGGTTGTCAGCATGACATCCTTGTCGGTTCAAACTCATTTTAACTCAAATTTAACATTTTCTTTTTCTTCAAAATAGGCATAGTTCATTACGACCATATCAGGCCCAGCATGCTTCCGTACATTAATTAAACAACACTTATCTCGAAATTAACCAACTTGAAATAGCAACAGTACCTTTTTCGACCGTCAATCCACCGGGTATCCGGGAGATGTTTTACAGCTGCTCCTCACAGCCAACCACGCGCCCCGCAGTGTAATGGTTCAGTCCCATTCCTTCAGCGGACCTCAGCACAACCCTGGTTCGTTTCCTACACCGGGTGTACAGGATGTTGCTACTATTTCTCGTCGGAAAATATGGAGATTAAAGTTGCAGAATATTGCTTGTTCACAATTTTGTATGTCCCCAAGTGTAGGGAATCAATTGTAGCTCAGCGTGTGACCAATTAAAAATATCGGACTCAAAGGATTAGTGTTAAATAAGATACACACTAACTAATTCGCACCACTAATAATTAAGACAAAGTAACCTTTTCTAATTTTGGAATTATTAAACTAATTATGCAGAAAATAAATATTAAATAAAAAAACCACAAACAATCACAAGTGTTTTAAGAGAGAAGACAAGATAGCTCTAGGAAATACAATTTACATTAGTCAAATTAAATCACTAGACAATCGATTATAATTCCTGCAGATTTTATGGAAGCAATCACATAACTATGTTAAATCCCTCTTTTAAAGTAAATTTAACACATAAATCTGGTTCAAACCCTCAGATGCAGAAGAATAATTCCTACTCCCTTTCTAGGTATTTCATGCAAAATTCCATTAAAGGTTAGAGTACTAGACTTCCCTTTAAAGGTACTTAAGAATTAAACCTCGGTTCCCACCAACAATCTAAGAAACCAAATCCTCTAGAATGGTAATTAATAAATATATTAATTGTCCAATATTAATTATTATAATGAATAAATGTTATATGGTTAATCCCCTTTACCTATAGCAGATAGACAAATATAATCACTTTATGGCACAAGCAACAAGCATAAATATGCATAAGACAATGACATATCATGAATGAGGACAAACCATATAAGACAAAAATATAAGTCTCAATCAAAGCATTAATAAGGGAATAAGAATATTGCAGAAATCCATAACCTAGTCTAGGTTATCAATTCAATCAAATTCAACCTTCAAAACTAGAACTATCCAGAAAAGTACTAGTCCATGGTGTTACAAGCAATAATCATGTCTAAGGAATGAAACTTACCCATGAGTCTATAAATCAACAATAAGAAATTAAAGAAGGAAGAAAAACCCTTATCTGGAATAATTCTCCATCTTCTCTTTCCATCTTGATGATCCTCCTCCGTTCTCCTTCTCAAGTAGCAAACAATGTAATTGAGTGTGATAGGTGAAAGGTGGATATAGGATAGAGATGGATGGCAGAAGATGATGGGTGAAAATTGTGTAGCCCAAAGGGTGTGGTATAGAGTTATTCGGTTTCTCCACACTTTATGTGGTGATGAGAATGAGTATATATAAGTGTGAGAATAGAATAAAAGATAGGGAGTAAAAGGATGTGGGATCTTGAAAAATCAGGAAAAATATAATTATGGAAGATATGGAGGGATATTAAATTAGGAAATAACTTAGCCACCAAGAAAATAGGAAATAGAGGGTAATTTTCGTGAATTTTTGGAATTCTCGCCGGCAGCTGCGCGACCTCACGGTTTTGAGCATAACTTCTTCATCCGAGCTCCGATTGAAGTAATTTTTATGCTCACGTGACCCTCTCTTCCTTAGCTTTCTATCCATATAAAGAACTCACAAAAGTCTAATATTTAAAGGGCACGAGTCGTGCAAAATTATAACAGGTCGTGCTAGGTCGGCACAGCTTGTGCGACTTCACCGTTTTGATCATAACTCCCTCATATGACCTTCAATTGAGGTGTTTCTTGAGCTTAAATGATATTTTCTTCTGTAGCTTTCCAACCATATATCACATAATTAATTTGGACTTCTATAATAATACAGAAAAATTATGCAATTTGGACATGCGTTTTTCAGCTTCTTTCACTATTTCACTCTTTATTCCAACTTTGCACTTTTAACCCGTTTTCCGCCTAAAACATGAAATAACACCTAAAATGCACCAATATCTTAAATATATGAAAATTAATCATTTAGTGCTAAAATACGAATATAAATTCCACAAAATGGTACTAAATCGGACCCTAAAACATGCAGATTTTCACACTAAATAAATATAATGGAAGGTTACATACTACGGGCGATAGCCCAAGATTATTTATTAATGGAATGGAAATATTATTACACACTCATACTACTTAAACAAGAGGAGAAGTCTCCTCTAGCTAGCTATGGTAGCCGAAATGGAAACACTCATACAAGAAAAGAAAGGAAAATACAATGTTTATTGAATGAGAGAAAACAGAGGGGAATGGTTGATGTCTTCTGCTTTCTCAGCTCTTCTATTTATAGAGGCTTTCGGATGTGTAATTCAGATTTCAAAGTCTCTTTACTTTGGCCGACGTCACTGCTTACCTCATTGTGCTGGCGTCACTGCTTACGTTATTCCCATTGGATTCTAACTTTTGCAGCTGGCTGGTCCTTCTCTCTTTATTGGATGCCCTTATCTGGTCTATCTCTTTATTGGCTTTTGCGGGAATCACATGGCTCCTTATCTTTATCCCTTTGGAAAAGCCATCCGACTCTTGCTTTTTTGAAGAATCATTTGTCTTCATTGGTGCCTGAAGATTCTCCTGGCTCTTGGGTAATTGAAGAGATTTTACCCTCTTCTTTCCACGTGTCTCTTTTGCGGGGGTGGTTCAGCACTCCTGATCATCCCTATGCTCAACCTTATTACTTTTTCAAACTCTGATTCTGTTTGGGTGGAACAGCTTGTGCATACTTTGTTTGTCCATTGCCCAAAATGTGTCATGTTGCAATATCTCCGATGAGTTTGTTTACTCACCGGAATCCTATTTTTCCAAAGAAGATCTTGTTTTTACTAGAAGGCCTTCTTAGCAAACCCTGTCTTCTTCCCTGTTAAAGTATTCAATAGAAAAGACTCATTCAAAGACTTGTGTTCGAACTTGAATGGGAAGTTTACCTCCATCATTGCTTTAATGCAGGCGTACAAACCTCTCGCTTTACGCGTAGAAATCTGCTCTTCAGGAAATGTAGAAACCAAGACTGGTTCCTTCCCAGAAGACTCCTTGATCCTATTTGATGCTGAAACATCGGGTCTTCTTAGCTTGACGAAATGGAAGGCCTCGTGGTTGCCTTTCCCAACTGGTTCTGGAGCCGCACTGGTGAATTAAAACTCCAACACATCGCATCTGGATAGAGTTGCGTTGTTTTCCCATGCCTTAAAAACTATTTTTTCTAGCCACTCTGGTAGCTTCGAAAGCTCTAGAAAGCTTGGTGCAACAGTATATATTGAAGCTAGCGCTCCAAAATCATACCATTGCTTAACATTATTTGGATTTGATCCTTCTCGCATCCAAACTCGAGGATATTCCCCAGATATATTGATCGGTGTCATTTTTACCTAGATTTTAGTGTCTTTTATTATGTGTTTTTATCCATTTTGTGTATCTTTTGGTGGTGTTTTATTATGAGATAGAGATTATTGTTTTGAATTGATAAATGTGTGGGAATAAGCTTAAATGTATATAAAATAGGTCAAAAACGGAGCAAAACGGAGTCGGGAGCTGAAACGAAGAGGCTGGACAAGACTCGACCACACTCGAGTCGAGCTCTGAAGCTCGAGTTGAGATGTGTGGTCGAGCTCGAGTCGTGTGCTACACACGAGCCTGTAATCGAGACCGTGCACGGGCATTAGAATTAGCTACATGCCCATGACCGAGGTCGTGCATGAAACTCGAGCCGTGCTCCGTAAGAAACTGAAAAAATGCTGAAGCATGTCACAGCTCGACTCGAGCTGTGCCTGCTCGAGTCGAGTCCAGGCTAAAATCATAATTAAAAACTGCACGTGTTCTAGAAGCTTCCATGGGGTATAAATACATGTTTTGACCACAAAATCTGAGAGAAATCATTTGGGATCAGTTTACACACACTAGACACCTAAATCACACACATTCATCTCCATCTCTTCCATCCTTCACTTTATCCATTCAAACCACTTGATCTCCTCTAATCCATCCACTCATCAATCTAAGAAGATGAATTCATCATTGGTTGAAGATTTTAGCATAATCAAGGAGGAGGAAGTTCACCATCAAAGGGGAGCCAACTTACCTTTATCTTGAAATTTTCTTGGTTTTGGGATGTCTCTTCTTGTCGGACTCCATGTGATCCAGAAGTCCCTTCATTTTGGCTCAGCTCATGTTGTCTCTGAGGAGCCTGTGACTGCTGCTGTGAGCTTGATGTTTCTCCAACATTCATCGTTAGATCTACAATTGATAGTCCTTAGAAGGACTCATATAGATCTTGTAAATCTTCAAGATTTGCTCTTTCCATCTAGGGATGTGGATTCTTCTCGAAGGATAACAATCATCTTCTGGTTTTTGGACTTTGGCCTTGTGACCTCTGTCGTCTTCCCCTTTTGGTGTAAAAGGGGTTATATTCTGAAAGTTGATGGCAACCTTCCTCCTGACTTTCTCCCCGTCACCTTGGTCTCCAGGGACATTACTTGATCTTTCAATTTCTTGATGAGATCAAGTTGTTTGTTTTGCAGCGTCTCTATCTTGTCCATTTAGAAGTTGATCTCAGCTACTATCTTGAACATGTTTTGACAATATTCTCCAAAGAATTTCACCGTCTTCTGTAATTCTCTAAGATCTTGGTTTATCTTAGAGTTATCTGCCTCGATCTCCTTACACTCTGTCATTATGTCAAATGTGAAAAGTGATAGGGCTTGCATATCTCTCTTGGACCCTGGTTTGGTCGTCTCCTACATTGTTCGTGTTTAGGAACACGTCCATGGATCTCAGTGAAACTTCGGAGTTCCATTATGTTTCTTGATACTTCCCTAGAGTATCTTATCTCCATCTGGCGGCCTTCCTCCAGATGCTCCTCTTTGGTATGGTTTGCACTGGCATCCGCCAGTTTCCACCTTCGATCAAGATTATCCCAAAATTGATCGGCGTCCTCGTTTTCTTTCTCTGCATATTATATATAAAACACATTATAGTATTGTTGTATAGAGCTGCTTGTCTCGTCATATCCAACGGGCCAGAAGGTGCTGTTGCTCCAGTTTTGAACAGAGTTAATAGTCCTGTCACTCTCGAATGTCGAACTTTCGTTCGGATCCATATCTCTTTGAAACTCTCCTCTCTTTAAGTGATATAAGTATATAATAAATTTTCCATTATAAATGAATAAGCTAGGACTCTGATACCATTTTGACCGCAGACCCTACCCAGAGCACTACGGGTTCGCCTTAGGTGATGGGCCAATTACGCTTAGGGGTCATCCCATCAAAAGGCACCTGTCAGTTTACCAACCCAAAGCGACGAGGACATACAGGTCGATGGGTCACCCCTTACGGAGAGCTGCGCTTTGGGACTTTTAACGCTTGTCACACAGTAGAGGATCAGGGTTTTTTATAGGCTCTGATACTATTTTGAAGCGTGAGGAATATGAGGAAAATTAAGTTGAAATGAAGCTGTATACCAACATGATTACCTACATGGTTACCCACATAGTCACCTATATGGATACCACCATGGTTACCGACAAGTAAAAGTTTTGACCAGTTGACCCATTTGATCGGCTGACCAGTCTGACCTTTCAAAAAAAAAATTCGAGGGCAAAATCGTCCAAAAATTGGCAAATTGGTAGAATTAATAACTTTTTTTTGGAGGATAGGCAAAATTAATTTTGTCATGTTCATTTTGGGTATTTTTCACAATTACCCTAAAATTAATAAGACTAGTACGTAGTATAGATTTAATACAAGGATTGAGTGAACAACAAGAGATTGCTTATACTAGAATTGAGTGAACGGCAAGAGATAGCCTAAAGGCAGGCAAACAAGGAGCTGCCCTATCAGAATTGTGAGGAGCTAGTACGTGTTAAAGTACAAACTCAACACAGCGACATGTACTTGTTCCGTTGAACATAAATCATTCGTACAACTTAGCTAGGATCCTATAACCTAGCATGTTTCAATATATAGATGGATGGAATATCTAACTGATCTATTAATTCTAACCCTGCCATCCAAATTAAAAATTCTACACCGATATTATTTGAATTCCCAGATTAATGATGAATGAATCTAGGCACTGATGACCTAACAATGTGTGGAATCTGAAATAATCATATAGAGAGAATGAAACGCCATCAGGGTTTCTCAACAGCATCCTCGCTAGGGGCGTCTGGTCCGTTGGGAATCTTTCCTGGATAATCAGATTCTGAAGAACTTGAAACAATCATACTGCAAATCATAAAGTAAAGAGTAGGGATGTAAGAGATTAATGTAATACATAGCAAGTCTATCCAAGATTTGAAGGTGTTTTAATTTACCTTCTATCAACTATGACCATTGATCGAAGTTCACAATTGTTGAATCTGCATGGAAACAGGAATTCGATGATCTCTTAATTAATGATCACAGGTTAATTGGTATTACCAGAATAATCTTACTGCATGACTTCAACGTAAAACAATGAACGCATGAGAGGATCAAATTAACCACAGTAACTGTGAAGATATAATGAGTTTACTCAAATGAATACACAATTTACCCTATCACTGATCCACCTCCAAATAAAACTCCAGATTCACATTAATTCTTGACCCTTTTTTTTATATATACTGAAGAATCCAAATTCCTATATTAGAGAAAAAAAAATAATCCAGATTCACATTAATTCTCAACCCTTTTTCTTTTATACACTGAAGGACCTCATATACTCAATGGGGAGTGGGTGACTTAATGGAACTGCAATAGGAATGAGATGGAAAATCATTCTAATTGACATTGATTGGTAAAAGTTTATGAGAATGAAAATATAGGAATGGTTCCTCCAACTTATTTTTACTAGTCCCCTCCCTTCTCAATATTGGTACCTCAATCAAGAATATTCATGCATCAGGTATACCCATTCCCTCTTCATCATAGTTTATGCACTATATATGATACAATATACTATATTTAATACATAAAAAGATATTGATTAAACAATAGATAATAATAATATAATACATGAATATATTTAAAAAATAAAGTAAAAATATGTATAGTGAAGTTTAAATACATTAATTAATTGGAGGGAAATGAAAACTTCAATTAATTTAGTATTTACATTAATATTGTTAAATTAAACAATATGTTATCAATCAAAATAGAACTTTGTTTCTCGATTTGAATCAAATAATTACAATGTAATCATGGTTCACATTCTGATTATTCTCATTATTAACCCCAACAAGCAGTTTGAACCAAGTGGCTCTTAGGTTTATTCAAACCACTGTTTACTGGGCAGTTGTTGTTGGAATTACTTTGGTGGGCAGTGGGCCTCAATCGGTTTTATACTTTCATAGTTGAGATGCTTAAAATTAATAAATGACTTACGGTCGGTCTATTTCAGTCTTCACAGATGGATGGCAGTCATCACCAAATTTAGCAAGGGTATGCAGTAAGAATCCACTGTGAGTAACAACAGCTATCTCCGTCTCATTTCGGGTCCACAACCTGCATCAAATTTCAGAATGTAGTGTTTAGTTTAGTATTCTGAAACATTAATGAAATTAGTTGGTTGAAAAACATAGTCACCAGTTCAAGAATTTGAGGCCCCTCTCTGCCAGCTCCTCGTTCAGCTCTCTTTCTTCAAGTTTCCAGAGAGTGTCTTCATCAGTTTCTATCTGAAGAGCAGGAGGTTTAAAGAACAAGTGACAAGAGAAATTATGTTACAATAAGCAGTATGACTATCAATATTCTTTTTAGCTATCTACATGAAGAAAAAACAGAACAAGGAATATGTACTTGCCAATGAGAAATCAATTGCAGGAAAAACTGGCTTATACTCGGTTACACTCCTTCTCTTATCACACCAGTGAACTCCCTGAAAATTTTTACACATTAACGGAGATTATGTATACATTTTTCAATAACTTGAAAGCATTTAGATTCCTTTCACTCAGCTCTACAAAGTTTTTAACTGAAGTAAGACATTAAAGTCTGACTTACATTGTTTCATGCAATAAAATCTTGATTCAATAATTCTCATGTATTGAATAAATTTACTTTGTGACAAATCTTCAGTCATACATTCATAAGATAATCTATCTATGATTTATTTTAAAAAAAGACAATAAATGAGGCATCACATATTAGCCAGGTTAAGGACAACAGTGTCGAAGAAAAGTAAAAAATTGAACTGCACTCTCAACATGCGGATGAAATTCTTCGTATTTTTCAAATTTACTTCTGAAATTATCTAAAACTTTTAACCCATTTTCCTTGAAGAAATCAAATTTTCTTTATGATAATTTAGACGGATTAAAATATGGAATCAAATCACTACCAAAAATAAGACATACTCCGTCCCCCGAAGTACTTCACGTATTGTTGTTCGCGAATTTTAAGAAAAAATTATTATTTTATGTATAAAATAAGAAAGAGAAGAAGTATTTTAATTAATTTAATGAAGATGGTGTGTAAAGTTATTGGAATGTGTGAAAAAGTGAGTATTATGTTGGTATGTGTGTAAAAGTAAGTATTGTTATATTGTATTTTTACCATTTTTAGTAAAAGAAAAGTGTAAAATACTTTGTGGGACAGATGAAAAAGGAAAGTGTGAAATACTTTTGGGGGGCGGGGGATGGAGGGAGTATTTTATAACAAATTTTCTTTATAGAAATATTCTCAATCAAAATATTGATGTTGCAGAAAGATTTGCAGCAATTGATTCAAAGGACAAAAAAAATGCCAATTTAATTATTTACATAAGATTATGGAACAGTGTATATGCAAAAGAGAGCTGACTATGAGAAATATTAAATCTTATATGAGAAAATTATACTGAGCAGATACAATAGCAAACATAAATAGTAGTAAGAGATGAAAAAATTAAGTACACAGTACCATTAAAATTCTAAGAAACATCAAATGCTGATTATTAATCATTTCATACCAAATGTTCTCGACAGAGTTCCATGGCCACAAACGGTGGGCCATTTGAACTTGAAATCTCGGGACGACCACTATCCCCTGCGTTTTCTGCCATAAGAGGAGGTGCGTCATTACCCTCATCTTGACCTCCACCAAAAACACCAACAGCTGTCTGCATAGTCCTGCAATCAACTTTACATGTCAGTGATAATTTGAATATTACTTCTTCCACACTTTCAGTTTTCGTCCGTCCCACACTTATGTTCACCACCAAAAAAAGAAACTTCACATCAACCAACAACCTCTCATAATTTCAAAAATACCACTCTCACCTAACACACATAACATACTTTATAATTTATTTATTATCTAATGCCCCTAAAAAGTCAATAAAGTTGATAAAAAAACAACTTTTCTTAAACTCCGTATCTACGGTGCCGGTGAACATAAGTCCGGGACTGAGGCAGTATAATATAAAAAGTTCAATTTTCTAGAACTCTCCACAAAATTAAGATCACAAATCTTCTAAATGCAAGCCATCCAAAGAAATTTTAGTTTTAAACATGACTACTTTCACCCTCATACATTCCATGACACCAGTCAGTGTCTCTGACCTTTTCAGAAATAGTTACGGACGTAGACAGATTTTTAGATAAAGGACACATAATAAATTGTTTACAGAACAACCAATTTCGTCACCTATAACTTTGTATGTACCAGTTATCTTCCTTTTTACTTTATGTATTTATTTCAGGGGTTGTAAGAGCTTAAAAGATGTATCAGAAATTCATCATACTCACCTTAGCAAAGGAGAAACAACGACTAGCTCAATTCTCTTTGAAAGACCTAAAGAATGAACGTACTTCCTCAGATTATCTACCTGTGACAGTGTATAAGTCATTTCACTTTTCCTTTTTATTAGATAATAATGAAATGAACACATATCAATAAGAGTGACCAAAAATTTCCAGTTACAAGTAAGAAGTTATCTCAGAATATTAATCAATGAATTTCTCATTGTAGTCATAAACTCCCAACAAGTCAGAGAGAAATTGAGATTTAAATCCAAGTTCTGAAGGACAGACAAGAACAGGACATGCAAACAACTATAACCTGCTCCCACCCAAGAGGAGTAAGAGCTGCATCAAAAAGCATTGGAGACATGTATGCACTATGGTCCTTCTCTCCAGCCACGTTATGGAATCCTTGAGCATGTCTCACCTGCAAGTAAAATAATATGATGCGCAACATATTAGATATATTGCTTTTTACAGCCCACAAATCATGTTCAATGAGAGTTACGGGGGAAAACAGCAACCATGTGCACAGTTTTGCAGCGGTGCAGAGGGTACACGCCTTGGCCTCTCGCAGCATCCATATCTGCAAGGTTACACAATGATTATATATCAAATAAGAAAATACAGCATCTCTTGAAAACTAACATACATTTACGTAATATGCACTTTTGCCCCTGTTCCCAGTAATTTGTGAACCCTGAGAGAATATGCTAAGCTAACCAAGCTCAAAGCAGCAACACCAACAAGTCTTTATTTGGCAGACCTCATTAATACAGAGTTTGTGTACTCCTAACCAAATAATGCTCGAATCATTGAAGCATTGAAGCTGTGGACTTACATCATTGCAAATTACATTCACAATCAAAATTATTGTTAGATGACGGGCTATTAGGCGAGAACTATAAGTATTGACCGCATCACCAAAAAAATTTCACAATGGCATCCTTAGGCTTATAGACAGTCTTTCTTTGTAATAATTCGATGTGGATAAGGCACATCTGTTATCCTTAACATAATTCTTATTCCTTTAACTAAATGCTGACGGGCATATTCCATAAATATGTGCTTCACCAACACTGCTCCAAACTTGATACAACTTGCTCCACCGAAATATATCCCATAAATAATTTCCTATTACACTGACTTCTCTATATGTGACAGGAATTTCGAGATGAACAATGAACAATTTTACTCTATTACGACAAATATCAGGGTTACAATTTCATCAATAACTGGATTAGTAATGCTTCCCCTGCTCTCATCTCATCACAAATGTGACTCAATCACAATAAATAAACGAAAAGAAACACACATGCACGCAGAAGACAACACTCGTAGATGTAGGTTGGTTACACGGCGTCGCGCCAAATCTACACCGTGGAAACGTAGAACAGAATAAGAAATATCAAATCCGGAGTTTTAGGCAAAAAGAAGCAAAATAATAAAAATCAAAGCAATAAATCCATCAAATTAAGCAGGCATTCAGAATCATACAAAGAGAGAGGTGAAGGTACCGGAGAGAGCTGATGATGAAAATAAGGAGGAGGAGGAGCGGCGGCGGTGGGCTGTGATTGTAATGAGTGAAGGAAGAGAAAATGAGGAATTGAAATTGTGATTGCGGAAATGGAAATGGAAAGAAATAGTAGTATAATTATAAGAAGGAGAGATGCACTGTATTATTCAAGTCATTTATGTCTGATCCGAGATCGGTAGTTTGAAACGCTGTGACGTGAGTTAGTTTGCTTCTCTCTCTCCTCATTGGACCTTCAAAACTTGAAATAGTAAAATTTAGCATGTGACACTGTCCCACTTGTTGATACGCAATACGTCTAACACTAACAATTGATTAAAAAAAATATTACTCCCTTCGTCTCAACTTCAATTTCACACTTTCCATTTTGGTCAGTCTCAAATTCAACTTCACACTTACATTAAAAAAAAACAACAAACTAATATTCATCTAACATACTTTAATTTCAAAATTGTCATCATATTTTTAACCCACATAACATATTTTATTATTTATTTATTACCCAAAAATATCATACTACCCTCAAAAGTAAATCAAAAAGTGAACTTTCTTAAACTCCGTATCTACAGTAAACGTGAACTTAAATTTGGGACGGAGGGAGTACTATAATGATTGATGGAAAGAAAAATACTCCCTCCGCCCACGTAAATTATACATTTTGCTATTTTGGGTATCCACACCAAAGGTATACATTTTCCTTTTTAAACACATGAGACTCACACACGTCATAATATATTTAATATATATATATGCATCCACACACTCCACTAATACAACTCCCTACTACACATTAAATAATAATACTCCCTAATTCACGTGCAAAAAGCAAATGTATACGTTTGTGGCGGACATAAGGAGTATTAAAACTGTCTCATGAGCAAAATAGATGAGCAGACCGTAAACATCAGCAAATCACTGAAATGGGACTTACTATGCTATTCCATGCTCATGCTCCAACCTCTCTTTGGGTTGAAGCTTTTTCAGCTACGGTATTCACCATCAATCGACTACCATCCTCTATCTTACAAGGGAAGTCTCCATTTGAATTATTATTTAATTCTATTCCGAATTACAATAATTTTCACCTTTTTGGTTATCGGGTATTTCCTTGTATTGAAAAAATGGTGTGTAAATCTTGATCCATCATGTGAACACAATATGTTGCTATGAGGCTGAGGGAGTGAAGAACGTAATGGACGTAATGCATGAGTCATACACGTAGCATTAAACTCATTCTATCAGCTGCAAGTGAATGTATGCAAACGGTTGTGATCACATGTGAGGATTGGTTCAGTTTTGTTGTTGGTTGAGCTGTTATGAGTTTGTTAGTGATCATGTGCTCTTCAGTTGGTTAGTTATTAAGCACATGTGATGTGATCATTCCATTGGTGCAAGTGGCGATCGGTTATTGGTGAAGAAGGTGTATAAATACACTACATAACATCACAGAAAATACATTCATTCAAACTGCATCATTTTTGTATTCTATCAGCAAGCTTAGCAGGGTGTTTAGAGCTTGATTGAATTGCTGTCTTCTTCTTCTTCATGTATTACTTCAATCATTAAGAAAGTTTCTTTCCTTCCGAGTGGATGTAGATCATGAAGATCGAACTACTATAATTCCCTTGTGCATTCTTCTTTCCATTCTTTGTTTTTCTTGCTGTTTTTATTCATTGAGTCAGTGTGTGTGTTTGATCAATTCTCCAACGAAGAAGCAACGACTGAGAAGTTCGTGTGTGTGATCAAGTGTATTGTTTGAAGATCAATACAATAAGGAAAGTATCATAACAAGTGGCGCTGTCTGTGGGAAACAAACCATCAAACAGCTGCTGAATTCTGAGAAGATGAACACCACACGGTTTGATATTGAGAAGCTCACTGAAAAAACTGATTTCAGTCTCTGGAAACTCAAGATGAAGGCGATCTTGACACAGCAAGGGCTCATTGATGCATTGAAGCCACCTCCACCTGTCAAGACAGAGATAATAAAAGATCCATCAGCAGCTGGACCTCCAAGAATGCTAGTAGATGATGAGGTACTTAGAAAAGTTCATTCTACTATTATTCTATGTTTGGGGGATAAGGCACTAAGAGAAGTAGCTAGGGAGTCTACTGCAATTGGAGTATGGGAAAGGTTAGAATCCATGTTTATGATCAAGACATTAGCAAATAGACTTCATATTAGGCAGAAACTTAATGCATACAAAATGACTGATGAAAAGCCTATATTGGATCAAGTTGATGAGTTTGTAAAGATCATGGATGATTTTGAAACTGTTGACTCAAAGATATCAGAGGAAGAGAAAATTCTCATGTTGATGACAGCTCTTCCAAGATCCTTTCAAAGCTTCAAAGACACCTTGTTATATGTAAATCAGAGTTCCATCAAGTTTGATAATGTGTTGCTAGCTCTCAAGTCTAGAGAATTACAGTTAATAACTGATAGTACTGAGATTTCAGGAGGAGAAGGGTTGATTGTCAAGAAGAACAATCAGACTAAAAGGAATAACAAGAAGAAGAGGGGTTTTGATGGAAACAAACAAGTCAGAAAGGATGGTGAGCATGCCAAAGAAAGTGAAGTAAGGAAATGCTATCATTGTAATCAACCTGGCCATATGAGAAGAAATTGCTACAAGTGGAAAGCTAGCAAAGGAAAAGGTATTGAGAAGGGGAAAGAGATTGATCAACCAAGCCAAGTAAATCAAACAGCTCCTGTACAAGAAAATACTACAAAGTTTGTTGAAGTGTTGACAGTTACTGCATCTGAAGTCTCCACTGAATGGGTGATAGATTCAGGTTGTACCTTCCATATGACACCAATCAAACATTGGTTGATAGGATTTAAACATCAGAATGAAGGCTCTGTACTTCTTGGAAACAATCAAACATGTAAGATCATGGGAAGAGGGTCTGTAAAGCTTGTAATGACTGATGGTACAGCAAGAATGCTTCATGATGTAAGGTATGTTCCTGATCTAAGAAGAAATCTAATTTCACTTGGAAATCTTGATTCCTTGGGGTATAGTTTTCAGTCAACTGATGGTTGTTTGACTGTCACAAAAGGGAATGATGTATTCTTGAAGGGTATCAGGAAACATGACCTGTATTTCTTGTGTGGAAATGCTGTCACTGCTCAAGCTTGTAGCACCAGTAAAATAGACAATTCTATATTGTGGCATGAAAGATTAGGTAATATAAGTGAGAGAGGTCTGCAAGAACTAGCTAAACAAGAGCTATTATGTGGTCATACTTCAATTACTTTAAGTCAGTGTGAACACTGTGTGATGGGTAAGGCAAAGAGGTTAAAATTTGATGTTGGTGAACATAACTCTTCATCTGTGTTGGATTATGTTCATTCTGATTTATGGGGACCTGCTAAGAAATCACTAAGGGGGGTGGAAAATATTTCATCTCTTTCATAGATGATTATTCAAGAAAGGTATGGATATATATATATTGAAATCCAAGGATGAAGCATTCACTAAGTTTAAAGAGTGGTTAGTTGAGGTTGAAAATCAAACTGACAAGAAGTTGAAGTGTTTAAGGACTGATAATGGGTTGGAATATCTGTCAGATGAGTTCAACCAGTTCTGTAAGGATAGAGGAGTCAAAAGGCATAAGACTGTTCCATTAACTCCACAACAAAATGGAACAGCAGAAAGGATGAATCAGACCATTCTTGAAAGAATTAGATGTATGATGAGCAGTGGAGGTTTTCCTAAGAGTTTTTGGGGGGAGTTAGCTACTATTGCTGCTTTTCTTATAAACAGATGTCCATCATCACCACTAAATTTTAAAACTCCAGAGGAGATGTGGAATGGCAAACCTGCAGACTACAGTAGCTTGAAGGTAATAGGATGTCTTGCCTATGCTCATATAAAGCAAGGAAAGCTAGAGCCAAGAGCTCTGAAGTGTGTGCTAGTTGGCTATCCATCTGGAGTAAAGGGGTATAAATTGTGGTGTCCAGACAAACAGAAAATTCTGATCAGTAGGGATGTTTCTTTTGATGAAGAGAAAATGCCACTGATTGAAAAAATGAAAACTACTACTAGTTCTGATAATGATGTTGAGCCTCAGGTGGAGTCTGGCAAGACAGATAGTGGTGGTGACAGCATTTTGGAAGGTCAAAACACCTATCATCTTGCTAGAGATAGACAAAGAAGAGAAATTGTATTACCTACAAGATACATTCAAGCTGATCTTGTTTCTTATGCTTTGTATACTGCATCTGAAGTTGAATCACTTGAACCTGGAAGTTACAAGGAAACTATAAGTAGTGTTGATAGTGATCAGTGGATAATGGCTATACAAGAAGAGCTCTTATCTTTGGATAAGAATCACACATGGGATGTAGTGGAGAAGCCAAAGCATCAGAAGTTTATAAGTTGTAAATGGATTTTCAGAAAGAAACCTTCTACAATTGAAGGTGGAAAGCCTAGATTCAAGGCAAGATTAGTTGCAAGGGGTTTTTCACAGAAAGAAGACATTGACTATAATGAGATATTTTCACCTGTAGTTAAACATTGTTCTATAAGGATCATTCTTTCATTGGTTACTCAATGGAATCTTGAGCTTCATCAGATGGATGTTACCACAGCTTTTCTACATGGAGAGTTAGAGGAGCAGATATACATGGCCATACCAGAAGGTGTTGAACTTCAAAACTCAAGTTCAAAAGCTTGTTTGCTTAAAAGGTCTCTTTATGGTCTTAAGCAAAGTCCAAGACAATGGTACTTGAGATTTGATGAGTACATAGTTAAGTGTGGATTTCAAAAAAGTCTGCATGATAGTTGTGTATACTTCATGGAGGAAAGTGGTCTGTCCACATATCTATTACTATATGTTGATGATATGTTGTTGGCCAGTCATACAATGGATGGTATTCTGAAAGTAAAAAGGATGTTAGAAGCTGAATTTGACATGAAGGATCTTGGAGAGGCCAAGATGATACTAGGAATGTCAATTAGCAGAAACATGTTCAGTGGTTCTTTGATACTAAATCAGGAAGCTTATATGATAAAGGTTATCAAAAGATATAATATGGATGAATGTAAGACAGTCTCCACTCCATTCAAGCAAGGTGTGAAGTTGAGTCTACAGCATGGACCTAAGTCTCAAACAGAAGTTATGAATATGAACAAGGTTCCTTATGCTAGTGCAGTAGGAAGTCTAATGTATTGTATGGTCTGCTGCAGGCCAGACATGGCTTTTACACTTAGTGTTTTAAGTAGGTTCATGGGATCACCTGGTAAACTACATTGGGAAGCAGCAAAATGGGCTATGAAATATATAAAAGGCACTGTCTGTAAAGGCTTGAAGTTTCAGAAAGTCAGCCAAGACAGTGAAGTTCTGTGTGGATATGTTGATGCAGATTTTGCTGCTAACATGGATACTAGGAAGTCTTTAACAGGATATATCTTTACTCTTTATGGAACTGCTATAAGTTGGAAGGCTAGTCATCAATCCATAGTAGCTTTGTCCACAACTGAAGCTGAGTTTGTGGCATTGACTGAAGCTATTAAAGAAGGAATTTGGATCAGTGGTATGCTTAAAGAACTTGGTGTGAAGCAAAAGACAGTGAAGGTGTTCTGTGATAATCAGAGTGCTATTCATTTAGCAAAACACCAGGGCTATCATGAGAGAATAAAACATATTGATGTTAAGATGTATTTTGTGAGAGATCTTGTTGAAAGTGGTGCTGTCAAGGTATGTAAGATTGACACCTCTGTCAATCCTGCTGATTGTCTAACTAAGGCCTTACCTAGTTCAAAATTTGAACTAAGCATAGGCTTAGTTGGTATGTGTAATGAAGACTGAAGTGCTGCTCAATATGAGCAGCAAATAGGAGGGAAGGTTAAAGTTTTGATTGAAGATGAATACTTGATTTAAGGTGGAGTATGTTGAAGAAATGGTGTGTAAATCTTGATCCATCATGTGAACACAAGATGTTGCTATGAGGCTGAGGGAGTGAAGAACGTAATGGACGTAATGCATGAGTCATACACGTAGCATTAAACTCATTCTATCAGCTGCAAGTGAATGTATGCAAACGGTTGTGATCACATGTGAGGATTGGTTCAGTTTTGTTGTTGGTTGAGCTGATATGAGTTTGTTAGTGATCATGTGCTCTTCAGTTGGTTAGTTATTAAGCACATGTGATGTGATCATTCCATTGGTGCAAGTGGCGATCGGTTATTGGTGAAGAAGGTGCATAAATACACTACACAACATCACAGCAAATACATTCATTCAAAATGCATCATTTTTGTATTCTATCAGCAAGCTTAGCAGGGTGTTTAGAGCTTGATTGAATTGATGTCTTCTTCTTCTTCTTCATGTATTACTTCAATCATTAAGAAAGTTTCTTTCCTTCCGAGTGGATGTAGATCATGAAGATCGAACCACTATAATTCCCTTATGCATTCTTCCTTCCATTCTTTGTTTTTCTTGCTATTTTTATTCATTGAGTTAGTGTGTGTGTTTGATCAATTCTCCAACGAAGAAGCAACGACTGAGAAGTTCGTGTGTGTGATCAAGTGTATTGTTTGAAGTTCAATACAATAAGGAAAGTATCATAACACCTTGTTTGCGCAGTTATACTGAAAATAAATTTTCACATCGAAGCAAGCCTTATGTGTTCGTTGGATACAATTCAACTCAGAAGGGATTTTTATACACCTCGATTCTGCTACATCTTGTATTTTTGTCTCCAAGCATGCAATTTGATGAGGTTTTATTTCCTTATTCTTATTCGAATAATGGTTCATCGACTTCAATAATTGATATACTTGAGTCATTTTATGGACCTGGTTCTTCATTATTGTCTGCTCTAGTGTTGCCCCATAGCTCATCATCATCGTCGCATCTGCAGCCCCTCACGAGCTTCTTACATACTATGTTCTTCTCATAGCCTTCCGCCATCATCTCATGGCCTTATACTTGAGCCTCAACCTTTACCCTCTCCACTACCGGCAATAATTCAACTACAACCCACTACATCTACTCATTTGATGCAAACACGATCCCCCTCTGGAATCTTCAAGCCATTTCATATTTCTAATGTAGTTATTACTCCTCTTTTTCATGCTCTTCAAGCTTCTGCTGTTCCTAAAGGCTTTAAGAGTGCCATAAAACATCTTCATTGGGTAGCTGCAATGAATAAGGAAAAAAATGAACTCCGAGCGAATTTAACGTGGTCTCTCGTTCATAATCCTCCTAAACCAATATCGTTGACTCAAAATGGATTTTTCGAACCAAGTTTCTATTTGATGGGCCTATTGATCGCCATAAAGCTAGGCTTGTGGCGCAAGGTTTTACTCAACTTCTTGGTTTTGATTACGCATACCTTTAGTCATGTGGTCAAAGCTTCGATGGTTCATATAATACTTTCTGTTGTTGTTATGAACCAATGGCCTCTACACCAACTTGATGTCAAGAATGCCTTCTTAAAATGTTGTTCTCTCTAAACCCGTTTACATGGAGAAGCCTCCAAGTTATGTTGATTCTTCTCAACTTAATCATGTATGTCTTTTAAAGAAGTCGCTTTATGGTCTCAAGCAAGCTTCCCGTGCTTGGTACCTACCATTACATGATTTTCTGCTTCTTCTTGGCTTTCGAGATACTCGTGCTAATACGTCATTATTTATTTTTTAGAAGCAGTCTTCTATCATATATCTCTTGGTGTATGTGGATGACATAATTCTTGCAGGAAATTCTCTCAGTCTCTTAAAAGATTTTATCTCTCGTCTTAATCCAGAATTTGCAATAAAAAAATCTTGGCAAACTCACATATTTTCTTGGCTCAGAAGTTATATATATTCAAGATGGACTTTTCCTAAGCCAAGGTAATTATGCTCATGATATTTGGATCTTTTTGATACGGTTGACTGCAAGCCTGTCAGCTAAGTGCATTCTCCGTTATGTCAAGGGTTCTCTATCATTTGGCATTTCTTTCTCCAAAACTGTTGAAACTACTTTAATATAATTGAGTATTCCGATATTGACTTGGCACGTTGCTTAGACATTTGTCCCTCCACTTATGGTTATTCCATCTTTCTTGGCGGAAATATGATCTCTTGGAGTGCCCGTAAATAACCGATTGTCGTTCATTCAAGTTGTGAATCTGAATATCGTGCGATGGCATCCACTGCTTAATAATTGATTTGGATAACCCACTTGCTCCATGATCTTGGTATTGAGTTGTCTTCACCTCCTACACTTTTCTGTGATAACAACAGTGCTCTTTTCTTGAGCCAAAATCCAGTGGCGCACAAGCGAGAAAAGCATATAGATTATCATTTTGTAAGAGAACTATTATATCTAGACGACTACACACTAGATTTGTTTAAGATTGCAGATGTCTTCACCAAAAGTCTAACTTATTCTAGTTTATTCTTCTTAGGTCAAAGCTTCGTGTGTACGCGCTTGAAGAAGACAATAAAAAGAACATTATTACGATAATCAAATCATATTAAATTGATTTGAAGTAGGGGGTCAGGCTTGAAGAAAAATCTTAAATTTATTTGATTAATTGAAGATTTTGTCATATCATTTGATTTATTTATTTTCTTTTTTAAAGAAGGATAGGTCTTGCGTGAGACGGTGCCACGTGAGATAATTTTACACCTTTTAAAATAGTTATTAATTTCGCTATAAAATGTTATCACTTTTTATTTATATTATAATTTGTTTATAAAATAATATTATCACTTTTTATTAATTTAGTATCACTTTTCATTATAAAAGTTATCACTTTCTGACCATTTCACACAAGTCCTTATGTGAGACGGTCTCACGCAACTCTCTAAAAGGAAAACTTAGTCTATATTTACTTGTTTGACAAATTCAATAAATAATACAGTAATCCATTATTTCAAAGATATTCACAACCTATAGTAAAATATAAAAATGATATTTTTGAGGAATATAGATATTGAATGTAAAGGCTTGCCACGTAGCCACATGGTTGGTTTGTCTGATGTTGGATTGAATCCGGATATTCCAATATTCTGTATTCTTGTTTAAGTATTAAATTAAATTAAAATGATTATAAAATTGCGTTGGACGGTGGTCAGTTGCATGACTATAATTAATACGCAAAAATGAAAAATATTCTGATATATTGGGGTGAATTAATATGTTGTCCGTTCACTTATAAATAGAATACGATCCAACTTATTTATGGTTACTTTATTATTTTATTTATTTATGAATAGAAAAAGAAGTTATATCCTCAAAATTTCTAAATTTTTTAAAAATAAATAGTACAGTATTAAATTTTAGAGTTGAACTAGGCGCACCCGGTGCATCGGTGCATCTAGTTAATATGATCCATTAAATTAAAAAATTACTCCACTTAATAACCATATTTATATTTAAATAAAATAATTAAAATTTTAAAAAATAAAAATAATCATACTCTTAGAAATAATCTAAAAGTTCTAAGTGCACCGATATACCCGATGCCCTAAATTTGAAGTGTATAATACTTACCTGCTCGACTATTGAAAGGGGCAAAACTTTTTCTTACTTAAATTAAGGGAATTAATATGTAGACAAGGGAGAAATTTAATATTTTAATATATAATGAGTAATTTTATAATTTTATTACTATATATTAATGTATATTGGGTACTCTATTAGTGGTGTTTGTGAGTCCAATTAAAATATACTTTGATTTGTTTTTCATTTATTAAAGAGAGAAATACATCTTTTATATTAGGACAAATTAAAATAATATAATGCACCTCTTTCGGAGAATGGAGTACATCACTATGATGTAAGGTGATCTTAATTAATCACGAAATACTCTGCCTGATTAAGGTATACTATTATTAAATAAAAATTTAGTTTAGTTTTTCTTAATTGTTAATTTTTTATTAATATTTCTCGGGCAACACAAAATTAATTTTTTTGCACGTGAATAAATAGTATTATTATTTTATATGTAATGAGTAGTTATATTTAATGAATATGGTGGGATAGTCTTTTTACTAGAAAAATTAATACCTTTAGATTGACCAATCCAAAATAGTAAAATTAATATATTTGAATGACCGGAGTATATATTATTATTATATAATTTTCATTTATAATACAAATTAATCATATAATAATTTATGGAATAGTTACTACTAGGTATATTGGAATCTCCTTAATTACTATGAGACACAAATATATAAAAATATTATTACTAACTACATAAATATATAGTGATATTTCAATATTACTCTTACAATGTACTGCACATAAATGTTTGTTTGTAGCAAAAGTTTGTATGCAGCAAAAAAAGTGTGTGCAGTAAAAAAGTGTGTGCAGCAAAAAGGTATGGTGGTCTGGCGGAGGTCCCGCGTCCGACAGCCGCCGTCGGCGGCGGTCCGACAATTTTCCTGCGGCTGGCTGGCCGGCGGTGGTCCGGTGGTAGGTGAGAGTTTAAAGTTTGTGGTTTAAAAGTGTATATGTTTAGGGTTCTATTTGGTATTTTACTTTAACATTTTGTGTGTGAGATTGATTTTTTTAAATCAATGTATCTCACAATAATTATGGGTATAAAATGTGTACCTATAAGTAATTTTTCCATAATGTATTTAAACCACTATTATTTTTTATCAATTAAGTATTTTTTTAATAAATAATATGATTTCAAGTCATTCCACAAAACTCACTGTGCAAAACACAAGTGTCTGTAATTTATAATTGAATCATATACTCATATACTCACTCCCTTTGTCCCATGCAAAAGATTGTTTTTGCTTTTTTCATGTTGATTAAATATTATTATTATTTAATATATAATGAGTAACTGTATTAGTGGGTATGTGGGTCACATATTTTAATTGTATTAGTGAATATGTGTGGTCCCGTATAAAAAATGAAAGGAAATTCTTTGTGTAGAACGGACAAAATAAAAAAAAGGACTTTTTATATGGGACGGAAGGAATATTTATCTTAGCCGCTAATTAGTACAGTCATTTATAATCATCTAATGGTAAAATGCATCACTTTTGTAATATAGTTGATGTTATTATATATATTTTATCCATATCGAGATAAGTTTATATTTATTTTTTAATGAAAATTAAGAAGTATAATATTTTAATGTAAACAAATTGATGAATATAATATTTTTATTATAATAGATAATTGTATTAGTATTGTTTGAGCCCCATAAAAATTTATTATTTATTTTGTGTGAGTTTCAATTAAAATAATAATAATAATAAATAATGTAAGAGGAATTAAATGTAAGAGGATTATTTAATTCTCTTATATTCTTTCGCCCTGGTTTAAATTGCAAACTTTTAGTTACACGTAATTTAAAAATAATACTCCCTCCGTCCCATAATTGTTGTCGTAGTTACTGTAGACACGGAGTTTAAGAAAAGTTTATTTTTAACCAACTCTATTGACATTTTAAGAAGTATTGTAGTATTTTTAAGTAATAAATAAATTATAAAGTATGTTATGTGTGTTAAGTGTGAGTAGTATTTTTGAAATTAAGATAACTTTTGAAGTTATTGGTTAATGTAAAATTTTTATTTTTGGGGTGTAACAGTTATTGTGAGATGGACGAAAAAGGAAAGTAAGACAGTTATTATGGGACGGAGGGGGTGACTTTTTATGTGATAATGTACTCTCCCGTTCGCTTTCATAGGTATCATTTTTCCATTTTGGGCGTCCGCCCCCAAGGGTCTAATTTCCTTTTTTATCCACAGACACCCATTAATATAACTAAAAAATGGGACCCACAACTTCACTAATACAACTACCCACTACACATTAAATAATAATAATCTTTAATCCAAGTACAAAAAGCAAATGACACCCTTAAAGGCGGACGGAGGGAGTATATAATAAACTAATATTCTAGATAATTTAAAAGAAACTGTGTAACACTCCTCCAGCCAATGCAAAGGTAATCATTTGCTATTTACGCGTAAATTAAGGAATATTATTATTATATGTGTAGTGTGTAGTTGTTTTAGAGGGAAGTGGTGGACCATGTGATGTATTTTTTTTGCTAAAAAGAGAATATGAATATCTTTGAATTGAACGCCCAAAATAATAAAATGAATACATTTGCATTAACCGAGAGTATCGGTTAATTTGACTAAATTAAAAATGTAATGGAGTAATATTTTATAATGCTCCATTTGCTTGTCTCAAAAGGTTTTTATTTGTTATTTTTGGTTCCCTCTCAAAAGGATACTATTTTATTTTTCTTTAGAGTTATAGTAGCTACCCACATCACTAACACAACTAAAATATAAAATCTACACACCCTATATATTAAATAATATTATATTTTAATTTACGTGTAGCACAACTAAAATATAAAATCTACACACCCATTGTATTTTAAATAATATTAGATTTTAATTTACGTGTAAAATAACAATGATATGCTGAGCGTGGAAGTATGTGTAAGATTATTATGGCATAGTGTCATTAATAATTAATTAAATATATAAGATATTTATTATGATCAAATATTTTAAATAAATATATAGTTTAAATAAGTAATATCTATAAGATAAATAAGGTCATATATATTTATGATAACAATCACATTGATAGAATGTGATTTGATAAAGATTTAATATACCGATCTGGTCCTCTCTCTACCTATAAAAGAGACACAGTTTTATGAAATCTCTATCACATAAAGTTTTATGTACTGTGTCCTAAAGAAAAGGGGTGAGGTGAGAGAAACCAGTTCCCGACGCAATTCGTAGGAACGTATCACATGAGAACCGCCATTAATGGTGTCTCAAGGTAAGTCTTCTAATCGTGTTTATGTGGTGTGAAAATCATGAAGATCTAAGATCCATGTCAATTAATAAATTAATTGTTTATGAAATTATGCTTATATGTGGTATCAGAGCATGATTTTGGATCTCATGATTTTTCATTGAATGATGAATATTGTTTTATGAAGCTGTAATATGATTGAATGAATCTGCCAATTATATACTAATTAGATGAAATTTACAAACATGTATTACATTTTTCCGCTACAATATTTTCAAGAAAATTACAAAAGTATGATGATCAATTGATCTCGATCATATCATTGAATTTTGGGCGAAATTATGTTTATGAAATTAGTTGGAATTGATTCTCGTGTGTCATAATGATTATTCCGGGAATTAAGCACTATGATTACTTACTTTATCATAATTTTTGTTGAGTAATAATGTCATATGGGTTAGAATATGATGATTACTTATTTTGAAGAATTCTGATATTAATTAACAGTATCATGTATTTATTCAAATTATTGATATAACATGAATTTATGTACCATGTATAATTAATTGTGATAAATTGATGTATGACAAGTGATAAATTGATGTATGACAAATATAATAAAAATAATAACTGCCCTATTTTGTTTTTGGGACTAAACCATTAAAAATTAATTATGGAATTTAATTATGTCAGCATGTGATTTTTTATATAAATTTATGTAACTCCCTTTAATTTTGAGGGTATTTATTTTCTTTAATGGCTGATTAAGAATAATGACAGCTAATTACAGTCAATAAATCAATCTGCCTTATTCAGAAAGTGGCTTGAATGTCACACTTTAATGTCAGTTATTAACATAATTGTAATTATAAAGTGACTCATATATTCCTCTAACTTTCCAACTAAAGTGATTTAATAATGTGAATGAAATAAATCAATCACTAATGTTTATGACTTACATTATTTTGATAATAATTAAAGTTATTTTGGGGTATATGCTATTAGAATATCTCACTTATGTTATGTATGTTTGACTGCTTATGATATATTTATTATGTTAATGTACCAAATATATATTAAGATGTCAAATTCGTTAGAATACGAATAGAAATTATACATAATATTTATGACATTTTTATTGTGATATGTATGGATATGTTATGTATATTTATGATGATAGTTTTAAAGTTTTAATTAATGATATTGATTGTGATTTATGAATGTTTATGAAATAATGATTTGATTATTACTCATCTATTGTGTATAATCTATTATGAGAATATAATCTTTGATACGATTAATGAATAATTTAATATTTGATTTATATTTATTTAATGTTGATCTGTTAATCACCAAAGTGGTTTGACCTGAAAGATTATAAAGATAAATCGTATAATTAAATTTTAATTTCCCATATTTATGTGATACTTGAATAAAGAGAATTTATTATATGAGTTGTTAAAAATTTCATAATTATAAGACTTTAAATTCACCTAGATGTGATTACTAGTCTTTATAATTTATGAATATGAGTGTGATAATTAATTATATTATGTCAAACTATTTTTTTATGTCCAAAGATGAAAAAATAGTTTTAATAGATATATTTAATTGTCAAATTATGTTAAATTTGCAAGCATCATTATGATTATGATTGTACATTGTTGTATCGCCCAAAGGAGAACTTCAATATACATTTATTGTCTTCGATCCTGAATCTGATATTAAATTACTAAAGGTATTTATGGAAATAAATTATATTATTTTTATTCTTAAAATACCTATATCCATTAGTCTTTAGTCTCTACTCGCATACTGCGTCTGTTCCAGTACAAAATGGATTAAAGTAATTTAAATAGTAAGAATAAATATAATTTCACCAAAGTGTTTTGGATTTTATTTGTCACTTCAAGATAAATTGCTTCTTTGCTTGTACTAGCAATAAAAGCTAAGTTATCTGACTATAATGCTTGGGTTAGATCAAACAGACTAGGTCTAATGTTTATGCGAATAAATGTGATTAAAAAATTAAGTCAATCATACCTAAAGTTAAAAATGTCAAAGAATTTATGAAAATAGTGAGAAATTATTCATAAATTACTAATAAACCTCTTGACGAGACATTAATGACTACCTTAACCACCATGAAGTTTGATGGTTCTCGTGACATACATGAACTTATTATTAAAATAATAAATATTGTACCAAGATTTAAACCTTACATAATGAATGTGATTGAAAACTTATTAGTGTAGTTTACAGACTCACTATCTTATATGTATGACATGTTCCAAATGAACCATAATAAAGACGAATGGATTGTGAATTAAATTCACATAATGTTGAAATTAATGTTGGTTCAAAAGGAAAGTTTAAGAAAGAATTTAAACATTATATTCGTTTAAAAGAAATAATAATGAAGTTGATACCAAACATGATATTAATGTTTAGGGTAACTCTTTAAAAGAATTATTTCAAAAATTAATTAAGAATAAAGTCTTTCATGATCTAGGCTTTTACTGATCTTGATATTTGTGTGAATTGCATAAAAGGAGAGTAAATAAACACACAAATAATAGAGTCATGACAACTACACAACTTCTTATAATAATAGTTTATACCGCTAATTGTGAGTATTATGATAATACATTTCTCAAAGGATTAATGATATTTCATCATTTTTAATTTTAAATTTAAATTTTCACATTATGGTTATATCTATCTTTGCAAGAAAATTCTCATTCTATAAATGCTAGGTAAGCATTTATTAATAAAGTTGATAAATTAGATAGAAAAGTGAAAATTATAAAGATGGGAAGAAGTGACGAATTTTATGGAAAGTATGATGAATTATCATGCTCAATCACTAAATTACTACAAAAGCTGACATTTATACTTAATATTGCACACAACAATAAATTGTTGTTACAGAATGATATAATCGTACTTTATTGAATATGGTTGGAAGCATGTTGAATGATTAATCTATACCCATATTTTATGGATTTATGCTCTTAGCATATTTTAAATTGCCCTATAGGGATAATGATTTACAACCACATAAAAAGAAATTGGATAAAAGAAATTTAACTAATTTCTGTATAAATTATCCTTAAAGTCTAAAGGGTATGGATTTTATAGTTCTAACCATAGTACGAGAATTTTAAAATTGGAACGTCAAATTCATTATGAATTATAAAATCAGTGGGAGTATAAAACCATGAATGTGGTTATTGAAGAAGTTTGGTGGAGAATTTGAAAATACATTTATCTAAAACTTCTTCTAAAGTTGTTATATAGTTGTCGAATAATCAAACAACTTTCAAGGACAACATATAAGTTATTCTACTCTCTTAATGGATCTGATTTACTAAACCAATTATCAATGAGCTTTCATTGGATATATCACATTAAATAGCATTAAGAATGTCTTAAGGAAAATATATCCGCTATTTCTAACGATTACATATGTGGTATAATAAAATAAGATAAAATTTGACATTATAATAAATGATAAAATTCCAATTTTGGAACAAGTCATGGAAAATACTAATTCTATTAAATGAGTAAATGCTATGAAAGACGAGTTGAAATCAATGGGTCATAATGAAGTTTATATCTTGTAACAATTGGCATAAAGTTATAAAAGAATTTGATACGAATGTATCTTTATGATGGCAATATCAAAAAAATATAAAACTAAAGTTGTTGCTCAAGATTTTACTAAAAAAGATGGCATAATTGTAAAGAGATATAACACGTTATTTCTATACAGTACTCTATTAGAATTATCATGACTTTGTAACTCATTATAACTTAGAGTTGCACCAAATGAATGTTATGCCTGCTTTTCTAAAAGGTGATTTGGTAGATGATCAAGTTAAATGGAACAACTCAAGAGTTTTTTCATTGAAGGAAAAATATCATATGGCGTGTAAACTTAAAGAATTAACATACAAACTTAAGCATGCTTTTCTTTCATGTAGAGCCGACAAAAAGGCTGGGCCGGACCGGGCCGGGCCAATGCACATTTACGGGCCGAACCCAAGTTTTGGCGGGCCTTATTTTTCGTGGACCAACCTAGCCCATACTGGGCCACCGGGCCATCGGGCCATTTAGGTCCATTAATATTAATTTATTTTTTAAAATTTTAATTAAAAAAATTTAAAATTTATTTATTTAATACGTGTAATAATAATTATATAAGTAAATATTGATATTATCCTCAAATTTATAATTATGATTTATTATTAGGGTTGATTTTATTATTAAGTGTTGTTAAATAATGGGATTGGAGCTATTTAACATTAGTAATCATGATTATTATATGATTAAATTATACTATTAGCATCCAACTTATTTCATTAAATAATATAATGGAATTTAAATCCAACTTTAACAAATTTCAACAACATTAAATCTCATACACAATTATTTTTTTCTCATTCTATAGAGTAATTATTTTTTTCTTTCTCCTTAACTTTATTTCTATCATATACAATATTAAATCTCATACACAACTTATCACATTATTTTATATGTATATATTTTCTTTTTCCTTAACCTTATTTCTATCATAGAGTAATCAAAATATCCAAGTAAAATAGAAAATTCATATATAATTTGAAGATTATAACTATTTTAGAAAGTTATTTTTATGACTATTTTTATATATTTAAAATTAAGTTATTTAAATATAATTTATAAATCAAATATATTAAGTATCACAAATAATTTATGATTAAATATTAAATTAAATATAAATAAAATGATTGGGCAAAAAAGCCAAAAAAAGTGGACCAAAAGCGGGCCGGGCCATTTGGCCCATCGGGCTTGATGGGCCGGGCCAAAAAAGGCCTGGTTCTTTTCGGGCCTACATTTTAATGGCCCAGCCCAGCCTACTTATGGCGGGTTATGGGCCGGGCTATTTTTGTCAGCTCTACTTTCATGATATATTTTGGATTTAAAGAAAACGTCGTAAATCACTGTACATATCTGAAAGTCAGTGGGAGCTGATGATAAACTTGCTTGCAACTGATGATCTTGGTTTATTATGTGAAATCAATAAATTTCTCTTAAAGAACTTTGGAATGAAACATATGATGAGACATTTAAAGATGTCTCTGTAAGTATATGTTAATAAAGTTCATTTGAGTTTGTGGATAGAAAGGTGTTTGTAAATCACGTTCCAATCTGGAAGGGAGATAAGTTCAACCTTATGTAATGTCCAAGAATGAATTGGAACGTATTGTGATATTTCTTATGCATATGTTATTGGTATGCATATGTTATTGGTAGCTTATGATATATAAAATTATACAAAGACCAAATATCAGCCTTACTATTAGAATGCTTGGTCATTATTGAAGAGTTTCAGAAATGGATGACTAGAATATTGCATAAGGAAATATTAAGGTATTTGTATGAACTAAAGCACTCGTGCTTACTTATCGAAATTTTAATTACCTAAAAATAATTAAATATAGATTCAGATTAAGATGATTATATAATGCAAGAAAGTTTACTTCGACTTTATGTTTCTTAGTCGGAGATATTGTGTCATGCAAAAGTGTGAAAAAGTTTTTGAAAATTACATTCATTATTAAATTTTACTTTTAGCATGATTTGAGACTACAATTTAAGGTAATTGAATGTGGACCTTAATTTCAGGATTTGAAATAAGTTGACATTAATGTCAAGTCGCTGAAAACTTATTATGATTATTCCGCCGCATTGATCTTCTCTAAAACAATGGATATTCCAAGTTGCTAAAACGTATGAAATGAAAGTATTTTGTCGTTAAGAAGAACTTTAGAAACAAAGATGTCAGTTGAGCATAATGACACCAATCTTATGATTTCGGATTCGTTACGAAAATGATCTTTTATAAAGACATTCATTGAACGTTACATGAATATGAGATCATTGAAAGACTGAAACAAATTTATGATGAACAATTGATATTAAGAGGTCATTATGGTTTATTTCTAATTGATATATCTTGTTTTGTCATTTTAGTATAATGAATGTTGACATTAGTTAAACAAGATTTTATCTCGAATTGAGATACTTATGTGGACCATTAATATTGATATTTAGGTTTATGAGTCACGTTGAGTAGAAAACTAATATCATAGTACATGAAAGGAACTATGTTGAGTAAATGATATAGAACCGCCATGACTTGTGTTAGTCTATACTCAATATTAGCTTTATGAATTGACCAATTACTTTGTCTTATATCGCGCACATTATGTAACTTATTTAAATCCTCACGTTTAATGTTTAATTCTATCACTCGGCCAAATGGGAGAATGTAAGATTATTATGGCATAGTGTCATTAATAATTAATTAAATATATAAGATATTTATTATGATCAAATATCTTAAATAAATATATGGTTTAAATAAGTAATATCTATAAGATAAATAAGGCCATATATATTTATGATAACAATCACATTGATAGAATGTGATTTGATAAAGATTTAATATCCCGATATGGTCCTCTCTCCACCTATAAAAGAGACAAAGTTTTATGAATTCTCTATCATATAAAGTTTTACGTACTGTGTCCTAAAGAAAAGGGGTGAGGAGAGAGAAACCAGTTCCCGGTGCAATTCGTAGGAACGTATCACAGGAGAACCGCCATTAATGGCGTCTCAAGGTAAGTCTTCTAATCGTGTTTATGTGGTGTGAAAATCATGAAGATCTAAGATTCATGTCAATTAATAAATTAATTATTTATAAAATTATAATTACAGAATGCACCAGTAGATTTCATTTCGAGGGAGCACAAATTATTTGGAATGGTTTGAGTACAGAATAGAAAAAAGAGAAAAGAAAAGGGGTGACACTATTTTCACCCAAAATTTTTCTAAGGACACCCGATCATTTTAAAAAATAATTATGAAAAGATCATTATACCCCTATGATTCAAATTTACTTATAATTAATACTTTTAAAATACAATTATTATGTACACCCAATAAAATTCAGGGTAATTCTAAAGTGCACCAAGGGTTAGTAGATAGTTATTTATTTTATTTAATAATTGAGATTAAATTAAAACTTAATCTAACAGTTAGAATCGTCCAGGTGCACCGATGTACCAAGTGCATAACAATTGAACTCTAAAATTCATTCACCCACACCCAAATGACCGTAAAATCGCGTAGGAAAAAAAAGAGAGGAGGGAAGAAAGAAAGAGAGAAAGGTTGAACATTTTCTAAATTTATGAATATCTCTATTTGTTATAAGAAAGCCACTAGGGTGGAATTGGTCCCATGATATTTGGTGGAACCGGATCCCCTTTTTCTGGCTAGCCTTCACCCACCCGATTTCAATCATGCACTTCCCCATCAAATCCGTTTGGAAGCTTTCCTTCACAAATCATCCATGGCTGCTCTAATACTCCGCCTGTAAATCTCAATCCTCTAACACGAAAGAGGAGATTGCAGCGTGAACGAAACATTCATCGGCTAGAAGATGCGATGAACCCCAGCGGTGAAATGGGTTAATAGATTCTATTGGCTTAACTACAAATTGGCTTCAACACAAGTATTGTGAATGGAGAAGCAAAAAGAAGCTTGAACTTGTGAAAACAAGAACAGCAGAAGACAACATGAGGTTGTTGAAGAAAAAATCCATAATTTCGCCTTTTGATGTCTTCGATCCTACTGCCCTTCTGCGTCGGGACTTTGGATTGGGAATTTTCTCCTACAAATTATTTCTAATGTCCCCAGTCCTCTCCTCAAAATTAGGGATTCGACACATACAATCGAGCGAAAAAGAAGCTGGAACTCCCAAATCTTAGCGCAGCTCCATAGTCCACTCGTCGGCTCATCCTAACCTAGATTTCGATCAATGCAACTTTTGAATCGAAAAAGATAGATTTTGAGCATTCGTGAAGAAGACTATGGAAAGGTACAAAGAATTGAACTTAAAGATTGTGAGTTTATGTTATTAGCAATTTGTCCTTCCTAGCTTATCTTGTCTGCAAGGTTGCATAACTGTGTCTTGAAGGCTCTTCTGCAAAACATAAAACATTTTGCTTTCATTTCCCCTTCGAAACTATAATTTTTGCTATACTCTGTTGAATATTGTGAGAGAGAGAGTGTGTGTGTGTGATTGAGAAAGAGTGAGAGAGTTTAATATATAGTGGAATATTGTGGTCAGGTGATAACAGAGTTCTGCAAATCAAGACACAATTTCTAATTCTTTAAATGAGTAGTGAAAATGCTGGTTTGCTGGGATTAACTCGTGTTGGGAGTTATAGAGTGATACAAATATCTGCTGGTTTCATAATATTCTTCTCTTTACTTGGTAACTAATCGGATCATCATTAATTCCCTCTTACTACCAAACATATGAATATGACCATTATTACACCACCTCATCAAATTTTGGAGCTGTCTTTTCTTCAATCCCTGCACCCATGTTGCTGCTCTGTATTGCCTTTTATTTGCGTATATTGATACGTTCAATGCGTTCGTAGTTCATCTCATTACACTTGATTTTTGGGCTTATATAATTCCATTGAAATATATTAGTCTATTTATGCATGAACATGAGCGCGTGCTGGTGGTCTTGGTTTCCTATAGTTTTGCAATCTGAATAGCTTTAGGACAAAGATCATTCTTACGTTCTCAATCTTCATGGGCTTATCAATACCACTATGCTTCAATGAGTATCTCTCCGTGAAAGGTTTCAGACTTGTTCATACGAATGCAAGATGGGTGAGCCTCTTATTATACATACATATACTCTAGCTTAATTTCTCTTGTTTCCATGCCATTTTTTGTGATGGTTGGTGCTCCTCAATGGTAGTTCAATGACATGATCAATGTCCCTTTTGCATCTGAAACATTCATTGTTGGGTTGTTGGCATTGATCTTGGATGTGACACTCCCCCCTAAAGATAGCTCGACGAGGAAAGACAGAGGCATGAAGTGGTGGGACAAGTTTCGGTCTTACAAGACGGACACGAGGAGTGAACGGTTTTACTCTCTCCCTCTCACACACACATAGGTGCCTGCATGTATATGGGTTCTTGCACTAAGAGGCTGGCATGTGGCTCAGTGGGGGACATACCAGAAAAGAAAAGAAAAGAAGCTCTCACCGCTCTTTGATAATTGATTGATTGTTTTGACGGGACACAATCATTGAAAAAATTCATCAAATATATAATATGTAAATACCCACCCCACAATTCTCCATTACCTTTTAATCCCTTACTATTAAATTCACTTTGCATTATCCTGCAAACGCCATAAAAGGGCATCATAACTCAAACCAGCCAAGAGCTATGTTGCGTTTTCCCTCATCTCTACACTTGCTTCCTCTCTCCTTCTCCTTTATGCTTCGAAGAAAAATGGAGTGAAACTTGGTTTCCTTACTTGATTCATCCAAGATTTTTAATTTTAATTTATGTATTTTAAATTTTAATTTATGTATTAATTTAATTTATCGTAATCTTATTACATATTTACATGGTAACATTTTTAGAAATTAAAGTTTCAAAACAAAGAGTAATCCAAATTATTATAAAGAGTAGTCCAAATAATAGAATAAAGTAATCTTGTTACATCATAGTAACATTTTTAAAAATTGGAGTCTCAAATTAAATAGTAGCCCAAATTTTTATAAAGAGTAACCCAAATAATTAAAATTCAAATAGAACAATATTTTATTTTATTTTATGAAATTTGAATTTGAAATTAAAGAGTAATCTAAATTATTAAAAAGAGTAACCAAATTAATAGAAAAGAGTAACCTAAAAGATGTTAATCAAATAAAATAATATTTTATTTTCTTAAATTTGAATATGAAATTAAAGAGTAACTCAAATTATTAAAAAGAGTAACCTAATTAATAGAAAAGAGTAACCTAAAATTGTTAATCATATAGAACAATATTTTATTATTTGAAATTTGGGTTTCTGAAATTTGAATATGAAATTAAAGAGTAACCCAAATTATTAAAAAGAGTAACCTAAAAATGTTAACCAAATAAAATAATATTTTATTTTCTTAAATTTGAATATATGAAATTAAAAAGTAACCCAAATAAATTATTAAAAAGAGTAAACTAAAAATGTTAATCAAATAGAATAATATTTTATTATTTTCTTAAATTTGAATATGAAATTAAAAAGTAACCCAAATTATTAAAAAGAGTAACTCAATTAATCGAAAAGAATAACCTAATAGATGTTAACTAATTCACATTTAACCGATATTATGATGAAAACTTGTAGAATATCCTAACTATTTTAAATGACTACGATGATATTATAAACACATGTTAAAATGTCTAAATCCTTTCTTGTGTCTGATACATACAGATGAGAGCATAAGTCCATAATGAAATTTGGACATTAACGAATCAACTCATTGCTCATCTAGAGGATGTCAGTATTTCACCATTTAAGAAGATATGTGAATATCTTATTGCTTTATGTTCAACATTTGAGATAAAAAATTGATAGCATAATAACTCTAATAAAGAAGAAAAGTTTCACAATCTGGGTTAGTGAGAAAACATCACCACTGAGAACAGCCTGCCTTCCAGAATCTTGTAACGCCTCTCTCCGATCGTACTTCTCAGTTTGGCGAGAAGATAATGGTGGTAGAAATTACCAACAAGTCCCCCAACAAAAAATGGAATTCTAATGGAGTAGAGATGCACCGGCGGTTCAGGGAGTAGGTGCACCAGATGCTGATTGTAGATCATGGTTGCTGTGGACAAGAAGTAGCTGGCGGAAATGGCGACCATGGCTTCCCTCTCCATCCACCCACTGAATTTGTGAACAAACATCACCTATATTTATCATCCATTTGAAATTTGAAATTAATTAATTAAAAAAAGGAGAAGAAGTGGAGGCTGTACATTAGTGCTTAGTGGTTGTACCTCGAAGAGTCTTTGAAGAAATGTAGGGTTAGAGCAATTGAATCAGAGTGAACCTGAAATCCCCAATTGGAAAAATGAAGAGAGAGGAAATTTCGGCGAGAATTGCAGGTGAGTAAGGTATGAGCATCCCTAATTTGCTTCTTACTTTTGGATTATTTTCCCCCAATTTGAGCATCTTAGAGTACGGCATGTTCTTTCCCTTCATCTCCATCAACCATGCATTGCTCATTGAAACGAAGCTTATCGCCGTCATCACCGCCACGCTCGCCGGTGATGGATATATGAATTTCAGCAGCAGTGAGAGAGCCATGGCCACGACGGAGATTATACTGATATTGCATTGTGTGGTTGCGCACATGGTGAGAGAGAAAGGAGCGTATCAGCGAATGTATGTGAACAGGAAAGAGAGAGAAAATTTGGTTGGACTTTCACCAGAAATAGAATAGGAAAAATGAATCTGGGCTTCAAATAAGGATCCGATTCCATGAATCCAAAAAATAAGATGGCCAAAGCTAGTCATTGTCTTGTTATAATAATTTTTAGAAATTGCAGTTAACATATCTGCAAAATTTTATTTGTTAATTTCTCATAAGTACACTGCTGCAAATTAAACTAATTTTCTAATCTCAAAGTACGTGACAGCAAATTAAACATTTTCATAAGTAGAATTCGGTGCCATTTAATCAATTTTAACAAAATTTGTGGACCACTTTATAATTATCGAAAGCTTTGTGAACAAAATTAGTTTTGAAACCCTAATCTCACGTGCCACTATTCTATTCTTCATTTCGCTGATCTCTCCGCCACTCTCATCTCCCTATTCACTCTGCCATTGCCACCAACACCACCCATCACGGTCACCGCTACCGCCAACACCACTCATCGCCGTCGCCGCACTTTTTCTTTTTTCGCTTCGAGTATCTCTCCTTCCTCCGCTGTTAATCAAGCAGCTGATTTCAACAGATACTTGCCGAAATCGTGTTTGATCAACATTCTTACAGTTTGTTTCTGTGGAAAAATTATTTTATTCTTTTTTGTGTGTGTAAATCATGTGTGCGATTTGTTTTTTTTTTTCGACCGTGAATTGATTTTGTATATACTCTTATTCATATGATGCTTGGTTTATGTTTATGCTATTTCTCTAACCATGAATATTGTTCTGTACCCTATAAGAGTTTGAGAATCTTGATGGTGGTTCTCATTGTTTTTCGTTTGAGCAGTCGACGTAGGTTGTGCGATACATACTACATTGTCCATATCAAGAATGTTTGTGCTTTCTTGGGGGATGACATGTCTAGAGTTGAAATAAGTTTTGTTTCTTCCTTAGCATGTAATAGAGCTTTTATTTTCTTCTATTAGCCAATAGTTGTAGTTCAAATACACTCAACAGTGGTGATCTAAAATACTACTTGAAGAATAGCTGGTGGGTGTTCCTTTTTTTTCTCTTCTCCATATGTGAAATCAATGCTGCGGAGTGACAGTATGAACATTCATGTCTTGATTGTGATCTTGAAGTTGGGAATTTTTTTTCGATGCAAATAAAAGATTATAATGCATGTGGTTACAGAATACAAATGGACCTGTATTATTTTGGAAAATATTTTCAAAATGACTATGTTTCCTATTATGTGGCTGTCTATTAAAAAATTATTGTTGTTTATCTTCTTTTCTGTCTTAATTTCTTGAACCTATCGTCCATGGCCGAGGCAGGAAAGCTGATTCATTAGATGAGACTTTATATGGATGTTTATGAAAACATTATCTATGCTCGCAAAACTACACCTTTAGAAGGTAATTCCCCGACAAAGTTTTGCATTAGAATGTTAATATTTTTATATAGTTAATTAATTTAACAAAAATTAAAATGCTTGACATTGGTTATTCGATGTGGCTTTTAAATTAAACATTTCCTGAAAAATGATAATTTAACGGTGTAATGCTTGCATAAATGAAATCATATACTATAATTTAACCATATAAATTAAACTAATGTTGGAAGGAAATCAAAGAATGTATAAAAGCTTTTCTTTATTACTTGAACCATCCATGTCACCTGCTTTTTCTTAAAAATGAGTTAGATTAGATGTCAGCACCAGTGATAATTTGATTAGATGCCTGTAATATTTGTTATTTTAATTGGTTCTGTATGCCCATATCTTATCTGGAATTATTACTTGATGATTTATTTGGCTTATTGTAAAAAAAATTGTTTACTGGCCATTAATTTACACTCATTAAGGTTCATGGTGATTAGAAACAGAATAAGTTTTTACTTCGTTTGGCCATCATTTATTTTCCATTGTTGATTTGTCAAGTTTGTAACATTGCAGACTATTTAATTTACCATTTCTTTAATTGCTATTGTATTATTTTTTTTCGTTATTATCTCTCAATTCATGACAAATGTCTCATGTCACTTTCTTATCCAATTAGATCTCTAAACTGAAATTAATTAAAATTTCGTTCTAATGTAGGTTTCTATTTAGTATGATCTACTACCGATCTTCTTGAAACCATTTTTCAAAGGATTAACAGTTCAAGTTCCATTTAATATGCAAGGTTTGCGTAGTTCTTTGAGTGGTCCATTTCTTATTTTGATTTCATTTTGACAACAAAACTTTGATAAGTTTATTTCGAATTAACCTTATATATTCTTCATGAAGGAGTCTTGAAGGGAACCACTTATATATTCCCAAATTCTTTCATGACTAAAAAAGTATAAGGTATGTTTTGTATATTCCTATTAATTTTTTAAATTCAAATTTTCTAGCATAACGAGCTAAGTAAGAAGTATCGAGGATGTCTTATATGTATGGTGAACAAAAATTGAATGGTCTTGGTGAATTTTTGAGTAATTTGGGATTAGTTGATGCATTACTATTCAAAATTTGAAATACTGTGGTTCTAATCATGCCAAATGTTCGTAGATATACCTCAATGATAAACTTTAAGTTATATGGTAAATTTGTTCAATCAATTATAGTTATAGGAGTTGGAATTATTGGTACATTGTGGGTGGATGGATTGTACATGCAATGAAACACATTCATTTTGAATATAGATACAACAAATATATCACAATTGGATGCGTGGAGAAGGTGTTGTGTATATTGGCCTGTAGGGTGAAGTATCCTAATGGAGATTATTTGGGGAGAATTTTTCTCTTTTTTTTCTTTTCTTTTTTAACTTCTTAGATACTGATTTTATTTTCATAACAACTTTGATAATCGAACATATTCGTATTTTATCTACTAATGCATGTTCTTTAATTAGTAAAGAAAATTGCATTGTTTCAAATATGAGTTTCCCATGTTCACTGCTTTGCTGGAAAATCAATACAACTTCAAAATTTTAATTTGTAGTTTTTTTTAAATGATACACATTCGTACCCAATTGTTTGTGAACCTTTGTTTCCATAGGATTTGTAATCGCTTTTGAGAAACAGATTTAGATGTGTATACTTTCTCTTAAATATGTTAATGGTGGAATTATTGATATTTAAATTTGAGATTGTGAGACCGTGTGTGCTTTCGTGAGTTTAGTTGTGGGATTTATTTTTCGTTTTTTGTAATAGTGACCCTAGATTTAGTTAGACTTTTAACTACATTTGAGCTTAATGTCTTGAATTTATGTCTGTCACTCTAATTTTTTAATGTGTCTATGTTGCAATTAACTTTGGGACTGTGAGACTGTGCAATCTGATTAGGATTCTTTGTGTGTGTTGTATTTTTTGTATTATTAATTTTAAATATGATTGTGTCATTGTCAATTATATGTTTCTTTGAAAACGTATTCGAATAGATCATATGAATTTCATTTCTTTTTAATTTACAATTGCTATTTAATGGAGTCATAGGGATAATATAATCTATTTGATGGGTTATTTACCTCAAGTAGAAAAGTAAAGCTCTTGATTTATTTATTTCTGCTCACACATAATTTAGTGCTATTATTTATTTCTATCCCTTTTTGCATTCATATATTTATTTCTTAGTACACATTTTCTCTGATAATTCAGGACTTGCCTTTTCACTTCTATGCAATCTCATTGCAGTCACTACTGCTTCAATTAAACAAGAGGTGGGTATTAAATAATTTGTATTATGTTATTCTGGTCAGTGCGCTTTGATTTGATGTTTAACTATCTTTCTGCTACTTTTACTAGATCCAAATATTTGATTTTTTGTCATAATTTACTTAAAATCTGGTGTTTGCGGAGCATACGTGTAATGACAACATCCACTTTATTAAGGTTTCAGTTTTGTACTGTTATCTTATTGCCAAAATATTTGGGGGTTTTATAAAATATTTATTGGGCTTAATCAGGGAGTAGCATATTTTTGGCTTCAAACCTAAAATAGGCATTTATTGTATATGTTGAATGCTAATTATTGTAGGCCATCAAAATGTTCAGTGGTCATTTAGGATTGTTCTGTTTATTACTTGGCATGTTCAATGCAAGATATCATTGTGCTTTTAGTTCTTCCCCAAGTTTTTATTTGAATTTTGTTTTATATGAATTTGGTTGTAGGTTTCTTCTTTCACCATTAAATGTCCATCATCTAAGTTGACTTTTTATGACATCAAGGTACGACATCCTGGAAATCTTCCTATTTAGCCAAAAGAGAAGCTTGCTTCCACTGTTCTAAGCCAGGTACAAAGTCATAATGAGTTTATATTATACTTTTGACTGCATGATTTTGAAATCGTATTACACCACAAAAAAAGAAGTATACTTAACTCCTCATGTCACCAGTGCGAGTAAGAAACTCATAAGACAAATTTCAAATATAATTTTGATACTATTCGATGCATTTCTTAAATAAAAATTTTCAATTCAGGTTCAAGTCTATACATTGATTCATCTTGATGTAAAACTTTTCAGAATTTCTTGATTCGTTTTTGGGCTATCAAATTAGCTATAAAGATGCATACGATAGGTAGTTTTTGGCAAAATGTGATTTATTTATCAGATATTTTGTTGAATTTCTTTCATTTCTTGTGCTTAGGTTGCACATTTTGGAAATGGTTATAGACATTTGAAATGGAAATAGATGGAAGGGAATCATTTGCAAGTAATTCTCTTGGACTATATTATTGGTTCCACCTTTGAATTTATTGGGATTTTCTTTATGATTGCATAAGACATATGAATTATCACTTAATGAGCTGATTAGCGTAAGAAGGAACAATAGAAAACTTTGTTTAATGAAGAAGATTGATGATTGTTTATTTTATTTTATTTATTTATGTTTGAACTTCCTTGGATGTGAGAGTATCTTTTACTTTTGAGACATTGTCTCTGACATCATGTCTAATAAATCTCCTTTGCTCTTCCAATCTTGCCTTCTTATTATTTTTTTTTTGCCAAGATGGAGATGTACATTTTAATGGTTAGTCTTGATGTTGCTGGTAAGACCACCATACCGTATAAGCTCAGGCTTGGAGAGATTGTCAGCAGTATTCCAACCATTGGTAGGACCTAATTTTTTAACTTGCTATTTATTTCATAATAATATATCAATGAGATGATATTCTGTAAACTTTCCATGTATCGTGTTTTTATTTTGATTATATATTATGTTAATATTTTATTTTTTCTAAGGCTTACTATTGATCTACATGTTTCAATGTGGTGACTATTGAGCTTGAGAACACCATCTTCACTGTTTGGGATATTATTGGTTGGGACAAGGTGTAAAATTTTGCTTTTTATTTCTTCTTTTCATATTCCTGTTTATCTTGTTTAGCTATCAATATAATTGATCTTGAGATCTCCATGTTCAGTTTATCTTAATTTCTTACAATTGTTCGTCTTATGGGTTTGTGGAATGCGTCGATTCTTCAATAAAATTTTCATGCATGATGAGTGTTTTGAAGAATCAGAATTGCTTGCTGAAATTTTAACAATATATTAATTCAATGTAAAATGTTAATCCTTCATGCAAGCAATTGGTATTTATTTATCCTTCACGCTTTAGTAATGGTTTCTGTATTATATTAATTCTTGAAATGATTTACTAAAACTAAATTATATTATATGATTGAACTTCAACGGACATTTAACTTAATTGTGAGACTGCCAGACATGTATAATATAACTTATATAACCATATTGCCTTATATATGCTTAGTGTGAGAAGACCTTAGTGTTCACATTGCCTGTACATGGTTAAATCAGAATTATGAAGTTGGGTTAGACTATTCTATGCAACTATCTTCACTCCACTTTTAATCCATTTTGTAACGCCATTTCAAAAAAGCATCGGAATACTTTCTTTTCTCTATTCCAATCGATGAAATCAATTACCCAATTGATTGAATCTATATGTGGGTGCTTTTCAAAGTCATCATTCTTGGTGATAAAGGGGTTGGTAATGAATTTCTTTCTTCTTATCTTCTTATTGTAGTACTTTTTCTAATTTTGCTTTGTAATTGCTTTACTTTATTCACTGTTGAGTCACTTCTGAATCTATTACTGTATGATTTATTATGTGTAGACAACATTACTATTCAATCATGAGAATGAAGTGGCCTTCGAGGTCAACTCTAATTTGTAGCTTAATACACTAAAAAATTGAATTCTCCAAAAACTATAATTCAATGCTAGCTTCATGGTTTAGATGATTTTTTTTTCTCTGTCTCCATCTTATACCTTACAGCAATCAATTAGTGATTATTGGGGCTAAATTATTTGTTTCTTGATTTTAATTCATTTTTATTTGTGGAATGTGCATTTCAAAACAAACCTAAATGTTATTTTTGCCCTATTTTCTTTTTCCAGCCAATTGCCCATTTCCATTTTTTGTGCACCATGTACATATATTACGGAGAAAAATAATCTTTTCTTGCAGTTTTATATATATTCAGGTTTAAATAGCTTTATTTCTTGCAGTTTTATTTTGGTCTGTAAGCCTTTATTTATGTTGAGAATTGTTGTATATAAACATTTGCTTATATCATTTACATATTAGTAAATGCTTGCTGTTCTTGATGATCTCTTTTCTGAAGAACATTGTGCCAACCAGATACAAAAAAAGAATATCTGATCACTATTCTTTTAATCTTAATGTTTTAGACATCAATTGGGATATTTGAATTGAGCCCTGGGTGAGAATGCATATTCATAACAAGATCCCAGTCACGTACATACATACTATACATATTCACTGGATTAATGATTTCTCTTAGCAGATCTTCTTCCTTTGGTTGATTTTTGAGAACACATGCATCCTAAAACTGCTCAATGTATATTTGTAAATTTTTTTTTATATTGTCATTTCATGGTTGCCATTACTTGTGGTATAAATTTGATACTTTCATCAATTCATGGCATTCAAGCACCAAGAGAAGTGGGTATGTGTGTAACAACTTGGTACGATTGTTGTGGGTCGACATGAGACTAGGATCGACAGGAGTTTAGCAAAAATTAATAGTACAAAGTTGGAATGCTGTAATTAAACTATCATATAAATACAAATGAGAAAACGGTTATCAATCTTTGGTGATACATTAATATAATTGTTTCCACCACTATTTACCTACAAGCTAATATTTATAATGCAGGTTCTCATGTTTTAATCTGATTATCTTTACAGGCTCTTGATAAGTATAAGTATACTAATGCATTGCTAAAAGATGTATTTCAATACTTGAGCAAGACTTAAGAGTTGAGGAATGAAAAGAAAACCAATATTGAGTGGAGAAAAACACTTAATGATGATAGATGCTTATGGTGCCAACTTTAGAAGCCATTCAAACCAATAGATTGAATTTTATTAACTCAACTGTGGTTTTTCTGGATTAATTTATTTTTCTTATTTAATATGTATATATCATTAGTGAAAATGAGTCTATTACTTTAATTTATAAGAAGTAATTCTTTCGTAATTGCATAGCATGAACAATTGCATATAAAGTAATTCTTTCGTAATTGCATAGCATGGACAATTGCATTTATGGAGATTAATAAAATGCAATGTTTAGCTTCTTTATAGATTTTTTTTATTGATTTTGTAAGGATATATAATGTAGTAATTTTAAATAATAAATTGAATATAAATTATGTTATGAATGATCATTTTGAAATTAATGTGATGTGTACTTTTATACTCCCTCCGTCAGTTGATAACATACACATTTTACCATTTTGGTCGTCCACTATATAGGTATTCATTTTTCCTTTTTAATAAAAGGGTCCCACACCTACCAACCACTCACCACTAATACAACTACCCACTTTATATAAAATAATAATACTCCTTATTCCACTTGTAAAAAGCAAATGGATACGTTAATAGTGGACGGAGAAATTTTTATATAATCAATATGTTCAAATCTTGGTGGAATATGTGAAAATTTAAGTTGTTTAGGTGGACTATGGTTGAGGGAAATTGTATGGATTATACAGCTAAGATTAACTATTTTTAATTAGTTTATAAATTAGTAAGAAAATTATTTTTATGTGGTCGATATTGCAATGAGTATTGAATTATTTTTTATTTTTAATTAAAAATATTTAACAACAATAATATGTATGTGATGTTATTTTTTTTTAGTGTGTATAAAAATTTTATGTAATGTCTATATAAAATTTTATTCATTAAAGTACATATTTTTATTTATTAGTATATAAGCTTTTTAATATAGATTCACAGTACACCCGGGTACATTAGAAATATTTTATATATTTAATTAATAGTTATACGTTTTATTTAATTGCATTTACTAAATATTTATTTAAAATAATAAAATTTATATTTAATTAATAATAATATATTTTTTGATAAATATAAACATGTATAAACAAAAAAATATATAAATATGTATAAATAAATAAATATTAAAAGAGTACGGCAATATGTATATTGATAAACGAGTTTGAGATGATTACGTGTATCAGAATATAGTATTTTTTTTTTTAAATATGATGGAATATGAATTCGGGTAGTTTATATTTAGAGTGAGTCTCTTGTGCGCCCGGGCACACGAATTTAGATCTGTGCCCCTTTATAATTTCTGTGTCTCTTTATAATTTAAACTCCATATCAATACATATGTGTCCCCATGTGAACACAACTCTTCCCTTATATTTAAATGAATACAGATAAGAGTACCCTACCATTGTAATCTATGTGTGAAATTAATTTAAAATTAAATGGAATAATATTAATGTCAATCCCCTTATTTTTATTCAAGTTCTATAATTTCTTCTTTTACATTTTCAATTATTTATGATTACATTTCCATAATTTTTTCCTTTTCATCTTATTTATTTGTAATAATCTTTTCAAAACTTACAAGACTATCAAATCATATTATAGTGTTATAATATGATTAATTACAAATATACTTTAATTATATAAATACGGAGTATATTTTATTTATATAACAATTCTACTTTTAATACAATTACCATTTAACAAAGCTTTATATTTTTATGTATTAAATGCCGTGACAAACCAACTGTCATTTTCTTCATTCCTCTAATCTTATTTTTTTCGTGGAAGTAGCTCTGAGTTTGTGGCATTCTAAAATCTTTTAAATAATTGCTATTTCACAAGTATAATTTTTTACATCATACATCTAAGAAAAACCATTTTCTTAATATAAGCACACTTATTCATAATAACAAATAACATGGATATGGATGGGTACATATAAATTAACTAAGATAATTTATAATTAATCGTTCTCAAATATGATATTGTTCTTCCTCTTCTTCGATTTTTTATTTTCTAACATAACAAGAGGTAAGTAAGAAGATGTAGTACGTGTTTGATGAACGAAAATTAAATGGCTTGGTAATTTTTTGAGTAATTTGTGAATAATTGATGCATTGCTCTTCAAAATTCGAACTAATAAAATCCAAGCATGCCAAGTATCCGTAAAAATACCTCAATAAAAATTTCAAGTTATATCGTGATTTGGTTCAATGAATTGTACTTTTAGGGGTTAGAATTGTTAGTACAATGTTCTTGGATAAATTATCGTGAACTTGCGTTGCAAAAATTATATGTGCATTATTATTTCAGTAAGCATTATTGAGCTCCTCATTTAGTATTTACCATTCAATTTTTCTCAATAAATTTTTTAAAAATGACTGCTTGCACACGTATATATGTGTTTAAGTATACTAGAAAAAAAATTTGTTTTAATTTCAAATATAAGCTCTAAATGTATAAGGAGTTTATTTTTTAAAAAAATGTATAAAAAGTTTTTTTTTAAAAAAAATCTATCACTCGATTAAAGTAGTTGTTATTGAACATATCATGTTCTGATTATATACGGGTATGGGTGATGGACATTTACTGAATACAGGTACGGATGATTGGTATTTATCTTTGGTAATGGATTTGATAACCCTTTGATCATCCTTTCTTATTAGTTATATTTTCTTTCACTTTTATGTTTTTGTGTTTCCTTTTCAGGATCATATTCATTGATTATTTATCGATACAGGTATGGGTAGAATTTGTAATATGTCAACTTTCAAAAGTTATATTGTAGATACTGGTGATACATATATGGGTGATGTACATTAAGCTGAATACATGTACGAGTGATGGATATTTTTATCGGTAATGTCTTTGATAATCCTTCGATCACCCATTCTCTATAGTTATATATTTTTTTTTTATATTTTTGTGTTTCCTTTGCAGTTCCATATTCATTGATTATCCACCTATAAAGTTTGAATGAATAAGTTTGATAGAATTTGTAAAATGTCAACCTTTAAAAGTTATGTTGTAGATACGGTTATATACTGGCGATGGACATTTACTAATACGGGTACGAGTGATGAATATTTCTGTTTGGTAATAACTTTGTTAATATTCCTTCGATCAGCCTTTCTCTGTAGTTATATTTTCTTTCATTTTTATATTTTTGTGTTTTCTTTGTAGGTTCATATTCATCGATTATCCATCGATAAAGTCCCAACCAATAAGTTTGGTAGAATTTGTAAAATGTCAACTTTCAAAAGCCATGTTGTTGGTACGGGTGATGGACACTTCTGTTTGGTAATGACTTTGATAACCCTTCAACTCTATAGTTATATTTTCTTTCATTTTTATATTTTTGTATTTCCTTTGTAAGTTCATATTCATTGATTATCCTTCGATAAAGTTTGAACCAGTAAGTTTTGTAGAATTTGTAGAATGTCAACTTTCAAAAGTTATGTTTTAGATACGAGTGATACGGGTGATGGACATTTAGCTGAACACGGGTATGGGTGATGGACATTTCTGTTTAGTAATGCCTTTGATAATCCTCCGATCACCTTTTCTCTGTAGTAAGTTTTGTAAAATATGTATTTTTAATCTATTTTATAAATTGTATGTGTATCCTCTTTTTCATTTTTTAATTTTTTATTTTCTTGATAACATAGAATGAGACATATTTCATGTTATGACTCATTTCAAAATAGATTTGCGGACCTATATTTTAATAAGCCAATTTTCACTCATGGTTAATTGTACGTCGCAATTTCAAGAGTTACAATTAGAAAAGATTTGAACATAATGCTTTGTAATAAAAAATAATTTGAAAATAGTACATGTAAAAATGTATTGTTCAGGGAGATTTTCAAAATTGTTTGAATTGAGATTTTTTATATAATTAAAACTCAATTTCAGTAATTTTTTTAAAATAATCTTATCCCTTATTTTAATATATCTAAGTGAACTTTTTAAATTAATTTATTGAGATACTCTCTTGTGAGACAAATTTTTGTAAGACGGTTGTGATACGGGTCGACCGATTACTAAATTATGCTTATTATATAGGTAGAGTATGTTTATTTGTAGTTAAAGTATGTCAATAATAAATAATATTATAACACCCTAAAATCATACTTTAATTCATCATATATCATACTTTAGAAAATATATTTTAACAATCATTAAGCATACTTTATCTATATAATAGCATACTTTAACACGTCTTACAAACTGTTTTACATATATAACGTCTCATAAGAGAGGTTGTTTATTTTATTTTATTTATATTCGTGCTTAAATGGTGGCATGTGACATATTCAAAGAAAATATATACATCATGCATGAATGTCTACGTAATAATTGCATGAAATTTCCCAAATGCTTAACTTTTATTTAAGGAGAAAAAATCAACGTTTCAATATCGTCTTGAATGGGAAACATGGCAGCAAGAGAAAGAGATTTTAGGGGTAAATAATAATCTATATTAAATTGCATGTATATAAATTATAAAATAAAAAACAAGTCTTAATCTACGCGCCGGTACAAAAAAAATACAAATTTAGGATATAAACCTCAACGAATAAAAAATAGAACTTCGTTTTTTCACCTAAAAAAAATATTTGATAAATTTCCTGTCCGTGCAACGCACGGCCGAGTAAACACTAGTAAAAATATATAGCAGGAGATGATTAAGTGTGAGTAGGGTTGTAGGTGTATATAAAAGATATTTAAGTAGGTTTATTAAACCTTTAACATGGAATAATAAACCCGAATCAAATATCACCTAACGAACCCCTGTCTCTCTTATGGTATACTCCACCATTAGGGTCCCCACCACCCCTGCCCTGGGGATTGGTGGAGGAGGTAAATCGCAGGATGTGCCTCAAGTGACTTATAAAGAGGACTTACTGTTTAACGAATGAAATATCACCTAACGAACCCTGTCCTCAAGTGGCTTATAGAGAGGGCTCACTGTTTAACTTGTGCTTGCAAGAGGCCAAATCCATGCTAAAGGCAGAATTCAAACCCCACCCTATAGCAACAAAGCTCAATTGGAAGACCTTTCCACCCTCCCATCTACCACTTGAGCTATGTCCTGGGCAACCCCTATTTCTCTTAAGTATAGATATAGTGAAGGAAAATACAAAAGCAAACAATATATCCACCATCATAATCTTGAAGAAAATACGCACAATTATTGGTGGGTTATGTTATAATTTTGCAGAAATTTTATTCTTTCGTTTCAACACAAAACATAGTACCAATTTATTTATTGTTCTAAAGTAAGTATTATTCTTTGTATATTTTTTTTTAGAAATTTGAACAATTTTATTATTTAAATTTCAGGTAATCTTCTCTGCATAATTTTTAGAAATTTGAACAAATTAACTCATTGGATATGTTGAGAGGGGTTTTCTTCTCCGGGGCGTGATGCTGTGAGGTAAGGTTTTTTCATTCTCCTTTTGGATGGACCATTTTTAAATATAGAGTCCAGTACAATTTTTTAACTGTTAATTTTTGGTATTGGTATAGGAATTTAGGAATATAATAATAGATTTTTCATTATAAATGAGTTCAACTGGTATGCACCTAAACGATCATAACCGTTAGGTTAAGTTTTAATTTAATCTCAACCATTAAATAAAATAAAATAATAAAAAAACAAATAACCACCCACTAATCCTTAATTTATACCTATAAACTCTAGGTGCACCGTGCACTCTAGAATTATCCTAAATATTTTATGAGTGAGGCTCATGTGCACCCGGGCGCACGGAACACATTCCGTGCGCCTTTGCAATTTTCATGCCCTTTGTAATTTAAACCCCTAGCAATACATATATTTTAATAGAATTAAAGGGGGAGAGTTGTGTTCACATGGGGATACGAAGTATCCCTCCATGTCTCCAGGAGCGCAGAAGCTTTTGCCTTTTTTATTGGTCTGAGTAGTGGCGCCAAAAGAAAAATGTACCTAAAAATTAAAATGAGACCGGGTGATAGTTATTTTATGCGAAATTGAACTTGGGCCGGAAGAGGCTAACTGTGAGCCTTAAGCCCATTAAAATTTCAGATATTAGAGGCCCATACTGTTAGTTAAATTGAAGTCCATTAATACGTAATTTTGAAAAACCTATGGAAAAAGAATAACGCAGGAACAGGCATCTTCGACTTCAAGTGTCATCTTCCCGGAAGAGCTTCGCCGTTTGCCGGATTTTTAGGTAATACCGAACTTTCTAGATTTTGTTTTTGTTCTTCTTTGATCGTCCATCGTCCAGTCATGTTCTGGTTCAAATTTTCGGCGGAGAATGGGAGCATTCTCTCCCCCAAGTTGAAATTTCTCATGTGATATATGTATGTTAATAGTTTTTCTTTTCGTTACCTAAATTCTGCCTCCACTCAGTCATAGAGCGGCGCCACCACCGCACCACCACCCAATAACGAAGCTTTGCTTATTCTGTCTCTCACAGAGTCAAAGTTGTTGCCGACTCCCGCTCTTGCAATCTGCAAACAAGGTTAACTTTTTCGTTCCTTTTGTTGTTTTTTCAGGTTTCTGTCTCTTTATGCTTATGAAACTTGAGTTAATTTACTCACGAACCTTCTGCAACATTGTCATTCTAGTTTGATTTCCAGGGTGAATAAGTCTACAATGGTGAAGCCCAAATCCCACTCCAAAAAGACAAAAGGCCGCGGGGTGGATTTTAAAGTAAGGATTGGAAATTCTTCATTATGTTGAAGTTTTAATCCTTTAGTAATAATGTTCGATTATCAATCTACCGCCACTGTGAATTCACAAGTTCTTGATTTTGTTTTCTTAGAAATATAGAAGGAAAGTCGGTAGGAAATTGCCACCTCCTAAGAATGCTACGAACACTGAAATAAAATCTAAGGCAATAGTTCTTCCCGAGCAAAGTATAGCATCAGAAAAGGCGGGTTTAGCAGTTAGCAGAAAAGGATTGACATTGAAGGAGATTCTTCAGCAGACAAGCCATCATAATGCCAAAGTCCGTAAAGGTCAGGCATCATCAACCCAAAATTTTACTTTAACTTCGGTTAGGTACTTGATGTAATACTGTATTTACAATTTTACATTTTGAAATTTGTGGCTCTTTAAAAGAGATAAAAGATAAATTATTACTCATATAACTGCAGTTGAAATTAAAAAATTATAGTTGTTGCTAATTAGGGATGAATTCCATACACATGAATTATAAATTTTATAAACTTCAAAAGAGCTTGTGTTGGTCATTGATCACATTAATAACCTTATGGAAGTGATCCACTCTATTTTGAGATTAGCCAGAAAAGGTACTCTGTATTTCCCATAGATATTAATTCATCCCCAAGTATGGGTTTTTACTTGTCAGTGATGTTAGAGATGCTAGTTTACCACATATGAATGATGTTTCATGCAACATGATGTTAAATTTTTGTTAACATCTGGATGAAGGTTAATTATCATTGCCTCATTTTCTGAGACTGAATAAATAGAAGTAGACATGTTCTCTTTTCATGAGTCAGATCAAGGTGTTGTCAAGAAATATGATTCTAAGGTATTATTGTAATTCATTTATATCAAATTAAACTATTAATCGTGTGGAGAATGAGAGTGGCTGGTAGATGTGATTAATGGGAGGTAAATAAGTGCTGGCAAAAAGTCAACTGCAGCTGGAATGGTAGTTATAGTATTAAGGAAGTGAAACTATTCTAAGTGAATTAACCAGCTCTGCCTTTAATCATATTAATTAGTTTAATCACTGGTGATAGTCACTTTCTCTTAAAAGAACTTGATGGGTTATGGTCAACTTTTCTTCTTATAGAACTGTGAAGTGTTAAAATAACCCAGTGGTTAACTACTGTGTTGTGTTCTTTGTTCATAACAGTGTCTTGATTCCTGTTTAGTATCTGTCTTCTGACTCTTCTCACTTTGTGCTTGATAAATGTTAACAATGCTTTATAATGTTTCCATAGATGCATTGCTTGGTATCAAAGATATACTGGTCAAACACCCAGCTGAGCTGAAGTTGCATAAGCTTGCTGTTGTTGAAAAACTTCGTGAACGCATTGGTGATGACGATAAGGTGGTCCGTGAAACACTTTATCAACTTTTCAAGTCAGTAATTTTTCCTGGATGTCCTAAGGTATTTTTTGAATTTATGAAGTATTCTCTGTATGAAGTTCTTTGGCATATATCCTTGTCTTTTTTACTGAATGGTACTTTTAAATTTTGCTACCGATTAAAATTCTGTCTCAGTTCTTACTTAATTCATATCAGAAACATTATATTGCTTATCTAAAGTTTATCACTCATCTTTCTTCAATGTGCAAACTGGAATAGGCATCGGGTGAGTTTTTGAGCTCATTGGAAATTTAAACATCACTATCTTATGAATTAGCATGACTTCTTTTTCTATGTAGAGATGTTATTGGGTCTCATTGTAAATAAACCTCAATGAGATATTTAATGATTCGTTGAACATTATATTTTCATTGCATGGTTTATTTAAAAACATTTGGGAGAATTTCAGACCAGTTGCATATTTTCTGCTGTTTGAACATGAAAAAATTATAACACTCTATATTTTATTTGTTTTAAACACCAAAAAGAGATTTGTTACTCACTTGGTGGAAAATAGTCCACTTATCAAATTTCAAGTTTTACAAAGGTCAATAATTCTTGTTGTTATAGTGGACTGTTGTTGTTAATATTGTTTTTCGGCAAGCTCAATTCTTGGTATGATCTTATAGTAAATGATAATATTATTATCAAAATTTTAAAGACTTTTTTTAAGTCAAACATTGGATATGATTCACTTGATTAATTTTCTGCTTTGCTCTTTCAGGATAACCAAGGACCGATTGTTTCCCTGATGATGGCATATATATTTAATGCAATGACACATTTAGCAATGGATGTGCGTTTGATGGCTTTCAAGTTTTTCGACCTTGTTCTCCAGTTCTATCCCACATCATTTTCCAGTTATGCTGAAAAGGTGTGCCCATATTTTATTGTCATTACAAATACATATCCACTTCATCTGTTTGTGCATTCACATTCAAATATTATTTTGAATACTTTGGTCTACATAATCTCTAAATTCGCTTATCTTTCCAATCTTTCATCCTCTTCATTTTTATGGGCTAAAAAATTGGCTAAGTTTTTCCATCTCTTTAAGTTTGATCCCAAAAGAAGTATTGATGCTAAAGTAGTCTGATGAGAATCACCCTTTAAAATTAAAGGATAATTATCGAAACTCTGGCTCAGGCCCGGAGTTACGACGATAAACCGAGACTCTGACTCAGGTCAGCAAGTCAACGGGGTTTGCAAAACAATGTTGCGAAGAATTAACTAGGTTTTTCTTATTCATTCCCAATTATCACGTTACAACTCATACTTATAAGAATAACATCCTAAAGATTAGGGGAATATCCCAATCTTGATAAACAAACTAATAAAAGATAAATACATAAAAGAAATAACTTATGAATAAAGTAAATATCTAACTAATATCCTAATATCTAAATATTGATAAATATTATAAAAATAATACCAATATCTAAATACTCATCATAGTCTTGTAGCACCCCACCCAAAAAAAAAAAAAACTTCCTCTTGAAGTTAAGAAATTTTTTGTATAGTAAAATTTCTATGAAGCTCTTGTAGGTAGTGATATTTAGTTTTTGAGCCATAATTGTTAAAGGCGAGATGCGCATGAAGCCGCAGGGGCCCTGTTGGAGCCTGATACAACCTGCCCAACATATACGCATAAATTTTATCCTACTTAACACACCATATCAATTAACTAAATAAAGGTTACTGTCACATAAAATCACTTAATAATACATGTTAACTCATAAATACTTAACATAATAACACATTGAACACATGCATAATAAACTTCAAAGTTCAAATACTCAACACAAATAGACAATAAGCAAATGACTGTGCTGCTGCGGCTGCTTAGGTCTCAAAGTATTTTTCATTCTCCCTTGTGTGTTGTTTGTGGAAACTCTAGGTCTAAATCAATTCCTAAATATAAAAGTCAATTTCCCCCCAGAACTAAGAGGAGTAAAAAACTTTATTACTTTAAAAAAAAAGCTAAAAAACTTTAAAAACACCCTAATAAATTAAGCATATTTGAACATGTATATTAGTTGTGTCGTAGGCACACCTCTTGATATGATGAAAAGAGGAGCAAAGAGTTGATTGCCTCTTGTATGTCGCCTATTTTTACAAAGATTAGGAAAAAATATTGATGCACGGGATTGAGCCTCGTTGGAGCTTTATTTGAGCTTAGTATTTTTACAGTTGGACTTTTACTTTATGAATAGTAAAAACTAAAACGGTGATTTGGTTTTTATAGTATGTTATGGTTTGTAGAGTTATGGTGGGGTAGGATTTTGAAATATAGATGATGTTGTGAATATTATATTGTAAAAATAATGTGCGAAAGATTGTCAGGTCGAAAAGTATGAGACTGTGCGTTTAAATTAAAAAATATATTTAAATTATGTTATATATAGAGCAGATTTTGTGGATTTGAAATCTGTCTTTATAATGCGATCTAAACAAATGTTCTTTTGGCTTACAAGTAAAGTCTAGATTAGTAAACTGAAGACAAACATAACCTAAGAGTTATATGTGATTGGATAAGGTAAACCAACAAATAAATTGATGGAATTTAGTAGGAATAAAATATTCTAACATGTACTTTCAATTAGCTGACTAAATTAAAAAGCTGTACTTTTGAGAAATAATACTCTTTTTTTTTTGGTAGATGAGTTTTATGTTCTACCTGGTAGTATTAATATGGACATGCAAAGTCATTTTGTTGCTTTTTAACTGTTTGTGTTTTTCGCTCTTGTTATGAATATTTAAGGCTTATGAACATCAGATTTTATCAGTTTATCTTTTTATGTGTGGTCATATGGCTGACTGTGGAGTTCATTCATTTTTTACACCATTCTTATATAAAACTTCTTTATGATATCTGCAGATTCTCCAGAACTATGAAACTATACTATTGAAGAAACAATTGTTAGAGGATAAGAGCAAGTTAAAGAGCATTCTTGCTGGTCTGGTCCGCTGCTTGTCACTCTTACCATGCATAGAGAGAGGTCACTCACCAGATAAAAATGTATATATAGTGAATTAATGTTATTGCTTCTTATTAAAAAAATACCTGGCAAAATTATTACTCCATAATCCGTTTAATACTAATTTCTAAGTTTTATTTGTATAGTGAAGGAGATTATTGAATTGGCTGTTGAATTTTAATGTTATGTGAAAGGAAATTTAAAGCAATCTTCTGGTATAATACTAATTTCTAAGTTTTTAGCAATGCTGCATAAGTCATCCCAATTGTCATTTAAGTTACTTTTATAGAGATGACTGTTCTAGTAGAATATTTTTGTGTATTTTTAACGACACAATCTAATTACCTTTTGGAGAATTCTATTGTTTCTTCTTCATCGTTTGTGGGATCTATCGTGTGTTCTTTTGTTGTTTTTTCAAGCTTATGTATCTAATGCACACATCCTGTATAGAGGTGTGTCGATATATATTTGTTTGTACTTTGTAGTTTCTTTGAATTGAAACTGGCTATCTTAAATGCCTTGCGGTTTCTTTTCAATATTTTCATTATCTATTGTCTGCTCATCAGGTCGGTTGTTGTGTCTTTCTCAGTTTTGTTTTAAATAGAATACCTATTCAAGTAATCCTTTTTACAGGATGTACCAGCGCCTGATATTCTTCATGCTTTTGAGCCTGAAGTTGCTAGAGAACCTATTGGTGAGTCGCAGAAACTTTCTGTACTTACGTTGCTCTGCCTTAAATTTTTGCATGTTGCAGTTGTTTCATAATCGATAATAACTTTAATTGGAAATTTGACCAATGAAATATATTTTATTCCTATATTCCCAATTGATAAGATTTTGGTCCATTCCATAAAATATTTCCCATTCTAATTTTCGTCGAAGTCTCAATGTTTGCAGGTCTCGTGGATATTTCCAGGCCATTGAAGGATCTTTTGACCATTCTAGTTGGTTGTTTTCATGACTTCATGCCATTGGTGCATGGACCCTCCCAACTAGATCTGCAATCTTACGGTTGTATGCAATTTATACTTCAAAGTATTGATATCATTGCCAGATTTTTGGTTGAAGGTATTTCTGGAAGTGAACTCAATCCAAAAGTTATTTCAACTTGTGAGAAGCGTAGTATGGCTGCATACAGTCAAATAATATCACCAATGACATTGAAGAAACTATGGGATGCTTATCCTCTCAATCTAGTTCATCATCTCTCAGGAAAGGTATATTGACCTTAATGTCTTAAGAAATGTAATTGTGTAGCTTCTCATTTTCTTTTGGTCTCGAATGTGGTTTCCTGAACCTGAGTTTTAGTTTAACATGAGGGACCAAGTAGTGCGGCAACTGCACCATGATGTTGCCTTTCATTGTCTCTCGAGTTATATTGTATATATAGGGGTTGATTTCCACATCCACCTTTGTATTAAAAAATTTCATGTTTACTCAACCTCTGTGTTTCTTGTCTTGGTTGTTAACAATCACCATAGAATGCTCCTTTTTTCCTTCTTCTCTGAAAGGATATAAATCTCTAATGTTGATTTTCTGGGTGCCTTGCAGGATGATGGTCAAATATTCATGATAAATACCATAATTACCAAAATATTTTTGCAGTTGAGGAACTGGGTCCATTTTCCCTCAGTTTTATTGGATAAGATTTTGGAATTCATTGAAAGTGCATTGGCGTCAAAGGTTTAATTATTTGCTTCTTCTATATTATATGGTCCTTGCTTTAAGTTGATATTTGAGATTTTAAACTGGTACTTGGTGTGGGAGCCAAATTACTATATAGAGTCTAGTTGGTAATATGTTGAAATGCCTTTGTTTCTTTCTTTATGTTGTCTTTTTGAAGGTTCTTCTTTGTTTCTCTTAACTTGAAAAAGTGTTTTTAGTCATTTATATGTTCTACTTGGTGATTTCCTGTTTTTCTTATCATCTATTATTCTATATTATTTGCTACATAATATACTGATTATTGCAGATACTACCAGGTAAAGTGTATCATGAGAGACACTTGCTTCCACTTATACCATACATCCCAAAAATTGTAATGCAAATTTCTGGTGGCTGGAGGTCTCGTATACTGCAGGTCTGTTATTAGTTCATGCATCCCTTTAGCTGCTACTTGACTGTTCGTTGTTATTCTTGATTTTATTCTTCAAATTTTTCTTTACGGTGGTCAATCTTTAACCTCTACTCATTGTTTTAGGTTTTTAGTTCGGTCTTCAAGAACTCTAATCCACAGTCTTCTATGAAATTGGCTTGCATTCTTGCTATTGAAGAAATACTAGCCTCCGTAAGATATCAAACTTCATCTAGGATTGATTCCTTTATTTTAATATATTCTTTTAATTTCAAGAATGTGGTTGCGTATAAACTCAGATTCTTCAAGTGAGGTTTTGCAGACATTACGTCCAATTTTGAAGATTAGACTTCATAACGACTTTATGTATCTAGTTTTGATTCCTGTGCAAATATAATTACAGTGATGGTCAAAGCTCCTAGACAAAGTAATTCTAGGAGATATGCATAATATTAAAGTCAGAGCATAAGTAGCTCAAAAACCTGATGTTAAACTGCTATTAAATGCAAATTATTAGCTGCAATTCTGCATATTAATCCAGAGCAGAGAGTATGCGTGTGAAAATGTTAAATTAGGTGGAATCACTCTGCACAATTAAATATGGGCATTGCCTTCTGTGATGATGTTAATTTATTTATGTCCTTCACACATGAATAATATTTAAGTTGTCTCTTTTTCAAAAAAATATTTAACTTGTCTCCATGGTTATTTGCATTGACTGTAAAAATTAAATTCTTCTATTCAATTTCCTCGTCTCTGGTATGAGTGGTATCTTCATGCATAGGCGCTGTATGCCTGTATCATGAACTGAAAGTCAAATGCCATTTAGGTATAAGGCAGCACAAATTGTTAACTTTTTGGCTCTTACAAACTGTGTTCTTGGCTTGAACTGATGTTGTAAGAAAATAAGTAATAAGGCATTGTTGATGGATTCAATTTCTATATTGCATTTTTTGGCATCTGCTATGGTTGGAGATGCCATTGCAATTACAATCTTTGCCCTAGTCTAACTTGTGTTGAGAATAGTTATGTTTTTAATTTATTTAGGTAACCACAGTGGTGTATGAACTTTTATAGGTTGAATTTGGTGACCAGAATCTTGACACTTCCAGAAATAGTAATTAGTGTTTACAGAGTATCTGCTAAATGCAAATTAGACCTAATATGATTCTTATGCAGTATCTTTTGCTATAATTATCTTATTTAAGTTCAGATAAAGCTGGATTTTTTAACTAAAAGAAAACTTTTACTTCTCAAAATATTAATTTAATGGATATTTCTGGCTCTTTGGGTTGGAGCAGTGTGGTCCTAATGCTGTATTTTCCTCAATGTTGTCTCATAAAAACATCTGGCCTCATTTTTTATGTGCAACAGGAAAAGAGTTCGCGTTACCTTGATGTAAATGATCCTACTTTGTTGGACCATCAGATTGCTTGGATACAAGATCTTCCTTCATTGCTGATATTTTTGGATAACAAAAATTCATTGTGCACTAAGGTAATTTCCTGGCATCCGTACTGGTTTAAAAGTCGTTCTGAGTACTCCTACAAGAAAGCTTTACGTTGCTTTGACAGAATCCTTTATGCATAATTGTGTTTATTTTTTATCTTTATTTTTTGCTTAATTATTCTTCCTGCAGGCTGTGTTGCGTCTTCTACTTTGTGTAGGGAAAACTACTCCAGCCAACTCTCCATTCTCTAAGGAATTTGATAATATTCAATATAGTTTTAGAGATTTCTTCAGCAGAAGAATGGACAATTGTATGTGATTCTGATGGTTCTTTCATTCTTATTTCCTTACATTTGAAATGAATTTAATGTACTTGATTGTTTTGCAGCTATATGCTATGGTCCCTTCATAAGGCTTGCAGCAGATATTCAGGAGCTTTCCATTTGCTGCGTTTATTATTTTTCCTTCATTGACTCACTGCTTCTGCAATCAATAGTTTCATGTTGCTTATGTAAGTTTGTAGAACTCAGCTAACCTTTATTGTCACTGTTGTAAATGTGCTCTTATGATATCCTCTATTGTTTCTATATTGTAATTAAGTGCTGCTTTTAATTTTTCACTTTTTCTGTAACTATTCACTTTTGTAATATCTCTTTTGTGAATGACCGAAAGAAACTTCTGTTATCGGATGAAACATTTATAAGGCTGTGTTTGTTTTGGGATTTATTTGGGTATTTTTTTTATCTAGTTTTCAAAATCTTGAGGAATTTGGAAATCTTGTGAGTAGTGTGTGTTTGTTTTTGGATTTTGAGTGGGGTGAGATTTAACTTCACGTCAAATCAATGTGAAAAATATAGTATTATTATTATTATATTGTTGGATACGATTGTAATATTTGTATTATTGAATAATGATTATGTTTTATAGGATTACAGATACATATTATAGGATTAGGTGTATCATGAATGGGACTTCGATGAACGGATTTTGGAAACCCAAATATGGATCTAATAAGTTTTCTAAACCCAGTTCCCAAAAACGCAAACCAAATGTAGCCTTAAATGGAAGAACGTGTTTTTGAGATATCTTTTGATTGGTTTCTTGCCAGACTATTTCACATTTGTGCTTGTAATAGCGAGTTTCATTCTTTTGCTGGTTATCAGAAGTAAGACACTGGATTGAGATAAATATCGACTAAAGTATAAACAAGAAATGATTTATTGTGACAGAAGTATTAATATTATGGAATTGAAACAATTTGTGACTTTTGCTTTGTCACTCTATCACAGGTGATGAACTACAGCCATTTTTGGTTTTCCGTATGTTAGAAATTCTGCAATCTGCCTTTAGAGCTGGACGTATCAAAGTTGCAGATTATACAAGTTTTCATGTCACGTTACTCTCAAGATTCCTAGTTTATCCAGGTAAATTACATTGCCTCTCATTTCTAGTTGTAATACTCATTTTTAACCAGGTGGGCTAGCTCGACTGGCCACTGGGCTCCTCACAAAAGTGAGTGACCCAAGTTAGATTCCTATTGGGAACGAATAGGTGGGGAGTTATAAGGAGGCTTGGAGAAGAGGATAGTAAGGGTGCTTAGTGAACTAACTACTAACTATACTAACAACTAACATTTACCTTTCAAAAAAAAAAAAGCCATTTTGCCGAAAAAGTTTGGTACTCAAGTATTCTTTTTATGCTTTGTGAATTCATATATCCATATGTTATCAATATGACAATCTTTTTTCTAATCTGATAGAATGCTCTGTAATTTTTCCTTTTTTCTATAATTAAATTGTGCAAACTCTTCTTAGGAGCACATTTGGATGTGAAATAGTTTTTTTTTTAAATGGAACTGAGCTTGTTGGATATGTTTCTTTTTGAAAAATAAAAATAAAATATTATTCTATTTTAATGAAATTATTGTAAATTTATTCTTACATTTGTTATGTTGCATGGCTTTGCAGAAAAAGTATGTCCTGCTGTCAATTATGATGGGAAGTCAAATGATGAGACCTTTAAACATGTTACGACCATTGTGTGTACATGTTTGTCACAAATTGGTGATGATACTCTTATTATGGATATGATGGAGAGGATAATTGTTGAGCACATTGTATGTTCTTTTCATCCTGTCCCTTTGGTTGGCTACTTGTCCCTCGCACAGAAAGACGACTTCAGATTTCTCTGCATGTCGATGCATATCACTTGAACTGAGATTTAAAGCTAATAAATATTTATCTTTGATTGTAATTTCCAGTGTGGAGACATACCAGTGGACAATAAGTGTGCTTTTCTTAGATTGCTCATCACAGTGGACTCAAAGCCTTCAAGACTTTCGGATCAAAGTTTAGTCAACATGAGCCATGCTCTTCTGCAATACATGATCAGAATTGTAACTGTCAGTACTTCTAATTTTTTCTTATGAAGTTTATATGTCATTTGTCTCAACTCATATTATAGGTTTATAATCACCCTTGTCTGCATCTATGTGTCTGTTATTTTGATGCAGAGTATAGATGAAGGTGATAAAGGGTCAATGTCTGTCATCAATGTAAAAAGAAGGCGATATTACTTATTGCCTTCTTTTTATCTGATTCATGGGAACAAAAGGTTATTAAATCTGGTTTTAAATGTGATGGGATCTGAGGTTAGTCCATCACATTTGTCCCATCATATTCATACTTCAGTTGATTGTACTACCGCAATATGTGCCATCGCCTCTGTACTCCTTCACATGTGTAACGAATCCAAGATCCAACAGACTATGTTGGCATGCAAGATTCAGATGGAGACCATCTTACAGAACATTTCCAATTTTCTGGTACACATGTTACTTCCATGTCTCGTTGAATTTTAATCATACTGAAAATAGTCATTTATATCTGAATTTTACTCATAATAAGCTATATTTTGTATTCTGTTTTTTATACATTTTGGGATAACTTTTATATTCTTGATATTGAGTTCCAGTAATTGAAATAAACATGTCTTATTCTCCTTGCATTATTTTTAGTCTCCCTTTTCAACTATCATAGGTGCAGGAACATTAAAAAAAAATTGGGCTTCAACTCCCTTATTTTCTTACCACAAATCTTTGTTGCCTTTTATTTTACTATTATTTCAAACCACGGTTAGCGCCGGTTTCACGAAATAAGGAAAACCCTTTAAAATTTTAAATGTAAATATGGGCAGGGTATTATGGTCAGCAGAAAGGTTAATAGTGGCAAGGGTATATCTAAATTGCTCCAAATCCTGTTTGCTGATATCAATTCTCTCTTTTTGTTCGATAACTCAGTGAATAAGGAAAGTTTGGGAAACATTGATAGATTAGAATATGTATTCTTTTTAAAATTATGAAACTTTGTCATATTTCTAGTTTAGAATGCAATTTATGTGATATGGCTTTGTACTTGTTTCAGTTTTCTGAAGGGTTAAAGTTGACCTTGGAGCAAAGGCACAAAATTCAGAGGTCATATGATCAATTGAGAACAATCACCAATAATGAAGTTTTGTGACAAGTGTCAAGAGTAAGTATCCTTCCCAATTACCACTGGTGTGATTAGTATGACGGTTCATTCCCATTCTTATGATTGGTATATTAAATAAATTGGAATCCTGATTCCTTGAGGAATGAGTATTCATTATTTTAAGGAATGGGGGATTAATCCCACCCCCATGGTATTAGCAATTCCATTCCTCAAAGAAAAGAAAAAAAATATCATTCTGCTTTACATAACTTTATTCATTTCCATACAGTACCAATCGTAAGAATTATCATTCCATATCCATTCCTTTCTCATCTCTATTTCATTCATGTGTTCATTCCATTTCCAAATAATTTCATTCAATGATACCAATTATATAATTTTTATCATGGGTTTGACCGACAGTTTAATATTGTATGGATGGTGAAATTTGTGGATGTCTTCCCTGGTTTAAGCTGCGTTTGGCAATCAATAAATTTCAGTACAGTTCATTTGAGCTACATGCATGTGGTATATTATAGTTATATGCTGGAGACTCTTGAAGTTTCCTATACTTGTTTCTGGCATATAAATTTTCGAAGCTGAGTTTATCATGTGTCGTGACCGCTGATTTTCTGGTTGGATTATAAAAATTTGAATTGAATGAATTTTAGATCCACTAGTATTTTACCATTTCAAATTCATATAAAATTAAACGACCATCAATTAATTTTGACAATATTGATTTCAAAGTCATCCTCAAGTCCATCCATTCAAGCACTCCATTCATCTTCCTTCGTACATACTTTTGTGCTTATTGTTCTTGACAATTTTCTTGTCCTAACAGATGATGATCATTGCATCTACAATTTTCAGAGAACTCAATAGCAAATGAATCAGATTTGCTCATCCGGAATTTGTGCATTCAGTGACGTGAAACACCTGGGAATTGGGTGATTTCCAGATCCATTTTATCTATGGCAGATGATTGCCCCTTTTAACAGACAGCTTTGGGAGATTAATTGCAGGCGACATGCCGCCTCTCTTTGTTTTCATCAATCAATGTTCTTAAAAAATCATGCGGGTCGACAATTGATTAATGAGTTACCGTTTCGATTTTAAAAAAATAGGCTTTGATTATTAAAACTTATATTTAGGTTTTAAAAATCACTCATACATCTTTTATACACACCACCTTTTGGTACATCATATTTTTAACTAATACCTTTTCACTTTATCTCTCTTTCTTTTTTTTGTTTTCCTAATTTACATTTGTACTAATTTGTTTTTTTCTTTATTGTTAATGGCCTATTATACACCATAGATTCAATGTTTACCTTTAGGGTATAATATTATTTTAAGAGTATAATTGTTAGCAGTAAGAATGGGTGAGTGCTACAAAAATTTCAAATAAGACTGGTTGCATGCAGCACTATGTGATATCCCCAAATTCTTACGTCTTCAGATGAAATCTTTAAGAGCACTTGGCTTAAATATTAGTAATAATAAAATAAAAAACTTATATATTACTCTTCCAAAAGTATTTACAATTTCTAATTTAATTTATTTCATAAAAATTCTCACATTTACATAAGTGAAATTAAGCTAGAATAACTCACCTTTCAATGCATTTTCAGAATGTCACTCACCCAGTCACCCTTGATACATATGAATGTGAATGCTGCTCAGGATGGAGACAGTGAAAGCCTTAAATCATGGAACTTAATTTGTTTACACTAAAATAATTAATCAAGTTTGAATTATGACTTTAGATAATCAATATGAATATCAATGAGGTTGAAATAAACTGCAGGCTTTTAATAAAGGAGAAACTCACTTGATGGCGGAGGAGTGAACATTCATTTTAGTAAAATGTAATAGTTAATAAATGAAAAGCAATACCTATCTAAGTGAGATGTTTAATAAATAGTGTAAATATAATGTGTTTATATTACAACGAGACGATCTCTTACAAGTTAGTTGTTGCTATAAATCTTATTTCATTGAATGAAAAATTGTAAACGGTGACTAATTTGTGGTATGAATTCGACTAAGTAATATATAATTACTATAGTTCATAGCATACTTTATTGTACAGAATAAATATTTTTTTCCTTCCCATAATAAAAGTCAAATTTCTAGAATTTAGGGAAAAAAAATCGTCCAATTGGCAACCAAATACGCTCTTATTCGTATTGGCTGTCTCTTAATTTGTTTGTATTTCGACAATTTAATGTGTTTTTACTCATGATTTATTTCTTTTTAGTATAAACTATAATGCAACGTTATATGCCATATTAATTACCCCTGGTTCTCCAAGTATTTTCTTTTAGTCTGATTTCAACACGCTAACACATTATTATAAATTCATGATCACGTCTCATGTTATTCTAACTAAATGAGTTAGAGTAAAATGAGGTATATATAAAGCCCTATAAAAACATTTAAAAATTTATTTCATTAGATATACCATAGGAGACTATATCATTTAGTGGAAAAAAAATACTAGAGGCACATCTTTTATTTATTTTTCAATGTATCCATGCATATACCGACAAAATATAATTAATGATGCAACATTATTTTAGTAGAGAAGATTTCAACGTTTTTTGGTGATATCTGGTTGATGGATTAATGAACAATTTTTCTTTATTGGGTAATAATTATGAGTTATAACCCTTTAATATTTTTTATTTTATTTAAAATGATCCAATAAAATAAAATAATAATAATAATAATTTAGTTTCATAGCTTTTAAAATTCTGTAAATTTTAATTCAAAATTTATTAAAATTGTTTTTTTCCGATATCACACGTGTCACTCGATCACCTAATCCCCACGCATGCAATTCTATCAAAAATTAAAGTTCCATTCAATTTTAGAAGTTGTACGACTAAATTGATTTTATTTTTTTTTTAAATTTTATTATGACAATTTTGAATAAATTAAAAACTTGTGCGACTGTTATCGTATGACTCCATTTTAAATTTTAATTTCTCAATACATACAGAAAATCTTGAATGAAACTAATTTAATGTGAAACCAATTTACGAAGTATTATCCCTAATACGCAGCAAATTATTACTCCTACAGGCTACAATTGAACAAAAGAGTTAAATAATTCATAAAATTTAATAATTGTCATCCATAGGAGTGATACTTTTCATGAAGGATGATACGGCTACAATTGAACAAAAGAGTTAAATAATTCATAAAATTTAATAATTGTCACACAGAGGAGTGATACTTTTCACACATAAGAGTGATACTTTTCATGACGGATGATACGACTCCACGTGAACAGTGAATCCTTTACGCATATGGAGTATATAATAATAGGTGCTATTAAGCTTGTGATAAGAATTTAGGTTGTATATAATAATAGGTGCTATTAAGCTTGTGATAAGAATTTAGGTTGTATTTGGACTGAGTCATTTCAAATTTAATGGATTTGAAAATGAGTGGATTTTAAATTCCTTGAATTTTAAATCAATTCATTTGAATTTCACTGTTTGGATAAATTATGGATCTTTAAAAGGATTTTAAATTCATAATTCAAAAATTATTTTTAAAATAGAATTTTATATATGATAAATAAAATAATAAAATTTTATTATATTAAATATTAAAATCTAAAATTTTATTAAAAACAATTTTTTTGGAGGGAACTCTACCACCCAATCTACCCCTACCCACTCCTCTACCATCACCCCAACCCCAAAATAATTTTTTTAATAAAATTTTAAATTTTTAATATTTGAATAATAAAAAATATTACACCCAGCCCTACCCCCTACCCCACCCAACACCATCCCCACCCATTTTTTTATATATAAAATTTTAGATTTTAATATTTAAATAATAAAAATATTACCATCCAATCCTACCACCCTATCCATCCACCCACCCCACTCTCACCATCCCCCAACCCACCAATTTTTTTTAAAAAAATATTTAGATTTTAATATTTAAAAATAAAATCTAAAATTTTATTTGGGGCGGTGGGTTGGGTTGGGTGGTAATATTTTTATTTTTTAAATATTAAAATTTAAAATTTTATAAAAAAAATTTTTTTGGTGGGTGGAGGGGGGTGGGGGTAGGTTGGGTGGTAATATTTTTATTATTTATTTATTTAAATAATTTTATAATATCTTAGCTCAACTAAATTTTTTTTAGAAAGCCCAAAACCTATTTATTTATTTTTATGGCCCAAAAGGTCAGCCCTAACTTAGCCCAACTAGATTATTTTTAGAAAGCCCAAAACCTATTTATTTATTTTTATGGCCCAAAAGGCCAGCCCTATCTTAGTCCAACTAGATTTTTTTAGAAAGCCCAAACTTATTTATTTATTTAGTTATTTTGTGGCCCAAAGTTTCAGCCCACTTAAATGGCCTGATATATATAATTATTAAGACTAAAGTTAAAAAAAAAGAGAGAAAAACGGGAGAAGAAAAACAAAAGAGGGGAAAGAAGATAGTGAAGAGGAGAAACCATTGTTGATCAAATTCTCCCTTACAACCCTCATCCTAGGTAGTTTCTAAGTGGTTTTGAGGTAAGTGGTGTGTGAATTAAGCTTCTTTCTTCCATGATTTTGTAATTTTGTGGGGTTTTTCTTTTTGGTATGTGGGTAATTTGCAGACTGTTCGAACTGATTTTGACATAGCTATTGCCCTTGAAAGTTTGCAAACTTAATTTCTGTACGTAGCTGACTCGTTAGCTTTCCGTAGCCACTTGAAACGCCTCAATCCGATTATTCTACAATTAGTTATGATTTTTCTCGTAAACTGCCGCTATCTGGAAAATTTCAGAATTTTTATGTCGAATTCAAACTTATTTTCTATCGTTTCGTTTAGTCAATGTATTGAAAGGGTTATGTGGGATTGGGAACTGATGTTAAGGAGTTACATACCATTTTTATTTAATATCGACTTGTTCGAACTCAATTAGGATTTGTTTTTAGCAATGAAAGAGATGTTACCGCTAATAGTTAGTTATATTTAATTTGTCTTTAATTGCTCATCTCCTTTCTAGGTAAAGAACCATCGACGAAGGGCAAGGGACCGACTTCAGATTCCGGAGAGAGTTAATCACTTCCTTGTGAGTTGATAATTCGGGAACGCCTTCTCTTGTGGGAAGTGTGGACCCTCGATAAATGTGCATTTGTTTTAGTTTTAGTTAATTGACAAGAAAATTATTTGGTATTGTGTTATGTGGTAAAGAGCCTGATTGGCTCAATTGCTCTGGTTAGAGTCCTATTAGCCATTTTATGAGTATTATTGATTTTAACTTATGTTGAAGAGCCTTGCCGGCTCGATATCTGATAGCATTTATTGTGAATTTTTGAGAATTGATTTCTGGTTATTCTTGTGTGCCAATTAAGACTCTAACTTGAGTCGTTATTTATCTTATGATGCACATGCATATGTATGCCTGGTACCAAGGTTAAGTAGCCCGAATTGGTCACGGTTCGGGTGAGTTGGAGCGACATTGATTAAGTAGCCCGAATTGTCGCGGTTCGGGTGAGTGAGAGTGACAACCAAGTTGCCCGTGATTGGCAAACCCGGGTGAGTTAGATCTAACGGGGCACCTGTCCATTTGCCAAATACTGATACTCTGGAGGGTGATCGTTAGATGGATCAGTCTATTATAGGCTCAGTCAACGTCACCGGTGTGGGACATGCATGTCATATATGTTTATATGTTTGACCATTTCAAGTATTCACGTCGATATTGAATTGTGAACTTTAGCACTTGGTTTGTTGAGAAAGAATATTAATGTGCATTTTATCTAGAGTAACGGTGACGGGCTTGGACTGTCTCTCGACGGAGAGCTCAGTTCGAGGAGGATATTGACTACCCACGCGACTTTTATGTGATAACATGTTGTTTGAACTAATTGTGTTATTTGTAAATGTGTACTAATGTTTTTATTTTCAATAATATGTACATTGAGTGAGAAATAGTTATTGTGAGACGAAATGTTGGATTTTATATTATGAACCGCGAGTGAGAATACATGCTTCGTATAAGGGTCGGGGTGACCGGCTTATCACCTCACTGAGCTAGTGGTTTTGCTCACCTCCATCATTCTTTCCTTTTCAGGTTGTTGATATCGTTTTGGTTGGAGGTTTTCCTATCGTTTGCTCGTCATCCAATCCGTGTTTTGGGTACTTTCTCTTTTATGTAAATTGACGGATTCATTGGCGAGATTGTATAGTTTATATTTGGTGACCCCCTTGATGTTCTTTTTGTACCTTCGCGATGTTATATCGTTCATGTATATTTTCTTTAAACTAACTTACACCGTTGCATTTCGTACCTTTGTAAATCCTTGTTGATACTTTTTGAGATGATGTCCTCGGGTTGTACCCATTGTTATCAATTGTTCAGCTCTACAGGTACTTGATAGCAAGCCTTACGTTTTCTATAAACTTTGTGGAGTGGAGTGCACCCATTCTGCAAAATTTATGGTTAACGTGGCGGTTGTCGCGTTCTGTCTGGGGTCGGGGCGTGACAAATTTTTTTTAGGGTGGGGGGTGGTGTTGGTTGGGTGGGGCAGGGTGGTAATATTTTTATTATTCAAGTATTAAAAATCTAAAATTTTATAAATTTTTTTTTGGGGTAGAGGAGGTGGGTGGCCGGGGTGGGTAGAGTTTAAAACATATATATATATATATATATATATATATATATATATATATATATATATATATATTATTTTTTAATTAATTAATTAATTTTATATATTATTTTTATATATTAATATATCAATTACACAACAATGAAAGGATTTCAAATGACACGGTTTCAGTGAGGATTTGAAATCCATTCAAAAACAACTAAAAAAATTCAAAATCAAATTCATGATTTGAAATCCATTGATTTAAAATCTTGAATTTATAAATCTATTAATTTCAAGTGTATCCAAACATGATGGAGGGATTTGAGGGAATGATTTATAAATCCCTCCTCAAATCCTCTCATCCAAACACAACTTTAGATTGGCCAATCCAAAATAGTAAAATTAATACATTTGAATTGACAGGAGTATAGATTATCATTACATAATTTTCATTTATAATATAAATTAATCGTATAATAATTTATTTAAACCACTATTATTTTTTATCAATTAAGTATTTTTTTAATAAATAATATGATTTCCTAATCATTCCACAAAACTCACTCTCTACAAAACACAAGTGTCAGTAATTTATAATTGAATCATATACTCATATACTTACTCCCTCCGTCCCATGCAAAAGATTATTTTTGCTTTTTTCACGTTGATTAAGTATTATTATTATTTAATATATAGTGAGTAACTGTATTAGTGGATATGTGAGTCACATATTTTAATTATATTAGTGAATATGTGTGGGTCCCGTATAAAAAAATGAAAGGAAATTCTTTATGTAGAACGGCCAAAATAGAAAAAAAATGACTTTTTATGTGGGACGGAGGGAATATTTATCTTAGCGGCTAATTAGTACAGTCATTTATAATCATCTAATGGTAAAATGCATCACTTTTGTAATATAGTTGATGTTATTATATACTCTCTCCGTCCCGGCGTAAGAGGACCATTTGCTTTTTTGAACGTAGATTAAAAAGTATTATTTAATGTGTAGTGGGTAGTTGTATTAGTGGGAGTGTGAGTCCCCATATTTTAATTGTATTAGAGAGGGTGTGTGGGTCCGTGTGTAAAAAAAGAAATGAGACTCTTTGGGTGGGACGACCAAAATGAAAAAAATGGCCCTCTTAGCCTAGGACGGAAAGAGTATACTTTATCCATATCGAGATAATGTTTATATTTATTTTTTAATAAAAATTAAAAAGTATAATATTTTAATATGTAGCAAATTGATGAATATAATATTTTTATTATAATGGGTACTTGTATTAGTATTGTTTTAGCCCTATAATATTTATTATTTATTTTGTGTGGGTTTCAGTTAAAATAATAATAATAATGATAATAATAATAAATAATGTAAGAGGAATTAAATGTAAGAGGATTATTTAATTCTCTTATATTCTTTCGCCCTGATTTAAATTGCAAACTTTTAGTTACACGTAATTTAAAAATAATATTCCCTCCGTCCCATAATTGTTGCCGTAGTTACTATAGACACAGAGTTTAAAAAAAGTTAATTTTTAACCAACTCTATTGACTTTTTAAGAGGTATTGTTGTATTTTTAAGTAATAAATAAATTATAAAATATGCTATGTGTGTTAGGTGAGAGTGATTTTTGAAAGTGAGCAGCTATTCGCACCCCCGAAAATACTAAACGTACCTCATTTACTAAATAAACCCCGCTAAAAATTATTAAAATATAAAATATTTACTATACGAACCCCATTTATGACTTTTATACCCTAATAATTATAAAATTTGACATTCAAACGTTGAGAACTAACATGCTAAAAAAGAAACAAAAAATGTCAATAAGTTGATCACTATCCCACTATTGAGTCCTCCAATCAATTAACTCTTCTTTTAATTACAAAATTAATCTTGCAAACAAATATTCACATTGCAGTACAAATAATTTCTTAAAAAGACTGTTAAAGAAAACGTGAGATCTTTATAACCATAGAGGCGTTTTTTCCCTCATTATTTGTGAGTGAATTATTTTAATGTTGTCAATTTATAGCGAAGAAAGCTTGAATTTGATTGTTTAAAGTTATTGGGTACTGCATATTTCTTTTCCAAGAACAAGAAAAAATGAGCAACATATCAATTTCAAAACTATAAAAAAACCTGCAAAAAAACATGTTAGATTGCTGTGTATATTTTGGGGTAAATTTCATACCCAATATTAATGAAATTTCTCTTTCAAAAAAAAAAATAATAATAAGAAAGATTGTTTCATGAGAGGAAATCATTAAAAACCCTGGATCCAAAGTGGAATTGTCGTCTGTGGATGCGCTTAGAGGAAAAACATGTATTCTTATATATGATTGTTCTTGACTCTTGCTAATGTGGATCAGTGGATCATGATGATTTGGGATCGAATTTGGTTGGGAAGGCTGTAATTTTAGGGCAAGATTTGTTATATCAAAAAGATATATTCTTTATGAGGATATTTTAGTCTTATCAATAAAGAGTATTTTAATTTAAATCTTTTATGGGGTACGTTTAGCATATTCGGGGGTACGAATAGTCGCCCCCCTTTTTGAAATTAAGATAACTTTTGAGGTTGTTTGTTAATGTGAAATTTTCATTTTTGGGGTGTGACAGTTATTGTGGGATGAACGAAAACGGAAAGTAAGACAATTATTTTGGGACGGAGGGAGTAACTTTTTATGTGATAATGTACTCCCTCCGTTCGCTTTCAAATGTATCATTTTCCATTTTGGGCGTCCGTCCCCAAGGGTTTCATTTCATTTTTTATCCACAGACACCCACTAATACAACTAAAAAATGGGAACCACAACTCCACTAATACAACTAACCACTACACATTAAATAATAATACTCCTTAATCCACGTGCAAAAAGTAAATAACACCCTTAAAGGCGGATGGAGGGAGTATATAATAAACTAATATTCTAGATAATTTAAAAAAAACTGTGTAATACTCCTCCGGTCAATGCAAAAGTAATCGTTTGCTTTTTACGTGTAGATTAAGGAGTATTATTATTATATGTGCAGTGAGTAGTTGTTTTAGAGGGAAATGGTGGGCCATGTGATGTACTTTTTTTTTTTTTTTGCTAAAAAGGAAATATGGATTCCTTTGAATTGAACACCCAAAATGGTAAAATGAATACCTTTACATTAACGGGGAGTATCGGTTAATTTGACTAAATTAAAAATGTAATGGAGTAATATTTTATAATGCTCCATTTACTTGTCTCAAAAGGTTATTATTTGTTATTTTTGGTTCCTTCTCAAAAGGATACTATTTCATTTTTCTTTAGAGTTACAGTAGCTACACACATCACTAACACAACTAAAATATAAAATCTACACACCCTATATATTAAATGATATTATATTTTAATTTACGTGTAGCACAACTAAAATACAAAATCTACACACCCAATGTATTTTAAATAATATTATATTTTAATTTACGTGTAAAATAACAATGATATGTTGAGCTTGGAAATATGCACCAATAGTTTTCATTTCGAGGGTGCACAAATTATTTGGAATGGTTTGAGTATAGAGTAGAAAAAAGAGAAAAAGGATTACACTATTTTCACCCAAAATTTTTCTAAGTACACCCGATCATTTTAAAAAATAATTATGAAAAGATCATTATACCCCTATAATTCAAATTTACTTATAATTAACACTTTTAAAATACAATTATTATGCACACCCATAAAAAAATTCAGGGTAATTCTAAAGTACACCAAGTGTTAGTGGATAGTTATTTATTTTATTTAATAATTGAGATTAAATTAAAACTTAATCTAACACAACCTTAGAGAACTAGTGAAATTATGTCAGCTATGGTAAAGACGATCAGTTTTCTCCATCTGGGTTCTTCTCTTTTTTGGTACTAATTTAGCAAATTAATCTTTCCCTCTCTCTCCTAAAATATTACCTTATTTATATGTTGGGATTAATCTTTTGTGACAGGTATGGTGGTTTTAAATGTGGGTGCAAGAGTTGAGTTGAATCCAAAAGCATGTTCAACAATTTGCAGATTAAATATAAATGGGAATTATATGATTTGCCCATCTACAGGTTTTCAGCTACTACATCCATCTTGCTTGGATTGCTGCTCTGCTGAACCAGGTTGCATAATTTATAATCCTGATGGAAGTGTTCTGCACTGCAACCTAATTAAACCCTTCAATTCAACAATATATATGCATCAATCTGTATGTATATATGTTGAATATGTAGGCTACCAAGAATAAATTTAAATTGATGTAAGCCCTTCAATTCAACAATATATATGCATCAATCTGTATGCATATATGTTGAATATGTAGGCTACCAAGAAGAAATTTAAATTGATGCGACTCAAGTTTGCCATTGTGGTGATTCAGCTATATGATTCATGTCTAGCTATCTTTATGGCCTAAACCCATGCTCTCATTTATTGTTCATTATCTTCTTATGGTTTCTTTTAAAGTCTTTTTAGGTCTTCATATTCCTATTTCAAGAAGATTCTCTACTTTACATAACACATTCTGATGGGGTATAAAGGGTCTCCTATGCACAATTCCATAACATCTTAAATTACTTTCTCTAGTTTCCTAGAAGTTGGTGGTAACCAATTTCATATCATAAATAAACAAATCAAAGTCTGCACTGTCTGGAGTAAAATTAAGTAGATTATGATCACAATTCATCATTTTACATATATATCAACAAAAGCCCAATAATGATTTTCAAAATCCGTGCATGCAGTTTAAATCATAGAAAATAGACAGTAAGCTCACCATTCTAAATTGCAGTTTGAAAACCTCTCTTGTGAAAATGATTCAGGAAACCTCAAATGACATTGATGGTTCAATTCTTCTTCTCCATCGGCTCCCACACCCTAAAGAACAGCAACAGGATCAAGATCAACTAACACTAATATCTAAATTGTTATTTCTCAAGTATTCCTCAATGTCTATCTCATCTGAACCCAACAAATCCTTCCCTCTAATACTAGTTACCTCATACTTTTTTCTAAACTCAGCCCAAGATTTATCCATTCCCAAAAACCCAACCTCATAATTCTTTTTATTCCCACAACACACCACAGAAATCAGCCTAAACACATCCTTCCAATCCATTTTTTCAAACTTCACTTCGATCCTCGCATTCCTAAAAGACGGTTCGCATTTTTGCTTTGCAATGCCGACACACTTCTCTTTCGCAACAACCAAACAAGATTCCATTTCAAGCTCCTCACACTTTGCTCTGTCACTAAAGTCTTGTTTCGAATAATTGCCAAGGAAAACTTTCCACCATGGGGGTTTACATTTGTTTGAAGCAGAAATGGAACACCCTATTCGTGCCCCAGATTCACATTGCGAAATTATATGGGCTTTGCAATTCTCATATGCAGTGGCCCAAGCACGTTGATTCTTGAATGCCAGGAGGCATTGGCCAGATGATGGATCATCCGATGGACCAGCTTTGATGGGACCACGTAAAAGGGGAAGTGGACAAGGGAAATGAATAAGGGTTGCAGCAGCAGAGTAGTCGTCGGAGCTTGGGAGAGGTGGTTGCACGCTTCCGTCCATTGAACTTTGAATGCAGTATACCACTAACAAATAAAAAAATTTCCTGTGATTGAATTGGAGACAAAACCACACAATATCATGAAATATATAAAACAAATATACGAATAGCAAATGTAAAAATTCAAACATAATTGCTTTAACCTAGTTAAGACGGAAAGAAATCAAGATATTGCTAAAAGTCATTGCACAAGTGACTCCGATGCACTTTGAATACTAAATCAAAAAATTGAAGATTTTAAATTAGTCGGTAAAGGATCTGATACTGGTGCATCGGAAAAAAAGAAAAAAGAGCTGTCCCAAAATCGACTAAGTTAAAAGGAGATGAACAATTGAGGTGATAATGAGCACAAACAGAGGCACAATTAGAGATCAGCAGCAACCGAATTACTTCGCTACATTAATACAGCTCCCTCCATGATTTAACTAGTTTTGAAATCTGGACTTGAACTTGAACAAAAAATCGCCCACATAACACCAAAATTTCTTCTCCGATTCACTCATGTTTCATATATCATACCCTTCAATTAATACTCAATTATTTTCTCCTTTTATTTTCTCTCACAACTTACTAATTTTATTCTCCCTTTTTTTTTTTGTATTTATTTCCCTCCGTTTACATTTTTTTTCCTTTGGATTAAAGAGTATTACTCTTTGCGTCTCATTACACTCTCCACTCTTTCCTTATTTCTTTGTCTCTCTATCGTCCAATAATAATAAAAGTTTCAAAACAAATAACCTATCAATACATCATATTTTAAAAAATGTCACTCTCACATAACACATGCAACTTACTTTATCATCTATTTTTTACTTTAATATATCACTTTACCATCAAAAGTAAATGAAGTTGGTCAAAAAAGTAAATCTTCTTAAACTTCGTATCCACAATAATGGTCAAGAGTCTACCGGATGGAGGGAATATTATTTTATATAAAGCAAGAGTTGTATTGGAGGTATGTATAGGGCAATGGGTGAGATTTCTTTTCCAAAAAGGAAAATGGACATCTTTGGAGTGAACTTCCAAAATGGTGAAATGTATATATCAGTGGACAAAGGGAGTATCAATTACTCCCTCCGGAGACCGGAAAGCTCTTCATCATTATGGTAGATAAGAAGTTTAAGAATTTTTTTATTTATTTTTACCAACCTTAATGACAAAATAAGTTATGTGTATTAAATGAGAGTGACATTTCGCATGCACGTCATACTTTGTGATGTGATTTTTGTACATTTTTTTTAATGCAATTTTTTTTTCTTCTGAAAATTCTATTTTTAAATTCATTATTAGGTATTAGGTAAAAGTAAAACTTCTAACTATTCCACGTTAAAACTTCTTTATATACAATGTTTTTCGTCAGACAATATTCATATAGTCTAACCAAAACTTTAGTTTTTCCATGATATGCCACTAGAAGGGGCAGCGTACAATTGTCCATGTGAGATAAGCAGAAATCTGTAAGTTAAACAACACATTCCAGTAATTCATCTCATATTCTACTCTATTCATTGTTAGACACTGGTTCAGTTGTCAACATTTTGGTGTCTTCTGAACAGGATACCTATAATAACAACTGGTGCTTAAATGGAAATTCATCTACTAATGATTATGGCATGTTTGGTGTACAGCATGCAATGAATCATCAATCCAATTGTAACTTTATTTTCTCAAGTTTGGTTAAAATTTCACCTTTTTTTAATTAGATTTTTCATAGGTTTTCGATCTTCTTGTAAATTCTGAGAGAGAATGATGCGTGATAAAGTGTTTGTGTGAGTTCTACTATTCTTATTTTCACACATTTCTCGCTTTAAATTTACAAGAATTTTGTCTGCTCAAAGTAAGTAATCTGACCTTTTAAGTTTCAGAATCGACAGCGATCCTCAATGGCCCTTTTCCAAGAAGAAACACACCTCAATCTCATGCCTATACAAAAACACAACTTTTACAAACCAAGGAATAGTATTTCACTCCATCAAGAAAATAATGTAAGGCATGATTCAGTTTTATATAGTTATACGATGATCATGCTGTATTTTAAGATTGTATTCTACACTTGACACTGAACTACCAAAGTGCCTATCAAGCCACCTATTCCAATTTGAGAATTAAAAAAAAAAAAAAACTGATAAAATGGATTTTAACTTGAACTTCATTTGGTGGTCATCTGTGATCTTTACTCTTCAGGAGCTCATTCAACTGCAAAAATGCCTACAGCTGAGGCTTCGGACACTACACAGACTAATTTCAATAAATGGGGTTTTAACTGCTCAGATTTGAATGTGCAGACCGAAATCAAGAGAAGACTAAGACGATTTCAAGAAAATCAGCCAAAAATACAGAAAGAAAAGGTGCAATGCTCTTTCAAACTCTATATCCGTATGAAGCAACGAGTTCCATTTATTTGAAAATAATGCATTGAGAAAGGCTTTATTCATCCAGTTAAGCTTTCAATTTGTGCCCAATATCCCCGCAACCTCATATATTATTACTATTTCTCAGACAATGAAACATATTCAGCCGTGGTCACAGGTGCCCATGGTGAGGAGGAGAAGCCAAAAGTAGTAGGAGCAAATGCAAGTTCGCGGTTATAATTCATTGTCTGACAGTGAGAAAGAAGTTAATACATTTCCCCTGGAAAAATAAGAGCATATGCTTTGGTCTTTCTTTCAACACACTCAACACACAAGATAGGGTGCTGTGAACAGAAATTCACACTCTGTAAAGATAAAAGAATTTGTAGGTCATCCTTTAATGAACCATCAATTTACTCAAGCTGTAATTTGCTTATGTGAGAAACTTCGTAGCATGTAATAATTTAAAAGGGACTTTCTGCTTCATTCTGTTTTCTATCATTTGATTAATGAAATTCCCTATCGTCTCAAATAATCATAGGAATCAGTTTCCAAAGGTACTACTATTAAATAAGCCTGACAGTACAAGAACCTCAGAATTTCATATTAATTAAGAATTGGCCAAGTTGCACTTTATTGCTAAAGAAACAAAGTAGCAAAAGAGGAACAGAGCAAGACCTATGAAGAAGCCTTTCATGATCGGATGATGAAGCAGAAAAGAGTCTTTAGAATTTTCGACATCAGTATGCACATACTTTCAAAAGTTGCCACATTACTGATTTATTTAGAAAATGATGCTACTCTTTGTAATTGTTCATTTGTACTTCGTAGAAGAGATTTCTCATATCTTATTTAGTTTAATTCAATCAAAATTCCTTACATTAACAAATATACAATCTGGGGAATAAATGAAAGCACAAAACGATCACTTTTGATAGAAAGAGAGGACGTAAATGAATACGACTAACATTATTCAATGCACTCATTGGCTTCTACAAGGCAGATTCCCACTCTTAGTAAGAGTGGTAATGATGCCTTTCAGCAAACAACTTAAAAAGCAAAGGGAGGAACAAGGGGAAATAATATATGCGATTGGCTTATGAGATTCAACTCACAAGCAATCCCATACTCTTTTAATGCGTCTTTAACAACAGGACAGCATACCTGCAAAGACTTCTCTAATACATAATAAAAGGGCGAGAAAGATATCAGTCTAAAGGAGCAAAAATGCCAAGAATAGCAAGCATCTCATGTTCATCATGAATTTTCAAACAAGAAAGTATAATGCATCATATAAGTGCCTAGATGCAACAATCAGGAAATGCAAAAGGTGGCAATCGAGATGAATTCAGTGTTCATTGCAACAAGGACCCTTTCACACTCACTCTCCACTCTCTCCTGCCACATTACAAATACCTATGGGTTGCTCCTACCTGGTCCCATAGCCTAAGTAAGTCAATTAATTCATTCATACCTATGGGCATATCGAATCATCAAATCCATGTGGTAAAAAAACTACATCAGAGAATATCGAATCAGAGAAAATAAAGAGTTTACCCGTGGAAAATATTCACGCGCAAGCAAAGGTACGGAGATGCCACGGTTATCTTGAATTTGATTACTCAGTGACCACAACAATCAACCACGTAATTCGTGAGTGGAGGCGGTGGAAGGATGACTTCGATGGTGGCGCGACGGTGAGCGGCGAAGAATGGTTGCGAGAAGGAAGATTCCGTCAGGTGCGGTGGCGGTGTTGATCTGACGGAATATATAATGTGGACTCAACCCATCTAGACGCATCTACGCTTCGACCGGGTTTATTTAAACTATTGTGGTTTTTATTTTTATTTAACTAAGTATAGCACTTTCATGTTTTTTTTAACAAAATAAGAAGCGCCACTACAAGTGGCGCCTTTGTGAAAATTCTGCTTTAAGCCTTTTTTATTCTCCCCCATCAAATCAAACTTGTTTATTTTTTATATTTAAAATGATTTTTAAATGTTTATATATAAATAACAATGTAGTATATTATTTATATTATAAATAATCTTATAATCATGGGCGGAGCTAGATAATATTTTTAGGGGGACTAGAGATAAAAAAAAAATATTTTGATCATAATTCATATTCAAATATTAAATAATACTCCATGACGTAGTGCAATATAAAACCATAACTCATCTCCAAAAAGAATTTAGAGATATTATTTTCATTCATTCTCAATGTATAAAACTAAGAAAAATGAAGACGACTTTTCCATGATTCAAAATGAATTATAAAGTCAATAACAAAAGAGATAGCTATTTTTTTATCAATGTAAACGATTAAATTATTCATAAAAATAATTATTAGGTAGTTTAGGGGCTAAAAATAATTATTTGGAAAAATAAACATTCTCTCCATTTGATATATTTTTTAATGTATTGAAGTGCGCAGAGATTAATAAAATGTATTTTTTAATGTATAATGTAAGATAAAATAATTATTTTTTAATAATAATTTAATAAGATAAAAGGTGATAAAATGATTGAGATTGGAAAAAATATAAGAAGTATATGGAATTTGGGATTTTTGGAATATTGATATATTAAGTTGTACTAATGAATATTTATTATTAGTAAAAGTATACTCCCTCCGTCCCGTTTCAATGTTTACGTTTGCTTTTTGCACGTTGATTAAAAAGTGTTATATTTTAATAGATAGTGAGTGGAAAAATATAATATTTAATGTGAAGTGGGTAGGTGTATCAGTATTAGATGATATATTAATTTTTTAGATGGGTCCCATATTTCTAAAAAGGAAAACGTAAACATTGAAATGAGACACGCAAAATAGAAATGTAAACGCGGAGGGAGTATATAATAGTTGAGACAAAATAAATTGAAGATGGGAAGAAATAAATAGAGAATTGAGCAAAGTACAGTATTAATTTAACACTAACACATGCTACTGGGGGATTTTTGGAAAGTTGGCTCATCACTATAATGTGATATTATAGATTCTCCGTCCCAACTTTAAGTCTACATATTCTATTTTAATGCTTGACAATTTCAACTTCGCATATTTTAAAAAGAAAATAATGGAGTAATAATTAATTAACATGCATTCTCACAACATATTTTAATTTTAAAATTTGTATTTTTTTTAACATACACAATATATTTTAATTTCAAATCCGTCACTCCTACCTAACACACATTATCATACACTTTATTTATTACCTAAAATTATTAAAATACCCCAAAAGTCAATAAAGTAAAATAACTTTTCTCAAATAACGTGTAGTAATAAACGTGAGCCTGTTTGCGAGACAGTAGGAGTATGTTTTTATGTCCAAGACCAATCCACAAACCCAAGTATAATAATCCCTTCGTCCATCGGTAAAATGGACATTTAACATACATTAAAAGTTGGTCCTATATTTTAATTGTATTAATGAGTATGTGTAGATTCCATGTGTCTATAAAGAGAAATTAGACTTTTTGGGGTGAATACCTAAAATGGAAAAATGTGTACCTCGCCGGCTGACGGAGGGAGTAATATATTAAAGTAATTTGACTTAAAAATGTTTAATAATTTTGAAATTAAAATGTGTTTTGATGTTATTAATTAAATACTCCCCCATCTTGCTAATGTTGTTACATTTACTATTTGAATAAAAATTAAAAAATAGTATAATATTTTAATGTGTAATAAATTGAGTGATATAATATTTCAGTATATAATAATATACTGAGTAATTGTATTAATGTTGAAACGAAAACACTATATTATATCACACATATTAAGATTATTTATAATATAAATATATATTAAATCTTTATTTATATATAAAAACTTAAAAATGATTTTAATATACAAAATAAACACATTTGATTACACAAGGAGAACTAAAAGTGTTGGAAAGCAGAAATCTTGCAAAAGCGCCACTTCTAGTGGGGCAGCTTCCGCTTATTTTGTTAATTCATCATGCAAGTGCTATATTTTATTAAATAAAAATAAAAACTACAATAATTAATTAAATAACCCCTTCGACCGGACAGAATCATTAATCTTGGCGATTCAACTGCACTATCCAAGAGCCCCTAATTTTAAGTTTTTTTTTTTTTTATGGAGTACATATTTTATTTTTGTCTAAATAAAATTAAAATGTGATTAATGTGATAATATTTTCTTAAATTATTTTACTCTTCTTTTATAACTCCATCTATCCTGGATCAATTTATTATTTTTTATAGTATTAATTAATTTTAAATATATCTAATGTGGCTAGCATTTAATTATTTTTTATTATTTCATTTTATTTTTTCATCATTGTCAACCTTAATTAAATAATAATATCAAATTTTCACCATGTTCATTTAAATTTAAATTTAAATAAAAAGATACTCCTCCTGATAATGAAATTGAAATTTTAAAATACATTAATAAAGCGGACCAAGCTAAAAAATAAAAAAATAAAAAAAGGAAGTTGAACGAACAGAAATTCGAGAAGCCATCATAAATTTTTTTAAAAAATTCTCAAAATAAAGTTAAAGCAAATTAATTTGAATGAGTATCATGTTTTCACACAATAATATAATAATAACATTGATTTTTCTTATTATCTCTATTCATATTAAGCTTGGATATAAATGCGTTAAAAAAAAAAAAAAAAAAAACTCCACACGACGATAATGTTATTTACATCGCCTATTCCAGAAGAGGGTAACTAATTAAAGTTGTCAGAATGAGATAAGTGATTCGAAGCGGATGAAACTTGTGGAGAATAAAGATAAATGATAACATTGGAGGAAAAAAAAAAACACATTGGAAGCAAGTAAGGTGAGACGAATGCTTTAGTTGCAATCTTTTTGTTGATACGTGTCGGTCGAAATGCTGCATCACTCGAGCCAACATTTGTAGCAGCAGCAGTAATCAATTAGAGGAAACTCATGAATACATCAACGTAACTTATTCACAACACTTGGATATATTTTATAGACTCATATTATGTCTCTTCATTCCTGCAACAATTGTGAGACATGAAGTCTCTAACTCCTCTTCAATAAGTCTTCAACTTCCCACTTCCTTAAAAATAGGAAGTTATTGATTCTTCATTCTAAATCTTTCTTGGAGAGAAATTTACGTGTACTTTTGAGGGGTGAAATTTAAACACCAATAAAATTTTACTCCCTCCGTTCACTGTCAATCTATTCATTTTACCATTTTGGATCGTTCATTATCTATCAATTTCTCTTTTTGGACTATGGGACCCACACCCTCCATTAATACAAATAAAATATGAGACTCACACCCTCCACTAATATAACTATCTACAATACATAAAATAATAATACTCCTTAATCCACGTACGAAAAGCAAATAGATACATTGAGGATGAACGGATGGAGTATTACAAATTTATTCATAAATATGAAGCTTTTATTTACTTACACCACTCAATTTTTGAAAATTAGATTTTTCATCAATGGTAACTTAATTTATTAATATCTTAGCCACTTCGATTTGATGAATACCGCTCTAGCGATCATGTCACATGTGTGATGATTTTATTATTTCTTATGTCCGCCCCAAAGTCATCAAGTCTATCATTTTAGACGTGTGTTCCAAATGTACCAATTCCTTCTTCAAGAAAGAAGAAACTCATTCATACAGCCACGGAGTATATATTTAATAATAATATTCTCTAATTTTTATATAAAAAACACCGGTGAGGCTCTTGTGCATTCGGGCGCACGGAACACATTTCATGTGCCTTTACAATTTAAACTCATAGTAATACATATGTTTAAATAGAATTGGAGGGGGAGATTTGTGTTCACATGGGATACTGAGTAGGAGCTTTTGCCAAAAAAAACATATGCTATCTAATTTTTGTATTATATTTTAATATTGACATAATTTTATACTTTAATAAATAACACTCATTTTGTCCTACCTATTATCTATCTCATTTCTTATGACTAAAAAATAATTGTTAATATTATATAATTCTTATAATACTACAAAAGCACCGTATATGTTTTACACTTTATTACTCCCAACCAATATTTTTATCTTACGATCTCTACACAAATAGTGCATCTTAAAATATCATCTACTCTTCATTCGTATTACACAAACATGGAAAGAGTAGATATATCATATTTTAATTTTATATAGAAATTAAAATTATAACTCATTTTAAAAATATATTACAAAGTATAACATACAAGTAACGTAGCACGTTAAAAATTTTAATAGGGTAAAAATTAGGATGTAGTGGGTAGTTATTGTATTTTTTATAATTATTTTTATTTAATTTAATTATTAAGAATAAATAAAAATTTAATTTAACGGTTTAGATTATTTAAGTACACCGGGTTCACTGCAATGGACTCACAAATTAAACTAGGTAAAATAATGTGGAGTCACCCATCTAGACGCATCTACGCTCCAACCCAACATAATGGTGGAGAGATTAATTTCGGTGATTCAACTGCACTACCCAACGCAAACAATAGCCCATAATTTTGAACAATAAATTACACTCTGGGTTAAGCATAGTTGTGATTACAACTTACAAGTGTACATGAACGTACCAATTAATTAGATGAGGAAAAGTATAGTAATACTGCATTGCATATATATATATATATAGTTTTTTTATATTCAGTTTTTTATTAAAAAACCTTATAAGAAAATTCGTTAACAAAGTATATATATTTTTATTCATTAATCTATACATTCTTATTTATAAGTATATAAGTTTTTGAGAGTGTTTGCACGGTGCATCTGAGTGCATTAGATAATTAGTCATTGATATTATTGTTGGACATTGTGAGTGGGGAAAATGCATCACCAATTTTTTTTTTCAAATTATCCAATGCACTAAATGCATACCCACTTTTAGAATATATCATTTTTATTAATAAAGACATACTATACACTATGAATAAAAGTGTAAACACTTTGTTAATAAATTTTTTGTTAATATTTTTAATAAAAAATTGATTGTAAAAAATTATACAATTATTAAAAAACATATACTATTAAATAAAAAGTGCCAATAGGCAAATATACACACTCTCACTTATCAAATATCAATACCAACAATTCTTTTACATTCTTTTTTTTAACCAATTTACCAAAAATGGACCCTTATACCCCTTCCACTAAAATAAAAAAAATTTCAAGTACCTACCTACTCACCCACACACCCCACTGCCGCCGGCCATGTGGGTGACCCACACCCACCGCCGGCCGCCACCAGCATGTGGGTGACCCACACCGTGACCCATATCGGAACCGATGTGGGTGGACCTACAAGGGACACATTGGGTATTGATTTTGAATAGTAAAGGTAAAGAAGTCCAAAAATATACAATTATGTAAAAAATATACTCCCTCCGTCCCAGTCAAACGTCACCGTTTGACTGTATAAAGCTCTCACAAAAGCTACAGTAAACAGTGACGTTTGGGCGGGACGGAGGGAGTAACAAACAAAACAAAATGTTGGTAAAGATTTTGATACTATGAATTTTGTGTATTTTTGCAATTCTCCCAAATAAAACTTGACTAATTATAGTATGCACCCGAGATAGGGTGCACCCATATACAAATATAAACATAAAAATATACAATTAAGAACAAAAATGCATACAATTTAATTGTTAGGTTTTTTAATGAAAAATTGAGTATAAAAAAATATACAATTATTAAAAAACATGTATACACTATTGAATAAAAAGTTATACATATATGATACTAGTTTTTTTAATAAAAAATTTAGTGTGAAAAAAGTATACAATTATTACGAAACACATATACAAAATATAATAACATGTATACAAAAGAGAATAAAAAGTTATACACATGTGAGTGCACCTTGCACTAGTGTGCACACAATATACACTCATAAAACTTATACATAAGTTACATGTGCACCGTATACACATGTATAAACTCAATATCAATTTATTTCCATTATTAGAAAAGAGAATACATAGAATTTTAATACCAAAAATATTTAAGCTATGTTAATGTTTTACTTTTTCATTATGTGAATATTTAATGAAGTACATGCCCTTAAATTATTTTTTATTCAAATTTATATGCAGACTGTAAGTGAAAATTATTTTTTATTCAAATTTATATGCAGACTGTAAGTGAAATGAAGCTGGAGCATGAGAGCTTGAGGGAAAAGCTTAATGAAGAACAACATCGTGTATACGATGAGATAATGGAATCCCTATCAAAACCACTTGGGACGGTATTCTTCGTATATGGTTACGGTGGCATTGAGAAAACTTTCCTCATCCAGTAGCGTTGCATCACTACTCTTGCCTGGAGGAAGAATTGCTCATTCAAGATTTGCAATACCGATAATCATTAATGAAGATTCAACGTGCAATAATAAGCAGGGAAGTCATCTAGCACAGTTGATATCAAAGAGTAAACTGATAATTTGGGATGAAGCTCCAATGGTTAACGGATACTGTGTGGAGGCATTGGACAGAACAATGAGAGATATAATGCAGCTCTCAGATGCAATGTACTAGTCAGTACCATTTGGTGGTAAGATAGTTGTATTCGGAGGTGATTTCAAATAGATATTGCCGGTGATTCCAAAGGGGTCAAGATAGATTATCTTTGGAGCCACCATAAATTCATCATATTTATGGGATGGGATGAAGTAAAGGTTTTGAAGCTGACAAGGAATATGAGGCTAATGAATATGCTAAACAATGTTGACACGGATGAAATTAGGAATTTTGCAGAGTGGGTAGCAAAAATTGGTGACGGAGCTGTTAGTTGCTGTACCGATTATGGAACGGATGTCACTATACCTGATGACATTCTGCTGCAGTATAATGATGATGCAATTGGAGCTATTGTAGAAGGCACATATCCTAACTCTGTTGAAGTAATGGATGATCTCAAATACTTGCAGGATAGAGCGATTCTTGCACCAACCCTTGATATGATCGACTCTGTCAATGACTACATTATATGAATGAAAGCCAATTCATTGAAAACACACTTGAGCTCCGATTCAACATGCAAGTCTGATGCAAATGTGGACATCTCACATACGTTAACACACCTAAATTCTTATATACTCAAAAGTACTGCTCTAAAGTCCCAAATCATCAGCTGAACATAAATGTGGGAACTTCTGTAATGCTTCTTCGTAACATTGACCATTCTAGAGGATTATGAAATGGTACAATGCTGTTAATTAAAATTTAGGTGAGCACGTACGTACTTCAAGCAAGAATGTTTTCCGAAAATAATGCAGGTGACTTAGTGTTAATATCAAGGCTTACATTGACACCAACCGACATTAGATTTCCTTTCAAGTTCCAACGAAGGCAATTCCCGTTGATTGTTTCATATGAAATGACAATTAATAAGAGTCAGGGTCAATCGTTGGGCACCGTGGGACTATTCTTGAGAAGACAGATATTCAGTCATGGACAACTGTATGTGGCAATATCGAGATCAACGAGCAAAAAGGGTTTAAAAATTCTTTTGAAAAAGACGGAGGGAGAACATAACTCAATCCGCAAGAATTATGTTTTTAGAGAGGTGTTTAGAAATGTGTGAGATGTCGTTTACACGTTAATTTTCCAATTTATGACAGTTTTTCCTTATTTTTTTTTGATACTCCTTTGTTCTGTTTGTGTTAATTCAATAAAATATTTGTTAATGATATACCTTACGTTTGAAAAACCTATTACCACGCAACGCACAAGTTTGTTTACTAGTTTTTTTTACAGAAATGTAAATTTTTATGAATTGAAAGTTACTCCACAAGATAGCAATAAATATTGTCTCCTCCTGTAAAACCCTTCCCACTTTTCTTATTTTTTTGTCCTATAAAACTCTTCACACCTTAAAAATATCCAACATTCTCAAAAATTAATTTTATTTCAAAATTTTCACTCTTTTTTCACACATATACCACTACTTTACATAACTTTTTTATTACCTAAACAATGCCCTCTAAAGTTAATAAAGTTTGTCAAAAAGAATATTTTTTTTTAAAAATTAAATAATCTAAAATAGTAAACATGAAGTGTTTTATGAAACAGAGGGAAACTATACATGTATATTTAAAATTGGAGTTATATAATATAATTTGGGTGTCATAATATCGTTACAATAAAATATGTGATTTTAAAATTAGTTAATGCAGTGTGTTATATTAAGATGTTGTAGGGATAGTGTTGTGTAAGACTATTTTATACTTTCATAATTAGTTATTACTCCCTCCGTCCCATTTTAAGAGGGTCTTTTTTCCATTTTGGTCGTCCCACCCAAAGGGTCCCCTTTACTTTTTTACACACATGGGACCCACACACCCCCTCTAATACAATTAAAATATGGGGTCTACACTCCCACTAATACAACTACCCACTACACATTAAATAATAACACTACTTAATTTACGTGCAAAAAAACAAAAGACCCTCTTTTCGCGGGACGAAGGGAGTATTATTTTTATTAAGATGTTACTACCACTTTTCTTTTAAAACGAAATCACTCTTTATTTATACATATAAATTGTTCATAAAATATTTTACTACATCATTATGGTGGTTTTTCATTAATTAAGTACTCCATCAGTCCCACAAATGTTTGTATCCCTCATCTAGCACGAAGATTAAGAAAAGTGATAACTTTTAGGGGTATCCCTCAGAGCTCAATGAGATTGTTCCTTCTTGCAAGTCAATCTTGGCTCTTCCCGTCGCTAGGAATGGTCTTCCTAGAATTAGTGGAACTGCAGGATCCACTATTTTTTCACACACCATAAAATCAGTTGGGAAAGCCATCTTCTCAACTTCCACCACAACATCTTCAACAACCCCTAAGGGTTTTATTATGTCACTGTTGGAGTTCGATCATTTGGTTAACATGAACCGTTAGGGTTCTATACGTTTCTAACAAGTAGCGGAAGCAAGTAAACAAGAAACGTATTACCTTTCACCAGGGTATGTTGAAGACGATGAATTCTCGCCACCAGCCTGCGCAGTCTCACCATTTTGGGTACAACTCTCTCATCCGATGTCGGATTTGAGTGATCTACACGTTAAAATGATCCTCTCTTCCGTGGTTTTACGTCAGTATATAACACATCCTACTCTGAAGTCTGTATAATTTTATAAAAATCGTAGAATATGGCAGACAATAGTAGCAAACAACCTTCCAATCTTCTGCTGTATTCCCAAGTCCAATCTCAACGTCGTATGGGCGACGATCCTTGAGATCTTCTCAATCTGCTATTCTCTCACCCTCCTCACAGTGTTAGGCGTGATCAATCTCATAGATTAGGGTTCCGGACAGTTGAGATGACTTATATATGGATTACAGCAGGGACCAGGAGGAGAAATTAGAGTTGTGACTCCATTGGGCTTAAGTATCCAAGCTTAGCCCAAAGCTTATACTTAAGTCCAATAATAATAATATATACCACTAAAATATTATTACTGCACTACCGTTCTAATCCCATAAATACGTTATGGGCTCCTTCTTATTATGAGCCCATTAGTCTCCCCATGTTTAAGATATACAATATCCATTAATTAATTAAGTTACTGACAACTCCATTAATTAATATCTCATCCAAGAGTAGTACCACTCAACCTCATTATCATGCCAGAATAAATCCACCTGCAGGATTTACATGATAATCCTTATGAGCTCCTCAATGGGACATCATCAACCTATGTCGGACACGGATTCCTTCTACAATCAACAACACACCATAGAGACAACACTACTTCCCAGCTCACCGAGTTTGTTGATTTAATACATGAAAATCTCACCCATTGATGAATCAAAGAAATACATACTGCCTTACGTATCGAGGTTATTGTATAGGGATTAAGAGCACGAACATCCATAATAACTGAGATCAAGTTCTCCTATAAGTCAGTATAAGTCGAACGATCTTAAGTGGTCCTGCTCAATACACGCAAAGTGCACTAATGTGATTCTATAGCCAAGACAAGCTAATACCAAACCACACTACAACCATCCCGATAGAGAGTCCCCGTCTATCTCAGTTGTGAGCATCTGTTTATACTTTATAAGGAAACCGATAATATGATCTTTCGCGTGTTGTCGCACAATATATTATCTACAGTATAAAGTAAGTGGACTATTGCATCGAACATATAAATAAATTATAAGACGCAATCATTTGATCATATGATTCTCATTTCAAATTAATTGTTTAAACATCGTTCATACAAAAAGATAGACTTTTAGTATACAATCTAACAATCTCCCACTTATACCTAAAGACTATTCTGTCATATCTGCTGCCATACATCCGATTCCTACCCCCACTACACGACCATCAAAAGCTCTTGTCTTAAGGTCCTTGTAAATAGATTTACTAGGTCATCATCCGATGCAATCTTGGCGACAACAACTTACCCTCATCATACTATTTCTCGTAACAGGTGGTACTCGCACTCCATGTGTTTAATTGCTTATGGGCTCGTGATTCCTTCAAGTTTGCAACTGCACCATTATCATCAAAAATAAATTGTGATAACCTTGGGCAAACTTAGAAACACTTCAAAGTCCATCATGAAGTTTCTTAGAGTCATACAGATACTTTGGCTGCCTCATAGACTCCAATTTATCATCTTTCCATGATGGAGTCCGGAGTCTGAAATATATTTCTATATAACACTCATCCACATTATGACTCTACTTCCTAAAATTAAACACATAACCTTTGAGGTGGATTTACTGCTGTCCCTATCTGATTTGAAAAATCCAAAACTATGCAACCCTTAAGAAGCAGTGAATCTGTTCCGTAAGTCCACATATAGTTTCTAGCCCTTCTCAGGTACTTCAAAATTATGTGTTACCACAGTTCAATATTCTTACTTCGGGTTACCTTGATACCCACTGTTCATGCCTTCGGCAAAACAGTTATCCATACTGGTGCATAGCATTCCTTAGATTAAGCTTCCTTATTCGCCGAAGCATAAGGAACCGCTTTTATCACCTTTATTTTCTTTTTGTGTCTCAAGACACATTTCCTTAGATAAAGTCACATGTTAAACAAATAAGGATCGTATCATCTCATGAAGCTTGAGACAAGCATAATATCCTTTCTTGTGATCCGTATTACCGTGATCAAAAAGATATTTTTTGCTTCTCTTAAGTCCTTCATCTCATACCGCTTTATCAACCATACCCATACGCCCGACAATACTCTTTCATTGTCTCCAATGAGCAATATATCGTCTACGTACAGTACAAGAAATACCACCACGTTTCCATCACTCTTTTCAATACACAAGACACATCCGCGCATTGAATAAATCCATATGCCTGGATTTCCTCATCAAAATGGATGTTTCCTGATCTTGAAGCTTGCTTTAGTTCATTGATGGACACTTTTAAGCTTACTATCACAATGTTCTTAGCCCTTTGCAATGAATCACTCTGGTTGCTAGATATTTTCCTCAAGACTTCCAATCAGGAAAGCTGTCTTGACATCTATTTGATATCCCTCATATTTCATATGAGTAGCAACAGATAAAAGAGTCTGGATCAACATAGGCATAGCTATCGGTGAACAAGTTTCCTCATAATTGAACCTTTTCTTTCTGATTATACCTTTTCGCAATAAGCTTTGCTTCCAAGGTTTTCACCTTACCGTATGATCCCCTTTTATTTTGTTTGACTACTTCCAATGGCTTTTACACCATTTAGTGGCCCTACAAGCTCCTAGAATTGATTTAGAATTCATCGATTCTATTTCAAAAACCATTGCACGTTGCTAAGATATCGCATTTTTTTCTTGTAGTGCTTCGTCGTATTCGTGGGTCAATACCATGTTTACTAGGGACCAAGTCTCACGACTCTCCCAAAACATATATCTTACAGGTTGTCGAACAACCCTCCCACTACGACTAGACACTACATGCAATTGTGTATCAGATGTGACACGCGTTGCAGTTTACCTTGTGGTATATCCTCTTGTACACTTGGTACTAATACTTTGTGTTTTCCCTCTCACTTCCTTTAGAACAATTTATACATGGGTTTATGATTTAATACATAGTCCTTTTCCAAAAATCTAGTGTTTGTGTCAACAATCACCCTTCGATCTTTTGTACTAGATAAATCATCACCCTTCATTTTTCTAGGATATCCCATAAACAGACATACATTCATACGAATTACAGTTTCTAGGGCATATCCATAAAATGAATTTAATAATTCCAAATAACTCATCATTTATCTGACCATTTCCATAAGAGACTTTCTCTTATTAAGATTAGAAGATGTGTTATTAATTACCATTTGTTGCATCCATTGGATAAACATGATTTAAGAGTGAACAAATTGTTGCCAACGTACAACAACAAATTATAGCTCCATCCTCATTACTATGACCATGTCATTTAAATGAAATGGAGTATCCATCCGTAAATGCATTGAAACTGAAATGAAATTCTTTCTATGAAAATGCACTTAAAGACAATTTCTCATAATCAAACGTTTATTCCTATCAAAAGATAATTAAACAACTCCCACTGCAACAACCACTACTCTCGTAGTATTACCCAATGTACTTATTAATCTCATCATCACTTAGTTGCAGGCTTTAGTGATTCCGGTATCTACACACAACGTGTTAGTAGATGTCATCGCTAATCATGCTTCAACAACTAGTGAATGAGATACTAACCTTGTTCACATCTTGATGAAATTGAATTTTCTTCGCCATATGTTTGTCAGAAGTTCCCCACCATATACAACCTCTCGTATTTCAGGTAGAACTTGCTCAAAATATCCAGACAAATTATGAAAATTAAATTGATCTAGGTTTCCCTTTCAATTTCTATTCCAAGCATTCCCAATTCATTCATCAACTTATCCATGACCTCTTGCGTTTCTTACTTACTCAAGTATCTGAAGAGTCGCATGAGATCATCATATTTCTATTAACCTCTCACCTCTCTACTAGAGACTTTAATAGGCATCATGAGACATCCTTAATGAGAACACATTTTATATTTTTTTAAGCAGTAAAATTCAAAATCAAGATTCTTTTCTAATCATCTAATTTTGGACCAGTAAATATAATTTCTTTCAGTAAACAATAAGTAAGATAAAACCATTTGAAATTCAGATAATCACAAATAAATACACCGATCAAATCTTCGAATTTTATCCATTTATATTGGTTCCCTCAAAACAATATAAAATTAAAATTCATAGATATCTCAAGCACCGTGAGTCTGCAAGCCACGATAGTGTGGTTGTTTACAAACCCGAATATTTACAAGAGAAGGTTTTACCCATTTCATTTGTCAACCTAACCTCATGATAAAATAATTAATAGTCGGTTCCTCTTTAGCCATGCAAATAAAAGTAGTGACTCCGATGAGGAGGATACTTATTATTTGCACCTAAGTGCACACCATTATTTGACCCCAAGTCCATTGCGCAATATTATGTGCCTTATAGATAGAGAAGTACGCACGTGCTCGGATAACTTCTTACAGTCATCAATTATAAGTTTATACCAGTGATTCACAAATAAACTCATCCGATGGGGAGGAAGGCACTATCGCCAACACGCAAGTTTACGTGCATCACATTACAAAATTAATTATTTAACGAAGTCTGTACCAGTGATCCACAAATATACTGATCTGATGAGGAGAAAGACACTATAGCCAACATGCAAGTATACTTGCATCACATTACAAACTAATAATGGAGGCCGCGAGAATTAATTACCAATTTTCTCTCCCACTTAGTAATTTAAAACTGAGGGTTTTTACATGCATATAATATTCACAATAAAATACGCAACCTAGCATGCTCCTATCACGGTAAATAAGGCAGTAAATCAAGGAGAAACATGCATAACATATATAACAATAATTAGATAATTAATTCAATTATTAAATAGTTATATATCAGCGAATTCAATTGTTCGCCACCAATCACGAATGTGGGCAACGCAGACGGGGATCGACCTCCTCGGTGAGGTCGCAGGGATCGACCTGCCTGGTCAGGTCACAGGGTTCGAGGCAGTGTCCCGAAACCTAATCTGAAAATTGGAAGCCGATCTTCACGAATTTTCCTCCAGATTCTTTGCCCAGCAACCTGTTCCACTACTCCGGCACCCTACTCGACATCACACGCCAAGCTGTCCATCCACCGTGTTCCACAAAAAACTAAGCTCGACTCAAGCAACTCACCATGCCAAAACTCGACATGAGCTTACCACCGAGCACATCTCCGTGCCCCAAACAATGCCTCCGTGCAAGCAGCCCACACTCGTCAACATCCGTGCTTACCTGCCATGGAGTCTGGCGCTTGACAACATGCCCGGTCTTGTGCATCTCGCGCCCGACATGCCTGATCAGCACTTGCCAGCAAGATCACATGCTGCACGCCAAGCCTCAAGCATGCCCGATATGACGCCCACAAGTCAGCCAAAGTGCGGCCTTCAGTGCTATTTGCCGTGCGCCTGTTACTTGTCCATCTCGCCGACTCGACCTAGCTAAGCGCAGACCGACCAAAATAAGTTTCAGACTCGCTCGGATAGCCTGAAAATCGCTGCAGACTCGCTAGGAACCTGGTGCAGACCTGGTCGGAAGTTTTCTATGCCTGTACAGCGCCCAGCGACAACCATCTGTCGCCTGCTGCTTGGTGTTGTTCCTAAAAATTTGTGCTTCCAGCGTCGCTTGTTCGCCTCGATGACTCCGGAACAGACCCAGTAAACTACTGGAGGACTCGACTAGAAAATCGATGCAGACCCGCCCCAGTCTTCTTGAAGACCCGCTCGGAACTTCAATTGACGCGCCCAGAAAGTGGATGGACTCGACCCAGCGTAACCGGACTAAAACGCCTGCGGACTCCAAAACTTTCTGGAGGCTGTCAGAAAATCTGCAGACTCGATCGGATTGCTGGTTTGACTCACCCACAAACCCCGTCAGCCTTGCTCGGAACAACTGCTCGCCCCACAACCGCCGTCAGCCCATGTCTTCATTGTGCCAGCCATGTCCGCCAGGTCGTGCCGCCAAGTGCTGCCACTCGTGCCATCGACCGGCAGGTTGTGCCTCCGGCACAGACTGACCCCCTGACCTAGCTTGTGCCGCAAGCCATGCGCCTCTAGTGTCGCCAGCGCCAACAGTGTGATTCCATGCAGCGTGATTTCTGAACGCATCCTGCGCTGGCCAGCAACATCCATCGCTGCCATCACTCACCAATCATGCCATCTGAACTTCCTGGCTGCCAGCGGCAGCAACACGCCTTCCATTTTACAGACGTGCGAGAGCAGCTGCCGGGTTTAGTCATCAGCGTCGTTCATCCAACAACGCATCTGTCTCCACCTTTTGGCGCTCAAGCTCGCTTGAAAGATCACGTTCCTGCACCCGTTCATCATGCATACGCCATAGAATTGCATCGTCCAGCCCAACTTTACCAAGGCCCACCGATTTCCGTCGCTTTGATGATTGAGCAGCGCTTCCAGTGCCACCGTGCGCCGTCGTTACCAAGTCCAGTTGGCAAACAACACCGGTGCAGTTGTGTACCGTGATCAACAACATAGAGTTTTCCAAAATATCAAAATATTCTAAAACCCTAATTTCATGTAAGGCACATATACCCTAACCTAACGATTTCACGATTCACCACGAAACCGAAGCTATGATACCAATTGTTGGCGTTCGATCATTTGGTTAACATAAACCGTTTGGGTTCCATACGTTTCTAACAAGCAGCGGAAGCAAGTAAACAAGAAACGTATTACCTTTCACCAGGGTATGTTGAAGACGATGAATTCTCGTCATCAGCCTGCGCAGTCTCACCGTTTTGGGCATAACTCTCTCATCCAATGTCGGATTTGAGTGATCTATACGCCAAAACGATCCTCTCTTCCGTGGCTTTCCGTCAGTATATCACATATCCTGTTCTGAAGTCTGTAAGATTTTATAAAAATTGTAGAATGTGGTGGACAGTAGCAGTAAATAACTTTCCAGTCTTCTGCTGTATTCCCAAGTCCAATCTCGACGTCGTGTGGGAGATGATCCTCGAGATCTTCTCAATCTACTATTATCTCACCCTCCTCATAGTGTTAGGCGTGATCAATCTCATAGATTAGGGTTTTCGGACAGCTGAGATAACTTATATATGGACTACAACAGGGACTAGGAAGAGAAATTAGAGTTGGGCCTCCATTGGGCTTAAGTATCCAAGCTTAGCCCAAAGCTTATACTTAAGTTCAATAATAATAATATATACCACTAAAATATTATTACTGCACTATCGTTCTAATCCCATAATTACGTTATGGGCTCCTTCTTATTATGAGCCCGTTAGTCTCCCCATGTTTAAGATATACAATATCCATTAATTAATTAAGTTACTGACAACTCTATTAATTAATATCTCATCCAAGAGTGGTACCACTAACCTCATTATCATGCCAGAATAAATTCACTTGCAGGGTTTACATGATAATCCTTATGAGCTCCTCAAGGGGACATCATCAACCTATGTCGGACACGGATTCCTTCTACAATCAACAGCACACCATAGAGATAACACTACTTCCCAACTCACCGAGTTTATTGATTTAATACATAAAAATCTCACCCATTGATGAATCAAAGAAATACATACTGCCCTACGTATCGAGGTTATTGTATAGGGATTAAGAGCACGAACATCCATAATAACTGAGATCAAGTTCTCTTATAAGTCAGTATAAGTCGAACGATCTCAAGTGGTCCTGCTCAATACACGCAAAGTACACTAATGTGATTCTATAGCCAAGACAAGCTAATACCAAACCACATTACAACCATCCCGATAGAGAGTCCCCGTCTATCTCGGTTGTGAGCATTTGTTTATACTTTATAAGAAAACCGATAATATGATCTTCCGCGTGTTGTCGCACAACATATTATCTATAGTATAAAGTGAGTGGACTGCTGCATCGAACATATAAATAAATTATAAGACGCAATCATTTGATCATATGATTCTCATTTTAAATTAATTGTTTAGACATCGTTCGTACAAAAAGATAGACTTTTAGTATACAATCCAATAATCACCACTAGCAACACAAAACTGTCTAGATGTTGGTTTCAAATCTCCTCCTTTAAGTTCCTTAAACACTGCATGAGACATGATATTCACAGTAGATCCCAAATCACACAGTGCATTAATTTTCTTCTTCCCTTCAATCTCATAAGGGATTATGAATTCCCCCGAATCACTCAGCTTTTCAGAAGGCTTTTCAGACATTATTTTATTTTTCATCACCTCATACTTTGATCTTATAAACTTAATGTACTGCTTGAACTTTTCTTTTTTTCTTCTCCTTCACAAATTTTTGTGGAAAAGGATGAGGATAAGGAGTGATGGGAATACCCCAGTAATCACATTTGAATTTTTTCTCCTTCGCTCTTTCCTCTCTTTCCTTTTTTGCTCTTTGCCACTTCTTTTCAGTTACATAAAGCTTCTGTATCTCTTTTTCAGAGTCCACAGTGTCATAGTTTGAAGGATCAAAACACGTCGGAAAACCTGGAGGGGCTCGCCATCGAGCACTGGCTCTCACCATTGATTTTCTGTTCACCTTCCGGCATCTTCGGTCCTTCATGCCGTGTTCCACTCCTCAAACTGATAGCCATGCAGCTCTCTTTCGGATTAATCTCCGGCTATGAAGAGAATTTCACTTGCTGCTGTAGCTTTTCAACTACAGCACTCAATTGTCCAAAAGCAATGTCAGTTTTCTTCTGCTTTTTCTCAGTTTGCTCTTGATTTGCCAACATCAACTTGACCATCAAATTTATCTAGTCCCCTTGCTGTCTAATCTGATCTCCTTGTTGTATCATCAAATCACCTTATTGCTTCATCTATAAGACCATCTTATTATCAATGGATGTTTTCTCTTCAACAGGCTTATGGGCTGGATTAAAACTTGGAGGGTACCTGACTACAGTGTTCGGGTCAGAGTACGACAAATTATCATTCCTCCTCTGATTGTTAAAATTCGAACAACCTTGAAAATTGGTAGGTCTGAAATTCTGTCTGTTTCTGTACCCCCTTAAAAACTCTATCCCATAGCATAATCGGCATCCTTTATCCGCTCTTCTTCTCTCACCATCATTACATTCTCTCCGGATCCATTTCCTTGTGTGAGAAGATCAAGTTTCTTGTGCAGCTTCGTGAGTTAGCTCTTCAATTCTAACATCTCATCTTTGTGAACCTGATGATCCACTTTAGCAATCTGATCAAAAGTTGCTCTTCCCCCATCAGTTCACTACAAGAAAAGAGGGCAATAATGACAAAAATTTATGAGAGGAGGAAAAATTTGTCATTAAAAGTGATTTTTAATTAAAGGAATAAGAAAAGGGAATGTATTTAGTGAGAGACTTTATTTCCCCCTCATTATTATTAATACTCCTCTCATTAAAACTACTCATTTGAGGTTCCTCTAATTATTGATAGAATAGGTGAGAGCTAAAATTTTTTCAATAAATTTTTAATTCATTAAAAAATACTAAAAATCAAATTCCCCCATTATTTTTAGTTATAATAATAAAAAATAAAAACAAATTGAAAATGTTGGAGAAACCCTTCCCAACCTAGATCTGAATTGAGGAAAACCCTTCCCAACCCAGATTGTCGTCAGTTTGCTCGATGCAAAATCGTCTGCGCCCAACGACACAACCCTTGGCTAGGGCAGATGATTTTTCACCGCCGCCTAATTTCTCTTCTACGGTGCAGTTTGCGCTGAACTTCCGATCGGCGTGCTCTTACCGCTGGGAACCGCCGAGCTCCACCTTGGGTTCCCTTTCTCCATTAATCCCCCACGGTAGCATTATCTTTGGTGCAATCAGGCATACACTCGCACGTCTAGTAGCAGTAGAGTTACGGTATTGGAGATAACTCTCAAGATTCAAATTCAAAGATTCAAATTCAAACAAATCATAACTGTATATCATAACTTTATTATTTATTTAATTGTACATTTTGTAAAGATACAATTGTACCTATTTAATCTTATTCAATGAAACAATACACCAAGCCAATATTTCTCAACTCTCTACATGGTATCAGCCTAACCTAGGCACAACAACAAGAATTCTCTAATGGCTTCATCAACCCCTACTACTGATTCTCTTCCCTTCGCCACTCTTCTTCATATGGTCACTATCAAGCTGACCTCTAACAATTATCTGCTTTGGCTCAAACAAATGACCTCAGTCCTTGAGTGTCAAGATTTCCTAAGTCATCCATCCATCACCAAACCCTACCATCATCCAAAGGAGTCGTAAGGAGAGGTTCGTCTGGCGAGTCAAGTAAGATCATACCAACTAGCCATGATTGTTCCTAAATCAATCATGGGCTAGAACCGCTCCAGTAGTTCTAGGCTTATGAAAGTTTTATGAGTTAATTGAATTTCCATATGTAAACTCCGTACAACACTACTTGTGGTTTATTCTATATAAGATTGTGTTTTTTTAATTCATACTCACGATCGTTTTGTGCATTATTAACTGTTATGTAGAATCTGAATACATCTCTTGGTTATTGATTGAATGCATTCACCGCTGAGCAGGATTACATGTTATAATTCTAAGTGAAGGGATTCCGAAGTCTTATTAGAACTATCTTATATAGATACTTGTTAATTGAATCTTATTCGGGTAATAAGTAGGATAAAGAGTATAACTTTATTGTACCTTAAAAGGGAGTTTAAATCGGGTTAGAGTACTAAGTGCACGAGAAATAATTGATTATTATAGTACCTAGAAAGGGGGTAGAATAAACCACAAGTAGTGTTGTACTGAGTTTACACATGAAAATTCAATTAACTCATAAAACTTTCGTAACCCTAGAACTACCGGAGCGGTTCTAGCACATGATTGATCTAGGAACAATCATGGCTAGTTGGTATGATCTTACTTGACTCGCTAGACGAACCTCTCCTCACGACTCCTTTGGATGATGGTAGGGTTAGTGATGGATGGATGATGAATGATCCTCTCTTCTCCTGCGAAAGCTCTTCTTTTATACTTGTATAATCTCCTTAAGGGCCTTGGATGGGCTTTTTGAGCGAGGTGTTGTATTGTGGTGATGGATTCACAAGAACTTGATGCGCGTTTTCTTTGCACGTAAAATTAATCTCCAAGTGTTAAGGATATCAATTGCAACTTAAGCAAGCGACCAAGTGATTATCGAACCCAAAAGACGGCGTATTATCAATTTAATATTTACTAAATTAATTAAGACGAATGACAATAAAGGTTGGGATTTTAATTATTAACTAATAAACAATTAATTAAAATAATAAATAAAATAAAATATCACTCGAAGAATACGAAAGTGGATCAAGTAGGAGAATAGGTAGCTCTAGAGTAATTCAGTTTTACTACTTAACTTTCCTTCCGTGTGTTGATGTCCGACTCTACCTTGTGAAATATGGACGCATCACTAAACCATGCATATCTACTCTATAGACACAAGTAAACATGCGTGTAATACGTGTGAATAACCTCGGAGTAAGAGATATAATTCCACCCCCTTTCTAGGTACTATTAGTATCATTTATTTCCCTGGCCAATTGGTACTTTAACCCGATATGATCTCCCTTTATAAGTACTATGAAATTAACCTCTTTATCCTACTTAATAACCCGAATTCAATTCAATTAATAAGTATTCATATATGATAATTCTAATGAAGCTTCGGAGTCCCCTCACTTAGAATCATAATATGGAATCCTGCTCAGCAGTGAACGCACTCAATCAATAACCAAGATATGCATTCAGACTCTACATAACAGTTAATGATGCACAAAACGACCGTGAGTATGAATTAAAAAGGCACAATCATATATAAAATAAATCCACAAGTAGTGTTGTACGGAGATTACACACGAAAGTTCAATTAATTGGTAAAAACTTTCACAACCATAGTTCTACCAAAAAGGCTTTAGCCCATGATGTTACGAAGAACAATCATGGGTGTTGGATAGATCTTACCCGGATGTCTGGAAAATTACAAGATAAATTAGGAAACAAAATAAACCCTAGATTTGGTAGTCGTCGCGTCCTTCTCCGTCTTGAATCCTCCTCTTGGTTCTCCTCTTGATTCCACAAACAAATCTTCAAAGTGATGGATAGATGGAGGAAAGGATGTGGGTGATGGTTGGGGAATGATCCCCCCTTGCGGGGTGTAGGGTGGTTGTGTTGTATTGTATCAAATCCGTCTCTCTATTCTAATCTCCTTGGTGTGATCTACATCCCCTTTTATACTTGTAAGCTCTCTTTATGGACCTAAGATGATCTTTTTCTTGGAAAGCACAAAAATTCACGAACATGGAGTAAAAATCCTGATTTTCGCTGTCCAGGCTTCGAGTTCGACCACAATCAGTGGTCGAACCAAACAGAGGAGGTTGAACACTGGTCGAAATGTAGTGCGCAGTCTCACCATTTCGGGTATAACTTCCACATCCGGACTCCGATTTGAGTAATTCTTGCGCTCACGCGATCCTCTCTTCATTGGTTTTCTATCCATATAAAGAACTCACATAAAACTAAGATTTGAAGGTGAAACAAGCCATGCAAAGTAGCACAGCCGTTCTATTCGGCACAACTCGCGCGACGTCACCATTTTGATCATAACTCTCTCGTTTGGATTCCGATTGGGGTGTTCTTAATGCCAAAACGACCCTCTCTTCAGTGGCTTTCTAACTATTTATCACAATACCAGTTTTATTCTCCACACAAATACAGAAAAATTGCACAAATTGGATGTGCATTTTTCATCATTCATTGCACAAGTTGCACTTTTTCTCCAACTTTGCACTTTTGATCATTTTTCCACCTATAACACAATAAAACACCTCAAGTGCACCTTTTTCTCACATATATTGAATATAAGATATTTGTGCTAATATATGACAACAATATCAATCAAGAAGGTGTTCAATTGGACACTAAAACATACTAATTTCCACTCATCAATCCCCCAAACTTACCCGTTGCTCGTCCCGAGGCAACAAAATAAAAATAAAGAGAGAGAGGGTAAGAAAATTAGCGGGGAAACAAGGATTATGTCCAATACCCCATTCAAAATACAATTGTCCTCAACTTAGATCATGCAACTCTCATTACATGCAATAATCAATTCATAGCATACAAGATAAGACAATCACCACCAAATCAAGTGCTCCATTCACATGTTCTCACGAGAAGTATATATTACTCTCACTCAAGTGTAAAAGATGTACACTTATAGATTATGGTGTTTATGCTCAGATTCAATTCAAGTGCATGCGTAACCATAAACTTGCCAAATATCTCAAACTCTCCACCACTAAAAGTATGATTCGACAATGGGATTAAAAATTACTTTTCTTTTGGATATAATGTCGGCTCTTTGGTAGGGGTAGGAAACATATGGATAAAGTAACTCAATTAGTAGAGAATTAAAATCGGAGATCTTTTGTACTGCAGATTTTTACACTTCAAGTCTATCTAGCTTCATGCTCTTCTAATTTTCTTTTCTCTCCTTTCCTTCAAGCTCATCATACTTTTTTTTCCTTTCTTTTTCTCGAGGTACCAGTTTCGGGCACTACCTCAACATCTCGGGGTATTAGTTTCGGGCACTACCCCTAAACAACTTATTCTTCAGCTCATAATCACTTGTACAGCTCCAAATATTTTATTCCTTCCATACTCCATCAAAATCAACTTCACACACTTTGACAGTATTTAATTCTCTACTAAATATAGGAATTTAAGGTTCAAATAGGATATCAAAGTGGCTGTCTTCGTAGGTCGCTAAAGAAATAAGGCTTTTAGGCTCAAAAGGGCTAACTACAGATATAAAATTATTCGGTAGGAAATTATTTGGCAAAGTGACTCATAATTATCAAAGATGGCCTAAAATCATCTCCCATTATCTAAAATAACATGCGGTCTCAAGTAAGACAAGAGACAAGTTCTATAATACACACACAAGAACGATACTCACCAGAAAGAAATATCATGTGATTATGTACATGATCAACAAGGCTCAAAATCTCACATGAGTTTTTAACAAGTAACAAAGCACCTTTCATGGTAAGTAATATCCCACAAGTACACATAAAACTTCATACCACAATATAATTCAAGTACATTTCCTTCATCAATTTCAAGAGCATATGAATTGCAAGCACAATTTTGAAAATATCAGCTCACATGGATCACCAAAAATATAAACTCAATCCTTCCACTCCATGAATTAAAAGCACATATAAAAATTAAAATTAGAAAATGAGGGCACCTGATTTTTCTTCAACGTTCGAACGAGCTCCGCGAGTCAAAGCCTCAATTTAGAACTCGTTTTGTCACCTAGTTACCTTTTTCTATCATCAAAGCTCAAATACTCTCATCATCACAGGATTCATCAATAATAACATAGGAGAACTATAAGAAAGAATTAATTGACTATCTAATCGACTCCACACACTAGAAACACTACTGAACACTAGGCAAATTCTAAAAAAAATTGACACATCAAAACCGATTAAAGTTTTAACATACCGCAAAAAATCAACTCCTTTAGCAAACATTACAAAGAAAAGATTATAACCTTGGTGCTTCAATGAGGTAAGAACATCACACCTCCCAAACTTAGTAAAAAAGTAAGTCGAAACTAAATTTGCTACGAGTTGTAATTGTCGATTAGTAAGCACCTTAAATATAAAAATTTTTTATTCACACGAAATAAATAAAGCAATAAAATGGAAGGGCAAGCCCCCAACAGGCGCTCATGTTTAACGTCGGAGAGTCACAACGGATGTAACCTTTATAGACTACTGGATCGGATGGTGGTCTTCTCGTATCCTCACCTTCAAGTAATTCCTTTTCCTTTTCTTGTCTACACTCAACATCTCACCTTTCTTGGTCACAAGTATATGATCCTCAGAATTTCCTTCCTCTCATGGCTGTCTAGACACCTCCTTGTCAATCTTCCACTTAAATTCAGAATCATCTGTCTTAGAAAAATTAAGATTAAACAAGTTAGAAACCACATCTATGCTCTTGCAAGATTGAGTCTCCATAGGCATCTTCATTGCTTGATCAAAAGAGAAAACCACATCTTCATTATCCATCTACAATCTAAGCTTCTCGGCTCTCAACCTCTTTGCTCTTTCCTACTTCTTTTCCACTATAAGCTCAGTATTCTGCTCTTGTAATGGTACGGGAGTAACATCAACATCATGTAAAGCATTAGGCGTGGAAAATGGTACCGAACAGGAGGGTTCGACCTGAGTTCGACCTGGGTAGGTGGTCGAACTCAATGAATAGTGGTCGAAGTGAACACCTGAAAGTTCATTCTCCCCCTTACAGGCCGGTTCGACCACAGTTCGACCAACAGGTTTGGTCGAATCGGGCTTCAGACAAAACAGAGTGCCCTGAACAGTGGCGTTCGACCTGAGGCATTGGTCGAACCCACCTGTTTTTGGTCGAATTGACCTTCTGACTCCTCAGAACGTCGCCCAGGTGCCCTGTTCGACCTCATCTGTTCAGTTCGACCTGGGTAGCTGGTCTAATCGGGGTCGAATCCAGCTTCTGCCGCTTCAGAATTCGATTTCGACTTCATCGGTCCCTCATATTGCTTTTCAGACTTCAGTGTATTAGCGTGACAAGACTTTAGATTCTCAATACTTTGAGACGGAAACTTCCCCTTCTCAATAGATTGAGTCAATTTGTTCACATTTCCTGCCATCTATCCCATAATCAAAGTTAGGTCCTTCAACTGCTTAGATAAATCTACATGATCCTCATTCATTCTAGCTTCGATATGGTCAACCCTTGCATCGTTCTCAGCCATATATTGATTGAAGGTATCTTCAACACTCCTCACTTCGTGCTGCTGCGTACTAGGCCCTCTTTGTGCCAACTCTGTAATCTGCTTCTGCTTGGACTCTAGTAGCTTGTTGATGTTAGATAGACTAGAGACGATCTCATCATCCCTATTCGGCTTCACTGCTTGATGTTCAACCTGTGCCACCTTACCAAGTACATATGATCCTGTTACTTTTTCCGTAGGCCTGTCACGTGAATTCATAGAGATGTCTTCAAACAAATTTTCTGCTTCAAGTGCTGTCTTAGATAACAGCGCTCCTCCTGATGATGCACCAATAAAAATACACAACTTACAATCCAATCCATAGTAGAAGACGCTTATGTATTCAGCCTTAGACATTCCATGTTGTGGGCACCTCCTGAGCATGTCTTTAAACCGATCCCACGCCTCATAAAATTTCTCACCCTGATTTATAACAAATTGGGTGATCTCTTGCCTCATTCATAAGATCCTTGAGGGAGGCATGTATCTCTCAAAGAATTTTTGCTGCAGTTGGTCCCATGTAGTGCAATATGTGGCATAAAGAGTCTCATACAAAGCTTCTGTCTTATCAATTAATGAATACTTGAATAGGACAATCCGCCTTGCATTATCATTAGCTCCAGCTCTCTTTTGAGTGTTTGCATATCAAGAAATCTTCGAAGATACTGATTTGGATTTTCAAAGCAATCTCCAGAAAAGAGATTCTTCTCTACCATATTAATAAGAGCGGGATGTATTTCAAAATCATCATCTTCCCCCTTGCTCCTATCAACCCCATGTTACCAATTCCAAAAGTTCGTGAAAATTTCACGTATGCCAACATTATCCGGATTCTGCCTTACTCCGGCCATATTTAGCTCAATGTGTTATTCCTTCTTTCATTCCTCTCCTTTTCATAGTGCACAAGTACCTCAGAAAAATTCAAGGATAGATAGAATTAAATAATCACAAATAAAGTCTTAATAACCTAGAAATAATAAACTAATAATAATAGCCGTCCCCGGCAACGACGCTAAGAACTTGATGTGCGTTTTCTTTGCACGCAAAATTAATCTCCAAGTGTTAAGGATATCAATTGCAGCTTAAACAAGCGACCAAGTGATTATCGAACCCAAAGGACGACATATTATCTATTTATTTATTTACTAAATTAATTAAGACGAATGACAATAAAGGTTGGGATTTTAATTATTAACTAATAAACAATTAATTAAAATAATAAATAAAATAAAATATTACTCGAAGAATACGAATGTGGATCAAGTAGGAGAATAGATAGCTCTAGGGTAATCCAATTTTACTACTTAACTTCCCTTTCGTGTGTTGATGTCCGACTCTGCCTTGTGGAATATGGACGCATCACTAAATCATGCATATCTACTCTATAGACACAAGTAAACATGCGTGTAACACGTGTGAATAATCTCGGAGCAAGAGATATAATTCCACCCTCCTTTCTAGGTACTATCAGCATCAATTATTTCTCTAGCCAATTGGTACTCTAACCCGATATGATATCCCTTTATAGGTACTATAAAGTTATCCTATTTATCCTACTTAATAACTCGAATTAAATTAAATTAATAAGTACTCAGCAGTGAACACACTCAATCAATAACCAAGAATGTATTCAGACTCTACATAACAGTTAATGATGCACAAAACGACCGTGAGTATGAATTAAAAAGGCACAATCATATATAAAATAAATCCACAAGTAGTGTTGTACGGAGATTACACACGAAAGTTCAATTAATTGGTAAAAACTTCACAACCCTAGTTCTACCAAAAAGGCTCTAGCCCATGATGTTACGAAGAACAATCATGGGTGTTGGATAGATCTTACCCGGATGTCTGGAAAATTACAAGATAAATTGGAAATGAAATAAGCCCTAGATTTGGGAGTCGTCGCGTCCTTCTCCGTCTTGAATCCTCCTCTTAGTTCTCCTCTTGATTCCACAAACGAATCTTCAAAGTGATGGATGGATGGAGGAAAGGATGTGGATGATGGTTGGGGGGTGATCCCCCCTTGCGGGGAGTAGGATGGTTGTGTTGTGTTGTATCCAATCCGTCTATCTATTCTAATCTCTTTGGTGTGATCTATATCCCCTTTTATACTTGTAAGCTCTCCTTATGGACCTAGGATGAGCTTTTTCTTGGAAAGCACGAAAATTCACGAACAGGGGGTAAAAATTCTGATTTTTGCTGTCCAGGCTTCGAGTTCGACCACAACCAGTGGTCGAACCAAACAGGGAAGGTCGAACTCTGGTCGAACTGCAGTGCGCAGTCTCACCGTTTTGGGTATAAATCCACATCTGAACTCCGATTTGAGTAATTCTTGCGCTCACACTATCCTCTCTTCATTGGTTTTCAATCCATATAAAGAACTCACATAAAATCCAAGATTTGAAGGTGATATAAGCCATGCAAAGTAGCACAACCGTTCTGTTCGGCACAGCTCACGTGACATCACCATTTTGATCATAACTCTCTCGTTTGGATTCCGATTGGGGTGTTCTTTACGCCAAAACGACCCTTTCTTCAGTGACTTTCCAACCATGTATCAAAATGCCAGTTTTAATCTCTACAAAAATACAGAAAAATTGCATAAGTTGGACATGCATTTTTCAGCATTCATTGCATAAGTTGCACATTTTCTCCAACTTTGCACTTTTGATCATTTTTCCACCTAAAATACAATAAAACAGCTCAAGTGCACCTTTTTCTCACATATATTGAATATAAAATACTTGTGCTAATATATGACATCAATATCAATCAAGAAGGTGTTCAATTGGACACTAAAACACGCTAATTTCCACTCTCATCACATGTTGATGGTTCAAAAGCTCAATCAAATCCTCTCGTTAAAGATGCACACGGCAATGATGTTGAAAATCCTGAATTTCTTGCTTGGCGCACTATCGATCAACACCTTCTCACACTACTTTTGTCATCACTCACCGAAAAGTCCATGAGCGAGGTCCTTAGATGAACATTTGCCAGAACGGTTTGGACATCGCTCAAGCCCTCCTCCAAATCTCGTGAGCTTCGCATTAAAGATGATCTCCAATTCATGAAAAGGGGATCCATGACTGTTGCTGAATATGGTCGCAAGTTCAAAACTTTATGTGAGCAATTAGTAGCAATCAGACGTCCCGTTGATGAAACTGACAAGTCCCATTGGTTCCTTCGTGAACTTGGCCTCGATTTCGCGAGTTTTTCTGCAACTCGTATGGCTATGTCGCCTCTTCCCTATTTCAGCAACTTACTATCAGATTCTGAAGGTTTCACTTTATTCCAACAATCTATGGGAAACTCTAGAGTTTCATCCCCTGTCTTTACGACTTCTACACAACCTCGAAAATCACCAAATTCATCCAGCAATGTTCGGGGTTCTTTCTCACAGCAGAACCGTGGATTTCATCCATCAGGTCATGCTCAAAATAGGGGGCCCAATTATGGGAAGGGTCAACGTCTTAAATGGATTCCACACTGCCAAATTTGTCGCGTAAATGGGCATTACGCAAGCGACTGTCTTGATCGATATACACAAAAAAAATCTTCTTCTACAGCCAATCATGCTGAAGCACTTTAATCAGGTTACTCTCTTGGAAACTCTAACGTTTCAGATTGGTATCTTAATACAGACGCCACTGTCCTTGAGTGGTCGAATTCAAATGGGCATTATCGTGGGGTTGAATTCAACAGGCATGCACTCCATCATGATCTTCCATTCTTCTTATTCACTTTAATTAAGCACATCCTCCTCAACTCTTCCACTTTTTTCTTCAAGCATAACATTTTTTCTTTCTTTTTCTTCCCATTATTTTCTTATTTTTTCTCTCTTGAGGTACCAGTTTTGGGCACTACCTCTAACATCTCGGGGTACCACTTTTGGGCACTACCCCTAAGTAACTTATTTTCAAGCTCATAATCACTTGTACAGCTCCAAATATTTTATTCCTTCCAAACTCCATCAAAATCAACTTCACACACTTTGACAGCATTTAATTCTCTACTAAATATAGGAATTTAAGGCTAAAATAGAATATCAAAGTGGCTATCTTCGTAGGTTGCCAAAGAAATAAGACTTAAGGCTCAAAAGGGCTAACTACGGATATAAAATTATTTGGTAGGAAATTATTTGGCAAAGTGACTCATTAATTCAAGGATGACCTAAAATCATCTCCCATCATCTAACACACATGTAGTTTTAAGTAAGACAAGAGGCAAGTTCTAAAATACACACACAAGAACGATACTCACCAGAAAGAAATATCATGTGATTATGTAACATGAATAAGGCTCAAAATCTCACATGGGTTTTTAACAAGTAATAGAGCAATTTTCATGGTAAATAATATCCCACAAGCATACATAGAACTTCATATCACAATATAACTCAAATACACTTCCTTCATCAATTTCAAGAGCATATGAATTTCAAGCACAATTTAAAATATAGAAGTTCACATGGATCACCAAAACATAAACTCAATCCTTCCACTCCATGAATTAAAAGCACACATAAAAAATTAGAATATGGAAACGAGGGCACCTGATATATCCTTCAACGTACGCATGAGCTCCTCGAGTTGTTCAACTCGCTCATCTTGCCACTCTTCTACCTTTTTCTATCATCCAAGCTCAAACACTTTTCATCATAGGATTCATTAATAATAAAATAGGAGAACTATAAGAAAGACCCAATTGACTATCTAATTGACTCCACACACTAGAAACACCACAGAACACTAGACAAATTATAAAAAATCGACACATCATAACCGATTAAAGTTTCAACATACAGCAAAAAAACAACTCCCCTAGCAAACATTACAAAGAAAAAATTATACTCTTGGTGCTTCAATGAGTTAAGAACATTACACCCCCAAACTTAGTAAAAACGTAAGTTGAAACTAAGTTTGAAAGAGATGTAATTGCTGAACAGTAAGCACCTTAAATATAAAAATTTCTTACTCACACAAAATAAATAAAGCAATAAAATGGAAGGGCAAGCCCCAACAGACGCTCATATTTAACGTCGGAGAGTCACGACGGATGTAACCTTTGTAGGCTACTGGATCAGAGGATAATCTTCTCGCATCCTCACCTTCAAATACTTTATTTCCCTCTTCTTGTCTACACTCAGCACCTCACCTTTCTTGGTAACAAGTATATGTTCCTCAGAATTTTCTTCTTTCCATGACTGTCTAGATTCTTCCTTGTCAATCTTACACTCAAATTCAGAGTCATCTGCCTTAGAAAAATCAAGATTAAACAAGTTAGAAACCACATCAATGTTCTTACACGATTGAGTCTCCATGGGCATCTTCATTGCATGATCAAGAGATAAAACCATATCTTCATTATCCTTCTGCAGTCTAAGCTTCTCGGCTCTCAACTTCTTTGCTCTTTCTCACTTCTTCTCCATTGTAAGCTTAGTATTCTGCTCATGTATTAGTACTGGAGTAACATCAACATCATGTGGAGCATTTGGCGCGGAAAATGGTGCAGAACGGTTGGGTTCGACCTGGATTCGACCAGGGCTGCTGGTCGAATTGGGTGAATAGTGGTCGAATTGTGTACCTGGAAATCCATTCTCTCCCTGTTTGCTCGATTCGACCATGATTCGACCTTGAGGTCTGGTCGAATTGTAGTGCTCCTGGTCGAATCGAGCTTCTGTATGATTTTTTTCCTCCGATTCGACTTGAATTCGACCTGTGGCCTGGTCAATTAAATATGTGCTGGTCGAATTGGGCTTCTGATGAAACAGAGTGCTCCGGAGGGTGCAATTCGACCTGGATTCGACCAGATGGTCTGGTCAAATTGAATTTCCCATGGTCGAATTAAGGCCTTGTTGCTTTCGAACCACGTCCAATAGACTCATTCGACCTCCCCTGATAAATTCGACCTGTGGTTTTGGTCGAATTGAGGTCGAATTGAGCTCTCGACATCTCCAATTTTGATCCCGGCCTTATTGATCCCTCATACTGTGTTCCAGACCTTAACGTGATGGCTTTATCTTCCAATTTTTGTGTCAATTGATTCATGTTCGCGGTCATCTACCACATAATTAAAGTAAGGTCCTTCAACTGATTAGATAAATCTGCATGATCAACATTCATGGTATCCTCAAGACAATCAATCCTTGCATCATTCTCAGCAATATATCGACTGAATGTATCTTCAACACTATTCACTTCGTGCTGCTTCATACTAGGCCCCTTAGTGTCAACTCTTTAATCTGCTTTTACTGGTACTTTAGTAGCTTGTTGATGTTTGCTAGACTAGAGACGATCTCATCATCCCTATTCGGCTTTACCACTTGATGTTCAACCTGCGCTACCTTGCCAAGCATATATGATCCTCTATCTCTCTCTACATGCCAATTACGTGAATTCATAGAGATATCTTCAAACAACTTTTCTGCTTCAAGTGATGTCTTAGATAACAACGCTCTTCCTGATGATGTATCAATAAGAACACGCGACTCACAATCCAATCCATAGTAGAAGATACTTATGCATTCAGCCTTAGACATTCCATGCTGTGGGCACCTCCTAAGCATGTCTTTAAACCGTTCCCATGCCTCATGAAATTTCTCGCCCTGATTCATAACAAATTGGGTGATCTCTTGCCTCATCCTTAAGATCCTTGAGGGTGGCATGTATCTCTCTAAGAACTTCTGTTGCAGTTGGTCCCATGTAGTGCAGTCCGTGGCATCAAAAGTCTCATACCAAGCTTCTGCCTTATCAATCAAAGAGAACTTGAATAGGGCAATCCGCCTAGCATCATCATTAGCTCCAGCTCCCTTTTGAGTGTTTTCATAACCAAGAAATTTTCGGAGATGCTGATATGGATCTTCAAAACAACCTCCAGAAAATGGATTCTTTTCCACCATGCTAATAAGAGCGGGATGTATTTCAAAATCATCATCTTCACCTCTTGCTCCTATCAACCCCATGTTGCCAATTTCATAGTTCATGAAAATTTCACATATGGCAACATTATCCGCATTCTGCCTTGCTCCGGCCATGCTTAGCACTGTGTGTTATTCCTTCCTTTCCTTCCTTTCCTTTTTCTAGTGCACAAGTACCTCAGAAAAATTCAAGGTTAGATAGAAATAAATAATCACAAATAGAAGTCTTAATCAACTAGAAATAATAAATTAATAATAACAGCCGTCCCCAGCAACGGCGCCAAGAACTTGATGCGCATTTTTTTTGCACGCAAAATTAATCCCCAAGTATTAAGGATATCCATTGCAGCTTAGCAAGCGACTAAGTGTATATCAAACCAAGGGACGACGTATTATCAATTTAATTATTTACTAAATTAATTACGACAAGTTGGCAATTAAGTTGGAGATTTGAATTATTAATCTACTAACAATTAAATTAAATAACAAATAAAATAAAAGATTACTCGAAGAATACGAAAGTGGATCAAGTAGGAGAATAGGTAGCTCTAGGATAATCCAGTTTCACTCATTAATTTTCCTTTCGTGTGTTGATGTCCGACTCTGCCTTGTGAAATATGGACACATCACTAAGCCATGCATATCTACTCTATAGACACAAGTAAATATGCGTGTAACACGTGTGGATAACCTCGGAGCAAGAGATATGATTTCACCCCCCTTTCTAGATACTATCAGTACCAATTATTTCCCTGGCCAATTGGTACTCTAACCCGATATGATCTCCCTTTATAGGTACTATAAAATTATCCTCTTTATCCTACTTAATTACCTGAATTCAATTCAATTAATAAGTATTCATATATGATATTTCTAATGAAGCTTCGGAGTCCCCTCACTTAGAATCATAACACGTAATCCTGCTCAGCAGTGAACGCACTCAATCAATAACCAAGATATGTATTTAGACTCTACATAACAGTTAATGATGCACAAAACGACCGTGAGTGTGAATTAAAAAGGCACAATCATATATAAAATAAATTCACAAGTAGTGTTGTAAGGAGTTTACACACGAAAGTTCAATTAATTGGTAAAAACCTTCACAACCCTAGTTCTACCAAAAAGGCTCTAGCCTATGATATCACGAAGAACAATCATGGGTGTTGGATAGATCTTACCCAGATATCCGGAAAATACAATATAAATTAGAAAACGAATAAAACCCTAGATGCGGGAGTCGTCGCGTCCTTCTCCATCTTGAATCCTCCTCTTGGTTCTCCTCTTTATTCCACAAACGAATCTTCAAAGTGATGGATGGATATAGGAAAGGATGTGGATGATGGTTGGGGGGTGATCCCCCTTTGTAGGGTGTAGTATTGTTGTGGCCTCTCTCCTGTTGTTCTTCTTTAATGGTGTGATCTACACCCCCTCCCCTTATATACTTGTAAGCTCGTCTTATAGGCCTTAGAATTGGCTTTTTGAGTGATCACACGCATTGAGGGTGTAAAAATATGGATATGGTAAGTTTCCGCACGTCAATTCGACCACAAAGCTAGGTCGAATTCACCTCCCCTAGTCGAATTGCAGGTCGAATCACCCTACTGGAAGCTTCAGACACCGGATTCGAGCTTCAGATGCTGGATTCGACCAGCACAGCAGGTCGAATTGAGGTGTCGTGGTCGAATTTCTTCTTTTACCATCCAATTCGACTAGGATTCGACCTCATGGTCAGGTCGAATTCAAATGTTGTGGTCGAATTATCTTGCGCAGTCTCACCGTTTCGCGTATAACTTCCACATCCAAGCTCTAATTTAAGTGATTATTACGCTCACACGTTCCTCTCTTCCTTGGATTTCTATCCATATAAAGAACACAAGAAAACTCCAAGATTTGAATGTGCAACAAGCCACGAAAAGTAGCACAACAATTCTGTTCGGCACAGCTCGCGCGACGTCACCATTTCGATCATAACTTCCTCATTTGGAATCCGAATGAGGTGTTATTTATACCAAATCAACCCTCATTTCAGTGGCTTTCCAACCATGTATCACACCAATAGTTTTGATCTCTGAAAAAATACAGAAAAATTACAAAAGTTGGATGTGCGTTTTCAGTATTCTTGCACAAATTGCACCTTTTCTCCAACTTTGCACTTTTTATCATTTTTCCACCTGAAACACAATAAAACACCTCAAGTGCATCTTTTTCTCACATACAATAAATATAAGACACTTGTGCTAATATATAACAAGAATTTCCATCAAAAGGTGTTAAATTGGGCACTCAAACACGCTAATTTCCACTCTCATCAGGATCCTCGATCAAGAACCAGCACTAGAAATGCCCCTAGAAAAGACTATTGAAAGATGGTTAGTGTCTCCATGTTTTCATGTTTTGTTTCCAATTTGTAGCCCAAGAATGTAAAGGAAGCATTAAATGATCCAAATTGGATACTAGCCATGCAAGAAGAACTCGAGCAATTTGTTCGAAATGATGTTCGGGAACTTGTTCCAAGACTAGAAGGTCACAATGTCATTGAGACAAAATGGATCTTCAAGAATAAAACAGATGAGCATGGTAATATCACCAGAAACAAGACCACACTGGTTGCACAAGGTTATACTCAAGTTGAAGGGATCGACTTTGATGAAACCTTTGTCCAAGTTGCCAGACTTGAGTCTGTTAGGTTGCTCCTAGCTATTGCATGCCACCTTAGGTTCATTGTTTATTAGATGGATGTGAAAGCGCATTTCAAAATAGTATTCTCAAAGCAACAACTTATGTTTCCCAACTAAAAAGGTTCACTGATCCAAAACTTCCAGATCATGTGTTCAAACTGAAGAAGGCTCTCTATGGTTTGAAACAAGCACCAAGGGCTTTGTATGAAATGCTAATAGGTTTTTTTTCTTGCTAAGGGATATGAACGAAGGGAGCAGATAGAACATTGTTTATTCAGAAGGCAGATAAAGAAATCATGATAGTTCAGATCCATGTAGATGATATAGTATTTGGCTCCACCTCTGAGAGAAAGGTCAAAGGTATGTTTATTCAGCTCCATGTAGATGATATTCTGAATTTGAAATTAGCATGGTAGGTGAACTGTCTTACTTTCTTGGGTTACAAGTTAATCAATCAAAAGAAGGTATGTTTATTCACCAAACCAAATATGCAAAAAATCTTGTGAAAATGTTCAGATTGGATAAATCAAAACATTCAAAGGTTCCTCTTGGTCCGAGAGAATCCCTATCTCAATATCGTGAAGGAACACTGGTTGATGAAACTTTATACAGAAGCATGATTGGTAGTCTTCTTTATTTAACTGCCAGTCGACCTGACATTTCTTTTAGTGTTTATTTTGTGTGCCAGGTACCAAAGTTCCCCAAAAGAGTCTCACTTGAAAGCCGTAAAAAATCATAAAATATGTTGCAGAAACGATAGAATATGGACTTTTGTATTCTAATGATACCAATGCTAATGCTCAAGGGTTCTGTGATGCGGACTGGGCAGGGGACACCGATGACCAGAAAAGCACTTCTGGAGGTTATTTCTTAACTAATTTGGCTTGAAAAGATGCTTGTTGATTATCAGTTGAAACCCGAAAACTTCATCTATTTTGTGATAACACAAGTGCCATTAGTATTACCAAAAACTCTGTTCTCCATCAAAGAACCATACATATTGATATTCGGCTTCACTTTATCAGAGAACTAGTAGAGGAAGGAATACTTGATATAGAACACATTTCTACTGAGAAACAACTGGCAGATATATTTACTAAAGGCCTGGATACTAAAAAATTTATATCCTTTAGGAAATCCCTGTGAATCTGCACTATATAATCCACTACTGCATCAAGGACTAGGCATTTGCATGATAGAAATCTCTTTGGTCCTTTCTCTAAAATTCTTGTTTGTCTAGAACATCAATTACCTATTCAGATCAGAGCTACCTACTTGAAATGATGTATTGTGAAAGCCATTATCTCTGAAAAGGGCTACGTACACATAAAATGAAAAATGAGGAGTAAGTCTCTGCAGTAAGGGTTTCTCTTGCTTGCATGAAAAAGAGTTACAAAGATGGTTGTTAAGATCCCGATGTTTTTCCGTACATCATCTGAATGAACATTTGAAAATCCAATTAAAGGATAATTGTTCTCAGAATTGCTTGCATAATAAAAAAGGATTAATTATGCTAAAAGTCCCAACGTTTTCGCGAATTAAGAATTAGTCCAAACTTTTCAATATTTACAAATAAGCTCTCGACCTTAAGCTCATTTTTCAAATTAAGCCACCGGGCAGCTGGAAGATGCTCGGTTGATGACCTGTCATTTTTTCCCACATCATCCACCAGCTGTAAAAAAATAATAATAAAGAGAGGAAACGACGTCGTTTCAATTTTCTTCTCACTAACACGTTCATACACCGCTGCTCCCCAAATCCGATGAAGTAACAGAACTACACCCTGATTTGGCACTCCCACCGCCACCACTTCTGGTGCCTCCACGGCCGTCTGTTGGATCTGTTCCTCTAAATGGACCAAGGCAGCGGCGGCAACAGTGGTGGTGGTTCCTCTACCGTCAATGCTCAACACACGCATCTTTTTGCCTTCACAGTTATGAAACCATTTCTGCTCCAATTTGGAGAAAATCTCCAACTTCACTTTGCTCATCTCCAACAATTTCTCAATCTCCAATTACAAATCAGCACAGCAAATTAGGGTCAATTGACTATAGCTAGAGCTAATCTATATTGGTGTAAGATTAGATTAGATTCAAAGAGAAAATATGTGATAAAAGCAAGGGAGCACGCTGAACTAATCTGTGATATCCAGTGGACTTCGGGAATCTATAGGGTCAGGACGATGTAGCTTTGCATGCCTCATATTCCAGATTTGGTACACTGCCCGGTGCCCCAAGGTTCTTCGCCGGTTCCTGTTGCATTTCGTAATCTACTCTCACATATACAATGCTGCGCTTTTTCAGCCCTTCAATGTTTAATTTCCCCCCAAATCTCTACTCCACTCCAAACTACTTTCTCTCTCCTCTTCACCACCTCTCTCAAACATATCACTTCTCCGCCCAAAGCTGTTAAAGGTAAGTTTCAGCACTTATGGTTAAAATTGACTCTAGAGAGTGTGATGCTGGAGGTTGAAGGTTGTGAAATTGGATGAGTTGATGAGAGATTTGGTGTTGCAGAGGTTGGGGAGGGTTTCAGTGAGTGGGAGAGAGAAAATTGAAATTTTGACTTTGATGCGTTGAATTTGGTGTGGAAGATGGAAAGATGGCTTTTATATTTTTATTCTTTTCCAGGTGGAGGAATGATAAGGCATATAGTGCGACACGTCAGCACCGAGCAGACCTCTAGCTGCCCGATGGCTTGATTTGAAAAACGAGCTTAAGGTTGAGTACTTATTTGTAAATATTGAAAAATTTGGACTAATTCTCAATTCGTAAAAAGGTTAGGACTTTTAGCATAATTAACTCAAAAAAGAGGAAATTTTATTTTTTGGAGAACAGATTGATGTTTCTCACAAACTGGAATACTCAGGATTGGACCAAATTGATTTCTTTCTTTCCTTAAGCATTTCCCCCCTTTCTATTTTTAGTATGTATCTGTCAGGGTTCCTTGGAAATCGTAGAATGATTTAAGAAGATATTTTCTTCTCTATCTCTCTGATCGAGCAATCAAATCATTTTAGTTCTCTCCCTTCCTCAAACCCTAAAATCGTCCATCTCCCCTCACCTTGGTTCGTCAAAAACAAACTTCCATTCGCCGCCTGACAGCTGGCCAGAAACGCGAGTGGTCTGCTTCTTCTGTTTCGAATCCAACCCATACTCTTCCCTCTTCCCAAACTCCTGACCATTTCTCTCCTTCTCACCGCGAGATCATTGAGGTTGATGAAAATGCGGTTGACAAGCCACGATGTTCCGCCAGAAAGAAACATCCTTCTTCTAATGCTCTAGTTCTGGTGTTCACTGTTCCCAACTCTCCGTCTCTGGAGGATGTTGTTGAGGCCATAGACGTGGATAATGCACGATCTAAGGAGTTTTACTTTATTAATACTGCACATCGGTATGATACTTTCCTCGATTTGGTATTCCACTCCGAGCGTAATATCCGTGTGTCTGATTTTGAGAAATTTGGTATTATGCCCATGCTTGAATAGGTTGGTCTTCTGGATACAGTCACTTGTCTCAAACCTTTTTGTCCCAAAATTGTGAGAGAATTATACTCTAATCTTATTCCTGATGTTAGTGATGCTGACTCCCCTCATTTTCAAACTGTGTTCTATCGTAATCGTGTGTGCAAGTTTTCTCCCTTGGAAATTTCCAGGGTTATGGGTGTACCTAAGTCTTCCTCTGGTCTGGACATGGTCCCCTCTTTAAACTCAGTGTGTGAAGTTATAACGGCTGGCAAACTGATCGTGTGGCCATCTGTCAGGTTGTCTCTTTCTGATTTGGGGACTTCCTTCAATCTTCTCCACAAAATTGCGATTCACAACCCCCTTCCATGAACAAGTCTCATTAGACATTTTCTCAGACCCGCTTTATTCAAGCTATTGCTACTGAAGGAATGTTGGAATATGGCCAAAATGTCTTTGGTATTATTTTGGGCTTCCCTGGGAAGGTTGATGGTTCAAGACTTCTTCCATTTTCTTGCACAAGGAAACTTTTGACTGATGCAGGTGTTCAGTTTATTGATGGTGTGGACTCCCTTGAAGACCTACCGGGTGAGTTGAAGTTTTCCCATCGGGTGACCACTCTGAAGGAAAATGTGGAATCTGCTGCGAGCATCATTGAGTCTATCTCTCCACAGGTTACAAAGATGAAAGCAGATATGCTTTCCATTCAAGCTAACCTCAACAACCAGGTAGCGCGCATTGATGAGCTGATTGAGGCCTTGGCACGAGCTAAGGGGGAGAGATGAGACATAAGAGTGCTACATCCATAATGAAGTTGAAGATGAAGATGTTCAAGGAGGAGTAAGAGGAGGACTCTGCTATGAAGGATGCTGATGAAGGGGATGAATGGGATAATTCATCTGCCAGGTAAAAACTCTGTTATGTTATGTTTAAAATGCGAAACTTTATGAACTTGGTTTCTAGTAATTTTATTTTATTTTTTTAATGAACTTTATTCTATCTTCTCTAGGGTACGAAGGTTTCTTATTATGTTGAATGTCTTGATTACTATCTTATGTTGTTTTCTGCCGTATGTAAAAATATAGCTCATGCCATGGGGAGTTTATTAGCATGGCTAATATTTTCATGAGCACATATTTTTCTGTTTGGTATATTTCCTTATTTTGTAGATAGAAGATCCTTTAAAGAAAATTGATCGAGTTATATAAGGAAAGAAGATCGATTTTATTGTGAATCCTGTAGAGATAATAGATAACAGGAATGATTGATTTAATTATGGGAAGATTGGAGAAGGCTGAGAGGATTTTCTTTGGAGAAGATTCGATTGAGTAACATACTCGGTTTATATAAAAAGTGATGAGGAACGAAGAATTGGGCATGCGGAATTAGCAAGAAAAAGCAGATTGTTTTTCTTTACCTTGAGTTTGTACTTTCGTTGATCCAATTCTTCTCTCTATCACTTTGGTTAGAAAGAACTTTGGATATATTGTTCCAATAAAAAGTTGCAGTATCATTGATCAAAAGGGATTCTTGATCTCAAGTCCTAAGGTAAGGCCAAAACTAGAGTTAGATTCAAACGAGACAAGTAGCTGTGATAGAGTTGTCGAGTTATTGTCAGAGTTGTGTGTAACTCTAATGGATAGTTTTGAGGGAATGACAAGGTCTTCCCGTTTCAATTCTATGATCTTCTTCAACAAGTTATTTTCAAATTTGTGCATAGAACATCGGGATTAAGAATTACAACTCTTATCTAGATGCCTCACATTAATGGATAAGATTTTTTACGCATTAATTGAAATTTCTAAGTATTACATAAATATCTGGGTTTAAGATTTAATACACTTCAAAAGTGTTTTAGGTTCATCCATTGATTACACACACTCTTTTATTGTATGATTGATTTATGGAAAACGATTTGGCTCTGTTAATTTACAGAATTTAATGTTCCGTGTTCTGCGTTCCGCAGGAAGTAGGAGAAGGGAGATAACATGTGTATAAAATACTCCATAATTTGATATGCAGTGATGTGTATGTAATGATTTACGAGTAAATTAAACTTTTTAAAATTAAATATTTTAATTATATAATATATGGAGAGTGTATTAAATTTAAAATGATTCTTTTTGAAAAAAAGGGTAATTTGGATATTTTAATTGTGCCTATTTTTGTAAAATTATAAGTAGGGTGTATATATTAATAATAAGAGGTGTGCAAATAGTGCTACCCTTATACAAAATTAATGATAATTTTTCAAGATCCTATAGAGGTTGAAGTATTTAATACTCCCTCTGTCCCACAATACCTTTCACACTTTCTACATTTGTCCATCCCACAATACCTTTCACACCCCAAATATAGCAAAAAAAATTACAAATATATCCTTCATCTGTCCAACAATTTCAAAAATACCATTTGAGTTTATTAACAAAATAACAACACTTAATGTTAATTTATTGTATTTTGGCCAAAATTAAACATAATTAAGCCTAACCCAATCTAATAACATACCATGTCTTATTCATTACACTCTCCATTACACTTCCTAACCATACATTGTTCCTAAACTTCATCTCCCTCTCTCTCTCTCTCTCAATCTGGGCAGCGATGGAAGAACCCTAGTTCTTCATCATTTTCACAGATAATCTCTCCGCCCCTTCTCTGAATCCTATTTCTTTCTTCGATATGACCCTATCGATTGTGTAGTTCCTTCTCATTGTATCTGCGATGCTCTCTCCAAATCTAGATGCTTTAAATATGTATGATTCACACTCATCTCAACCAAATCTTGATTCTGAGCTTGAAATCGGCTCTATATGGTCAAGATCTGAGAAGATTTAGGGCGAGTCAGGGATTGGGGTTCACACCCTCCGTCACGTTGCAAGAAATCCAGTTGGGAGCTAGATCTAGCTGGTACCACGTACGCTACGGGGTTTCCGACTCCTTATCGATGGATACCATGGTTGACGACCGCGAGTATGAAGGGGAGCTCGCCGGAACCACCTTCAGCACGGTGGATCCAGAATCCCTTGTTCACGATTTTTTGTTTCCGAATCTCTCTTACTTGATTTTGTGGTCGAGGACTTCGATGTTGATGAGGACTTCCTTTGTGTTGTACATTTCTAACTTATGCTATGTTATGAACTAAAACTGTTGGTATGCCCTGTGAGGCTTGTTATATGGCTTATGTGTTCTAAATTGGCCCTGTGAGGCATTTTGTTATGTTGCAAGGTTTAAAATTAGGCCCTGTGAGACAATTATATGATAATATTGCTTGGTATTCTTTTCATTTGATCGTGTGAGGCATTTATTGGATGATGATACTTAAGTAATTGTTTATTCGCCCTGTGAGGCATTTACGTGATTTTTTTTTATATTTTGGATAGGTGAACTGTAAGACCCTTGATTTATACTTGTAATATGGATTATGTTAAAACTGTTATTTTGATGATAAAAGTCACTAATAATGTTCACTTGAAAAAATTGACTTATTTCAAAAAAAAAAATCTTTATTTATGTGGTTAATGGTACATGGATTCCATTTTCTATGATAGGTGATTTTTCTCCTTTTCTTATTCTATCATGTTAAATCTTAAGTCACCAATATATTTTTTTATTCTATCAGGTTAAACCTTTGATGAGCTTGTTCTTGTCACTATGAGGTGTTCTGAGTCACCAGTAATTTTTCTTACCTATTTAGGAGACTATGAGTGTATCTTTGATATACTAGTAGTCACCATTAGGTTTGAGAAATCTTCTAGAAGACTATGCTCTATGATGAAATTTTTTCTGAGAGCAAACAGAACCAAAAATTCATGTCATTAACAAGTTTGATATTGAATCCTTTAGATTTTGGAATGTTTTAATAATTTTTTTTTGTAAATTCTATAATTTTTACATTTGTGTGAATTTATTTTTTTATTTTAATTCTAATTTCTATAATTTTTTTAAATTTCTGGAATTTTTTAAATATTTTTGTATAATTTCTAGAATTTTTGTCATTTTTATTTCACTGTAATTTCTATAATTATTTCAAATTTATGTGAATTTGTTTTTTTAATATTTGGTTTAGGTAATTTTTTTTACAACTTTCTTGAATTTCTGTTAAATAAAAAATTTGTGATTTCTATAATCTTTTATTTAATTTTTGGAATTTCTATAGTTTCTTTTTATTTTTTGAAATTTCTGGAAATTTTGAAATATTTTTGCATAATTTCAAAAATTTTTGTTATTTTTGTGTTATTGTTGTAATTTCTATAATTATTTCAAATTTCTATGAATTGTTTTTTTTTTATAATATTTGGTTTGTGTAACTTTTTGTATAATTTTCTTGAATTTCTGTAAAATAAAAAAAATTGTGTGATTTCTGTAGTTTTTTATTTAATTTCTGGAATTTCTTTGATTTTTTTTAATTTTTTGAAATTTCTGTAATTTTTGTATTATTTCTGCAATTTCTAGAATTTTCTATAATTTCTGTATATTTTTTTAATTGTTTTCAAATTTCTGGATTTTTTTTAATTTCTAGATATTTTTTAAAAATAAATTCGACAGATTAGGGTTTGAATTAACTTTAATGATAAAGTTAATCCAAACCCTATACCCAACTAAATAGATAATTTTACCCCTAAAAAAGTGAGTTGAAAAGGACAAAAAATAATTTTTTTTAAACAATGTGGAACAGTAAACGTGAAAAGTTTTTCGGGACGGAGGGAGTACATCAAGAGCATTACAAGTTCTTCAAGATTCTCTAGAGAATCGATTCAAATCGAAACAAATCTTCAAAGAAAGAGGATTACGAGTTCTTCAAGATATTTAGATAAGCGATTCAAATCGATTGAAATGTTTTCCAGAGAAAGGGAATTACGAGTTCTTTAAGATTACTAGAGAATCGTTCCAAATCTTCCTCAAAGAATGACGATTATGAATTTATACAAGTTCCCTAAAGAATTGATTCAAATATCCTTCAAAGAGAAATAAGAGGTTGAAGTATTGAATTCCCCAAGAAGATACAAGTTTTGTTCAAGTTGTAGAACATAAATATCTAGGTTAGATTTAATACACTTCAAAAGGGTTTTAGGTTCATCCATTGATTACACACACTCTTTTATTGTACGGTTGATTTATGGAAAATGATTTGGCTCTGTTAATTTACAGAATTTAATGTTCCGTGTTTTGCGTTCCGCAGGAAGTAGGAGAAGGGAGATAACATGTGTATAAAATACTCCGTAATTTGATATGCAGTGATGTGTATGTAATGAATTACCGGTAAATTAAACTTTTTAAAACTAAATATTTTAATTAATTATATAATATATGGGGTGTGTATTAAATTTAAAATGATTCTATTTGAAAAAAAAGGTGATTTGGATATTTTATATGTGCCTATTTTTGTAAAATTATAAGTGGGGGTGTATATATAATAATAAGAGGTGTGCAAATAATGCTACCTTATAAAAAATTAATGATAATTTTTCAAGATCCTATAAAGGTTGAAGTATTTAATACATCAAGAGCATTACAAGTTCTTCAAGATTCTCTAGAGAATCGATTCAAATCGATCCAAATCTTCAAAGAATGAGGATTACCAGTTCTTCAAGATCTTTAGATAAGCGATTCAAATCGATTGAAATATTTTCCAGAGAAAGGGGATTACGAGTTCTTTAAGATTACTAGAGAATCGATCCAAATCTTCTTCAAAGAATGACGATTACGAATTTATACAGGTTACCTAGAGAATTGATTCAAATCTCTTTCAAATAGAAATAAGAGGTTGAAGTATTGAATTCCCCAAGAGGATACAAGTTTTGTTCAAGTTCATCTAGAAAATCGAGTACAAGTATTAATTTAATTTATATTTTATATATATTTCAATTTGATTTGGTCTTAACAAATACTATAGTATTAACAAACTTTGCACTTTGAGTAATTAAATGATGTTTTTTACTCTCTCCATCCACTGTCAATCTATCCATTTTACCATTTTGGGTCGTTCATTCTTAATCTATTCATTTTTCTTTTTGGACTATGGGACCCACACCCTCCACTAATACAATTAAAATATGAGACTCACACCCTCTACTAATACAACTATCTACTACACATAAAATAATAATACTCCTTAATCCACGTGCAAAAAAGCATATGGATACATTGAAGATGGATGGAGGGAGTAATATATAATACTCCCTCCGTCCCATTGAAACGTACGCGCTTCATTTATAATTTACAAAGGAAGCGCGTATATTTCAATGGGATGGAGGGAGTGTAAGAAAAATTTGGAGTGGGTTTGTATTTTAAAAGAAAAAATAAATAAAATTATTGGAATTATGAAAAAGTGTAAAAAAGGGAATAAAGTTGTTGCGATTAATGAATAAAATGTAAATGTATGTAAAATGTATATTGTATTTTTACTTTTAATAGAACGTGTATAAATACGTGGGACACCTTAAAATGGAAAGTATGCATAAATCATGGTACAAATGAATTGTATTATGTTATACAGTAACATTTAAAAAAAATTCCATTAAAAAGTTACCCCCTCCGTCCCTGAAGATCGTTCACTCTTTCCTCATTTGTTCGTCTCACATAATGGTTTATCCCCACATAATTTGAAAAGATAACAAAATAAGATAAAAATTCTCCCTAATCTTCTTAAGGATGGATCTTCTCTTATCTTGATGATCTTTCCAATTTCTTGATGATGATGGGTGAATGAATGGTGTGAAAATGGGTGAAAATTATGGGTGAACTGATGGTAGATGAAGGAAAATGATGGACGATGAAGATGAGAATATATGTGTGAAAAGTGGTGAAAAGTATATGCTTTTGTGAATCAAGATACGAAAACTGATTTGTGAGTAATGAAAGAGAGTTAAAATATCTAAATTTGGGAATCTTCGTGGTTTTTTTTACAGCTAACCATTTTTGTTGCAACTCGCCGCGAGTTGTTGCGCTCGTGGCGAGTTACTGCGTTCAACTAGCGGCGAGTTCCATCCTCGCTCTTTAACAGAGGCGAGTTGGTGTTGCAGATTCGGGGTTGTTTAAACTCTCCTTTTCGCAAGCCCGAGTCTTGTCCTCGAGTCGAGTTGTTCACTGAACTCGTGTCGAGTTCGGGCACGATTTTGTGCTCTTTCTCGTTTTCACTTCCCAACTATGTTCTTCTCCCTTTTATCACATGTTTTAAGCATAATTTGATCAAATACTGGACAATTATAATATCGCAATTACTACACAAAAGTAACTATACTCCACTAATAATACTAAAACGGAAACGAAAACAATCTAAAATAACAAAAATAAACTTGTAAAAACTAAATGAAAATAACATCCATCAATTATCCAAATAACACATTATAGAATATAATTTGTGGGAATAATCAGTATAATAAATGCAGAGTTGTAGGGGCGAAAGATAGTGCATCTCTAAGAAAAGAGTAATGTTTATATTGTTTTCATACATGCATAATGCATTAAATATTGGGTATCGGAGCACTACACAAATGTGAATAGTAGAGTATAAAGCAAATGCAAAATAAAAAAAAAATCCACAAAATGACTTATGGTTCATAGCCCATAAAACAGAATTACAATAAATGTAAAAAAAAAATACTCCTTCCCTCCAATATCAATGTATCCATTTATTTTTTGCACGTGGATTAAGAGTATTATTATTTTATGTATAGTGGGTAGTTATATTAGAGGAGGGTGTGAGTCACATATTTTATTTGTATTATTAGTGGAGGGTGTGGGTCCCATATATCCAAAAAGGAAATTAATAGATTAAAGATAGACGACCCAAAATAGTAAAATGAATAGATTAATGATGGACGGAGAGTATTCAAATTAGAATTAAGAATCCATTGAAGCCATATGAATATAACTAAATAGAAAAGGATAACATTTTTCAAGAGAAATACTCCCTGCATCCCGAGTTAATATTAAAGTTTGCTTTTTGCACGGAGGTTCAGAAATACAATAATTTAATAAATAGTGGGTTGAGAAATATAATATTTAATGTGCAATAGGTAGTTGTTTTATTTGTGGACACTATGTATAATAAATAATTGTTTTTATGGGTCTCACTTGACAAAAAAAGAAATGTTAATCTTAGCTTTGGACAAATCAAAATAGAAATCGTAAACATTAACGCGAGATTAAGGAAATATAAAATAACACAATAAAACCAAAAATGTTAATTGTTCAAATAGTTACGCATTTCCAATTTGAACGTCACGCTTCAATAGTTACGCTGCCCTTTCTTTTTTCTTCTTGTAAATGAGATCCACACAAAATAATTAATATATGTGTATGAGATCACACACAATACTAATATGATTACTTACTTTACATTAAAATATTATTTTTCTTACTTATACACATTATAATATTATACTCCCTCCGTCCGCTATTAACGTATTCATTTGCTTTTTGCACGTGGATTAAGGAGTATTATTATTTTTGTATAAAGTAAGTAGTTGTATTAGTGATGAATAATATTAGTAGGTGTGGGGCTCTTTTACTTAAAAAAGAAAATGGAATACAGACGATCAAAATGATAAATTGATACTTTATTATTAGTAGGTGTGGGGCTCTTTAATTTCGTGCAAAAATAGCAAACATAACTATTACGAAATGGAGTATTATTTGTAAAAAAAGTGGGCATAAAAAACCCTATAATCATACTAGTATATATTTTCATAATATCCACGGCAGAAATAAATATATAATGTGCAAACATGAGCATAGCAATGAGATGTAAACACATGAATGAGCGAGAGAGAAAGAGAGAAGATAATATTATTTAAATCACTTGGCCGCCAACAGTATAAATAATGTGCAAAGATGAGCGTAGCAATGAGTTGTATACATGGATGTCTACAGCCGACAAATGAACGAGAAAGACAATATGATGAGTTGAAGGTCCCATCATTTTTATTTTTTTATGCACCAATATCTGATCCTGCTAATCCGGTGGAAGACAGAACCCACCGTCCACTAGTAGGATTCCCATTTCAAGCCAGTCCATCATTTGGCCATGAATGAAGACTCCACATGAATAGGGCAACCCTGGCGTACCCTATTCTGTGCATAAGCCTTAACCGAAGGGTGGCAATCAACTACCTGCATCTCTTGAAGGTCCAGCAAGTCCGGGAACTATTGTAATTTGTAGCAGTGTTTGATGGTTACGATACAAAGAAATCGGAACGCCTTTCTACCACTCCACTTCACAAGATCAGTATCTTCAATAGTGAGTTCAGAAAGGCTTGGAAAGTCCCCTTCTGCCACTTCCCATGTCTCCCCTCTAAAGGCATAACACTTCAATCTCAATTCAAAAAGAAATGGCGTTCTTGAAATCTTGCTCATGTCTTTCCAGGAATATCCTAGGCCACTCAGAGATACCTTTCTAACGAGCGTAAAAGCCGAAAGAGGTGGAGCGACAGTGTGAGACACGAGTGTAGGATTTGCGACAACACAGTGAAGAGAGCTTATGATGTGAGAAATGCCAGTAATAATGTTGAAGCTGGGGAGCTGAGCAGCAGGTGTTGCTTCTATTTGAACCCTCAACTTCTTTAGATTAGGGAGGATTGTAAGAACACGCTTTGTACACGTGTAGGCACCCACATCCAACAGTTTTACAAGGTTTCTCAAAACAGCTCCTGAATGTGGAGGTTCTGGTAGGTTTCTTCCCATGATTTGTAGATACTCCAATTCTTGTAACTCCCATATCTCCACTGGTAGATATGACTCTGATACATTCTTGATTCTTTGGTGTTGATTGACAATCAAGAATTGAAGGTTCCAAAGTTTGGATATGGAAGGAGGGAGGCTTCCATTGCAAGTGAGGGCAAGGTATCTCAAGTGAAACAGCTTCACTACCTCCAAAGGGAACTCGTAGAAACGAATTGAAAGAACATCCAGCACCTTGAGCAACCTTAATCCAAAACAAATAGGTACCTGATATTCATGATATGGGCCTGTACATAACAGAGAACGTACGGCTGGCAGGGATGCAATCGAGTCGCGTACATCTTCAACGCTAAAGAGGATGTTTTTATAGACGGAAAGACGTCGCCTGCTCTGTATACCATCCACACTAGCATCTTCATAACAATTCAAGACATGAAGAAACCTTTCTTCCCAACCAACTCTCTTACACAGGTACCAAAACACAGAATGAAGACTACAAACTTTAAGTTCAAATGAAACGTAGCCTCGCTCAGAGTCCAAAGCAACAGTATGATTCACAAGGCTTCTAAAGTAATCATCCAATTGACGTTGTAACATTCGGTAAGGAAGATCAAGAAATCCCTCAGCACTATACAAGTTGATGAGCTTGGTGTTGGACTTTAGCATTTTGAGGGAAAGCTCCCATATAAAGAAAGCATGTTTTTAAATTTTGAGGTAAGTAGTTGTAGCTTGGACGCACTGCTTCTAATATTTGCTCATATGCTTGAATGAAAATGGAGTTCGTTTTGTTTGCTGCTGAAACCTCGTTCCAGTACTCCAGAGTCTTCTCCGCACGGGATAGGAAATGGGCGACGGTGAGGATCAAAAGAGGAAGGCCTTCACAATTTTCAGTTATCTTCATTCCAGCTTTCTCAAGTTGAGGAGGACACCTTTGTTCGCCAAATATCTCCCCACGAAGAAGATCCCAGCTTTCTTTCAAGTTTAGGAATGGGACCGTGTATGTAACTACACCTTCATGAGGGAAACCGTGGATCCTTGTTGTCAACAAAAACTGACTTCCTTTGTCGTATGGAATACGTTCAATGATGTCAAACAAAAATCCTTTATTCCAGACATCATCCAACACAATGAGGCATTTTCTACCCTGCAAAGTGTTGTATAAACAGCCAAATAAATCATCTTCTCCTACCACAAGCATTTCAGGATTCAGTTAAGCTACAATAGCTTGCATAACTTCTTTTTCCTGATATTTTTGGCCTACTCTCACAAAGAGACGATGTTCAAACTTGCTGGAAACTAATGGATCTTGTAAGATGTTCTTAGCGAGAACAGTCTTACCAATACCTGCCATACCAACGATGCCAACATAACTGCATGCATTCTTATCTTCAAGTAGTTTATCTCTTATTTCACAAAATAGATCTTCTAATCCAACCATGTTTATAGCTACATTATCATCATCATCTTCATCTCTATCTGCTTTAGTTAAGGGGTGGTATAACTCTTGAATGTTCTCCTCCTCTGGCTCGTTCATCCCGGAGATTGAACAAGCTTTGTCCATCCACCACCTTATAAGTTTATATTTCATTCTGGATTGACTACTCCCTGGTTGATAATCTTTTAAGTTACTTGTTAATAAAAAAGCATAGCCCTTCTCATCAGTACCATCTTGTTCTTCCTTTGAAAACAGGTTCTCTAAATCTTGAATGTACTCCTCCTCATCCCCCACGAATATTGAAGCAGCTTTGGTTGCAAACCAACTCATAACCCTTGCTCTGGTCACGCCATTTTCATCAGATTTCAACGCAAAGATATCCGAATCTTGTTCTTCGAACCAGGGGTTAAGTTCTCTTTCTATTTTCTTCATCTTTTCTGTAAAACCATAAATATCATTTCTCACTCCCTGCAAGTCCAGGGAAAATAACAGTGGTTGATCCCCAGCAAGGATGCTTTCACTTTCAGATAGTGAAAGAATCTGATCAGAAACATGGGAAGCAACCACATCTTCCAGCTCAAGTGCCGAGTCTCTTATGTCATCTTCCAAACCACAAATCTTATTACTCCCATTGCCGTCTCTGAGAACTTCCAAGGTTTCAAGAAGTTTTAAGGTGGATGCCACAGCATTCTGTGCAGATGTCAGTATTTCTAGAGTGGGGGAATCAATTGAAAAACGAGATGAATTTTGAAGGTGGCAAATTGTCTGGCGAAGAGGACACAAGGCTTCAGAAGCCTTCATCTTTGCTCAGACATATATCTATCTCACAACCAAATTTCAGCTACATTCAGCTAATATTAAGAAACAAGTTAGGTGTAACAAAAAGAGAGTTACTTTGATTAATTTATGAATATAAGAGTAGCAGCAGTGGATAGAGGACAATGCAAACAGGGTGGCTACCATTTAGATTGCAATTCTCTTATTTACATTGACTCGACGGTACTCTAATGCACTCAAACTCAGCTTCGGATTCCCTGTGCCATTTTGGTGTAACATCTTTTGTATCATACCATTGGATGGATGACACATAGGAGAGAGAGGAAAACTATACACTAGAATGGACAGTATCAACACTAGGGGCAATGATTGAATTTTCTTCCTAATTATGTCTTAATCATACAATTAATGGCACAGAAAATGATGCATGAAAATGATACAGAGAATCCCATAGGCTCAAACTCTATTTAACTTTGAAGTTCCCTCATCTCACATCTGGGGTGTGCAACAATATAACCTAACCGAAATCCATTGGTGAAAACAAACACTTCTGATTCAAAAACACCTAAATTTTCTCAACAGTTTTAAATATTAGTAGATTACAAAAAGAGTGAGGCTCCTGTGCACCCGGGCGCACAGAACACATTCCGTGCGCCATTACAATTTCCATGCCCCTTTGCAATTTAGGCCCCTAGCAATACATAGGTTTAAATAGGATTGGAGGGGGAAGAATTGTGTTCACATGGGGACAAAGAGTATTCCTCCTTGTCCCGGGGACGCAGGAGCATTTGTCTTACAAAAAATAATCCAATCAGATCAAGTTAATAGTAAAACGAAACAGAATAGATAATTGAAGAAATTGCCACACGGATTGACAGAATTTTGATAAGCAAGAAACACTTAAACACAACCCACAATTTTCCTAACGTGAGAAAAAATCAATACAGCTGATATGAATCACTTAAGATTCTCAATGAACAAATCAACAAGGTTTAAGGGACTCCTTAGCACTCTACATAGCGTAGGTTCATATCTAATGGACCACCTCAAAATATTCACATAGTTTGATCTCTGCAAAAAATGTTTTTCTAGAACTCCAAATTCTACCAATTTTTTGGGAATCCAACCTCACTTTAATACGATTTTTTTCCTTCCTTATTTACATGTAGCTACTCCAACCAATTCACCACTACTAAAAATTAGAGAAACTAACGTTGCAAATGAAGCAATCCAAAACAACGGTTATTAATATCAAATGTTTTAATTAATCTGGGTGATATTTCAAATTCTGTTCGTTATTCGATCAGAATCATTGCAAATCGAAGTAGTAAAATTTTGAAATTTAATCCACCAGATCGCTCAGCTGTGATTTCTTTAGCGCAGAAAAAGCATATGTTTAAAACCACACGCAACAGATGAAAACTTGAGAATGAACAAAGATGGTAAATTTAGATTTGAGAAAGCATAACAATTACCTGCTAACAAACCTTGCTCGGCTCCGCAACATAAATTAATCTAACTATACGTACATTCTCTGTATTGATGAAATTTGAATGTAAGAAAATAAAGTGTTGCTAATTGCTAATTAGGATGTTAATTAAATGTATGTTTAGTATTTTCAACGCTTCATTAGACATCTACCTAGGATGTTAATCAAATGTATGTTCAGTATTTTCAACGCTTCGCGAGACATCTACCTAGGCGAAGTTTAAAAGTAAACGGGTTTATTTAATAATTTAGCCCTCTCATGAGCTTCTATATTATTCTCAAAAATAAGATTTCATTAATAAATAAATAATTTCTAAAGTGACATACAATAATAATACTAATAAATTTGATTTATTTAACCAAATATTCCTAAACATGTTAAACCCTAAAAGAAACAGACAGGAAGAAAAGTTATATACCAAATCAAACAATCAATATTAAGATAAACCATAAGCGCACCTCCAGGTGTACCTGATTTTAGGTACAAATTTTTGTCACGTCACTGCCCCATCAAAAATTAATTTTTTTATAAATTTGTACCTATACCTCTCCAATCATTATATGTATAATTAATATTATTTAAGGATCCTACCATCAAAAATAATTTATACACTATCAATTTATTAATTTTAATATATTTTTCATTACTGAAAAAATATTCAAAAATATATTTTACTGTTTTTATTTCATTTGAAAATAAAAAATTTTAAAATGTAAATTCATTTCCTTTCTGAAAACCTATCATACTATATTTATAATTTATTTTATCTAATACTCCCTCCGTCCGCTTTTAAGGTATTCATTTTACTATTTTTGACGTCCGCTTCAAAGGTATCAATTTCTCATATTTAATAAAAAAGTACACAATATGACTCACCACTTCCCTCTAATATAAGTATACAACTACCAACTCTATATATAATAATATTTCTTAATTCACGTGGAAAAAGTAAATAGATACCTTAGAATCGGACGGAGAGAGTATATATTTGACCTATATCTTCTTCAATTCATAAGATAAAATAATAATATTAATAATAGCGATCATATTATCGTTGTATTATAATACAATTTACTACTCTCTCCATTCGCTTTTAAGGTATCCATTTTACTAGGCGTCCGCTTCAAATGTATCAATTTCCACTATTTAGTAAAAAAGTACACAATATGCCCACCACTTCCCTCTAATACAACTATCCACTTTACATATAATAATAATATTTCTTAACCTACGTGCAAAAAACAAATGGATACCTTAAACCTGGATGAATGGAGTATTAGTTATTTATTTGTTAGGTTATATATAAACTGTTCCATTAATAAATGGATGAATTAAAAAATCCGTTTAAATGGATATATTAAAAATAAAATAAAAATATTAGAATGATTATCAAATTTAATGTCTGAATGATAAAATATTTGAATAATTAAATTTATAAATAAATGGAAGTATCAAAAATAAAATAAAATAAATAAAAAATTATTAAAACGCAAGTGGACCCTTACTTTTCAAATCACTTTTTTTGGTACAAATATTTGTAAATTAAAAATTGTAACTGTACCTAGAGTTTCCAATAGAATTGTACGTTGGAGTTGGGTACAAATATTTGCCAACTCAGATTTATACCCAACCATTGGAGATGCTCTAAGAGTAAATTCCAATATACTTAATAAATTGTAATTTAATATGTTATTAGTGTTGGATTATGGAGTTAGAATTTAAAACAGATTTATGGATTATTTTTGTAAAATCGAGTTAAGAGTTATACTCTCTCCTTAAGATGAAATTGTTCCGTACTTCAGGTGTTTATGGGCTACATCAATCGCCTCCAATATACAACGACTTTTAATTTCGGACTTGTAGTACAACTAGTCCAAAATTATCAGTAAACAAACTAATATTTTAGAACTTTCGGACTTGGGTAGAATAATTTTAGACTATTGGGCTAGAATGTAATATGCAGATTTTGTATGCAGGATTGGAATGATCTTTTCAAATGATTTTGGGGCCTATTTTTAATAAGTGAAGAGGTGTGGTGCCCTTTAAAGAAAATATGCTTGATTTAATTTGGACCGTTGGATCATGCCTTTTGATTTCTTGATCTAAAGGCTCATATTACATCTCTTAATTTCAAATTTAAATTTGAATTTGAACTCAATTTTTTTTAGCCAAATCATGTAAGCCTCTTCCAACCACCTCGGTTCGAACCATAGTTGGACCATTGATGTCCGTTTTCTTTGCATGCAAAATTAATCCCCAATTATTAAGGATATCAGTTGCAGCTTAGGCAAGAGACCAAGTTAAATATCGAATTCAAAGGACGGTGTATTATCAATTTAATTATTTACTAAATTAATTAAGACATGGGCAATAATATTTAAGAGATTATTAACTAATTAACTAAATATTAAAATTAAATAACAATTAAAATAAAAGAACTGGAAGAATATGAAAGTGGCTCAAGAATAGAGAATAGGTAGCTCTAGGGTAATCCAGTTTTACTACTTAACTTCCCTCTCAAGTGCATGCCGACTCTGCCTTGTGGACTATGGACGCATCATTAAACCATGCAAATCTACTCTATAGACACAAGTAAATATGCGTGTAATACGTGTGAATAACCTCGGAGCAAGAAATATAATTTCACCCCCTTTTCTAGATACTATCAGTATCAATTATTTTCCACGTCTGGAACCTAACCCGATATGATCTCCCTTTATAGGTACTATAAAATTACCCTCTTTATCCTGCTTACTAACCCGAATTTAATTCAATTAATAAACATTCATATATGATAGTTCTAATGAAGCTTCGGAGTCCCCTTACTTAGAATCATAACATGGAATCCTGTTCAGCAGTGAACGCACTCAATCAACAACCAAGATATATATTCAGACTCTATATAATAGTTGAAAATGCACAAAACAACCCTGAATATGGATTAAAAAGCACAATCATATATAAAATCAATCCACAAGTAGTGTTGTACGGAGGACACATAAAAGAGTTTAATTAATTCATAAAACCTTCAAAACCCTAGATCTACCAAAACGGTTCTAGCCCATGATGTTGCGAAGAACAATCATGGGGGTTGGATAGATCTTACCCATATGTCTTTAAAATATAAGATAAATTAGAAAACGAATAAAACTCTAGATGCGAGAGTCGTCGCGTCCTTATCTGTCTTTGATCCTCCTCTTAGTTATCCTCTTGATTCCATAGACGAATCTTCACGGTGATGGATGGATGGATGGAGGAAAGGATATGGATGATGGTTGGGGGGTGATCCTCTCTTGTGGGGTGTATGATGATTGTGTTATTTTTCTCCTTCAATCTAATCAAATCTAATGAATAATGATGTGATCTACATCCCCTTTAATACTTGTAAGCTCTCCTTATAGACCTTGAATGGACTTTTTCTTGGAAAATACGAAAATTCATGAACAGGGGATAAAAATCCCGTTAAAATCAGATCTGTGTGTCCCCGTTTGACCAGAGTGGTTATGGTCGAACGGGAGGCCTTGGTCGAATGGCTGGTCGAGCTGCATGCGCAGTTTCACCATTTAGCGCATAACTTCTACATCCAAGCTCCGATTTGAGTGATTCTTGCACTCACTCGATCCTCTCGTCCTTGGCTTTCTATTTATATAAAAACTCACAGAAACTCCAACATTTGAAGGTATAACAAGTCATGAAAAGAGGCACAGCTGTTCTGTTCGGTACAGCTTGCGCGACGCTACCACTTTGATCATAACTTTCTTATTTGGATTCCAATTGAGGTGTTTTTTATGCAAAAATGATCCTCTTTTCTGTGGCTTTTCAACCATGTATCACACTTCTAGTTCAGAACTCCATAAAAATATAGAAAAATTACATAATTTGGACGTGCGTTTTTCAGCATTCCTACACAAGTTGCACCTTTTCTCCAACTTGGCACTTTTGATCCTTTTTCCACCTAAAACACAATAAAACACCTCAAGTGCACCTTTTTACAAATATATTGGATATAAGACACTTGTGCTAATATATAACAAGAATTCCTATCAAAAAGGTGTTAAATTGGACACTAAAACACGCTTATTTTCACTCTCATCAACCTTGAATCTCGGACAAGAGCCGACGAGTCGGACTGGACCAAACCTGAGCCTAGCCGGATCCAAAGTCAGCCGAACTGATCTCAGTCGTATCGGACTGGAACCAACCGATCTAGCCCAATGATCATCGCTATTTTCACCTAGATTTTAATGCATTTATATATATTTTCATATTATTTTATCGGTATTTTATGTATATTTTGGTGATATTTTATGTTATTATGAAAATATGTGAAAATGAACTTAAACATTAGAAAATCAGGTGAAAATGGAGCAAAATGGAGACGGGAGCTGAAACGGGAAGAAGAGTGCACAACTCGACTCGAACACGAGTCGAGTACAGCACTCGAGTCGAGTTCCAAAGTCTGGCTCGTGTCGAGTTGGGCAAGTTCAACCATCGTGATCGACTGTACACATCAAAGGAGCCTGATCGACGGTCCCTATGCCCGAGCACCAACACTCGAGTCGAGTCTTTGGGAGAAGCACGAGTCGAGTGGTGAACATGACTCGAGCTCCGTAAGCCAGCCACAACCTGCCGAGAAGAGCTGTCCCGACTCGAGTCGAGTTGCCGAACTCGAGTCGAGTTCGGCGATTTCTAAAATTTTATCAGCGAGCTTCTAGAAGGTTCTAGGGGATATAAATACACCAAATTTCAATATTGCCATCAGATTTCGAAGGGTTTCAGCTACACACACATATCACACGACATTTTGGTCATTTTACACCATCATCTTCATCCATTCTTCATCCATACCATCTATCTATCATCCTTCCATCAAATCCACCATCTAAATAAGGAAAACAAGTAAGGGAGAAAGTTGAATTGCAAGGAAAGGAAGGAGATCACCATTGGAGCAATTCAAGGGAGTTGTCATCCAATTCTTGTATAGAACCTTATAGTTTTACCATGGTTTGTGAAGATACAATAGTCTATGTTGTTTTTTTAGGATTATGGTAGGCTAATCTCCTTTGTGAGATTATCTACATGAATGGTGTTGGATAATTTTGGGATTTATGCATTTTAATTTATGTGTTGAATGTGTTTATTGATTTTCTATCATTGATGCTATAGATCTTGATGTTTATGATGATTTGTGTGGTTTGTTTCAAGCATGTGATTAAATTAAGAAGTCAATTATGTGTTTAGGAATTAATTGAATCATTTTTCATACACCTCATATGCATTGATCTAAAATAAGATATAGATGTCCTTTTGGATTTGGAATCATTTGATAGAACATTTGATTGGCTAGATCGATAGTTTGGTTGATCGGGTGAGGGGAACCACTCAAATTAAATATAGTACCTAGTTGGAATTGTTTATTTGAGACTTAATCCTTTGAGCTATTTAGAGACCCTTGTAAGGATCTACATCTTATTCATCTCGAGAGAGAGTTTAGGTGGAATTAGTGACTGCCCTTAATTGTTAACCCATGATACATGTAAGTTTGATGCATTAATCCAATAATTACCACATCCCTAGTTGTCACCACCCCATTTTTTCTCACCAATAAATAAAAATAAATATTATTTTCATTCCATTTTTTAATACAATACAACTTCGAGATTAATCACAAGTGGCTCAACACACTTGCCCAACAGGTCGTCATCCATGTATACAACTCTCAGAATCTGAAGGAACCCCAACCACCAACATCGTATACAATTTACGTACAATACATAAACTAGTGAAATAAAACTCAGTAAGTAGAAATCAAGCATGATAGTGCATGAAAATACATTTCTCAATGCCATCGCCCTTTTCCTAATCTTTTGAGTTAGTCTCTTTTACTATGAAAATCTGTACACGTTGTAAGTTCCCCATGACACACTTATGATATGCACTGGAAATGAGCTCATCACTCGGTTTATCAATTTCATAATATAAATATGGAATTACTGTGAGGACTATCATCTCGTGGCCTAACAAGCTTCCTACAGCTCGTCACTTGTCTCGCCACCAAGAATCATCCCTCACCACAGAGTCGTCCCACCGATGCAGTCCGAAGATCTACCTTTCCTGACAGCTCGCTAGGGTCCATCACCAACTGACCCCTGCTGCTCGGAATTCCCCTCACTGAACACCACTCTCTCTCATAATAATTTAAGACGGTGGCCCACTCTAGGTAGCCTACTATGGGTTTCCCCTGGTCGCTCCTTCCTGGGTCGCCCTTTCCGCCACTCAGTGCATACATAGTGGCCGCACAAACTATTAGCATCTTATTAATTTTGGGAAAAATATTTTTTATAATTATGCATGGTATGCAAGTAGGAGAAATTAAATATGCATCACATATTATTCAGGATATCATTATTAACATATAACTAAAATAGAATAATAATTTCATATAAGATCACACATATCTACATGTAGAACAATCTCCGGTCACACAAACCTACATATATAAAACAACTATTATATCTCAAAGGGGGCGGCTATTTGCACCCCCGAAAATACTAAATATAGCCCAAAAAATTTAAACTAAACTAATGAGACTAAAATACCCTTATGAAAAATATGTTCATAATATCTTTATTATTCATACCCCAAATTACTAAATATACCCCATTCATTAAACCCTAGCTTAATCAATCAGAATATATCTGTAAATTATTGATAGCTTTGAATCAATTTTTTTTCTCGCGTTGCCAGAGAAATGACGTGGCACCGGAAGGCTCGTTCTAGTTCTGATATCCACCAGAATGCCGACACAGGAGACAATCACAACACCCACTAGACTAAGTACCCTCTCACTATAAGCAACAAAGAAGGCAATCCATTAATTCGCTTTTCAAGAGTCAGGTCGGCAAATGTCCCGTCTACAAAGAGGGCATACCTTGTGATGAGAAGACAATGAATCATTTGGTTATTGATCTAACAGACATCTTTGAATTGAGGGACTGAATTCTTAAACATTCAATTAATTGCATATGGATGAGAAAAACACATGTGTATTTCTTTGAGCCACTTATCAACACAGGCTCTATGAAATTCGTGATGGCAAGGTAGCACTCGCATGCTCTCTCCATCTTCGTACTCAACAAGACATATATAACATCTGTTACAGAATTAAATCGGAGAAGATGGGAGTATTAACATCAAACTATCAAGTTGAGAAGAGAATAGAAAAGCAGTATACACTTTTCTTGTGGGTGTAATGGTCTCTGGTGCCGGCGTCGTGGTGGATATTAGAACCAGAGCAAGCCCTCCGTTGCCACGTTATTTCTCTGACAGCGCGAGAAATTTTTTTTTGATTCAAAGTTATCAATAATACACAGAGATTTTAATTGATTAAGTTAGGGTTTAATGAATGGGGGTATGATATTTAGTAGCTTTGGGGTATGAAAAGTAAAAATATTATAAATACATTTTTCATAAGGGTATTTTAGTCTGATTAGTTTAATTTAAATTTTTTTGGGGTATATTTAGTATTTTCGGGGGTGCAAATAGCCGCCCCTTATCTCAAATCACATTAATCTACCACTTGTATTACATATTAATCACAAATAATTCATCACGTAATTAAACTAATCAAAAATCATCCATAACATAATAATTATACATTAATCACAAATAATTTACACATAACATGTTTATGCATTGTAGTTTGACTTCTACTTACCTCTAATCACTTAAATCCACAGCTTATATAACAAATAAATCACAAGTAATTTACATAATAACATGTTTATGCATTGTAGTTGGATATCTACTTACCTCTAGTCACTTAAATCCACAGCTTGTATAATAAATAACTCATAAGTAATTCACACAATAACATGTTTATGCATTGTAGTTGGATCTCAACTTAACTGGGCTCTAAATATTACTATAGACTTTGTGAAGAATTGTAATTAATTTTTTTCTTTCCGTTTTGTCATGTGCTCTCTCCTCCTTTCTCTCTCTCTTTTTTTTTCGCGAACTTGTCGCTGATTGCCCCCAAACCTCAAATGGGTAACTCCAAATTATACTAGGAGTTGGGGTGCTAACCCACCAGCATAAACTCTTATTTATTTTTTATTATTATTATTATTATTATTATTATTATTATCCATTACGAATATACGTGCAATACTTAACAATTAAGATATAATACATTTATAAATTAATACACGTATGTGTACATTTCTTACTACAATTATTGTTATTATTATGAGAACACATGTGACACTTAATAATTAAGAAATAATGTATTTATACACACGAGACAATTTAATTATATATCTAAATTAATGCAAGTAAATATTTATGTACTTATATATATTCACAAATTGTCACCATTATTATCATAAATGTCTCAAATAAAAATGCAAAGTCAAATAAAATATAGAAATAATTACCACATAATTATCAAATAATTATAAAAATGCGTAAAATACAAATTATATTATCATATAAATAGGGAAATTCTCGTGTATTACACTAGTGTTATTAATTTCACTTTTGCTTAACTTGGAACACTACTCATCTTTTATTTACCTTTGTTTGCGTGAATCAGTACTTGATTGTTTGCTTAATTAATTTTAATTACTTGTTTGACCACACCCAAATCCAATCATGATTTGGCTCTATAAAATTACAAAGAACGCGAGATCGCTTAAACTCTAGCACGTTCCTCTCTTGGGTTCGATAAATTTTTATTTCTTAGACACTTCGTTGTACACAATGGTAGAGTATTCTTTCTCGATTAACTCATAAGCAAAATTACATCACCCAGCCGGACCGGTTCGAACCAGACCACCCCCTTGTACCAAGGTCTCATCCATTGGTACAGTGACGATTTTATTTCAAGGTGTAGCAATGGTGCAATAATTGCTCAAGGTGGAGCAATGACACGATAATTGATTAAGGTGGAGCAATGGTGACGATAGCTGGTCAAGGAGGAGCTAGTGCAGCAAACAGTTCCAAATATTGAGTTAATATTATTGGAATCCTTATGACATGCTCAGTTGTCATGGAAAATGATATAATAGTGTTAGCTGATCCATAAGTTTGCATACGGACATTGACTTGGCGAGGATTTAGGGTGTATGGTAGATGTATATCGATGGCTAATGGATTTCCAAGGGGAGCCAAGAGCTGAAAGTAGCACCATAAATATCAACAGGTATTTTTCGATATGTGCTGCAGGAAATTCTTAGAATAGTTGATTCTAAGTGGTCTACTCATATGGTGGAGTAGGATTCTCGGGATTGAGAATAAATTGTCAGTGAAGACAATGATTCTAGGAATGGTTGATTCTAAGTGATCTAATCATATTGTGGAGTAGGGTTATTCTCGGGATTGAGAATGGATTGTCGGTGAAGACAATGAGTCTTCTTTTATTTTGACAAGGTGGAGATTGTTGGATATGTCAAAGATAAAAGAAGGAATTTCTTTTATTTCCTTGTCCCACATCGGATGAAGAGTAAATGTGGAGAGATCTTTAATGCTATTTAAGGAGGCCCTGGTCTTGATATCCAGTGCACCAATCAAGTACACTTTAAACTTTGTGTTTGATTCCTTTTAAATTCCTTTCTTATTTTCTCGGTTGTGAGAGTTGGGAGAAATGTGTGAATTAGTCAAAGATTTGTAATAGTATAGGGATTGAGATGAGGAGAGAGAAATAATGTGTGATTGTAAAAAATTTTACATAGTGGTATTTTCTCGATCTGATATTTTTTTTTCGATTTTGGAGTTTTCTACGTAAATTCTTGTGTTGTATTCCCTCCGTCCCCTTTCAAGGGTTTCAACTTATTGGAGGAAAATTGAACCCTTGAAAGAGGATGGATGAAGTACTTTTTATGCTCTTCTTTATTTGTCCCTTAGGAATGAATAAGGATCTGCTTATCCCAACATTCAGATCACATGCACGATGATCATCTTTCTATTTGTGCGCTCTAACAGTAATAATGCATGAGGAAAAAATGTACTCCACGTGAATTTTTTCAGATACCACGATTTCTAACTTTTTCCAACCTATTCTTCAACTTTCAAGCTCAAAGTACTCTCATCACTGATAAAAAAATAATTAGTGAAAATCATAGAAGAACTTTTAAAGACTCGAAATATCACAAAAATTAACCACGCCAGTTTTTAAAAACACAAAACAAACAATACGAAGGAAAATCTTACCTCGGTGCCTTAGACAAGGGAAGAACATCACACTCCAAAACTTATTTCAAAATGAAGAGCGAAATTAAGTTTGATAAAAGATATTAGTACCTTAAGCATAAGTATGCATCCGACGACAGAGATCTACTACAACAAAACAAACTAGAAAATTAAATACATAAAGCAATAAAAAATGGATTGGTAGACTCCAACAAGGGCTCATGTTTAACATTGAGGAGCTCAATGAGATGCTCATATTTAACGCCGGAGAGCTAGACGAGATGCAGTTCTAACGGAGATGATCAAGGAACAAAATTTCTCTATCTTGAGGTGACTTTTATTGCTTCATACGATGTCCACTTGTCATAAATGTGTTACCATTCTTATCCTTAAGTTCAAAGCTTCCTCACCTCAAGCTCTACGTACTACAAATGGCCCAATCCACTTAGACTTCAACTTTTCAAGGAAAAGCTTCATTAATCTAAAGTTGAATAACAACATTTGATCTCCTACACATAACTCTTTAAAATGAACCTTCGCATCATGCTATCATTTTACTCTTGCCTTGTAAATTCTAAACTTCTTAAATCTATTCATATGAGTCATACGCAGTCCACCCGCATCATGCATATTCAGATTCAGCTTCCTCAACTCCCTAAATGCCTTATGTTCAATCTCCATCAGGAGATGACACAATTTTTCATAAAATATTTGAAAGGGAGACATTTCCAAGATAGTCTTATAAGCAGTTCTAAACGCCCATAAATCGTTATCTAGCTTCATATCCCAATCTTTTCTACTCACGCTTACTGTCTTTTTCTAAAACCTGCATAATTTGGCAATTGGAAACTTCAAGTTATACATTAGACTAAGGATGATAGGTAGTTGTCACCTTATGCCACACATGATAATCCTTAATTCAGAACTTTCTCCATAATCTTGTTCATGAAGTGGGTTCTCCCAGTTGGCGTTTGATCATTTGGTTAACGTGAACCGTTAGGATTCCATACAATTCTATATCAGTAGAAGCAAGAGTACAAAATCGTATTACTTTTCACCAGGGTATGTTGAGAAAGAACAGCTGTAGAAAAAAACCTCTTGATCTTCTGCTGTATTTCCAAGTCTAATCTTGGCGTCATGTGGGCGACGATCTTCAAGATCCTCTCAATCTGCTCTCATCCCTTCTTATTATGGGCTCCTTCTTATTATGAGCCCGTTAGTCTTTTCATGTTTAAGATATACAATGTCCATTAATTAATTAAGTTACTGACAACTCCATTAATTAATATCTCATCCGAGAGTAGTACCACTAACCTTGTTATCATGCCAGAATAAATCCACCTGCAGGGTTTACATGATAATCCTTATGAGCTCCTCAAGGGGACATCACCAACCTGTTTAATAGGACACAGATTCCTTCTACAATCAATAACACACCATAAAGACAACACTATTTCCCAACTCACCGAGCTTGTTGATTTAATACATATAAATCTCACCCATTGATGAATTAAAGAAATACATACTTGCTTACGTGTTGAGATTATTGTATAGGGATTAAGAGCACGAACATCCATAATAATTGAGATCAAGTTCTCCTATATAGTCAGCATAAGTCGAACGATCTTAAGCGGTCCTGCTCAATACACACAAAGCATACTAATGTGATCTTATAGTCAAGAGAAACTAATACCAAATCACACTACAACCATCCCGATAGATTGTCCTTGTCTATCTCGATTGTGAGTATATATTTATACTTTATAAGAAAACCGATAATATGATCTTCAGTGCGACATCACACACCATATTATCTACACTACAAAGTAAGTGGACTATTGCATCGACATATAAATAAATTATAAGATGCAATCATTTGATCAATGAATCTCATTTCAAATATTGTTAAAACATTGTTCGTACTAAAGCTAGGCTTTTAGTATACAATCCAACAATCTCCCACTTATACTAAAGACTATGTTGTCATGTCTTCTGCCATACATCTGATTTCTACTCCCACTATATGATCATTAAAAGCTTTCACCTTAAGGTCTTTGTAAAAGGATTTACTAGGTTATTATCCTTTGCAATCTTGTCGACAATAATCTTTCCCTCATCATACGATTTCTCGTAACAGGTGGTACTTACTCTTAATGTGTTTAATTGCCTTATGGGCTCGTGATTTTTTCAAGTTTGCAATTGCACCATTATTATCACAATAAATTGGGATAACCTTGGGCAAACTAAAAATCACATTCAAGTCCATTACGAAGTTTCTAGAGTCATACAGATACTTTGGCTGTCTCTGAGGCTCCAATTTATCATCTTTCTATGGTGGAGTTCGAAATATATTTCTATATAACACTCCTCCATATCACGGATCTACTTCCAAAATAAACACATAACCTTGAGGTGGATTTATTGCCGTCCCTATCTGATTTGAAAAATTCGAATCTATGTAACCCATAAGAAGCAGTGAATCTGCTCGATAAGCCCACATATAATTTCTAGTCCTTTTCAGGTGCTTAAATATATGTCTTACTACAGTTCAACATTCTTATTTCGGGTTACCTTGATACCCACTGTTCATGCGTTCAGCAAAACAGATATTCATTTTCGTGCATAGCATTCCTTAGATTAAGCTTCCTTATTCGCCGAAGCATAAGGAACCGCCTTCATCACCTTTATCTTCTTTTGTGTCTTAAGACACATTTCCTTAGATAAAATCACATGCTAAAACGAGTAAGGATTGAATAATTTCATGAAGCTAGAGATAAGCATAACATCTTATCTTATGATCCGTATCACCATGATCGCAAGAATATATTTTTCTTCTCTTAAGTCCTTCATTTTATACAGCTTTATCCACCATACCCATACGCCCGACAATACTCTTTCATTGTTTCCAATGAACAATATATCATCTATGTACAGTGCAAGAAATACCACCACATTTTCATCACTCTTTTCCAATATACAAGACTCATCCCAACATTGATTAAATCCATGTTACTGGATTTCTTCATCAAAATAGATGTACTTTGAGTTTAAAGCTTGCTTTGGTCCATCGATGGACACTTTTAAGCTTACACTCAAATGCTCTTAGCCCTTTGCAAAGAATCACTCTGGTTGCTTCACATAGATATTTTTCTCAAGACTTTCAATCACGAAAGCTGTCTTAAAATCTATTTCCTATACATCATAATTCAATATGAGCAACAATAAGTAAAAGAATCTGGATTGACTTTAAACTTACCTACCGACGAAAAGGTTTCCTCATATTCGTACTCATCCTTCTTTCTGAGTGTACCTTTATGCAACAAGCTTGTTTAAAAGTATCACCTTATTGTCTGATCCTCTTTTATTTTGTAGAGCCACTTTCAATGGCTTTACCACCATTTCATGATTCTACAAACACCTAGATTTGATTTAGAATCCGTAGATTCAATCTCAAAAATCATTGCAACTTGATAAGATATCGCATTTTTATCTTGTAGTGCTTCGTCATTATTCCATGGGATGATTTCATGTCCACTAGGGGCCAAGTCTCACGACTCTCCAAAAATATAAATCTATCCGGTTGTAGAACAACACTTCGACTACAACGAGGCGCTATAGACAATTATATATCAGATGTGACACGCGATGTAGTTTACTTGTGGTATATCATCTTGTACTATTGGTACTATACTTTGTGTTTTCCCTCTCACATCCTTTAGAACAATTTATTCATGGGTTCGTAATTTATTACATAGTCATTTTCCAAAAAATCTAGTGTTCTTGTTAACAATCACCCTTTAATCTTTTGGACTATCAAATAAAACACCATTAATTTTTCTAAGATATCCCACAAACAGACAATCATCAATTCAACATGCTGTTTCTAGGGCATAACCATAAAATGAATTTAGTAATTCAAAATAACTCATCATCTATCTAACCATTTCCATAAGAGTTCTATTCCTTCTTTTGCCACACCATTCGGCTGGGGTTTTCCCTGTGTTGACAACTTGGGATTCAATCTCAACCTCTAATAAATAGTTCCTAAACTATCTTAAGAGCTACTCGCCACCACAACTAAACTATCCATGCACTTTTGAATTAATCATAGTACTAAGACTTGCGGTGCATCAAAACATATCTAACCACCTCTCGTAGGGATAATCTTAGGACCGCATAAATCAGAATGGACCAATTCTAACACATCTTTGACTCTACACCCCTTTTCCTTGAGAAGGCAATCATGACCTAGTCTCAGATGCCAGAGGTATGTTTGGTTCATATCCGAAGGTTCCTTTCTCTTATTAGGATTAGAAGACGCATTATCATTACTATAATGTTGCATCGTGAGAGAAACATGATTTAAGAGTGTACAAATTGTTACCAACATACCATAACAGATTATAGCTCCATCCCTCATCACTATGACCATGTCATTTAAATGAAATGGAGTATCCATCCCTAAATGCATAGAAACTGAAATGAAATTTTTTCTATGAAAATGTACGTAAAGACAATTTCTCATAATCAAACATTTATTCCTATCTGAAGATAACTAAAAAAACTCCCACTGCAACAGCTACTACTTTCGTAGCTTACCCATGTACTCATTAATCTCATCATCACTTAGTTACAAGCTTTTAGTGATTCCGATATCTACACACAACGTGTCAGTAGATGCCATCACTAATCATGCTTCAACAACTAGTGAATGAGATACAAACCTTGTTCATTCCTTGATGAAATTGGATTTCCTTCGTCACATGTTTTGTCAGAAGTTTCCCACCAAGTACAACCTTTTGTAATTCAGATGGAACTTGCTCAAAACATCTAAGCAAACAATAAAGAATAAATTAACCTAAGTTTCCCCTTCAATTTCTACTCCAAGTATTTCCAATTCATTCATCAAGTTAACCATGACCTCTTGCCTTTATACTTTACTCAAGTATCCGAAGAGTCGCATAAGATTGACCATCATATTTCTATGAACCTCTCATCTCTTCACTAGAGATTAAATAAGCATCAGAGGATATCCTTAGTGAGAACACATTTTTATTTTCATAAGCAGTAAGATTTAAAAACAAGATTCTTTTCTAATCATTTAATTTTAGACCAGTAAGTATGATTTCTTTTAGTTAACAATAAATAAAATAAAACCTTTTGAAAATACAGAGAATCATGTAAATAAATACATGGATCAAATCTTCGAATTTAACTATTTATATTGATTTCCTCAAAATAATATAAAATAAAATTCACCAACATCTTAAGCACCGTGAATTTACACGCCACGATAGTGTGAACGTATACACACCCGAACATTTACAAGAGAAGGTTTTACCCATTAATTTCATTCGTCAACCTAACTTTATGACAAAATATTTTAATAATCGGTTCCTTTTTAGCCATGCAAATAACAACAGTGACTCCGATGAGGAGGATACATATTATTTGCATCTAAGTATACACTATTATTTGATCACAAGTCCATTGCACAAGCTTATGTGCCTTACAGATAAAGAAGTACACACGCGCTCAGATAACTTCCTACAATCATCATAAAGAAGTTCGTTCGAGCAATCCGTGAATAAACTCATCCGATGGGGAGGAAGACAGTATAGCCAACAAGCAAGTTTATTCACATCACTTACAAAATAATAATGGAGGCCGCGAGAATTATTAACCAATCCTCTCTCCAACTTAGTTATTTAAGATAGAGGGTTTTTACATGCATATAATATTCAACAATAAAATACACATCCTAGCATGCTCCTATTACAACACATAAGGCAGTAAATCACAGAGAATCATGCATATATACATAACAATAATCAGATAATTAAATCAATTATAAACATTTATATATCAGCGAATTCGATTGTTCGCCTCTAAGCACGAATATGGGTAACGCAGACGAGGATCGACCTGCCTGGTCATGTCGTGGGGTTCAAGGCAATGCCCCAAAACCTATACTGAAAAACAAAAGTCGGTCTTCATAATTTTTCCTCCAGATTCCTTGCTCAGCAACCTGATCAACCTCATTCCCGATGCATTGCACGTCCATGCGACCGGCCTACACTTCAGATGAAAATAAGCTCGTCTGGCCTCAAAACACATTGGCACGACTCGTGCCAGGCACAGCACGGGTCGCTCCTTGCTAAGGCCGTGCAGCCAGCTGCGGGTCGCCTGGCCTGCATCGTTGCACCGCGCATATCCCGCCAGTCAGCACGCATCGTGCCGTCTGATGACCGCCATCGTCTGTAGACTCACTCGGCCACCACACAGACTCGACCCAGCCATGATGAAGACTCGCTCGGATCACTCGTCGACTCGCCTGAAACTCTGGTCAGACTCGCCCGAAACCGCCGCATGACTCACCCCGGCCTTCACCCGCGCGCCATGCCTGCCAGCACTCCTGCACGCACGACATCCAGCGCGCCAAGCCAGGCCACACGTTTGCCAACGTGTGCTGCCATCCGCCATCAACGCATGCATGCAGTGACCCAACTCGAGTTGCAAGGTCCAACTCAACATGCAACTCAAGTCGAGTTGTGTGACTCTGCAAACTGGATAATTTTTCAGACCTAGCTCGACTCGAGTTGCAAGTCGAGTTGGGGCTTGCAACTTGAGTTGGCTCTCTGGACACCTTCTCTACTCCGCACGACCTATGACTCGACTTGTCCTGGCCCAGCTTGACTCGAGTTGGGTAACTCGAGCTGTTGCCTGTCAACTCGTGTTAGCTCGATCAGAAACTAAAATTTTCGCGGGCCTCAACTCGACTCGTGTTGCAAGTCGAGTTGGACCTTGGAACTCAAGTTGGGTCACTGCATGCATGCTGACCTTGCTTGACTCACAGGTCGACTCGAGTTGCAAGTCGAGTTGGAACTTGCAACTCAAGTTGGGTTGTTTTCAGCAGAGCAGTCTCACCGTTTCGTACATAACTTCTATATTCGATCTTTGATTCGAATGATTCTTGCGCTCACGCGATCTTTTCTTCCTTGGCTTTCTAACCATATATCACACCTCCATTTTTGTGCTCCGTAAGAATACAGAAAAATTATATAAGTTGGACGTGTGTTTTTTCAGCACTTTATTTTGGCTTGTTTTAGCTCCCGACTCGTTTTTGCTCCATTTTTTACCTGTTTCATATACATTTAAGCTCATTTTCACACATTTATCAACCTGTACACATCTCTCCTAATTAACACAAAACTCCACCAAAAGTAACACAAATATGAATAAAAATATACGAACATTCACAAATAGACACTAACACCTAGGTGAAAATGACGACGATCAACCCCCAAACTTAAAGTGTTGTTCGACCTCGAACAACGAAAAATAATAAACAAGAGGAGTAATTTTCACCTAGAAAAACACCTAACGAACATAAACCACAAAACTTCACAAGTAATAAGGACTACAAAATCTAATTAAATTAAGTATTTCTACAACATCAAACTCATAACATAAAAGATTAACAAGTTCAATCTCAAGACGACAAAAGAGTAATCAAGTTCCTTTCAATCCAAACCTCTCATAGGATATCACATTCACTCAACACTCTATAAGGTAAGGTTTAAACAACACTCATCAACCGATTGGAACCGACGTACCATAGGCTTGCTCATAGACTATGTTCACAAGTCACCCTAGTTTCAAAATGTGATCACAAAGGTCTTTATCTTTGAATTTAATGTTTAGGCTCTTTGGTAGGGTAGGAAAATTTAGATAAAAGTGACTTTACATGTGTAGATAATCGAAGAGATGATTCTTCTCTCCATCATCTTCACTTTCTCACTTCCTTTCTTTTTCAAATATTCATAAACACTTAACATCAACATATCATGGATTCATTGAGCTTCTTTTAACTTGCATACTTTTTTTCTTTGTCTTTTGAATTTCCTTGAGCATGTTTTATGATTTTGCTCTTTTTTCCTTTTTGTTAAAGTTGCATATGTTTTTAGCTCTAGCTCTTTCATCCTTTTCTTGATTCCCCATTTCCTTCATTTTTTTGCGCATTTCCACCATCAAACCTTGTAAACCATCATCTCCTCAATCACCCACACATAGGTTATATATATAAGGCTTAAGTGGGTTTTCAAGGCTTGTAATGTGCTTATATCACAAGAAATAAGCATTAAGACTCAAAGTGGTTAACTAGGGATGATATATAAGGTAAGAAAATTTATGGCTATGACTTCATTTAGCAAGGATGACCTAAAATCATATCTCAAATTTCAACCATTCGGGCTTCGTTCCTATAGTCCATGAGCAAATTCTAGTTTGTCTAAGTACGACCGATCCTCTCATCAAGAATTAACCATGGAGGCACGGTTGAGGCTCAACTCTCACAAGCTTTTGCTTGGATAAAAAAGAAACATAATTATCCTTCATACTTCTCAAAATTGAACAAATTATGTAATCCATGTCACAATTTTGACTAGTAAAAATCCTTAACATGCTTGCCATCACCTATCACAAACAATGCATCATAGCTCACATTCAAAAACATCTAACACCTTCCCAAAACATACCACCAAGCATCCCTATACAAGAATAAGAATTCAAACACAACACCTAAGAAAAGACTCACCAAACTAAAAACATAACAAAAGCACATAACATATATGACCAAAATCATCAATCACTAGAAATCAAAGCATATCACCTCATCATCCATAACAAATAAGCTCAACAAACATCTCATCCTTTATTGAAAATAAAATCCTAGATTACTAAAGTAAACCTCCCACAAACATAACACATGAAGTAGCATGCTAATCCAATACAATCCAAATCAATATCAATTCATGTCAAGCAATTAGAAGTGATAAGATGTAGAGTAAACTCCCTTAAACATTTGAGAATAGAAATGGTTGGCATGAGCTTCCGACTTGCATCCACAATGTTTTCTCGATTTGATCTTCAGGCTCAATTCATGCTTCCACTCTACTTCATTTATGCTCAACAACTCATCAAAAACCATTAGCTCAACAATTGCAATAAAGATGAGGACTATCATGCACTTCAACACAACCAAACTCACCAAAATTATAACCAAACTCATGAAAAAATTTAAAATTGACTCAATTTTACACAAACATAAAGTAATCCCTCAATCAATCATTAATAATGATCTATAACACGCTCAAGTGAGTCACACCATGCACTCTCCCCCCAAACTTAAATCAAAACAAGAGTTGAGAATTAAATTTCCAAAAAGTGGTGGGACTTACCCTTGTAGGTTCAAATGATCTTCATGAAGTTACCTTGTAATGACAAATGTGCACTTTCCAAAATTCAAGTATGGTCACCACACCCCCAAACTTAAATTAACACAAGTGTTAAATTTAAGTTTGTAAAGCGTGGTGGGACATACATCTTCATTCCAAATCGAACACATTTCGTCTTCTCCATATGTATATTTCTCCATGAGCACAATCCACCTACATACCAAAAATTTCAAGAAAAAAAATAATTAAAAATAAACATAAAATAAAACCTACTCTACTAAGCACTCAAAGAGTTTCAAGAAGAGAGAGTATCTACATACACTATCTCCTTTTGAGAAGGAGATAGGTAATGTTTCACCCTATGACCATTCACTACAAACTCATTGTTGGGACCCTTTAGATTCAACGTATGTCCACTTAACACCTCAATCACTTCATATGGCCCTATCCATTTAGACTTAAACTTTCCGGGGGACAACTTTAGCCTCGAGTTGAATACACTATCTCTTCATGTTCTCCTTGTAGATGATTGAGTTATCAAATGCTCTTCCTCTAAACTCCTCTAACTCAACCAATTTCAACAACCTTGCTTGGTCACTCTCCCTTTCATCCATGTTAAGGTATTTAATAGCCCATAATGCACAGTGTTCTAACTCCACGGGAGGATGACAAGCTTTACCATAGATCAACTGATACGGTGACACACCAAGGATGGTTTTAAAAGCCATTCGATAAGCCCATAAGGCATCGTCAAGCTTTTCTGACCAATCCTTCCTCCCTCCATTGATTGTCTTTTCCAATACTAACTTTATTTGACGGTTGAAAAACCTCCGCCAAATCATTTGCTTGAGGGTGGTAAGGTGTAGCTACTCGATGCTTCACTCCATATCTCTTCAACAAACTTTTCATCAACTTGTTTACAAAATGAGATCCTCCATCACTCACTAAATCCCGTGGAACTCCAAACCTAGCAAAAATATTCTTCTTCAAGAATCTTTGAACAATCAAGACATCATTTGTCTTAGTGGGGATTGCCTCCACCCACTTAGACACATAATCCACGGCTAGCAAGATATACACATATCCTTTAGATGAGAGAAATGGTCCCATAAAATCAATGTCTCATACATCAAATATTTTCACATCAATTCTCAAACTCAATGGCATCTCATCTCGCTTGCCTATTCCCCCTATTCTTTGGCATCTATCACATTTAGCCACAAACTTCTTTGCATCTTTAAACAAGGTAGGCCAATAGAAGCCCGATTGTAAAACCTTAGCCCCCGTTTTTTATGACCAAAGTGGCCCCCACACAAAGACGAGTGACATAATTCAAGAATCCCCATGACTTCTTCATCGGCCACACACATTCTTATCACTCCATCATTGCAAATCTTAAACAAAAAGGGCTCATCCCACAAGTAATTCTTCACTTCAACATAAAACCTTTTTACTTTATACTCATTGAGCAACGTAGGCTTGATTCCACAAATAAGAAAGTTTACATAATCGGCATACCAAGGCGGCACATTCACCATTAGAGTACACACTTGCTCGACTTCAACTTGCAAAATTTCTTCATCCGGGAATTCATCCTCAATCAGCTTCATGTCTTCATTCTCACCTTCATTCTCCAATCTAGACAAATGATCCGCAATAACATTCTCCACGCCCTTCTTATCCTTGATAATCACATCAAATTCCTGCAAAAGTAACACCCAACGGATTAAACGAGGTTTAACATCTTTCTTACTAATTATTTTATGGCGCGTGATCCGTGTAGACAATAGTTTATGTTCCAACCAAGTATGGCCGAAACTTCTCAAAAGCATACACGACGCCTAAAAATTCCTTCTCCGTTGTGGTGTAATTAACTTGGCACGAATTCAATGTCTTTGAGGCGTAATATATTGCTCTAGACTTTTTTCTCTCGTTTGCCCCAACACCACTCCTATGGATTGATCGCTAGTATCACAATGCAATTCAAATTATAGGCTCCAATCCGGGATAACGAGTATTGGAGAAAAAGTGAAAGCATCCTTGAGCACATGAAATGAGACAAAACATTCATCATTGAAGTTAAATGGACAATCTTTTTCAAGTAGTTTACAAAGAGTTTTAACAATTTTGGACAAATCCTTAATGAAGCGTCTATAAAAGCTCGCATGACCTAAGAACGGTCTCACCTCTTTCTCACTAGTAGGAGGAGGAAGACGTTCTATGGCTATCACTTTAGCTCTATCTACTTTTAAACCATGCTTTGAAATATGATGCCCCAAGACTATCCCATCGGTCACCATAAAGTGGTATTTTTCCCAATTTAGCACAAGATTCGACTCTTCACACCTCTGCAACACAATAGTGAGATTAGTCAAGCAAATATCATACTAGGAACCATACACCGAAAAATCATCCATAAACACCTCCATAATATTTTCAATTAAACCATCGAAGATAGCCATCATACAACGCTGAAAAGTGGCATGGGCATTACATAGACCAAAAAGCATCATTCTAAATGCAAACGTACCATAAGGACATGTGAATGTTGTCTTCTCTTGGTCTTCCAGAGCAATCAATATTTGATTGTACCCGAAATACCCATAAAGAAAACAATAGTACTCACGCCCCGCAAGTCGATCCAATATTTGGTCTATGAATGGCAATGGAAAATGATCTTTACGAGTATTTTCATTCAATTTACGATAATCAACACATACTCGCCAACCTGTGATAGTTCTAGTGACAATTGTTTCATTTGTATCGGATCGAACAATTGTCATACCACCATTTTTTTCCACTACATGTAAAGGACTTACATATTGACTATCACTAATTGGAAAGATTATTCCCGCATCAAGCCATTTTAACACCTCTTTTCTCACAACTTCTTGCATTATAGGATTTAATCTACGTTTGTTTTGCACACAAGACTTCTCATCATCAATCAAATGAATCTTATGCATACACATAGATAAACTAATACCTTTCAAATCTTTTATACTCCAACCAATATAAGATTTATGCTCCCTCAAAACTCTTAACAACTTTTTCAATTCTAAATCATTAAGGGAAGAAGGTACAATTACCAGATACGTCTCATTCTCTTCCAAGTAAGCATAATTCAAATGCTCCGGTAATGGTTTCAACTCTATCTTCTTCTTCTCTTGCACTTCTTCTTTTGGTTCCTCATTAAGTTTATCCACTTTTGCTTCCTTTGTTTCCTCACTTGTGAGTTCCCTACAAGCATTTAAACCATGCGATTCATCAATCATTTCATCATTTTCTAAACAAAAAGAAGATTTAGATTTTATAGATTCAATAGTGTAAGAATGACTTATGATAATCTCCAACGGATCCTTGGAGTAAAGGTGATACATATGCTCTTCAACAATGTTGTCCACCACCTCCAATCTTCTACATTCCTCCTTGTTCCGCGGATATCTCATAGACTCTCTTAATGAAAATATCACCTCTTCCTCATTCACCCTCAAAGTTAGCTCTCCTTTCTCGATCCACATCAATCAATGCTTTCCCTGTGGCAAGAAATAGATGCTCAAATATCAATGGGACATTAGCAATTTCATCCATATCAAGTACCACAAAATCAACGGGAAACACAAACTTGCCAACTTTGATCAAAACATCTTCCACAATTCCCTTTGGATGTGTCAACGACCGGTAGGCTAATTGAAGTATGACCGATGTCGGTTTGACCTCACCAATACCCAACTTCTTGAAAATTGACAAGGGCATCAAGTTAATGCTAGCCCCAAATCACATAAAGCTTTGTAGTTCTCATGCTCTCCCATCTCACATGGAATAGTGAAACTCCCCGGATCTTTCAATTTAGGGGGAAGTTTCTTTTGCAAAATCGCACTACACTCCTCTGTTAAATTCACCGTTTCAAACTCTCCCAAGCTTCTTTTCTTTGACAAGATATCCTTAAAAAACTTGGAGTAGTTGGGCATTTGAAGCAAAGCATCCGCAAAAGGAATATTCACATGTATCTTCTTCAACATCTCAACAAACTTGGCAAATTTCTCTTCTAATCCCTTTTCAAGCATCTTTGTGGAAACGGAATTGCAACGGGTAACTTAGGAATTCCCCATTCATCCCTTTCAAACTTCTCTTCTCTCTCTTTACTTTTTGCTTCTCTACACCTTTCCCATTTCTTTGGAGACTTCACCTTTTCTTCTTCAAGTATAGGGGTACTTTCATCTTTTTCAACAATCTCAACTTCTTTCTCTTTCCCTTCTTCATCCACTCTTTCCATAGGCTCAAGTTCACACTCTACTCCCTCTACTTCCATTGGCATAGAAGGCCCTTCGTATTTTGTTCCACTACAAAGTTCCATAGCCTTACATTGCTCTTTAGGATTAGTAATGGTTGTAGATGGAAATTTTCCTTGACGATGAACATCCCCTTTTTCACTTGCCATTTGGCTCATTTGTGATTCCAATGTTTTAAACCTCTAATCAACCACTTCATCTCTTTGCTTCATATAGTCAAACATCTTGGTCATTTGATCTTCCATTGTAGAATTTCCTTCATCATTTGGAGCTTTAATGCCCGGTGGAAGAGTAAGGGCATTCCTTTGATTCCATATGATAAATTCTCATACCTACGGGGTGGATTAAAATTTCTTAGAAAATTACCTTGTTTCCATCCTCCTTGCCTTTGTTGATATCCTCCTCTGTGATTACCAAAACTTCCACCATAGTTTCCTTGAAAATTCCTCCCTTACATGTAGGCAACTTCCTCAAGTGACATTTCCAGTAAGTACCAAGTATCTTGACATCCAAAATTAGGAGACATACCTTGTTGAGGCATAGATGTAGGTATTTGACCACTTTGAGAAGGTTGACCCATATTAGACATAGACATTTGTTGAGTGTTAGGAAACTCTTGTTGATGTTGGATTGTATACTAAAAATCTAGATTTTGTATGAACAATGTTATAACAATTTATTTGAAATGAGATTCATATGATCAAATGATTGCGTCTTATAATTTATTTATATGTTCGATGCAATAGTCCACTTACTTTATATTGTAGATAATATGTTGTGCGACAACTCGCTGAAGATCATATTATCAGTTTCCTTATAAAGTATAAACAGATGCTCACAACTGAGATAGACGGGGATTCTTTATCGGGATGGTTGTAGTATGGTTTGGTATTAGCTTGTCTTGGCTATAGAATCACATTAGTGCACTTGTGTGTATTGAGCAGGACCACTTGAGATCGTTCGAATTATACTGACTTATAGGAGAACTTGATCTCAGTTATTATGGATGTTCGTGCTCTTAATCCCTATACAATAACTTCGACACGTAAGGCAATATGTATTTCTTTGATTCATCATTGGGTGAGATTTACATATATTAAATCAACAAACTCGGTGAGTTAGGAAATAGTGCTGTCTCTACGGTGTGCTGTTGATTGTAGAAGGAATCCGTGTCCGTTATAGATTGATGATGTCCCCTTGAGGAGCTCATAAGGATTATCATGTAAACCCTGCAGGTGGATTTATTCCGGTATGATAATGAGGTTGAGTGGTACTACTCTCGGATGAGATATTAATCAATGGAGTTGTCAGTAACTTAATTAATTAATGGGCATTGTATATCTTAAACATGGGGAGACTAACGAGCTCATAATAAGAAGGAGCCCATAACGTAATTACGGGATTAAAACAGTAGTGCAGTAATAATATTTTAGTGTTATATATTATTATTATTAGAGTTAAGTATAAGCTTTGGGCTAAACTTGGATACTTAAACCCAATGAAGGTCCAAGTCTAATTTCTCCTCCTGGTCCCTGCTGTAGCCCATATATAAGTCATCTCAGCTATCCAAAAACCCTAATCTATGAGATTAATCATGCCTAACACTGTGAGGAGGGTGAGGGAACGGCAGATTGAGAAGATCTCGAGGATCGACGTCCACACGACATCGAGATTGGACTTATCAATACATCAGAAGACTGGAAGGTTATTTGCTGCTGTTGTCCGTCACTTTCTATGATTTTTATAAAATAGTACAGAAATTAGAACAGGACGTGTGATATACTGACAGAAAGCCACGGAAGAGAGGATCATTTTGGCGTGTAGATCACTCAAATCCGACATCGGATGAGAGAGTTAAGCCCAAAAAGGTGATGCTGCATAGGCTGGTGGCAAGAATTCATCGTCTTCAACATACCTTGGTGAAAGGTAATACATTTATTGTTTTACTTGCTTCTGCTGCTTCTTAGAAACATATAAAACCCTAACAGTTCACCAACAATTGGTATCAGGGCTTCGGTTTTATTGTGAAGCATGAAACGTTAGGCTAGGGTTATGTGTGTACATGTTGTTAGGGTTTTAGAATTTTATTTTCTTGGTGAACACCCTAATTGTACACGACACACACTATCACCACTCAGTATCATGGTGGCAATGGCAAGTGGTGGTGGCGGTGTGACCGCTGGAGAAAGGCACGAATCCTACCTGCCGGCAGCACAACTTATCCATGGTGAAAGATGAACTACGGAAGGCAGGCATGTGAACGGCAGCTAGAGTTTGTCGAAACCCTTATGACTGGGTTCACATGGCGGCACGAGTTCACTGGTGAAAGCTGAAGGCTGCACGAAGGCGTGACACCATGGGCTGGTGGTCGACGAAGACGTGCGATGGACCAGCGCTGGCAGTGGGCAGCTGACTTGGTGTGCAAGTCAAGGAGTGGCAGAAACGTAGATCAAGGTTGCTAGGGTTTCGCCAAACCTATACGGCGATGGTGCCTGGATAGTGCATATCGGTGGATTTTCGAGCAGAAACTTCCGCTGGTGAAAGCACACAGCTTTGCTAATGGCAGCAGTGGCTGGTGTTTGTGGGTAGGCTATCGTGGTGGCTTGACGCGGCCCATGAGAAGTTTCATGCTGAACAACAGGGATGGTGCCATGCGGTGAGAACCACCAGGCTGTTGTCAGCGTGCTTGCGGCGAGATGTCTGCGGTGGGTCTGCTGCGATTCCGAGCGGGTATGCATTGGTTCCGGGCGGGTCTGCAAAAGGTTCTGATCTGCAGCACAGTTCTGGTCGAGTCTCTCTTTATTCCGTTGGGTCAGTGCTTGGTTCCGAGCAAGTCTGATAGTTTTCCGATTTGAGTTTTTGCGGTGGCTTGGTTGGGTCTGCACCATGTCCAATCGGGTCTGTGAATTTTGGAGGGCACGACTGCAAGACTTCGCGGCACGATCAAGATTGGAACTGCGCTGGCAGGCTACATGGCTGGTCATCAATTGCACGTGGAGAAGCATAGTGAGACAGCACGACTACACTTTTTGCAGGTATGAATTTTGCGCGCGCCTGGTACTCCCTGCCGGAAAAGGCTGCACGAGTGGATCCGTGAGCCAACACGAGTCGTGTCTGCATTTTTTGGGTGCAAGGCATGGATTGCTGGGGAATACGCCGAGCGTGTGTGGCTGCAGCATGGGTCGGCACGACTCGTGTTGGTGATTGGCACGAGTCGTGCCAATATGTATGAAGGTTAGGAGGTAATGTGGTGGAGCTGCAGTTGTGCGGGAGGCTGAGCTTTGTAGCAGGCGTGTTGCGCATGGGGCTACTCTTGTGGGCGGGCTATTGAAAAAGCAAGCATCAAGGCCGGCATGCTGGCAGGCGCACACGATGGTCAGTATGGGAGCATGGGTATGAATCGCGTTGGGTTTACACGGTGAATTGAGATGTTAGGTGTGAGGATGTCAAGCAGGGTGCCGGAGTGGTGGAGCAGGTTGGCGGACAAGGAATTGGAGGAATTTTCTACGTAAGATTCTTCTGGAATTTTGTTTAGGTTTCAGGACGATGCCCCAAGCCCTGCGACCTAACCAGGCAGGTCGATCCCTGCGACCTCACCGAGAAGGTCGAATCCCGCATAGTCGCAGTTGCTCATATTCGTGCTTGGAGGTGAACAATCGAATTCGCCGATATTTAACTGTTTATAATCGATTTAATTATTTGATTATTGTTGTATATGCTATGCATGATTCTCTGGGATTTATTGCTTTATTTGCTGTAATAGGAGCATGCTAGGTTGCGTATTTTATTTTGAATATTATATGCATGTAAAAACCCTCGGTGTTAAATAACTAAGTGGGAGAGGGAATTCATAATTAATTCCTGCGGCCTCCATTATTGGTTTGTAAGTGATATGAATAAACTTACGCGTTGGCATTAGAGCCTTCCTTCCCATCGGATGAGTTCATTCATGGATTGCTAGAACAGACTTCATCAAATAATTATGTTTGTAATGTGATGCACATGAACTTGCGCGTTAGCATAGACCTTCCTCCCTATCGGATGAGTTTATATGCGGTTCACTGGTACAAAGTTATAATTGATGACTGTAGGAAGTTATCCGAGCGCGTGTGTACTTCTCTATCTGTAAGGCACATAAGCTTGGGCCGCGGACTTGGGGTCAAATAATGGTGTACACTTAGATGTAAATAATAAGTATCCTCCCCATCGGAGTCACTGCTTTTATTTGCATGGCTAAAGAGGAACCGACTATTAATTATTTTGTCATGAGGTTAGGTTGACAAATGAAATTAATGGGTAAAACCTTCTCTTGTAAATGTTCGGGTTTGTAAAAGTCCACACTATCGTAGCTTGCAGACTCACGGTGCTTGAGATGTCAGTGAATTTTAATTTTATATTGTTTAGAGGGAATCAATATAAATGGATAAAATTCGAAGATTTGATCGGTGTATTTATTTGTGATTCTTAGTAATTTCAAATGGTTTTATCTTGTTTATTGTATTCTAAAAGAAATTATATTTACTGGTCCAAAATTCGATGATTAGAAAAGAATCTTGGTTTTGAATTTTACTGCTTAAGAATATAAATATGTATTCTCATTAAGGATGCTCCATGATGCCTATTAAAGTCTTTAGTGGAGAGGTGAGAGGTTCATAGAAATATGATGGTCTCATGCGACTCTTCAGATACTTGAGTGAGTTTAAAAGGCAAGAGGTCATGGTTAACTTGATGAATAAATTGGAAATGCTTGGAATTGAAATTGAAGGGGAAACCTAGGTCAATTTATTCTTCATTGTTTGCCTAGATGTTTGATCAAGTTCCACCTGAATTAAAAGAGGTTGTATATGGTGGGGAACTTCTAACAAAACATGTGGCAAAGGAAATCTAATTTCATTAAGATGTGAACAAAGTTAGTATCTCATTCACTAGTCGTTGAAGCATGATTAGTAATGGCATTTACTGACACGTTGTATGTAGATATCGGAATCACTAAAAGCGTGTGACTAAGTGATGATGAGATTAATGAGTACATGGGTAAGCTACGAAAGTAGTAGCTGTTGCAGTGGGAGTTTTTTTATTTATCTTCAGATAGGAATAAATGTTTGATTATGAGAAATTATCTTTACGTACATTTTCATAGAAAAAATTTCATTTCAGTTTCTATGCATTTAGGGATGGATACTCCATTTCATTTAAATGACATGGTCATAGTGATGAGGGATGGAGCTATAATCTGTTATGGTACGTTGGTAACAATTTGTACACTCTTAAATCATGTTTCTCTCACGATGCAACATTATAGTAATGATAATGCGTCTTCTAATCCTAATAAGAGAAAGGAACCTTCGGATATGAACCAAACATACCTCTGGCATCTGAGACTAGCTTTAGTATGAACAATGTTATAACAATTTATTTGAAATGAAAGTCATATGATCAAATGATTGCGTCTTATAAGTTATTTATATATTCGATGCAATAGTCTACTTACTTTATACTGTAGATAATATATTGTACGACAACACACAGAAGATCATATTATCGGTTTCCTTATAAAGTATAAACAGATGCTCACAACCGAGATAGACGGGGACTCTCTACCGGGACGGTTGTAGTGTGGTTTGGTATTAGCTTGTCTTGGCTATAGAATCACATTAGTGCACTTGTGTGTATTGAGCAGAACCACTTGAGATCGTTCGACTTATACTGACTTATAGGAGAACTTGATCTCAGTTATTATGGATGTTCGTGCTCTTAATCCCTATACAATAATCTCGACACGTAAGGCAGTATGTATTTCTTTGATTCATCATTGGGGTGAGATTTACATGTATTAAATCAACAAACTCGGTGAGTTGGCAAATAGTGATATCTCTACGGTGTGCTATTGATTGTAGAAGGAATCCATGTCCGTTATAGGTTGATGATGTCCCATTGAGGAGCTCATAAGGATTATCATGTAAACCCTGCAGGTAAATTTATTCCGGCATGATAATGAGGTTGAGTGGTACTATTCTCGGATGTGATATTAATTAATGGAGTTGTCAGTAACTTAATTAATTAATGGGCATTTTATATCTTAAACATGGGGAGACTAACTGGCTCAATAAGAAGGAGTCCATAACGTAATTATGGGAATAGAACAGTAGTGCAGTAATAATATTTTTATGGTATATATTATTATTATTGGACATAAGTATAAGCTTTGGGCTAAACTTGGATACTTAAGCCCAATAGAGGTCCAAATCTAATTTCTCCTCCTGGTCCCTGCTGTAGCCCATATATAAGTCATCTCAACTGTCCAAAAACCCTAATGTATGAGATTAATCACGCCTAACACTGTGAGAAGGGTGAGAGAACACAGATTGAGAAGATCTCAAGGATCGTCGCCCACATGACGTCGAGATTGGACTTGAGAATACAGCAGAAGACTGGAAGGTTGTTTGCTACTGCTGTCCGCTACTTTCTATGATTTTTATAAAATTGTATAGATATCAGAACAGGACGTGTGATATACTGACAGAAATCCACGGAAGAGAGGATCATTTTGGCGTGTAGATCACTCAAATCCGACATCGGATGAGAGAGTTATGCCCAAAACAGTGAGGCTGCACAGGCTAGTGGCGAGAATTCATCGTCTTCAACATATCCTGGTGAAAGGTAATATATTTTTTGTTTTACTTGCTTCCGCTGCTTGTTAGAAACGTTTAGAATCATAACAGTTCATGTTAACCAAACGATCGAATGTCAACAGTTGATTCATCAAAGATAAAGGCACGCCTTGTTGAGGATTCGGAAGTATTTGTTGATTCACCATAGGTGTAGAGTTTGGAGACACTTGCAAGTTAGCATTCATCCTCTTAAGTATTTCTGTGATTGCCTTGTCAGTTATATCTTCATTAGGCACCTCCACATTTTTCACTTGTTGCAAGAACACTTCTTACATCTTAACAATTCTCTCCCTTTCATGCATCCCCGGTGCATGATCCATAGGCCATTGACCCGTATTCAAAGCTACTTCCTCACATATGGTAATTACTCTTTCCGGAGTTCGCCCCAAAATCGAACCTGCCGCCGAAGCATCAATGAGCATCCTTTCACTTCCATGTAAACCAGCATAGAAAAATCCTATTTGTTGTTATTTGGAAAATCCGTGTTGTGGACACCTCCTTAGCATCTCTTTGAATCGGTCACATGCTTCACTAAATGTCTCAAACGGCATTTGCTTGAATTGAAAGATTTTTCCTTTGAGATGCAACATCTTTGAAGGGGAAACATATTTGCTCAAGAATCTTTGTGCTAGCTCTCTCCATGTGGTGTAGGATCCCAGTGGTATAGTGTGATACCAAGCTTTAGCTCTATCTCTCAATGAAAACAAGAAAAGCTTCATTTTGACAATATCCTCACTTACCCCATATATCTTGATTGTGTTGGCTAACTCCATAAATTGGGATAAGTGAGCATTCGGATCTTCCATTGCACCACCACCAAATTGATTTGCTTGCACCATGTTGATTAACCCCGTCTTTATCTCGAAATTATTCACATTCAATGGCGGGCCTATTCCATAATTCCCATATTACGGTTGAAAGTGATCACGGATATTCATTCCCGCTCCATTGTTTCTATTACCACGGGGCTGATTTTGTACCACTGGAGGATTATTCCTTGCTTGTTGTTGTGCCATCAAGTTTTGAATAATAGCTTGCATTTGTTGGTTTTGCAAGTGCATTTGTCGAGCATAAGCTTGTGGCACAAATTCCGGATTACCATAACTTCCTCTAACATTATCACCCCCTTGTTGAAAATTCCTCAAATTTCCCTCTTCATCAACCATATTTACATTATCCATTATGTTTTCCATAACTTCCTCCGTAGGATCTAGCACTCCTCTTTTTTGTCTTCTTAATGTAGCTTCTAATTCCAAGTTCAAAGGTTCAATAGATTGAGACCTTGAATGCGTTTGCATGTACCTAGAAGAATTTTCAAATTAGTTCTCCAAATAACCAAGACAACGTAAATAAGTAAACAAATAAAAGAAATACTCTTATAAAAACTAATCAACTTCAAACTCGTTACAACCAAAAGTTTAACATTTTCCCGGCAAGCGGCGCCATGTTCTTAGTCGCATTTCTAGTAAAATGTTTTAGAGTAAGAGACTCTATCGTTGTTGTACACGTGTGACTAACCAACAAAATTTATAAGTATGTCGTCCCAAGGGAAAGTAAACTCATGATTATATCCGGATTTGTCATTGATTTATGTTTTGTAAGAGTGACAAGATTGAAGGTTTGGTATTTAGACTACTTATTATTCTAATCAATTAACTAATAATTCAACTAACAACTAAATATATCAAATATCGAACAAGTGATAAGATGAATGGAATGTGGATAGAATTCACTTAAGAAGAGAGCAAGGCTAATCATACTCATGGTTAAGAATCTAGCTAGATATGCATAACTCTTGATAATGAACTTCATTAATTGTGGACTAAAAGCAATCACGTTTTTACCCCTAATCCCTATGGCCTAGGCAATTAGGTTCTTGACTCTTTGACAAGTCTAAATCTCCTAAGATTGTTCTTACTCTCAATTCCCTTAAGGTACTATGATCATAAGTTTGGTTCTTTTCACTCAATTTCTTAAGTGTCCCCCTATAAATGTTCTAAGCATAAGAAGGGTATGACTTACTTCCCCTCACATTAGCATGCATGCTCATCTTAATATATGATTCAATTAAAAACCTAATCATAATATTGGAATGGTCATCCTAACACTATGAATAGAGAATTTAATCACACAAGTATTGAAATGAAACATGATTCATTAATCATAAAAGGAATTTCAAAATTAACTCAATTCACCATCTCAAATCCTACATATCTAGCATTCTTCTCAACCAATCATATGATTAGCCCTACTATAGGACTAGCCACTACACATTGTGTTTAAATCAATACATTCAAAGGCTTGCTCCATTTGAGCCAAAATAAGAAGAAAATCAACAATTAGAAAGTAGATTGGTTTTCCTTTTGTGGAGGTAACCTTCATTCTCTCCAAAATGCTAACTTCTTCAATCATTGATGCTTTGCTCTTCTTAAAATGGTGGAAGGATAGATGGATGGATGGAATATTGAAGATCAAGTTGATTGGATGGATGAATTGAAGGGTGGAAGAAATAAATCGGATGGAGTGTGTGAAATGGTGGTGAGAAAGTGTGTGTGTTGATCTCCAAAATAAATGTCAAATGAGGCTCCCCCTTTAATTTTCTCACCAATTGTGCATTTATACCCCTTGAGGACCTTCTAGAAGCTTCTGGAATTTTCCTGGCTTTTTTTCATTTTCACCCAGCTCGACTCAAGTAGCCAATCGAGCTCTCGCCTGTCAAGTCGAGTTGTGTGACTCTACAAACTGGACAATTTTTTGGACCTAGCTCGACTTGAGTTGCAAATCGAGTTAGGACTTGCAACTCGAGTTGGCTCTCTGGACGCCTTCTCTGCTCCGCACGACCTACGGTTTGACTTGTCCTGACCCAGCTTGGCTCATGTTGGGTAACTCGAGCTGTTGCCTGTCAACTCGTGTTAGCTCGATCAGAAACTGGAATTCAACACAGTCTTACCATTTCGTGCATAACTTCTATATCCGATCTCCGAATCGAATGATTTTTACGCTTACGCGATCCTCTCTTCCTTGGCTTTCCAACCATATATCACACCTCTAATTTTGTGCTCCACATGAATACAAAAAAATTACACAAGTTGGACGTGTGTTTTTTCAGCACTTTATTTTGGCTTGTTTTAGCTCCCGACTCGGTTTTGCTCCGTTTTTTACCTGTTTCATATACATTTAAGCTCATTTTCATACATTTATCAACCTGTACAAATCTCTCCTAATTAACATAAAACTCCACTAAAAGTAACACAAATACGAATAAAAACATACGAACATTCACAAATAAAGACACTAACACCTAGGTGAAAATGACGACGATCAACAGCCAAATAGCTAGCAGCAACATTTTATTGCACACTATCCATATTTTGGACTATAGATTAAATAATTCACTCAGTTAATGTATATGATTCATGGTAATAACCGTAACAAAAATTGAAAAGTAAACAATCGAAAAGGAAAAAAAGATGCAGTGAACATGAAAATGTCCTTAAATCATGAAAGAAAAGAATTCCAAGCAAATTAATTGAAAAGTATAATGTTTGGGAAGAGGAAGGAAACCAATGTTGTTGAGATTTTTACCCGAACATGAGAAATAAAATCAGCATTTTAATAGCAATCAAAAGGCAAGTTGAAGAGGTAGTCAAATTCTGCACCTGTTGGGCTTACTTAATTTCCAAAATGGTTGAAAGGTTACATTTAAAAATCAATTTAATAAGATAAATGAATAGACATGATTAAATAAATATTAATTTAATTATTAAAGATAAGGATAAAATTGATAAAAATAAAATTATATAGTTACAAACTTGTCCAAAGATGTTTCTCATGTGCTCCATACTTTTAATATACTAAGGATAATCAACATTTAAAAGTATATAGAGAAACTATTGGAGGGGGGAAATGGACCTATAAAGTCTATCCCCACACATCAAATATCTCCACCGCATAACTACTTTGCAATGACATCTCATCTCTTCTGGAGATGCTCTTAACTCTCTGACACCTATAACAACTTGCCACATATGATTTACAAGATTTGAATAAGTTGTAGATTTTTTTTGCAATTGTCTTTTGGGCACTGAAATGTCCCCCCATTCGGTTGTGTATGACAGAAATTTAGCATAGTATCCCATTCCTCTTCCAGTACACACCGTCAAATGATAGAGTATGCATATATCTTGTAGACAAAAGGCTCGTCCCATATGTAGCTTTGCACATCTTTAATAAACTTTAAATGCCCATGTCTGCTCAAATTATATAGCTTACACCCAGTTGCAATGAAATTGACATAATCAGCATACCATGAGATCATAGCTTCTGTAGCTAATACGAAAACTTGCCGGAGTTGCACCTCTAAAATTTTATCATCAGGAAACACCTCTTTCATAATCTCATGTTCATTATCACAATGCTCTCTTTTCTCCAATCTAGAGAGATAATCAGCAACCACATTTCATTCTCGTTCTTATCTCTTATCCCTATGTCAAATTTCTGTATAAGGAGAATCCTTCTGATCACTTTGGACTTGGTATCCTTTCTCTCCATCAGATATCGGATCACATAATAATTCGTATACACCACAATTTTCATCCCCACCAAATATGGGTGAAACTTATCAAATGCATAAAAACTCCTTTTTAGTTGCAGTGTGGTTCATTTGGGCTGCATCAAATGTCTTGCCACTCCCAAAGCTGCATCACTTGCATCTCAAATGAGTACGAATAGTTCAGCCCAATCTAAAGTGACTAGAATAGAAACGGATATTAATGTCACCTTCAAAACCTGAAAAGACATTAAATAGTTATCAACAAATTTGAAATAAACATCTTATCTAATAGAAAGTTGTTTAGAGTATTTAAAATAATCTTTTTATAAATTTACGGTAAAACGCAAAATGCTCATTCGTTAAACTTCTATCTAGCCTACCCGACAACGACGTCATTTTCTTGATCGTAATTTTATTTACGTGTTTATAGAGTAAGAAATACTCTACCATTGTGTTCAACGAAGTGATAAACAAATAAAATATCAAACTCAAGGGAGGTAGGTACTAGAGCTTAAGCGATCTCGCGTTTCTTGTAATTTTATAGAGACGAATCATAAGTGGATGGAGTGTGTTCAAGCAAGTAATAAAATTAAAGTAATCAAAGCATACAAGTAAGTAATAATCAAACAAGTAAAGGTAAAATGAAGATGTTTTATTTTCCAAGTTAAGTAAAAGTGAGATTAACAACACTAGGGATGTGAGAATTCTAAGATTAATGCATCAAATTCACATGTATCATGGGTCAACAATTAAGGACCAACACTAATTTCACCTAAACTCCCTTTCGAGATGAATATGATGTAGATCCTTAATAAGATCTCAAAATGGCTCCAAGTATTGGTACTCAATCAAACAATTCCAACTAGGTACTAAGTTTAATATGAGTGTCCCCTCACCCGATCAATCTACCTCTCGATTTAACCAATCGAATGTTCTATCAAAGGGTTCTAAATCCTAAAGGACACCTTTATCTCTTTAAGATTTAATACACCTGAAGTGTATGATAAAATAATTCAATTAATTATCATAAATATATAATTGACTTCTCAATCTAATCACATGCTTAAAACAACAAACCATACAAATCATCATAAACATCAAGATGTGATAGAAAATCAATAAACCCAATCAATATATAAATTCAAATGCATGAATCCCAAAATTATCCAACACCATTCATGTTGCTAATCTCACAAAGGAGATTAGCCTACCATATTCATAAAGGAAACAATATAGACAATTGAATCTTCACAAACTATGATAAAACTATAAAGAAGTTCACAAAAATTAGAAATAGAATCTCCCTTTGAAATGTCTTCAATGGAGCTTCTCATTCTTCTTCTTGTAATATTCACTCCCCTTGCTTCCTTGATCACTTGGATGGTGGATTTAATGGATGGATTCAAGTGTAGGAGAATGGAATGGAGGATGGATGGAATGAAGTGTAAATATTAAACTTGAATTGTAGAGGCTTTCATGGAAGATGTTATTTATAGTGGTAGAGTGAGAGGAATTTTAGTGAGTTTCCAATATGGGACAAGTGGGTTCATGTAGTGGTAGAGTGAGAGAAATTTATGGTGAGTAATCAATGTGAGATAATTTAGTTCATGGAACAAAAAATGAAATTTATGGAATTCTTTCTTATTTTAGCTCGTTCTCGTTCGTTTCAACTCCAAATTGAGCTCCATTTTTTCCTATGTCTTCATTTTCGCGTCTAGAATCTATTTTTTACCTGAAAATTATATGTTTAAGTTCATTTTTACACATTTCCATAATAACACAAAATACCACCAAAATATACATAAAATACGGATAAAATAATATGAAAATACACATAAAAATAAATTAAAATTTAGGTGAAAATAACGACAATCAATATCCAGGAAATGACTGCACTTCCCTTTCATTTGCTGGTAAAGGTAACTTTTCAATTGTCACCATCTTTGTTCCATCAACTGGCAAACATTTAGATGATATATGATGTCTTAAGATAATATCATCTCTCACCATAAAGTGACACTTCTCCCAATTTAAAAAAAATTTAGTATCCTGACATCTCTTCAAAAAACAACAAGGTTAGACAGACAAAATAAAAATAAAAAAGACCCAAAGACTGAAAATTCATCCATAAATACTTTCATGATCTTTTCTATGAACCCATCAAATATAAACACCATATACATTTGAAAAGTCGCAGGTGCATTACACAGACCAAATGACATCATCATACATCCAAAAGTGTCATAGAGACATATAAATGTGGTCTTATCCTAATCCTCCGACACGATCATTAACTAATTGTAACCGGAGTAACCATCTAGAAAATAATAAAATACAATATTAATACAACAACCCACTATACATAGGGGTGGAAAATTTTGGTTTAAATCGGTTAACCGACCGAAACCAAACCTAATATGAATTTTGGTCAATTTTTTTATTATTCAGTTCGGTTATCGATTTTCAAAAAATAAAATATTGAATATTGGTTCGGTATTGATTTTAGAAATTAAAAAACCGAACTGAATTAAAGTTATACAATAATGAAGTATTTGTTCTACTGGGCTACTATTACTGGACTACTACCAATGTGAAATGGACTTTAAAATATGATCTTTAACTTAAAAAATATGTCCCATTAGTATTTGATCTAAAACCCAAATTCTAAGCTTTAATAAAAATTCTTACCCTAGCCCAAGGTTTCCACAATTCTATTTTCATTCACTCACGATTCAAATATCTCACTCACGCATCTGTAATCTTTTCTTTAAAAAAATCTTAAATTCATACCGAAAGCTAAACCCAAAAGTACGCCATTACCGTCGCCGTGAGAGGACACCAATGCGACTTGCCGTCAGCGTCGAGCATTGAATCGGCTCTCGTTCCTACTTTAATTCAAAGGTCAATTTAAATCTCTCCGTCCACTTCACAAAAGATTTCGCGTCGTTCACGAATTCAGTTAGTTTCATCGATTACTTCTACACTCATTTTGCATTTGTGAATTGTTTGTGAGTAAATGGATGAGACCCGTGAGAGCCATTGGTGGTGCAAATGAAAGGGAATCACCATGGGGTTATCATTTCTTGACTGGTAGCCATAAGTTTATTTTGTGCAACTTGCAAGTGTGGCTTGTAACAGACATGATATTATATGTGCACTTTTTTTAATTAACGAAAATCGGTTCGATTCCCCAACAAAATCGGCCGAATATTTTGATTTGGTGAAATTTCAGTTTTTGGTTACTGCTCAATTCGATTATCGATTTTCAAGAAATAAACGTTTTTTTATTCAGTTTTCTCATTTCGGTCAGTTCAGTTTGCTGAACCAATCGATACACCCATAACTATATATTAAAATTATATCTTTCAACTTATTATATATTAAAATAATATATTTTTTAATTTCGTGCAAACAGTAAATATAACAATATATTTATAAAATATAAAAAGTATATATTTGTGGTTAACATAAAAACAACCATTTATGTATGAAAAATAAATAGTTGAAATATATTTTCTTATTTACAACCCATTGGAGTAAAATTTAAGTACGTATCTAAGTAATGAATCATAATAATGAGTCAATGACAACAAATACTACTACTTTTTATTTTTATTATGACAAATCCTCCTATAGTGCACGAATTAATGGGCATTTAGAATTTATTTATTAATAAACAAAATATGTATACACTAATTAATAAGATTTTACTGTTTATATTTTGTTAGCAAATATTCAGTTAATTTTTTTTTAAAAAAAACTTAATTTAAAAAAATTATTAAAGGGTGAATCTTGGGTGGGACCGTCACATGATCCTAATTCGTGAGATGAATTATTCTTTAAGCCAATTAACTATATTATAATTAAAATTTAAAAAAATAGTAAAAGAAAAAAGGGATGTGTTTGGTTAGCCATTAATTGAGACAATTAAGGGTGATGCTATTGTCACCCGAAAAATTACTAAGAACATACAAGTTTCTAAAAAGTTTATAGTGAAAATATTGTTATATCCCACTCTTAAATTTATTATTCATAAACTTATTACTAACTTCACCCAATAAATTTACTAATCCCACTCTAAACACATCTCAATACACACAATACACCACAAAACACACACAAAATAAGAAAGTTGAGGGAAAAAAATAAGAAGCTGTAGACGATTAGAAAAGAAGGGAAAGAGAATAACACCACACTATTCTTTAATTGACCTTTATGCAGATCTTATCCATCAATTTATGTCTAAAAAGGAAGTGATATGTTTTCTAATTATATGATGAAAAAGAACACAACCATGATATTAATTTTATTGATCCAGCAAATTCTTAAATGCTTCAAAGATAATTATACATAATCTATTCTATGGTGAAAAATAATTAATTGGTAGCTATTGATTAAAATTTTCTGTGGGCATTTTGTTTATTCATGAATGAATAAAACTCCCGCATGATCCAACAACAATGCCCTAATTGTCCTAATAATTAAAGCAAACATTCTCTTATTTTTCCTCGGTTCCTCCCTCTTTCCCTTCTTTTCCAGTTTGTCTGCATTTTTTTTCTTCTTTTTAATTTATTGATATATGTGTGGGGTAAAGTTAGTAAATTAGTTGGTGGAATTAGTAATTATAAGAATATAAATATTAAATTTAAAGGTGAGGATATAATAGTATTTTCAATATGATACTTTTAAAAATTCGGGTGCTCTTAACAGTTTTTGGGTGGCAATAGTGCCGCCCACAATTAATCCTTTAGGTGATATTTGTTTTGGGTTTAAGTTGATTTAATAAATTAGTTAATAGTGTTATTCTATATTTGTTATGTTTGTTTTGGGTTTAAGTAGGATATTAGTTAATCCTTTACTTTTTGCACGTTGATTAAGAAGTAAATATTTTAATAGATAGTGGGTGGAAAAATATAATATTAAATGTAAAGTTGGTAGGTGTATTAGTGTTGGATGATATATTAATTGTTTTATGTGAGTATCATATTCCAAAAAGGAAAACGTAAACATTGAAATGGAACGCGCAAAATAGAAATGTAAATATTGAAACGAGACGGAATGAGTATTAATTGAGGAGATAGAATATATTATATGAGGTGGGTAAGTATTAATAGGTATGTAGGTGTATATATGAAAGATTTAAGTGGAATATTAAACCGAGTGAACATAGCCTTAAATATTTTAACTCAATTTCAGAAAATCTCACGCGCGCTGCCATGCCATGACACCATGATCAGTTTTTATTTTTTATTTTTGACAGAACATGATCAGTTTTTATTTATTTATTTTAATTATATTATATTTTAAGTTTCATTATTATCAAATAATTACTCTTTTAATTAAAAAAATATTATCTGTTAATATTTTTTTTATTAATTATTCATTGGATAATTCAATTGTACTGTTATCACTTTATCTTGATCGAGTATCACTTTTATATTAAAAGTGTTATAACTTTTTATTAAATTTACAAATTGTTCTTAAATTTTTAATTAAACAGTTACCACTTTTTCTTTATCATGTATCACTTTTTATATTGAATATTATCACTTTTTTATTATTGCAGTGAATTATTCGTGAAATAATTTAATTTGATATATATCACTTTTATTTGATTCATAATCACTTCTTATTAAAAACTATATTACTTTTTATTATTTCAGTAACTTGTTCGTGACATAACTTTCTTAATTATTTATCACTTTTTATTAAAGTTGTTATCACATTTCTTTTAAAATGCTATAACTTTTCATTTATGCTACTAATTGTTAATGAAATAGTTAATTTCATCGTTATCACTTTTTATCAACTGAGTATCACAATTTATAAATATATAATATTTAAATTAAAAATAAATTAAATAAATAACAGAATTTAAAATTTAAAAATTTTAAATAATAAAAAGTATAAATAAAAAAAACACGTATATACATATCTAACCAAATTAATATACTTCCATAATTAATTATTCAATTTTTAAATTTAATAATAGCCGAACAAGGCCTTAAAAATATGCTTAATGAGTTGAAGGATCCGTTACCCAAGTTTTTGCATATGGAGTAAAAAATACATACCGCTTCATTCCTATAAAGGAGTTACATCTTATTAATTGGAGCATTCTGTTACGATAGTTACATTTTTAATTTTATAGATAAGACACACACAAAATAATCAATTTATCTTTATAGGAAATCCATTCAATATTAATACAACTATTAATTATAAATTAAATTATTAAAGTATCTTTCGATCAATTGCATACTAAAATATTATACTCCCTCCGTCCAACATTAATCTATCCATTTGCTTTTTGTACGTATAGTAATAAATATTATTATTTTATGTGTAGTGTGTTGTTGTATTAGTGAGGTGTGTGGGTCCCGTATTTTAATTGTATTAGTGTGTGGATGAGTCTCATGTATCTAAAACGATAAATTAATAGATTAAGAATAAACGACCCAAAATGATAAAATGAATAGATTGACAGTTGAGAGAGTATTATTTAATTTTCGTGCCCAACTTAAAATGAGTGCACATAATATTAACTCTTTTACAATGAAACGTTGGTTGTATAAGTTTTTTTTTTTCTTAATCCTAATTATTTATAAAAAAAATCAATAATGCTTCTCAAAAAGAATTCCCATTGAATAAGTGCAATTTCGTCCCATTCAGTTTTAACGCACTTCCCCGTGCTACTCCCCCCCTTCACCACCCTCTCCTCCTACTCCTCCGACCACCACCACTCTCCACTACAGACCTTGCGGCGGAACATACTTCCTCCTCCCCAAAACCACTAATTCTTAATCGCTCCTGTAAAAACCAATAAGCAAAGGTTACTCAAGTTTGAAAATATGACGACTCCAGAGGCGTCGAGAGGAACTTCAAGATCCAACCGGCCACCACAAGGCCACCACCACGGGCTGGGACCCACCTCCCGGCCCGCAAGAGTCAGATTGCGCACCCTTCTGCGCGTCGCATCCGTAGCTTGCGGAATTCAGTTCGGTTGGGCCCTGCAACTCTCCCTATTGACGCCTTACGTGCAGGAGCTCGGAATTCCGCACGCGTGGGCCAGCATAATCTGGCTCTGCGGCCCGCTCTCCGGCCTATTCGTTCAGCCACTCGTCGGCCACTTCAGCGACCGCTGTACCAGCCGCTTCGGCCGCCGCCGCCCCTTCATATTAGCTGGCGCGACCTCCATAGTCGTCGCCGTCCTAATCATCGGCCACTCCGCCGATATCGGGTGGTGGTTGGGGGATCGTGGCGAGAGTAAAATGCGGGCGGTGGTGGTGTTTGTGATCGGTTTCTGGATACTTGACGTTGCCAACAATATGACCCAGGGTCCTTGTCGGGCCCTCCTTGCTGATTTAACGGGTATAAGCATATCTCATTTTCTTGAATCATCAATTGCATAAAGATTATTATCCTCTGTAACTTGAGATGAACGTTGCGTGTGATGGAGATTAGTGTAATCACAATTATGATTAGTGATGATGTGAGGGTGGTGAGTTGAGTTCTTTGAGGAGTGTTCAAGTAAGTTAATGGAAACTAAATGTCATTTGTCTCTCTGAGGATGAGAATGAATATTAACTTTTTCTAAAAGAAGAAAAAGAAATTCTCTAGAATCAAGACAAGATCTATTGAAAAGGATTTAGAAACACCAGATTAAATAGAATACTATGGTCTGAATTGGATGTTTGATTGCTCGCAGAACTTGAATTCCAGAGTTATGATCCACCAGATAGTTGACTTTTGGAAGAGCTTTCCAAGTTAGGCACCTATGATTCTATAAAATGTAGTTGATCTGTAACTAATGCTTGTGAAGATTCTAGATAAGATGTTGATGCAGTTGCTATGGTTTTCTGCCATGGATTTAAACCGCGAACCTGATATATGTTGGGTCATAGTTTTACGAATGAAGGGAGACGTTTCTTTCTGTCTTTATGCAATTGGCTTGGAGATCATTATCATACATCTTAAAGAAATATTTTTCAAAGACATATTTGCTCCTTGTTTGAGCACCATAAACAGACTACCTTGCTAGCGATTAATTAAAAAAATTTTGCTATTATTTCATGCTAGGAAAGGATCACAGGAGAACTCGAGTAGCAAATGCCTATTTTTCCCTATTCATGGCTGTTGGAAATATCCTTGGATTTGCAACTGGGGCATATAGTAGCTGGTTCAAGATCTTTCCTTTTACGCTCACTTCTGCTTGCACTGTTAACTGTGCAAATTTAAAGACTGCATTCATTATTGATATTATTTTCATCATAATAACTACATTTGTAAGCCTCTCAGCTGCCCATGAACAGCCCTTAACATCTGTCCATAGTTCCCCTCACTCCGGTGGAGAAATGCCCGAAGGTTCTTCTGTGCACGAAGCTTTTCTCTGGGAACTCTTTGGAACTTTTAGATATCTCCCTGGTACTGTTTGGATTATCCTCCTTGTTACCGCTCTTACCTGGATTGGGTGGTTTCCTTTTCTTCTTTTCGATACGGACTGGATGGGTCGTGAGATATACGGTGGAGAGCCAAATGATGGGAAGAATTACAGCATTGGAGTGAGAATGGGTTCGTTTGCCCTAATGTTGAACTCGCTGACACTTGGGATTACGTCTGTGCTTCTGGAAAATATCTGCCGGAAATGGGGTGCTGGTTTTACATGGGGGATTTCTAACATCTTCATGTCTCTCCTCTTTGTGGCAATGCTTATTATTACTGCCGTCAAGAGTAGTATGGATATTGGTAGCCATCTTCCTCCTGATGGAATTGTGATAGCTGCCCTACTAGCCTTCACATTTCTTGGTATTCCGTTAGCTGTAAGTTGTTTCACTCTTTATCAAGTTTGTAGAATGGTTCTTTTCTGTTTAGGTATTTGGATAAATGAATCAACATATGCTCCAACAATGAAGTTATCTAATTAAGAGTTCCTACAAAATTGATCTAGCTGCATTTTCTTAGAAGTGCTTCTCTGCTCTACATTTGTTGTCTCTCAGGAGATAAAAAGCCACATTGTCTCAGTTTTTCCGAATATCGCAAGGTGTTCTGGATGCAGGCTTTAGGATCTGAGCAGTCGACAATGTCGTATGTCTGCTGATTTATTTTCTGATTGGTTGCAGATAACATATAGTGTTCCTTATGCGTTGGTATCTACACGTATTGAAGCTTTAGGCCTGGGCCAAGGTCAGTTCCAATGTTGTTTTAATTCATAATTTGCAGTGTGAGAGCATAGCACTTTGAGAAACTATTTGGATCTTGCAGGGTTATCAATGGGAGTTCTGAATCTGGCAATCGTAATTCCACAGGTACAGCCTGTTCGAACATTTTAACTCGTATACTCTTACCTTTTAGTTTATCCATACACCTTAAATGAATGAAAGTTATCTTTGATAGAAGAGTGAGTTCATTCGATACATGCTCTTTTAATAGAAAGTTACAAGCTGTTTTTTTGAAACAGGTCATCGTCTCCGTTGGAGCCGGTCCATGGGATCAAATGTTTGGTGGTGGCAACTCACCTGCATTGGTCGTGGCAGCGCTTGCTGCATTCATCGGTGGCATCATAGCCATCTTGGCCATTCCCAGAACACGGGTCGAGAAACCCCGGATCGTTCACAATTAGATCTCAGCATCTTCCATTTCTAAGACTCAGAGCAAGTGATACTGGTCAGAGAAAGTAGGAAAATGCACTAAAATATGTGAGAACTGAGGAATCTTGTAATGATTAATTAAGAAATGAGCTCCCCTGAAATTAGCAAGGAGGATGTACCTGTATAATATTAGAATGGATGAAGTTGATATAGATGAGTGATATCTGAAAATAGGTCCACTTTATATCAATGTAAAAAGGTTTTGATCAAGGTGGTTTAATGAAATAGTGTAGCAGTATTGAACAGAATTTGAAACAAAAGGTTATAATTTTCTCAATATACTTCCCTAACTTGTTTATCATTCCTGAGATGTATTATTTGCAAGTATTTATGGTGTAAAAATTATTTGATATATACCACATTTTAACGGACTATGAAACTAAATCTGTGTTTGTTAGAAATAATTTGTGTTGGTGTAGAAAATATTTTATGAATTAAATAAAAAGTGATTAATTTTTTTAAAAAATAATAGAACCTTTAATAAAAAGTAATAATTAATTAAAAAATATAAAATAATGTTATTGGAATAAGTGAACCGTGTTTGTTTTAGAGTTGATAATCTGAACTTTACTTTGTAAATTTTGATTTGATTATAAAGTAGTGTTCTAAAATAGCCTTATTGGAGATTTGAAGGTACATGATCTGCTACTGCTTGATGGGAGTGGATGTTCTAATAGTGAAGTTGGTCGAATATGCTTACTTCCGGTTGGAGGAGAACGGGGAAGGGACTTACTCGCTTGGAGACTTACAAAGAATGGGATTTTCACTGTTCGGTCAGCCTATGTTAAGGTCAAATGCTTTCGAATGCTAGAGAGAATGAAGATATAGAGTTGGTCCAATGGAACATAGCTTTGAAGCTAAACACATTACCGAAAATCTCTACATTTATTTGGCGCGTCCTTCACAACATATTGCCAACCTCTATCAATCTTATCTGTCGATTTGTTGATATTGATCCGATCTGTAGCAGATGTGGCAAAGAGATTGAAACAGCCAAACATGCTTTGACTGGATTGTGCTTAGGTACGTGAGTTTTGGGTCTCTTCTTACTTTGCTCATCTTATAACAAATGCTCCTATGCATGAATGGGTGTTCTCTTTGTTGAAAATATTGGATGAAGAAATGCGAAGCTTGTTGGCCACGAGTTTGTGGTTTATTTGGTGGGGGCGGAATGAGTTTATTTTTAGAGGTAAGAAAGTATCCCATGAAGAAATAAAATATAACGTGGATTTAAATCATCGTCAATATCATGATGCGATAAAGGGGTAAGTGGGTAGATCAAAAGGCAAGAATGAAGATCAGAGTTGGCGTCCTCCACATGGTAATAGATTGAACCTGAATGTGAGGCAAGGGTTTGGTGCTACTATAACAGGTGTGATGAGAAATAGTAGAGGAGAGGTTCTTTGGTGCTTTGCTGAGCGATGTGGAGGAGTGTATGAAGTGGAGGTAGTTGAGGCAATGACTGTTGAGAAAGGGCTTGAAATAACAATTAGTCTTGATCATGAGGAAATTGTGGTGGAGTCTGACTCTCAAAATAGTGGTGAACGCATTGCAAAAACAGTCATCTTACTTATCTTATCTTGGAAGAATTTTTCAAAACATTGAGAGAATGACTCGTTGAACAGAGAGTGTTCAATACAGTTGGGCAAGAAGAACGGCGAGTAGGGTGGCTCACAAGTTGGCTTTGTTTGCATTCTCATGTGAAACTCCATACTTCTCGCTGGGAGCGTTGCAGATGATTGAGGAAGTTGTTTTAGCTGATTGTCCAACTACTTAATAGTTATCTTCTTTCACTTTTTCAAAAAAAAAAATCCACAAAACTCTACCTTATAATAATGCTAATTTCAATTATTTAAATTAGCATTATTTCAAATAATTTTTATCTTCTCTTATTTATGTTTAAATAATTCAATCAATACTAGACAAATTTTAATAATACTATGCAGTAATAATCTTGACATCGTTTACTTTTTAAAAATCAGCACTACTAGTTCTTAAGCAATAATGGTTGATAAAAAGTCATGAGATAGAGACACGTAGGGGGAAAAATGTCAATTTTAAAGACTAAATGACAATTCTTGGGAAAATCTAATTTTATAAAGAAAAAAAAAAGATAACTTTAATAGAAAATTTATTCTCCAACAGAAAATGACATATTCAATCACACGTTCGCACTCTCATTGTAGACGCGTGTAGTCATTACAAAATATTTAATATTAATACTCTTCTTTTGTTCTTATAAAATTCATATTTTTTTGAGTGAACAAATTTAATTTTCTTCTATAACCAATGTTAGCCTTAGCTTTATCTTTAGTTTAATCAAAATCCTTTTTTCTTCGACTGCAATGATCATTAATCATCCTTCTGACTAGATATGTCAATACGAATTGTGACTTGCTGTTGACATTTTTAAAATGATGTTTATTAGTCTAAAATTTAAAGAAAGTTTGGTTAAAAGTGATTTCTATGGAATAATCTATCATTGTGTGCCCCAAGGCTAGAGGTGTAAAAATACGGCATATCAAAAATATCGATACGATACCGTACCGAAATTTTTGGTATGCTATTTTGCATACCGATGTCGATACCGAAATTTCGATATACTGAGATTTCGGTATACCGAAATATCGGTAGCTGAAAATACATACCGTTGCCAAACCGTAATTTACACCGTACCGATTTTTTCGGTATATACTGAATTATACCGAAATGCCGAAATTTAAAATTCAATATACTGGAATTATACAAAATATTTCAAAAAAAATCAAAAATTCAATATACTGAAATTATACCAAATATTTCAAACATACCCGAAATGAGCGTACAGAATTTCTATACAACTTAGATCATAATATACCTACTATTTTATCAAGATAACCCGGTCTGCAGAGTTATCTAATACTAATGACACACTAAAGATAAAAAAGCAAGACTGATAACACTTCTTTTTCAATAAAAAGAATATGTCATGAAATCTTGAAGTCTGAAACTCAATGTTCAGAATACACCATCATATATGAAAACTACAATAGAGAATGTAGGTACAACTATCTATTCACCAACATCCTTTTTGTATACAAAAGAATTTGTATCAATCTTCAATATAAAAAATAAGAAAGGTAAACAAACAATAATCTCCCATAAGTAAATTCATAAAGGATGGAGAGATAGAAAAATCATAACTTATAGGATTAGAATAAAATGATAACCCCAATTAATCAAATGACACAAAAGTTAATTAAAAGCAATCAAAGAAGCCTAAACAATAATAATATTCCAAACAAGATCAGCAAAATAATGTGAACCAGCAAAGGCTCGCCCCGCCGTTGCTCACTTCATAAAGCCCGAAATTTTTTAGACGCACCACCCGCACAGGAAGACGATCATCGATTCATCATCTACCAAACAAGAAACAAAAATCACACCGTAATAAAGATAAAATAAAACCCAACAAATAATTTGTATAAACAAATTTTTAATACAGATCTAAGAGGTAAAAACATGTCATACGAAATACTTACTTGAAGGGTTACAACGGGAAGCTAGAGTTACTGGAAGCGAGCAGCCGAGACTGATTGCGGCAACGTGAAGCGATTTAGGAAGAAAAACATAGATAGATCTAGGGTTTGAAGTTTGAACAGAGAACAAGAATCATTGCGGCGTTAAGCAAGAGGTAGAATGTGATTTGGGATTTGAGAATCGGTTGAGTTGTATGAAGTTAGGGTTGGAATATTAAGGTTAAATGGGCTAGGCATTGAGTAATAATTTTGGGCTTGGTTATATATTGGCAAAAGCAGGGGCCCATAAATAAGATCTACAAAATAAAATAATAAAATATATATAATATTTTTTTCGGTATGCCGAAATACCAAAATTTTAATTCGATATATACTGATACCGAACTGATTTTTTCGGTACGGCGATTATACCGTATCAAAAATTTTGATATATCTAAATTTTGACATTTTTTTATATTTTTCGGTGCGACGAGCTCGGCATACCGAGTTTTCAATTTTTTCCCCACCCCTACCCAAGGCTATATTCCTACAATAGTGGATGCAAGATTAAAAATACTAACCCTATCCCATAAAAAGCAACGCAGATTCAGGTTGTACAAGAATAGGTTCTCTTTTTATCTATTTTGTCAACAATATTATTGTACTTTCCATTCCATTTAAAGAGACTCAATTATTTTTGCACTTGGATTAAGAAATATTACTTCATTGCAAAAATATAAAGTATTGTACTTTCCATTCCATTTAAAGAGACTCAATTATTTTTGCACTTGGATTAAGAAATATTACTTCATTGCAAAAAATATAAAGTATTGTTCTCTTCGTCCCATTTAAAGAGACTCACTTGTTTTTGCACTTGAATTAAGAAATATTACTTCATTGCTCCCACACCACTAGGGGTGTCAACGGGTCGGGTTTGGGCCGGGTAGTTAACTACCCGGACCCGGCCCATTTCTGGAGGACCTGCCCCGGACCCGCCCCGGACCCGTGCCCAAACCCATACAGGGCGGGTCCGCCCCGCCCCGCCCTTTTTTTTTAAATAATTAATCCTAAAAAAATTTAAATCATACAAAAATTATTCATATATTTAAATAAATAATCATAAGAATATTAAATATAATTATAATTTAAAATTTATATATATATCATATAGTTATAAATAATTTTTATGTATAAAATATAAAACAATTGTATAATATATATATATATATATATTAACATAAATATAATTATATATATATATATAATATAAATTAATTTTTAATATATTATATACGGGCCGGGTCGGGGCGGGGCGGGTGTAAGTTAATACCCGGACTCGCCCCCTATATGTACGGGTCAGGGCCGGGCCGCCCCGTTTCTCCTACGAGCCGGGTCTGGGCCGGCCCAAAACGTGTGGGGCGGGCCGGGTACCCGTTAACGCCCCTACACAACACCCTTCAGACTTTCATTATTCGTCCGTCCCACACCACCATTCACATTCTATAAAAGGAAGCATCACTTTATCCACCAATTTTAAAAGTTTAATTTCAATTTGTCACTCATTTTTTTACACACATACCATTACTTTATATTTTTTATTACCTAAAAATATTACAGTACCCTCTAAAATCAACTAATTTGGTCAAAAGAACAATTTTTTTAAACGTAGTACAATAAACGGAAAGAGTGGTCCAGGATGGATGGAGTATTATTTAATGTGTAATGGGTAGTTGTATTAGTAGGTGTGTGAGCCTAATCGTTGTCATTTTCACCTAGATTTTAGTGTCTTTATTTGTGGATTTTCGGATATTTTTATCCGTATTTGTGTGACTTTTAGTGGAGTTTTATGTTAATTAGGAGAAGTGTGTACAGATTGATAAATGTGTGGAAATGAGCTTAAATGTGTATAAAACAGGTCAAAAACGGAGTCGGGAGCTAAAACGGAGAAAAGAGAATAGGGCATGCTTGAACACGCTCCGTGTTCTTGCGCACGAGTTGTGCACGAGCACACGCCCCATGTGCAAAACACTGGTCTGTCCGAGGTGGCCGTGCACGAGCATCAGAACACGCTACATGACCGAACTATGTGTGCAGCGCATGAACCGTGTCCGATAACACGCAGTACACGCCGAACTATATGTGCAGCGCATGAACCGTGTGCTGCTACACGAGCCGTGTAGGTGCCGAATCCAGAATAAGTTGTGCACGTGTTCTAGAAGATTCCAAGGGGTATAAGTACCCAATTTGTGAGAAAACTGAGAGAGGGGAGTCCATTTGAGCAATTACCAAGATCAAACACACACTATCGCACCACATTTACACACACTCTCTCCTACATCCAAAATCCACCAAATTCATCCATTTCTACCACTTTGATTCCAAAATTCTCTCTATACATCCTTCATCCACAACACCCTTAGAGAGATTTTAGGCTTATTTGCTTGGAAAGCTTATAAAGGAAGGAGATCAACTCTTAATCGCAAGGGAAGAACTTCTACTTTTATTTTGAATTTCCTTTGATTTGAAATTACCAATGGCATTTTATGGAATTTGTAAGGTTTGTAAGATGATTGTTGGTGGCTAGACCTCTTGTGAGGCTAGTCATATGATGAGTTGAGGTTAAACTAGATTTGTGAGATTTTTAGTAGTAAATTGAAATAATGATGGATTTCTTCTTATAAATTGTGATTCATGATTCATTTTATTAATTGTATGATTTATTTCTATACACATCATGTTAGAATGGCCATTATAATATTATGTGTTAGGGATAAATTGAATCAATTAGTGATATGATCATGCATGTTAGTATGAGGAGAGGTAAGCCATACCCGTTGAATGCTTAGAACACTTATAAGAGGACATTTGAGTAATTAAATGAGAAGAACCAAACTTAGAGTCATAGTACCTTCATGAGAATTGATAATAAGACCAATATAAGGGGATTTAATATTGTAAAAGGGATCAGAACCTAGTCACCTTGGCCATATGGATTAGGGGTACAAATGCGATTGCTTCTAATCCATTGTTGATGATATTTACTACTAGAGTCTTACATATCTAGGATATTACCTTGACTTAGATTGTGGTTAGCCTTGCATTCTTTTTAAGATCTATTTCAATCATTTCATTTCATCCTTGTCATTTAACAATCATAGTTATTACTTGTTTTTTAGTTAATTGTTTAGAATAATTGTTAGTCTAAAACCCAAACTCAAATTCTATCACTTTTACAAAGCATGATTAAAGGTAAATTCGGATACACCTTAATTTTACTTTTTCCTTGGGATGATATTCTATAAATTTTGTTACTTGGTCACTACGTTTACAATAACGATAGAGTTCTCTTATTCTACATCATTTTAACCAAAAATGGGACTAAGAACATGGCGCCACTTACCGGGGAAATGTTAAAATCTTGGTTGTAACGAGTTTGAATTTGATTGGTTTTAATAAGAGTATTTCTTTTATTTGTTTACTTGTTTATTTGTCTTGGTTATTTGAGGAGCTAATTTGGAAATTTTTGTAGGTACATGCAAACTCGTTCGAGGTCTCAATCCGTTGAACCTTTGAACTTGGAATTGGAAGCTACCTTAAGAAGACAAAGAAGAGGAGTGTTAGATCCTACGGAGGAAGTTATGGAAAACGAAATGGATAATGCCAATATGGTTGATGAATAAGGTCATATGAGGAACTTTCAACAAGGGGGTCATAATGTTCGAGGAGGACATGTTAATCTGGAGTTTGTGCCACAAGGAAATGTTCAACAAGTGCACTTGCAAAATCAACAATTGCAAGCTATTATTCAACACTTGATGGCACAACAAGAAGCTAGAAATAATCAACAAGCTCCTCCGATAGTGCAAAATCAACCTCAAGGCCGTGGATATAATGGAGTGGGGATGAATATCCGAGATCATTTCCAACCTCAATATGAGAATTATGCTGCGGGGCCGCCATTGAATGTCAATAATTTTGAGATCAAAACGGGGTGCAAGTGAATCAATTTGGGGGTGGTGCAATTGAATATCCAAATGCTCATCTATCTCAATTCACGGAGTTGGCTAATACCATCAAGATAAACGGAGTGAGTGAGGATACTATCAAGATGAAGCTTTTTTCCTTCTCATTAAGGGATCGAACTAAGGCTTGGTATAATACTCTACCTCTGGGATCTTGTACTACATGGAGAGAGTTGACTCAAAGGTTCTTAAGCAAGTATTTCCCACCATCAAAGATGTTGCATCTAAAAGGTCAAATACTCCAATTTAAGCAAATGCCTCTTGAGACTTTTAGTGAGGCTTAGGATCGATTCAAAGAGATGCTTAGGAGATGTCCATAACATGGTTTTTCCGAAGATCAACAAGTGGAATTTTTCTATGGCGGATTGAATGGAAGTGAACGAATGCTTGTTGATGGTTCGGTGGGAGGTTCTATATTGGGACAAACTCCGAGAAGAGCTATTGCTATATGTGAAGAGATTGCTTTGAATACGGGTCAATGACCTATGGATAGAGCTTCGGGGATGTATGAAAGGGAAAGAACTACTAAGATGGAAGAAGTGTGCATGCAGCAATTGAAGAAGGAGGAAGCACCTAAGGAAGATGTAACCAAAAAAGTAATTTCGGAGATACTTAAGAGAATAAATTCTAATTTGCAAGTGTCTCTGAATTCTACACCTATAGTGAATCAAAAAGTACTTTCGAATCCTCAACAAAGTATGCCTATGCCCTTGATGAATCAACAAGTGTTTTCAAATCCTCAACAAGGCATTTCTATGCCTAATATGGGTCAATCTTCTCAAAGTTGTCAAATGCCTACACCTATGCCTCAACAAGGTATGTCTCCGAATTTTGGATTTCAAGATACTTGGTGCCAACCGGAAATGTCACTTGAGGAAGTTGCCTTCATGCAAGGGAGGAACTTTCAAGGAAATTATGGTGGTAATTTTGATTACCATGGATGGGGATATCCACAAAGGCAAGGAGGATGAGGTCAAGGTAATTTTGAAGGAAATTATAACCAACCTCGCAGGTATGAGAATTTATCATATGAGAATCAAGGGAATGCCCCTACTCTTCCACCGGGTACTAATCCAGGGGAGAAAGCTCCAAATGGTGAAGGGCAGCCTACAATCGAAGATCAAATAACTAAGATGCTTGAATTTATGAAGGAAGCTAAAGAAGATAAAATGTATGAAAAAGAAAAAAGAAGATAAAAAGATGATGTAAGTGAATGGAGATTTAAAGCGATTGAAACTCAAATTAGTCAAATGGCAAGAGAAAGGGGGGATGTTCATCGTCAAGGGAAGTTTCCATCTACAACCAATACTAACCTTAAGGAGCAATGCAAGACTATTGAACTTCGTAGTGGAACAAAATATGAAGTGCCTTCTATGCCAACGGAAGTAGAAGGAGTAGAATGTGAACTTGAGCCTATGGAAAGAGTGGATGAAGAAGGGAAAGAGAAAGAAGTTGAAATTGTTGAAAAGGATGAAAGTTCTCTTACACTTGAAGAGGAAAAAGTGAAGTCTCCAAAGAAGTGGAAAGATATAAGGAAGAAAAACGTAAAGAGAGGGAAGAGAACTTTGAAAGAGATGAATGGGGAATATCTAAGTTGCCCGTAGCAATTCCATTCCCACAAAGATGCTTGAAAAAAATGATTGGAGGAAAAATTTGCTAAGTTTGTTGAGATGTTGAAAAAGATCCTTATAAATATCCCTTTTGCGGAGGCTTTGCTACAAATGCCCAATTACTCCAAGTTTTTGAAGGATATATGATCAAAGAAAAGAAGCTTGGGTGAGTTTAAAACGATTAATTTCACGGAGGAATGTAGTGCTATTTTACAAAAGAAACTCCCTTAATTGAAAGATCCGGGAAGTTTTACTATTCCATGTGAGATGGGAAAGCATGAAAACTACAAAGCTCTATGTGACTTGGGTGCAAACATCAATTTGATGCCCTTGTCAATTTTTAAGAAATTGGGTATTGGTGAGTGATGAGAGTGAAAATAAGCGTGTTTTAGTGTCCAATTTAACACTTTTTAGATGTGAATTATTGTTATATATCAGCACAAATATCTTTTATTCAATATATTTGAGAAAAAGGTGCACTTGAGGTGTTTTGTTGTGTTTTAGGTGGAAAAAGGGATCAAAAGTGCCAAGTTGGAGAAAAGGTGCAAGTTGTGCAAGAATGCTGAAGACGAACGTCCAAATTGTCTAATAATTCTGTATTCGTATGGTGCTTTGATTTGGAAGTTCAATATATGGTTGGAAAGCCACAGAAGAGAGGGTCGTTTTGGCATAAAGAACACCCCAATCGAATTCCAAACGAGAGAGTTATGATCAAAGTGGTGACGTCGCGCATGCTGTGCCGAACAAAATAGCTGTGCCACTTTATGTGACTTGTTATACATTCAAATGTTAGAATTTCTGTGAGTTCTTTATATTTATAGAAATCCAAGGAAGAGCGGATTGCATGAGCATAAGAATTACTCAATTCGGAGGTCGGATGTGGAAGTTATGCGCGAAACTGTGAGACTGCGCAAGCTTGCTCGACCAAAGGAGATCCGTTCGACCAGAATCGTCTTGGTCGAACGGAAGAGTGAAAATCAAGCAAAATGCCAAAAACTTACAGAGAGCTTGCTCGACCAGTTGCTCGACTTGGAGGCATTGTTCGACCAAGAAGGTCAAGTCTAACAGAATGTCACTGGGTTCTATTTTTGGTAGTTTGGGGTTTCTTTTACCAAATTTGGCATATGTCTCAAGTAAAAGTCCATCCAAGGTCAGTTAGGAGCACTTTACAAGTATAAAAGGGTGTGTAGATTACATCATGCATTATCATAGAGAGATTGGATTGGAGAGAGCAACACAACCATCCTACACGCCGCCAAGGGGGATCACCCCCAACCATCATCCACATTCTTCCCTCCTCCATCCATCACTTTGAAGATTCATTCGTGGAATCAAGAGGAGAATCAAGAGGAGGATTCAAAATGGAGAAGGACACGACGACTCCCGCATCTAGGGTTTATTTTCTTTCCTAATTTATCTTGTAATTTTCCAGACATCCGGGTAAGATCTATCCAACACCCATGATTGTTCTTTGTAACATCATGGACTAGAGCCTTTTTGGTAGATCTAGGGTTTATGAAGGTTTTATCTAATTAATTCAACTTTCATGTGTAAACTCCGTACAACACTACTTGTGGTTTATTTTATATAAAACTATGCCTTTTAAATTCATACTCACAATCGTTTTGTGCATCATTAACTGTTATGTAGAGTTTGAATACATATCTTGGTTATTGATTGAGTGCGTTCACTGCTGAGCAGGATAACATGTTATAATTCTAAGTGAAGGGATTCTGAAGTCTTATTAGAACTATCTTATATAAATACTTATTAATTGAATTGAATTCGAGTTATTAAGTAGGATAAAGAGTATAACTTCATAGTATCTATAAAGGGAGATCATATCGGGTTAGAGTAACAATTGGCCATGGAAATAATTGATATTGATAGTAACTAGAAAGAGAAGTGGAATTATATCTCTTACTCCGAGGTTATACACACGTGTTACACGCATGTTTACTTATGTCTATAGAGTAGATATGCATGGTTTAGTGATGTGTCCAAATTCCACAAGGCAGAGTCGGACATCAACACATGAAATGGAGATTAATGAGTCAAACTGGATTATCCTAAAGCTACCTATTCTCCATACTTCATCCACTTTCGTATTCTTCGAGTGATATTTTATTTTAATAGTTATTTTAATTAATTATTTCGTAGATTATAATTAAATTCCACAAACTTAATTTCCATCTTGTCTTAATTAATTTAGTAAATAATTAAATTGATAATACGCCGTTCTTTGGGTTCGATATTCACTTGGTCGCTTGCTTAAGCTGCAATTGATATCCTTAACACTTGGGGATTAATTTTACGTGCAAATAAAACGCGCATCAAGTTCTTGGCGCCGTTGCCGGGGACGGCTGTTATTATTAGTTTATTATTTCTAATTTAATTAAGATTTTTATTTGTGATTATTTATTTCTAACTAACCTTGAATTTTTCTGAGGTACTTGTGCACTAGGAAAAGGAGAGGAAGGAAAGGAAGTAATAACACATTGAGCTAAATATGGCCGGAGCAAGGCAGAATCCGGATAATGTTTCCATATGTGAAATTTTCACGAATTATGGGATTAGCAATATGGGGTTGATAGGAGCAAGGGGGGAAGATGATGATTTTGATATACATTCTGCTCTTATTAACATGGTAGAGAAGAATTCCTTTTCTGGAGGTTGCTTTGAAGATCCATATCAGCACCTCAAAAGATTTCTTGGTTATGGAAACACTCAAAATGGTGTTGGAGCTAATGATAATGCTAGGCGGATCATCCTATTCAAGTTTTCATTGATTGATAGGGCAGAAGCTTGGTATGAGACTCTTGATACAACAGATTGCACTACATGGGACCAACTGCAGCAGAAATTCTTGGAGAGATACATGCCACCCTCAAGGATCTTAAGAATGAGGCAAGACATCACTCAACTTGTGATGAATCAGGATGAGAAGTTCTATGAGGCATGTGATAGGTTTAAAGACATGTTCAGAAGGTGTCCACAGCATAGAATGCCTAAGGCTGAATACATAAGCATCTTCTACTATAGATTGGATTGTGAGTCGCGTATTTTTATTGATGCATCATCAGGAGGAGCGCTGTTATCTAAAACAACACTTGAAGCAGAAAAGTTATTTAAAGACATCTCTATGAATTTACGTGACTGGCCTATAGAAAGAGATAGAGGATCATATGTGTTTGGCAAGGTAGCGTAGGTTGAACATAAAGTGGTGAAGCCAAATAGGGATGATGAGATCGTCTCTAGTTTAGCTAACATGAACAAGCTACTAGAGTCTCTGCAGAGGTAGATCACAGAGTTGACACAAAGGAGGCCTAGTATGAAGCAGCACGAAGTGAAGAGTGTTGAAGATACCTTCAATCGATACATGGCTGAGAATGATGCAAGGGTTGACCGTATTGAAGAGAGAATGAATGCTGATCATGCAGATTTATCTAAGCAGTTGAAGGACCTTACTTCGATTATGGGGCATATGGCCGCGAATGTGAATCAATTGACACAAACGTTGGAGAATAATGACATCACATTAAGGTCAGGTACACAGTACGAGGGTCCGATAATTTCAGCGAGTGGAAAAGAAAGGAACAGTGAAGTTGCTTGACCAAACCAAGTCTGTTCGACCAGACCTAATGGTCGAACGGAGGTCGAGCAATGCAATGATATTGGAAGCTCGCGACAAGGCAGTTTGCTCGACCAGATGCCTTCTGTTCGACCATGCTACCCAAGTCGAACGGAGGTCGAGCAAACTTTGGAAAAATAGAATTACGATGCTCTGTTTTCAGGTGCGCCGTTCGACCTGCACTCTTCCATTCGACCAGACCACCTTGGTCGAACAGAGGTCGAACAATGCATGAGAGACGAGAGCTCGCGATCAAGCAGTTTGCTCGACCAGAATCCATCTGTTCGACCTTACTACCCAAGTCGAATGGAGGTCGAGCAACACATGGCGAACGAAAGCTCACGATCAGACACGCTGCTCGACCAAACTGCATCTGCTCGACCAGTCCTTTTTGGTCGAGCAACACAGTTCAGTGCTCGATTTGATACCGAATGTTACACCTGTTGATCGGAACACTCCAGAGTCATCCCAAGAGCAGAATAATGAGCTTATAATAGAGAAGAAGTGGGAAAGAGTTGAGAGATTGAGAGCCGAGAAGCTTAGATTGCAGATGGATAATGAAGATGTGGTTTTCTCTCTTGATCATGCAATGAAGATGCCCATGGAGACTCAATCGTGCAAGAGCATAGATGTGGTTGCTAACTTGTTCAATCTTGATTTTTCTTAGACAAGTGATTCTGAATTTAAGTGGAAGATTGACAAGGAGGTGTCTAGACAGCCATGAGAGGAAGGTAATTCCAAGGATCATATATTTGTAACCAAGAAATGTAAGGTGCTGAGTGTAGATAAGAAGAGAGAAAGAAAGTACTTGAAGGTGAGGATGCGACAAGACTGTCCTCCGATCAAGTACTCTACAAGGTTACATCCGTCGTGACTCTCCGACGTTAAATATGAGTGCCTGTTGGGGACTTTCCATTCCGTTTTATTGCTTTATTTCTTTCGTGTGAGTAAGAAATTTTTATATTTAAGGTGCTTACTAATCGGAAATTACATTTCTTTGCAAACTTAGTTTCAACTTACGTTTTTACTAAGTTTGAGGGGTGTGATGTTCTTACCTCATTGAAGCACCAAGAGTATAATCTTTTCTTTGTAATGTTTGCTAGGGGAGTTGATTTTTTTGCGATATGTTGAAACTTTAATCGATTTTGATGTGTCAATTTTTTGCAATTTGCCTAGTGTTCTGTGGTGTTTCTAGTGTGTGTGGAGTCGATTAGATAGTCAATTGAGTCGTTCTTAGAGTTCTCCTATTTTATTATTAATGAATCTCGTGATGATGATGTGTGTTTGAGCTTTGATGATAAAAAAAGATAACTAGGTGGCAAGTTGAGTTCTACGCTGAGGAGCTCGTGCGTACGTTGAAAAAAAATCAGGTGTCCTCATTTTCTTATTCTAATTTTTATGTGTGCTTTTAATTCATAGGAGTGAAAGGATTGTGTTTTTGGTTGTGATACATGTGAGCTTATATTTTAAAATTGTGCATGAAATTCATATGCTCTTGAAATTGATGAAGGGAATGTACTTGAGTTATATTATTGTATGAAGTTCTATATGTACTTGTGGGATATTGCTTACCATAAAAGGTGTTCTATTACTTGTTAAAACCCATGTGAGATTTTGAGCATCATTGATCATGTACATAATCACATGAAATTTTTTTTTCTGGTGAGTATCGTTCTTGTGTGTGTATTCTAGAACTTGCCTCTTGTCTTACTTGAGACTGCATGTTATGTTAGATAATGGGAGATGATTTTAGGCCATCATTGAATTTATGAGTCACTTAGTCAAATAATTTCCTACCAAATAATTATATATCCGTAGTTAGCCCTTTTTGAGCCTAAAAGCCTTATTTCTTTGGCAACCTACGAAGATAGCCACTTTGATATCCTATTTGACCCTTAAATTCCTATATATAGTGGAGAATTAAATGCTGTCAAAGTGTGTGAAGTTGATTTTGATGGAGTTTGGAAGGAATAAAATATTTGGAGCTGTACAAGTGATTATGAGCTTGAAAATAAGTTGCTTAGGGTTAGTGCCCGAAACTGGTACCTCAAGAGAGGAAAAAAGAAAGAAAAGAAGAAAAAATAGTTGTGCTTGAAGGTGGAGAAGGAATGAAAATCATCTGCATTGAAAAGAAAGAGAGGATGAAAGTTGAAGTGATCAATCAGCTTTAGTTCTCTACTATTTGAGTCACATTGTCCATATATTTCCTACCTTAACCAAAGAGCCAACATTACATCCAAAAGAAAAGTCCTTTTCGATCCCATTATCGAGTCATACCTTTTTGTAGTGGAGAGTTTGAGACGTTTGACAAGCTTATGGTTACACATGCACTTGAATTGAATTTGAGCGTAAACACCTTAACCCATAAGTATACATCTTTTACACTTGAATGCGAGTGATATATATTTCCCGTGAGAACATATCAATAGAGCATTTGAATTGGTGGTGTTGTCTTAACTTGTATGCTATGAATTGATTATTACATGTAACAAAAGTTGCATGACCTAAGTTGAGGGCAATTGTATTTTGAATGGGGTATTTTTCATAATCCTTGTTTCCCCGCTAATTTTCTTGCTCTCTCTCTTTATTTTTATTTTATTGCCTAGGGACGAGCAACGGGTAAGTTTGGGAATTTGTTGAGAGTGAAAATAAGCGTGTTTTAGTGTCCAATTTAACACATTTTAGATGTGAATTGTTGTTATATCTTAGCACAAATATCTTATATTCAATATATTTGAGAAAAAGGAGCACTTGAGGTGTTTTGTTGTGTTTTAGGGGGAAAACGGAATAAAAAATGCCAAGTTGGAGAAAAGGTGCAAGTTGTGCAAGAATGCTAAAAGACGTACATCCAACTGGTCTAATATTTTTGTATTCGTGTGGAGCTCTGAATTAGAAGTTCAATACATGGTTGGAAAGCCACAGAAGAGAGGGTCATTTTGGCATAAAGAACACCCCAATCGGATTCCAAACGAGTGAATTATGATCAAAGTGGTGACGTCGCGCATGCTGTGCCGAACAGAATGGCTGCGCCACTTTGCGTGACTTGTTATACATTCAAAAGAATTTCTGTGATTTCTTTATATTTATAGAAATCAAAGGAAGAGAGGAGAGCACAAGAATTACTAAATTCGGAGGTCGGATGTGGAAGTTATGCACGAAATAGTGAGACTGAGCAAGCTTGCTCGACCAAAGGAGATCCGTTCGACTAGAATTGTCTTGGTCGAACGGAAGAGTGAAACTCGAGTAAAATGCCAAAAACTTACAGAGAGCTTGCTCGACCAATTGCTCGACTTGGAGGCCTTGTTCTACTAAGAAGGTCAAGTCTAATAGAATGTCGCTGGGTTCTATTTTTGACATTTTGGGTTTCTTTTACCAAATTTGGCGTATGTCTCAAGTAAAAGCTCATCCAAGGTCCGTTAGGAGCACTTTACAAGTATAAAAGGAGGTGTAGATCACATCATACATTATCATAAAGAGATTGGATTGGAGAGAGCAACACAACCATCCTACACCCCGCAAGGGGGGATCACCCCCCAACCATCATCCACATTCTTTTCTCCATCCATCCATCACTTTAAAGATTCGTTCGTGGAATCAAGAGGAGGATTCAAGACGGAGAAGGACACGACGACTCCCGCATCTAGGGTTTATTTTATTTCCTAATTTATCTTGTAATTTTCTAGATATCCGGGTAAGATCTATCCAATACCTATGATTGTTCTTCGTAACATCATGGGCTAGAGCCTTTTTGGTAGATCTAGGGTTTATGAAGGTTTGGTCTAATTAATTCAACTTTCGTGTGTAAACTCCATACAACACTACTTGTGGTTTATTTTATATAAGACTATGCCTTTTAAATTCATACTCACAGTCGTTTTGTGCATCATTAACTGTTATGTAGAGTCTGAATACATATCTTGGTTATTGATTGAGTGCGTTTACTGTTGAGCAGGATTACATGTTATAATTCTAAGTGAAGGGATTCCGAATTCTTATTAGAACTATTTTATATAAATACTTATTAATTGAATTGAATTCGGGTTATTGAGTAGGATAAAGAGTATAACTTCATAGTACTTATAAAGGGAGATCATATCGGATTAGAGTACCAATTGACCAAGGAAATTATTGATACTGATAGTACCTAGAAAGGGGGTGGAATTATATCTCTTGCTCCGAGGTTATTCACACGTGTTACACGCATGTTTACTTGTGTCTATAGAGTAGATATGTATGGTTTAGTGATGCATCCATATTCCATAAGACAGAGTCGAACATCAACACAAGAAATAGAGATTAATGAGTGAAACTGGATTATCCTAGAGCTACCTATTCTCCATACTTGATCCATTTTCGTATTCTTCGAGTGATATTTTATTTTAATTATTATTTTAATTAATTGTTTCGTAGATTATAATTAAATCACAAACTTAATTACCATCTTGTCTTAATTAATTTAGTAAATAATTAAATTGATAATACGCCGTCCTTTGGGTTCGATATTCACTTGGTCGCTTGCTTAAGCTGTAATTGATATCCTTAACACTTGGAGATTAATTTTGCGTGCAAAAAAAATGTTCATCAATGAGGTTAAACCGACATCAATCACACTTCAATTAGCCGATCGGTCTTTGACACATCCGAAGGGAATTGTGGAAGATGTTTTGATCAAAGTTGGCAAGTTTGTATTTTTCGTTGATTTTGTGGTACTAGACATAGGTGAAAATGCAAAATTAATGTTCCATTGATACTTGGATGTCCATTTCTTACCACGGGAAAGACATTGATAGATGTGGAGAAAGGGGGAGTTTACTTTAAGAGTGAATGAGGAAGAAGTGATATTTACATTAAAAAAGGCTATGAGGTATCCTAAGAACAAGGAGGAATATAGAAGATTGAAAGTTGTGGACAACATTGTTGAAAAGCATATGCACCATTTTCATTCCAAGGATCCTTTGGAAATTATCATAAGTCACTCTTATTCTATTGACTCTTTAAATTCTAACTCTTCTTGTTGTTTAGAAAATGATGAAATAATTGATGAGTTGAATTGTTTAAATGCTTGTAGGGAACTCACAAGTAAGAAAGCAAAGGAAACAAAAGTGGAGAAATTTGATGAAGAACCAAAAGGAAACAAAAGAGGGAGAAACTTAAGGGAGCATAAGTCCTCTATTGGTTGGAGTATAAAAGACTTGAAAGGTATAAGTCCATCTTTATGTATGCATAAGATTCATTTGATTGATAATGAGAAATCTTGTTTGCAAAATCAAAGTAGATTGAATCCTATAATGCAAGAAGTGGTAAGAAAAGAGATTTTAAAATGGCTTGATGCGGGAATTATCTTTCTAATTAGTGATAGTCCATACGTGAGTCCTTTACATGTTGTGGCAAAAAAAGGTGGCATGACAATTGTTCGATTCGATACAAATGAAACAATTGCCACCCGAACTATCACGGGTTAAAGAGTGTGTGTTGATTATCGTAAATTAAATGAGAACACTTGTAAAGATCATTTCCCATTGCTATTTAAAGATCAAATGTTGGATAGACTTGCGGGACACGAGTATTATTGTTTTCTTGATGGATATTCGTGGTATAATCAAATATTGATTGCCCCGGAAGATCAAGAGAATGCAACATTCACTTGTCCCTATGGTACATTTGCATTTCGGATGATGCTCTTCGGTCTATGTAATGCTCCTGCCACTTTTTAGCGTTGTATGATGTCGATCTTTGATGGTTTAATTGAAAATATCATGGATGTGTTTATGGATGATTTTTCCGTGTATGGTTCCTCTTATGATATTTGTTTAACTAATCTCACTATTGTTTTGCTGAGGTGTGAAGAATCGAATCTTGTACTAAATTGGGAAAAATGTCATTTTATGGTGACCGATGAGATAGTCTTGGGGTACCAAATTTCGAAGCATGGTTTAAAAGTGGATGGGACAAAAGTGGTAGCCATAGGACGTCTTCCCCATCCTACTAGTGAGAAGGGGATGAGATCTTTCTTAGGTCATGCAGGCTTTTATAGACGCTTTATCAAAGATTTTTCAAAAATTGCTAAACAACTTTGTAAACTACTTGAAAAAGAATGTCTATTTAACTTTGATGATGAATGTCGTGTCTCATTTTAGGTGCTAAAGGATGCTCTCACTTCCTCTCCAATACTCGTTACCCTGGATTGGAGCATACAATTTAAATTGCATTGTGATTCTAGTGATCAATCCATAGGAGTGGTGTTGGGGCAAATGAGAGAGAAAAAGTTTAGAGCGATCTACTATGCTTCCAAGACATTGAATTCTTGCCAAGTTAATTATACTACAACGGAGAAAGAATTTTTGGCGGTGATGTATGCTTTTAAGAAGTTCCGACCGTACATGGTTGGCACACAAACTATTGTCTACACGGACCATGCGGCGATAAAATACCTCATGAGTAAGAAAGATGCTAAGCCACGTTTAATCCGTTAGGTGTTACTTTTGTAGGAATTCGATGCAGCGATCAAAGATAAAAAAGGAGTGGAAAATGTGAACACGGATCATTTGTCTAGATTGGAAAATTGAGGAGAGAATGAGGACATGAAGCCGATTGAGGATGAGTTCCCGGATGAGGAAATTCTTCAAGTAGAGGTTGAGCAAGTGTGTACTCTCATGATGAATGTACCTCCTTGGTATACCGAATATGTCAACTTCCTTGCTTTTGGAATCAAGACCACGTTGCTAAATGAGTACAAGGTAAAAAGGCTTTTTGTAGAAGTAAAGAAATATTTGTGGGATGAGCCCTTTTTGTTTAAGATTTGTAATGGTGGAGTCATACGAAAGTGTATGGCTAATGAAGAAGTTGTGGGGATTCTTGAGTTATGTCACTCGTCTTTGTGTGGGGGCCACTTCGGTCATCAAAAGACGGGGGTTAAGATTTTACAATCGAATTTCTATTGGCCTACATTGTTTAAAGATGTAAAGAAGTTTGTGACTAAGTGTGATGGATGCCAAAGAGTAGGGGGAATAGGGAAGAAAGATGAGATGCCAATGAGTTTAAGAATTGATGTGAAAATTTTTTATGTATGGGGCATTGATTTTATGGGACCATTTCCCTCGTTTCAAGGATATATGTACATCTTGTTAGCTGTGGATTATGTGTCAAAGTAGGTGAAAGCAATCCCCACTAAGTCAAATGATGCATTGAGTGTTCAAAGATTTTTGAAGAGGAATATTTTTGCAAGGTTTAGAGTTCCACGTGCATTGGTAAGTGATGGGGGCTCTCATTTTGTGAATAAATTGATTGAAGGCTTGTTGAAGAGATACGGAGTGAAACATCAAGTTGCTACACCTTACCACCCTCAAGCGAATGGATTGACGGAGGTCTCAAATCGTCAAATCAAGTTGGTTTTAGAGAAGACTATCAATGGGGGAAGGAAAGATTGGTCGGAAAAGCTCAACGATGCCTTATGGGCATATCAAACGGCTTTTAAGACCATCTTTGGTGTATCACCGTATCAATTAGTATATGTAAAAGCTTGTCATCTTCTCGTAGAATTAGAGCCCCGTGCATTATGGGCTATTAAATGCCTTAATATGGATGAAAGAGAAAGTGGTCAAGCAAGGTCGTTAAAAATGGTTGAGCTTGAGGAGTTTAGAGGAAGAGAATTTGATAATTCCATCATTTACAAGGAGAATATGAAGAGATGGCATGATGCTAAAGTGAAAGAAAAGACGTTTGCTCCCGGAGACAAGGTTCTTGTATTCAATTCTAGGCTTAAGTTGTTTCCCGGGAAATTAAAGTCTAAATGGATGGGAAGTGCTTGAGGTGTTGAGTGAAAATACATTGAAGCTAAAGGGTCCTAATATTCCCGGAGACAAGGTTCTTGTATTCAATTCTAGGCTTAAGTTGTTTCCCGGGAAATTAAAGTCTAAATGGATGGGAAGTGCTTGAGGTGTTGAGTGAAAATACATTGAAGCTAAAGGGTCCTAATAATGAGTTTGTAGTGAATGGTTATCAGGTGAAGTATTACCTATCTTCTTCTCAAAAGGAGATAGTGTATGTGGATACTCTATCTTCTTGAAACTCTTTGATTGTTTAGTAGAGTAGGTTTTATTTTATGTTTGTTTTTTATTGTTTTTCGTGTAGTTTGGTATGTCGGTGGATTGTGCTCGTTGAGAAAAATGCATATGAAGGAGACGAGGTGTGCTAGATTTGGAATGAAGGTGTATGCCACACCACTCTTTGAAACTTAAATTTTAACACGTGTTAATTTAAGTTTGGGGGGGTGTGGTGGTCATACTTGAATTTTGGAAGTGCACATACGTCATCACAAGGTAATCTTATGAAGATCATTGGTGGAAACTACAAGGGTAAGTCTCACCACTTTTTGCAAACTTAAATCTTAACTTGTTTTGATTTAAGTTTGGAGGGAGAGTGCATGGTGTGACTCACCACTTGATTGTGCTTTTGGTCAAGTTAAAATTGATTGAGAAATGATCTTGTGAAAAATTGGGTCAATTTGAAAATTTTCCTAATGAGTTTGATTCGTTTTGGCATGTTTGGTGGTGTCGAAGTGCATGATTATTCGTTATTTGATCATAGTTGTGGAGATAATGGTTGTGATGACTTTGAGAGCATATATAGGGTGTATTTGAAGTGTTTAAATAGGGGAAAACCAGGTTTGAAAATCGAAAAGGTGCAAAACAGAGTACAACAACACACCTCATGTGCAGAGCTCGACCCTGTACATGAGGGCGTGTGCGAGCGTCAGAAGCAAGAACATGCCCAGGGGTATGTCGTGTTCAATGCACGGGTCGTCTCTTGTGTAGCAGCATGCCTCGTGTGCAGAGCTCGGCCCTGTATACGAGAGCATATGCGAGCATCAGAAACACCTACTCGCTCATGCCATGGGTGAGTACAAAACACGAGGCGTGCTGATATCAGAAACACGGGCTGTGTAACTGAACACGAGCCGTGTCGTACTCGGATTCAGATTTAAAAATCTCGATTTTAGAATAGAATGCATACTTCTCTTCAATCCGTACAAGCCCAGAATTCATCTTCCACTCCAGATACACCTCATTCTTCATCAATTGTCCATAATTCTTCGGTTGTAAGGTTAGTTTGAGTGATTGAGAGTGAGTTCCTTAAATTGACTACACCAAAACACTCTTCCAAGTCAAAAGCTGCAGGTATGAGCCCTAACTTTCGAAAATTTGAGATTTTGATAGAAATTGAGTAAATTGATGCATGGGCTTTATTCTTTAGTAAGTTGGAAACATGATTATTATTGTTAAAAATGCATTGGCCAGTTCTATTGTTGGATTGATTGAAATTGTGCAAAAATTAGGGTTCATGAGAAAAAGAATTTTGGGAATTTTACTTTGGTTAAATTGAATGATTGTGTTGAGACATATTGATTGGGAATGCTTTTATGATGATGATATTGTCATGAAATAGGGCCTAGGTGTTTAGGATTTGAGCATGAGGCTATTTGGTTTTTATTTGAAAACATATTAAAATGTTGTGCATGCCAAGTGTTCGATGAAATACCCAAGTGACTATTTTGGTGAAGTTTTGAAATAATATGAGCATAATGAGTATTTATTTGATAATGGAGATCATCTTTGAGGAATTTCATATGAATATGAGGCTTATATAAATGTGGTAAAATGAATTGTTGTTCTTTGCTTTAGAAGAAAATAGAAAATTGTGTGGAATTCAAATGGTGATGCGTAAAAAGTTGGTATTCATGATAAAGTGATAGATAAACATGTTTAGAGTGTAAACTTAGTTGAATAACTTATGGTGACTCTATGTTTAGATAAATATCACTCTTTGGTAAGTAGATGGAAGTTAATTTGTGTGTGATGAATCTTGTAGATGGCTGAAAGGAGAAGGCGAGCAAGGAAAGAAGATTTCATCATCGTTACGGATGCGATGGAACTTGCTAGTCTTGATGCTCAAATGATGGAAGATGGGATTCATCCGAATTATTTTGGGGTAGAATTTGAAGAGTATTGGGGAAAATATGTACTCTGTGGGCAAACAATTCTCCCTAAGGTAAAACCAACTCAATTCCAAGATACCGCGACTATGGAAGGACTTGGAATAGAGGGTGATTTGAGAAGTTTATTCCAGTTTGCACACATGGATGAGTTTTTTGATAAGAGACCTCCGACTTACTTACACCTCACAGCTGAATTTTGAGTACCTTAGAGGTAAAGAAGGATAGGAACAAGTTCCCAGTGTCCATTACGTTCCAATTGAATAATGTGAAGAGAAGGGACATTCCTCTACATGTTATGAACCAATTCATGGGGTGCCCGTCATGTGAAGGTCATAGAAGCTTCTACGAAGGTGGAGGGTTTAACCATCAAGATTGGTGGAAGAGACTAGTAAATGATGGGACAGAGCAAGCAGGGTACACACCTAGTGCATCAAAAGGGACTGCGATAAGAAACCCAGTTATGAGATACCTTGAGAAAATCATCTCGAACACTGTTTTGGGAAGGTTTGAAGGTGGAGCAGTGGGTGAACAGTAGTTATACATCATGTTTTGCTTACATCGTGAGCTACAACTGAACATGGCGGCACATTTCGTTCAACACGCAGAGAGAGTGGCTAAGAGGCAAACTTCTCAAGGGGTGACGCTTGGAGGGATAGTCACCATGATAGCTCAGGGCTTGGGTGTCAACCTTACAGGGATGCAAAACAAGATGACAAGTGAAGCGTTGAACTATAATCAGCTTATAAGAATGGAGTTCTTGTCTCTAATTGGGGACCAATACTGTTTAAGGCAAGAAAAGGGTGCCCCGTTTCCTCTACCTGCTCCGGAGCTTACCGCGATTTACACTCAACGGAAGTATGCAAATTTGGCCATGTCAACTGTCAACCACTCCAGGGTAGTACGAGAGTTTTACAGACAGAATCGAGAGGGAGTGGAGGAAGTACTCCGAAAAATGAGGGTTGAGGAGAATCGAGAGCTAGCCAATTTGAGAGCGGAGCCCTTACCAATGGAAGGAGATGAGGAGGAGCCACCACATCATCATGTGGAATTTGATGAACATGTTCCTAAGCTACCACAGTTTGAAGAATGAGAGCAAGAACAACAACAACAAATGGGTCCCGATGGGAATGTAAGATGGAATTTCATGTTAGACGAGGTGAGAGAGATAAGGTAGGTTCAACAGGTGTATGGAGCACAGATTAGGGAGATTCAAGAGACGCAGTATGTGCATGGAACACACATTCAAGAGCTTCGAGAGGGACAACGTCGGAGGGATTATCACAACGAGCAAGCTTGTGTGCATTCCAACAATATGGAGGAAATGATGACCATGATGTTCAACTTTCAATTCCCAGCATCTCCTCGTGCATACAACCCTTGGGGTCCTTATCAGCCACCTCCACCTCGGAGCCATGAAGGGAGTTCTTTTAGTGCTAGTCACTTCTTTTAGTTCATTTGAGTTATGATAGACATTTGATTTGAGATTGTTGGATTGGATTGTACTTGATTTATTTTGTATTTTGGGAGGATTATTTTGGGTTTTATTTCAATTTTATGCGATTTATTTCTCTTTATTTTTGGTATTGTAGTTTGTTTTTCATAATTTGGATGTGATGGGAAGTTGAGCTTAATTGTTATGGATGTGAGATGATGTGCTTTAATTTTTTTGAAGTGGATGATTTTTGGTCATGTATGTTATATGTTTGTACTATGTTTTTAGTTTGGTGAACCTTTACTTATGTGTTGTGTTTGAGATTTTATTCTTGTATAGGTTAGATTGGTGATATGTTTTAGGAAGGTGTTAAATATTTTTGAATATGAGCTATGATGCATTATTTGTGATAGGTGATGGCAAGCATATTAAGGATTTCTACTAGTTGAAATTGTGACATGAATTACATAATTTGTTCAATTTTGAGAAGTATGAAGGTTAATTAAGTTTCTTTTTGGTCCAAGCAAAAGCTTGTGAGAGTCGAGCCTCAACCGTGCCTCCATGGTTAATTCTTGATGAGAGGACCGGTTAAACTTAGACAAACTAGAATTTGCTTATGGACTATAGGAACGAAGCCCGAATGGTGGATATTTATGAAATGATCTTAGGCCATCCTTGTTAAATGAGTCATCGCCATATATTTCATTACCCAAATATTATCTTTAGTGAGCCAAGTTGAGTCTATAAGCCTATTCTTTGTGCTTTTAACACATTAAAAGCCTTGAAAATCCACTTAAGTCTTATATATATAACCTTTGTGTGGGTGATTGAGGAGATGATGGTTTAAAAGGTTGATATGAGAAATGTGCAATAAAGAAGAAGGAAATGGTGAACAAGCAAGAAAGGATGAAAAAATCTCAAGCAAATGTACATGCAACTTCAACAAAAGAAAAAAAGAGCAAAATCATAAAAATATGCTCAAGGAATTCAAAAGTCAAGTATGCAATCGAAAGAAGCTCAATGAATCTATGGTATGTATGATTAGTGATTATGAATATATGAAAAGGGAGGAAGATTGAAAGTGAGGATGTTGGAGAGAAGAATAATCTCTTCGATTATCTACACTTGAATAGTCACTCGAATTCTACCTACCCAGCCAAAGGACCTAACATTACATCTTAAAATAAGACCTTTTTATCACTTTTTGAGACAAGGGTGGCCTGTGAACATAGTCCATGAGCAAGCCTATGATGAGTCGGTTCTAACTGGTTAATGAGTGTTGAATAATCATAATTCATAGAGTGTTGAGTGAATTTGATATCCTATGAGAGGCTTGGACCGAAAAGAATTTGATTACTCTTTTGTCTTCTTGAGATTGAACTTGTTAATCTTTTTTGTTATGAGTTTGATGATGTCGGAATACTAAATGTGATTTTGTAGTCCTTATTACTTATGACGTGTTGTGGTTTATGTTAATTAGGTATTTTCTTAGGTGAAAATTTCTCCTCTTGATTATCATTTTTAGTTGTTCAAGAACGAACAACACCTTAAGTTTGGAGGGTTGATCGTTGTCATTTTCACCTAGATTTTAGTGTCTTTATTTGTAGATTTTCGGATGTTTTTATCCTTACTTGTGTGAATTTTAGTGGAGTTTTATATTAATTGGGAGAAGTGTGTACATATTGATAAATGTGTGGAAATGAACTTAAATGTATATAAAACAGGTCAAAAACGGATTTGGGAGCTAAAATTGAGAAAAGATAACAGGACACGCCTGAACACGCCCTGTGTTCTTGTGTATGAGTCGTGCGCGAGTACACACCTGTGTGCAGAACACGGACCTGTCCGAGGTGGTCATGCACGAGCATCAGAACACGCTACATGCCTAGGAGGGGGTCGTGTGCAGCGCACAAGCCATTTCCGGTAACACGCAGTACACTCCGAACTGTATGTGCAGCGCACAAGCCGTGTGCTGCTACACGAGCCGTGTAGGTGCCGATTCCAGAATAAGTTGTGCACGTGTTCTAAAAAATTCCAAGGGATATAAGTACCCAAATTGTGCGAAAACTGAGAGAGGGAAGTCCATTTGAGCAGTTACCAAGATCAAACACACACTATCACACCATATTTACACATACACTCTCTTCTACATCCAAAATCCACCAAATTCATCCATTTCTACCACTTTGATTTCAAAATTCTCTCTATACATCCTTCATCCACAACATCCTTAGTGAGATTTGAGGCTTATTTGCTTAGAAAGCTTATGAAGGAAGGAGATCAACTATTAATCGCAAGGGAAGAACTTCTACTTTTATTTTGCATTTCCTTTGTTTTGAAGTTACCAATGGCATTTTATGGACTTTGTAAGGTTTGTAAGATGATTGTTGGTGGCTAGACCTCTTGTGAGGCTAGCCACATGATGATTGAGGTTAAACTAGATTTGTGAGATTTTTAGTAGTAAATTGAAATGATGATGGATTTCTTCTTATAAATTGTGATTCATGATTCATTTTATTAATTGTGTGATTGATTTCTATACACATCATGTTAGGATGGTCATTCCAATATTATGTTTTAAGGATAAATTGAATCAATTAGTGATATGATCATGCATGTTAGTATGAGGAGAGGTAAGTCATACCCTTTGAATACTTAAAACACTTATAAGAGGACATTTAAGTAATTAAATGAGAAGAACCATACTTAGAGTCATAGTACCTTTATGGAAATTGATAATAAGACCAATCTAAGGGGATTTAATATTGTAAAAGGGATGAGAACCTAGTCACGTAAGTCATAGGGATTAGGAGTATAAATACGATTGCTTCTAATCCATTATTGATTATGTTTATTACTAGAGTCTTGCATATCTAGGATATTACCTTGACTTGGATTGTGGTTAGCCTTGCATTTTTTCTAAGATCTATTACAATCATTCCATTTCATCCTTGTCATTTGATAATCATAGTTATTACTTGTTTTCTAGTTAATTGCTTAGAATAATTATTAGTCTAAAACCCAAACTCAAATTCTATCACTTTAACAAAGTATGATTAAAGGCAAATCAGGATACTTCTTGATTTTACTTTTCCCTTGGGACGATATTCAATAAATTTTGTTACTTGGTCACTACGTTTAGAACAACGATAGAGTTCTCTTACTCTACATCATTTTAATCAAAAATGGGACTAAGAACAGAGCCCCATATTTTTATTGTATTAATGAGTTTGTGTGTGTCTCATGTATGTAAAAAAATAAATAAAACCCTTTGGAGCATACATTTAAAATGGAAAAAAAGGACTCTTTAAACCAGACGGAGGGAGTAGTGTGTGTGAAAGAGAAGTGACAAATTTAAAATAAAAGTAATTTTTGAGATTATTTGATAAAATGTTTTTTTATTGTGTGAAAGGTTTTATAAGACGAATGAAGTATCTCATATCGATACAGATTGTCGAATATCGATATTGGTAAAAATTTAAAAATCATTAACTTGAAAAGGAAAATTAATTGTGTAATTTTGGAACATATTAATGACTCATCTTTCGTAATCTAGTGGTAGATATATAAACCTTATGTTGTTTGTGCTAGTCACTATTCTCGTATTTCAAGCAGTGTTTTTAAAATCGGATTTAACCGCCCGATTGAACCGATTGAATCGGGAATCGATCCAAAATAACCTTGAAACCATTTTCACGATTAAACCATGATGGACCGGTTAGAATCGATAAAAAAAGAAAATCGATAAAAATAATAGAATCAGAAATAGTCAGTTTATCTCCAAACTACTCTGATTCATTCGCAAACCACCAGAAATGACTGAGATCTAGTCGGAAAAAATAAATAAAAATTGAGATCTAAGAATGAAAAGAGAACAGAATAAGCGCCACCATTTTCTGAATCAGTACTTCTGCAATAACTTTCGGTGTTGTGTCGAATCGGCGCCACCATCCCCTATCGAATGTTTCAAAAACTTTTAAAATAACTTTTAAAATTATTGCAAGAGAGTGAATTGTGGCGGTGACTGAATAAAAGAACAAGTAAGAAAAAGGGAACAGTAACCAGGTGGGCTGGCCCACCTGGCAAATGGGCTCCTCACTTAAGTGAGAGACCCAGGTTCGATTCTCATTAGGAATGAATTAGGAGGGGAGATATAAGGAGACTTGGAGAAGAGGAAGTAAGGGTGCTTAGTGAACTAACTACTAATCATACTAACAACTAACATTTACCGACAAAAAAAAAAGGAACATTGGCAATTGTTGCAATGGCGATGGCTAAAAAATAGAGGAATTTCAAAACTGAATAGAAGAGACTGTTGCAATTGTGGGTGGCTGCAAAAGAGAGGAACTTCAAAATTGAATGGAAAATAAATGGATGGATGAGAGAGAGAGAGAGAGAGAGAGGAGTAAATGGAGGCGGCCAGCTGTGAATTGAGTATGATAGAGTGCTATAATTGTCCTTTAAGACTTTTTATTAATATAAAACTGTAAATGAGTATAATATTTTATTATTTTCTTTATTTTTACTTTTCAAAATATTTATTATTCCTATTTATTTTGGTTTTTTTTAATATTTTATTTTACAGTTTTAGAATATTTAGTTGATATTATAAATTATTTTTATTTATATTTTATTAAAAAATACTCCCTCTGTCACATTTCAATCTTTACATATTTCCAATTTGGGTGTCACATTTCAATCTTTACATTTTTCTTTTTAGTAAATGAGACCCACCATATTAATTATTTCTCTCTCCATGAGCTCACACATCACACTAATACACCTACCCACTTTACATTAAAATATTATTTCTCTCACCTCACTACACATTAAAATATTATATTTCTTAATCTACGTGCAAAAAGCAAATGTAAAGTTTGAAATGGGATGGAGGGAGTATTATTTATTATATTTATTTTTAATAGTAATTTGTATAATAATTTTATAAAATATAAATATATTGAGATAATTTAATTTATTCGGTTGAACCGCCGGCCCGATCGGTTGAACCTCGAATTGTTGGGTCACCTGTTTGATCTCCGATCCGGTTATGAAAACATTGATTTCAAGTCTAATTAATCATTGAAAGTCAGTTTTATTAAGATGTTGGATTCCAAATCCAGATAAATAGGAACAAATGTCAATAAAATTTGTTAATTATCAATTACAAATCCAACTTCAAATGTACACACGAGAATAGTGAAAAGGTCTAATTGTTACCCAAGAATTTTATTGGGATCGAAGTGTAAATCTTGAAAAGAACATGATCGATACAGCCATAAAAGATGACAAGTTTTTTTATACATTCATATTCCAACAAACTTTACTCGGCTAAATAGTAACCCAAGAAACATAAAAACAGTATCTATATTGGATATATGATCTTAACTCAAAATCTTCTAGAGAAATCATTTTTTATTTTCTGTAAGATCAATATAAGCCCAACACATTTCTTACGATGTGATTGAAAATAACTAATACATGGGGACTATACTTTTTCAAGAATGGGGATAAATACATGATCAATCCACCACTTTAATCCTACAACAAGTTGACATTCTTCGAAGTAAGCTTAGCCTTTTTTGAGTATGAAAACTTTTGGGTCCATTGGGTATTGGCCCAAATGATTGTCTTCATTTCTCCATGGCTGGTTTTTAATTTAATTAAAGTCCCCATGGCAGAAGAAATGTTTCACTTCCCACTCTTCTCTCCTCAAGTCTCTGACACCGCCAATTTCTTCTCCCCGAGAAGATTATGATTGGATTTATAATGCAATCCATGTGTATTCTTCTTCCAATTCAAAAATTGAGAGAGTTGAAAGGGTGTCGTTTATTTCTCCTCTAGTGGGTTCTTCGTGTTCTCATTTGGTTTTTTATGAACCACACTCAGGAAACTGAGCACCTATCACCACCACCTTCGACGTAGCTCCGATAACGATGACCTCATATTCCCAATATTGGTATCAGAACGGGTCAGTTGTTCATCGTCCAACGCCGACGAGATCTGTTCGTGGGCTTTCTTCCCCTTTCTGATCCGTTCAGACTTTCATTTGAAATGAAGACTCTCTTTTTTTGTTATAGATTCGTTCCAGCTCCAAAATTTTCCAGATTTGTTCTGTTGTTTTCGAACTTGTTATATTGTGAAATTTATAGATTTGTTCTATCTACTAACTTAAGTCTTTTTTCGATTTGATTTTTTGTGCCTGTAGAATTCAAGCTTGGTAGCGGGACATGGTGTGTCTCCAAGGAGTGGAAGCTGCTATCAGAGTTGCCGCTTGGACTAACCTATAAGAGATTTGTCCCCGTTAAGAACGGGCTGATAGCTCGTAAGGGCTGTGGTGGCACAATGTACTCATCCGAGACACCACTCTGGTGAAATAGCTTAAACCGCTTCTTTTCATTTTATGTTATGAATGAGTGGCTGGTCCTCTTTGTGATTTTTATCTAGTTCTTGTATAGCATTCTTCGTGAATTTTGTACTTCTGGGCTTTTAATTTCGTTGCTACAAATATGCATATTTTGTGTTAACTTGCTCTTTTTCCTCACTTTTTGTGTGATTAGGGTAGTATTCAGACCTTGAGTGACCCCCTACACAATCAATAAATTGATCCGCAAACTGGGATAGTCTCAGCTTACCTATGTGTGACAGATTGTTACTTTGATTCTGTGTTTTTCTGTCTAAAGTGTATTTTACTTAACTTTAAGTACTCATGACTTTGTCTTCTTCATTTGGACATGCTCCTTTTGATGGTAAGGGTGACTTCAGCATCTAGAAACAAAAAATAAAGTGCATCCTCATCTAAAAAAGAGTATTTAAAGTCGCAAATCACGTGTATGATAAGGATGAAATGGAAGAAAGACTGAATTAAATGAGTTTCTCACTACTTGTATGCCAATATAATTAATTTGTGTTATGTGCATTTTATAATTATGTGATAATTATGTGACAATTATTTCTACATTTTAATTATTTTTACATCTTATTTGAGACATCCGTGATAAAATGATGCCAATATGTGAATAAATATGTGGAGGTGAGTGGCAACACATTAATTACATGGTTGAAAGAGGCACACGTAGCTACATTGTAAGTTTGTTGAGAATGGTATACTTATTAATAATAATAATATAAATATAATGATAATATAAAAATAAAAAAATAAAAAAAAAGAAGTCATAAGTTGCTGCTGATGTTACATGTTGGATTGGCAGCCAAATTGGAATTGCATGCATGGCTTTGCAGCCGTGATTTAAAAAAAAATAATTAATTGTGATTTGGATTGGTAACCACTAACCACCGCCTCACCTCACCCCTTTATTTTGCCTATATATACATGGGTGCTTGGGGTGATTAACTCACACCCAAAGTCATCGATAATAAATAAAAAAAAAGAGAGGGAAAGGAAGAAAGGGGAGTGCCGGAATGGAAGATAGAAGATTAGCTACAGTTCTTCACGAGGTTTATAGTGTTATTATTGTCGGAGTCCAGGTAAGTAGAAGTCCAACTACAATGTATAAACATGTTGTGTATTAATTATTTGTTATTAATATGTGATAATTCTGTTATAAATTATTTGTGATTAGTTTAATTACGTTAAGAATTATTTGGAATTAATTTGTGACACAAGTTATGGATTAAGGTAATTTGAAATAATATCATTGTTCTATATAGATCTGTGTGATTAGAAACTGTTGAAAATATATCTGTATGATTTGAGAAGATATTGGTTATGAGGATCTGTGTGATCCGAGATGAATTTATTGTTCCAAAAAGGGATCTGTGTGATCAAAGGTGAAGTGGTTATTTTATAAATGGATCTATTTGATTGGGGCGAAGTTGTTATTCCAGAAGTAGATTTGTGTGAATTGAAGTTAAGTTGTTGTTTTATTGTGATTAAATATTGATATTGATATCGTAAATGGTTTATGATGCATATTTAATTGCCCTGATTGCATACCATGCATAATCATGGAAAGTATTTTCCTTAAAATTAATAAGATACTAATGTGTGTGTGACCACTATATATGTATCTCTGTCAGGGTTCGAAAAAAATCTTTCCCAACACTTTATTCTGGGTTCGGAAAAATTATTCCCAGTACTTTATTCGGGGTTTAGAAAAATCATCCACAACACTCTACCAGGGTTCAAAAAAATCATTCTCGACACTATTTTCATGATTCAAAAAAATCATCCCCATTGAGCTCATTTGGGTGCATAACATAAGTGTGTTGTGGAGATCCCGCAACTTGAACAGTTTTCAAAATAAAAGAGACCAACATGAAAGACTGGGAAATAGGCGATAGAAAACTAAATACATTTTCATGCACTGACATGCATGATTTTTATTTACTGAGATTTTTGTCTCACTAGTTTATGCATTGTAGGTGAGCCTGTTGATGATTGAGTTTTGTAATGTGACTGTGCAAGCTGTGGAGCTCCTACAGGGTCTTGAGTAAATGTACATAGATGACGACCTGTTGGGCTAGGCCGTGGGCTTATTTTGTTTCCGCTGATGTTTTGTTATATAACATAATAAGTATTGTGATAAGTTTGTTTGGTTTGAGGTGATGTCAGAAACCAGTTACGTATGTTGGACTGGTGTGATAGTTTCAGTTATAAATATATTATGTAAAAAAATATAGATTTTTATAATAATGATATTTATGTTCATTAGTATTTGAATTATATGTTATGTAAGGTGAGTCGTGACAGAGTGGTATCAGAGCACGGTTTAGGTCCTGCAGACTGTCTATGTACATAAGCTCATTCCTTGGGAGCGCAGCCTTGCATGTAAGTGTAACTTTCTTTCTGTGTTGTTTTATGTTTTATAAATTATATTGGCCATGTGGTGTAGGACTTGTAGTTAGTAGACAAAATAGAAAGGACTACAGGTGAAAGTTCTGAAGGTGATAGAGCTGCTGAGCAAGCAGCACCTACTGAAGGAAATAATCGTGATGCGGTGATTACTTGACTGATTGAATTGGTAGAACGTCAGTCCCAACAGATACAACAACTAATACAACAAAGAGACATGGGTGGACAACCAGAGGTTAATGGTAATCAAGATAGACGTCAAGTAGAACATGTGGAAATAGTTTGTGAGAGGTTTCGAAAGCTGAGCCCTCCGATATTAGAGGATTCAGCAGACCCCGCAGATGCAGAGGATTGGTTACGCACGGTGGAAAATATATTTCAATATATTAGAATTCCAAATGGGGATAGAGTGTTGTGTGCTTCTTTCTGCTACGAGAAAGTGCAAGCCACTGGTGGGATACCATTAAAAGTATCGAGGACGTCACAGCTATGACCTGGGAAAGGTTTAAGGAGCTTTTCAGAAATAAGTATTTTACGGCACCAGTGAGAGCAATGAAGATGAATGAGTTTATACAGTTGAAGTAGGGTGGTATGTCAGTCACAGATTACCTTCGTAAGTTTGAGCAATTGTCAAAATTTGCGGAACACATGGTGAGTACGGAGGCATTGAAAGTGAAAAGGTTCGTGGAAGGCTTAAGGCCTGAGCTTTTCAGAGATGTGAGTATGGCAAGATTGCAAGGAGCAACATACTTATAAGTTGCAGAAAGGGTCCAAATTGCTGAACAAGCGCAGATGATGATCAGGCAAGCGCAGACTATCAGACGCCAGTTTTAACATAAACCAGTGCAGCAGTTTGAAAGAGATAATAAGCGGTCGAAACCTAATATTTCAGTGGATCAAGGGCAAACACAAGAAGAACCAAACAAGGGTCTCAAATTCGATCAGGGTAAGGTGCCATCGTCGCCACCATTACCCAGATGTCCTAATTGTCTGAGATCACATGGTGGGGAGTGTCACATTCCTCCGAGAACGTGTTACACATGCGGGGAGAAAGGACATGTGACTACTACTTGTCCTAAGAAAGGGAAGCAAGGACAGCAGGGGAGAGTTCTAGCAAGAGTATACACTTTGACGTGGGAGGAGGCAGATGCAAATCCATCAGTTGTCATGGGTAAGTTTGCTATTTTTGGCACTTCTACATATGTGATATTTGATTCTGGAGCCACACATTCATTTGTATCCACTGAGTATGTTAGGAAGATGGGTAGAACATCTAACTTGATAGAAGCTAATTATGAGGTAATGATACCTTCTGGTAAACCAAAGCAAACTAATCAACTTCTTCGAGGTTGTGTTATTCCTATTGAAGGAAGACAACTCCTCGCTGACTTAATTGTGTTAAGTATGAATGATTATGATATCATATTGGGCATGGATTGGCTGTAAAAGTACAGTGCTATAATAGATTGCCAGAAAAAGAGTATCACTTTTCAGCCATTGGGTGGAGAATCATTCACTTTTGTTGGGATCAAGAAGAATTTTAGATTTCCTGTTATATCAGCAACAAAAGCACAGTGGTTGCTAGAAAGTGGTTGTGAGGGTTATTTGGTGAGTGTGATGGATGTTAGGGGACAACAATGTCCAATCCTCGGTGATGTACCAATAGTTCGGGAATACTCAGAGGTGTTTCCAGATAATCTTCCAGGTTTGTCACCTGACCGGGAAAAAGAATTTGTTATTGAGCTGCAACCGAGAACTGCTCCCATATCTAAAGCGCCATACAGAATGGCACCAGCTGAACTGAAAGAATTGAAGATACAGTTGCAAGAGTTACCAGACAAAGGATTCATCCAACCTAGTTTCTTACCTTGGGGAGCACCAGTTCTTTTCGTTCATAAGAAGGATGGCACATTGAGAATGTGCATCGATTACCGAGAACTCAACAAAGTTACAGTCAAAAATAAGTATCCATTGCCTCGCATTGTTGATCTGTTCGATCAACTACAGGGTGCAGGTATCTTTTCGAAGATTGATTTACGATCGGGGTATCAACAGTTGAAGATTAAGAAGGAGGACATTTCGAAAACTGCATTCAGTACAAGGTATGGACATTATGAGTTTTTGGTGATGCCGTTCGGATTGACGAATGCTCCGGCAGTATTTATGAATTTGATGAATAGAATATTTCAGGAATTCTTCAATAAGTTCGTGATTGTATTTATCGATGACATTCTGATTTACTCTAAGAATAAGGAGAATCATGCTCTACACTTAAGAAAGGTGTTAGAAATTCTAAAGGAGAAGCAGTTGTATGCGAAGTTTAAGAAGTGTGAATTTTGGTTGGATCGAGTTGTTTTCTTGAGCCACGTGGTATCCGGAGAAGGAATTTCGGTGTATCCAAGTAAAGTTAAAGCAATCCATGATTGGCCACAACCCTCAAATCCCACTGAGGTGTGTAGCTTTCTTGGATTGGCGGGATATTATCGAAGGTTCGTTGAAGGATTTTCCAAGATCGCTTCACCATTAATACAGTTGACTATGAAGAATGTGAGGTTCACATGGACGGAGGCATGTGAACAAAGTTTTCAGGAATTGAAGAGACAGTTGACATCAGCACCTATCTTAAATATTACTACGGAGATAGAAAATTTCAAGGTTTATAGTGATGCTTCAAAGAATGGTCTTGGGTGTACAGATGCAGAATGGAAAAGTAATAGCATATGCATCTAGACAGTTAAGGGAGTACGAGAAGAATTACCCAACTCATGATTTGGAGTTAGCTGCAGTGGTATTTGCACTCAAAATTTGGAGGCATTATCTATATGGAGAACATTGTGAAATCTATACTGATCGTAAGAGTTTGAAGGACTTCTTCACTCAAAAAGAGTTGAATATGAGGCAAAGAAGATGGTTGGAATTGGTGAAGGATTACGACTGTGTTATCAATTATTATCCGGGTAAGGCCAATGTGGTTGCTGATTGAGCCGAAAGGTAATACAGAGTGTAGCTGCTATGACCATAAATCAGAAACCAGAGTTGTTTGACTTGCAAAAGATGGGTGTAGAGATCATTTAGGAAGGATCGTTGGAAGCAAAGATGGCAGCTTTGACACTTCGACCAACTTTGATAGATAAGATTTGACAGGGACAAGAGGTGGATAAGTTGTTTGACAAGATAAAGAATAATATCAGCTCTGGAAAGTCTTCTGATTTTCAATTAAGAGATGATGGCGTGATTCATTATAGAGATCGATTATGTCTACCTGAAGTGGACGACATTCAAAAGAAAGTGATGACAGAAGCTCATTCAGCACCGTACTCTGTACACCTAGGAGCTACTAAGATGTATAGAGACTTGAAGTTAAATTATTGGTGGTCAGGGATGAAGAGAGATGTCGCTCAATATGTGGAATAATGTTTGACTTGTCAGCAAGTCAAGGCCGAGCATCAAAGACCAGCAGGAACTTTACAGCCTTTATTTATTCCAGAATGGAAGTGGGAGAATATCACTATGGATTTTGTTACTGGACTACCGAAGACAGTGAAAGGTCACAATGTCATTTGGGTTATTGTGGATCATTTGCCTAAGTCAGCTCATTTTCTTCCTATTTGTTCTATGTATTCTATGGATCGCTATGCACAGCTATATATACAAGATATCGTCAGACTCCATGGAGTACCACTTACCATTGTGTCAGACAGAGATACGAGATTCTTGTCAGCTTTTTGGAAGAGTTTGCATAAGGCATTGGGGACACAGTTATCTTTCAGCACAGCATTCCATCCACAGCAGATGGTCAATCGGAGCGTACAATACAGATTTTGGAGGATATGCTTAGAGCATGTGTGTTGGATTTTCAGGGTCAGTGGAGTAAATTTTTACCTTTGATAGAGTTCTCGTACAACAACAGTTATCAGTCTACTATCGGGATGGCTTCATATGAACCATTGTACTGGAGGAAGTGTAGATCTCCAGTACATTGGGATGAAGTTGGAGAGAGGAAGCTTTTGGGTCCAGACTTAATACGTGAAATGTCAGAAGTTGTTACCCGTATTTGAGAGAAGATGAAAGTTGCTCAGGATCAGCAAAAGAGTTATGCAAATAAACGAAGAAGATAATTGGAATTTGAAATGGGTGATCAGGTATTCTTGAAAGTATCTCCAATAAAGGGGATAATGTGGTTTGGAAGTAAAGGGAAACTTAGTCCAAGATATGTTGGTCCATTCACTATGAGAGAGTTGGAAATGTTGCCTATAAGTTGGAGTTACCAGCATTTATGTCTAGAGTACATGATGTGTTTCATGTGTCTATTTTAAGGAAGTATATTCCGAATCCATCTCATGTTCTCAGGCAGGAACCAGCTGAGTTGAAAGAAGATTTAGTTACGAGGAAATACCAGTTGAGATTTTGAGGCGAGAAGTGAAGAAACTTAGAAACAAAGAGATACAGCTATTTAAGGTGTTATGGAGAAACCAATTAGTTGAAGAGGCTACCTGGGAAAGAGAGGATGTGATGATGGCTAAATATCCAGAACTCTTCAGGTAAGTAAATTTCGAGGACGAAATTTTTATAAGGTGGGGAGGATGTGATATCCGAGCTTCTCACTACTTGTGTGCCAATATAATTATTTTGTGTTATGTGCATTTTATAATTATGTGATAATAATGTGATAATTATGTGACAATTATTTCTACATTATAATTATTTTTACATCTTATTTGAGACATCCGTTATAAAATAATGACAATATGTGAATAAATATGTGGAGGTGAGTGGCAACACATTAATTACATGGATGAAAGAGGCACACGTAGCTACATTGTAAATTTGTTGACAATGGTATACTTATTAATAATAATAACAATAATATAATAATAATAATGATAATATAAAAAAAAGAAGTCAAAAGTTGCTATTGATGTTACATGTTGGATTGGCAGCCAAATTGGAATTGCATGCATGACTTTGCAGCCGTGATTTAAAAAAATTAATTAATTGTAATTTGGATTAGTAACCACTAACCACCGCCTCATCCCACCCCCTTTATTTTGCCTATATATACATGGGTGTAGGGGTGGGGAAAAAATCAAAAACTCGGTATGCCGAGCTCGTCGCACCGAAAAATATCGAAAATGTCGAAATTTAGATATATTGAAATTTTCTGTACGGTATAATCGCCGTACCAAAAAAATCAATTCGGTATCGGTATATATCGAATTAAAATTTTGGTATTTCGGCATACCGAAAAAAAATATTATATATATTTTATTATTTTATTTTGTAGATCTTATTTATGGGCCCCCTGCTTTTGCCAATATATAACCAAGCCCAAAATTATTACCTAATGCCTAGCCCATTTAACATTAATATTCCAACCCTAACTTCATACAATTCCATTACCGATTCTCAAATCCCAAATCACATTCTACCTCTTACTTAACGCCGCAATGATTCTTGTTCTCTGTACAAACTTCAAACCCTAGATCTATCTATGTTTTTCTTCCTAAATCGCTTCACGTTACCGCAATAAGTCTCGGCTGCTCGCTTCCAGTAACCCTAGCTTCCCGTTGTAACCCTTCAAGTAAGTATTTCGTATGACATATTTTTACCTCTTTGATCTGTATTAAAAATTTGTTTATACAAATTATTTGTTGGGTTTTATTTATATTTATTATGGTGTGATTTTTATTTCTTGTTTGGTAGATGATGAATCGATGATCGTCTTCCTGTGCGGGGGGTGCGTCTAAAAATTTCGGACTTTATGAAGTGAGCAACGACGGGGCGAGCCTTTGCTGGTTCACATTATTTTGCTGATCTTGTTTGGAATATTATTATTGTTTGAGCTTCTTTGATTGCTTTTAATTAACTTTTGTGTCATTTGATTAATTGGGGTTATCATTTGATTCTAATTCTATAAGTTATGATTTTTCTATCTCTCCATCCTTTATGAAATTACTTATGGGAGATTATTGTTTGTTTACCTTTCTTATTTTTTATACTGAAGATTGATACAAATTCTTTTGTATACAAAAAGGATGTTGGTGAATAGATAGTTGTATCTACATTCTCTACTGTAGTTTTCATATATGATGGTGTATTCTGAACATTGAGTTTCAGACTTCAAGATTTCATGACATATTCTTTTTATTGAAAAAGAAGTGTTATCAGTCTTGCTTTTTTATCTTTAGTGTGTCATTAGTATTAGATAACTCTGCAGACCGAGTTATCTTGATAAAATAGTAGGTACATTATGATATAAGTTGTATTGAAATTCTGTACGCTCATTTCGGGTATGTTTGAAATATTTGGTATAATTCCAGTATATTGAATTTTTTTAAAATATTTTGTATAATTCCAGTATATTGAATTTTGAATTTCGGTATTTCGGTATATACTGAAAAAATTGGTACGGTGTAAATTACGGTTTGGCAACTGTATGCCTGATATTACATACTACCTCCGTCCCTCAGAAAGGTACGCGCTTCCTTTATAAATTACAAAGGAAGCACGTATCTTTCTGAGAGACAGAGGTAGTATGTAATATCAGGCATAGTGCTAACAAAAGAAGCGCGTACCTTTCTGCGGGATGGAGGGAGTATGTTGTTAGTTGCTTGAATAGATACATGTCAAATCTAGGTATGCCTCTTTGAGCTTTAAAATGGTTGTTAAGGTACATCAAGGCTCAATGGAAGTAAGTCTTCGTTTCTCTAAATCTGCTACTGGTGTATGTTTAGTTGGTTATGTTGATTTTAATTATGAAAATGATAGAGATAATAGGAAGTCCATAACTTCTTATCTGTTCACTTTGTGTGGTTCTTGTATAAGTTGGAAATGCCAACTACAAATCATTGTTGCTCTCTCCACTACCGAATCTGAATATGTGGCAATAACTGATGCTTTAAAAGAAGCTATTTGGTTATAAGGTCTTGTCAAAGAAATTGGTTTTCTTGAAAAATATGTCATTGTTTATTTCGATAACATGTCTGACATTCAATTATGAAAAAATCTTATTTTTCATGATAGAACTAAGCATATTAATATTAGATATCATTTTATTCGTGACATTGTGGAGAAAGACATTGGAAAATTGGAAAAGATTTCATCATAAACTAATCCTACTGATATGGTACTAAATGCTTATCTGTTGAAAAATTTAGGTCTTGCATGAGAACCTTAAAATTTGATTCTGTTGTTTGAAGCAGGTTTTATGCAGTGTTTTCCCTTAAATTTTGTGTTCTTCACGAGCTTTGTACTCAGTTTATTTTGTCTTTTTAATAATGTAAACAAAATGACTCTGTGTCATATGCCTTTGTGGCAAGTTATTTCCCAGGACTTAGTGTCATACTTTTGACTTATTTTGTGTTTGTCAAAATTTTGGATCTTGCATTAAAACTTTGTGTTTTGAATTTGCAGGTGTCCAGAAAAAGGTGCGATGATGAATTCCTAGATTAACACGATGGTGGATAATTTCGGCCAAGGTGTAGATTTTTTTGGCCCATTGGGTGTTGGCCCAAGTGATGGTCTTTATTTCTTTATCGGCAAGTTTTTAATTTAATTAAAGACCCAGACCCAAGCCCATGTTTTATCCCCCGCCCTCTTCTTTATCTAACAACACAATAGCAGAAGAAACGTTTCACTTCCTCCTCTTCTCCCCTCACACCTCTGACACCACCGATTTTCTTCTCCTTGAGAAAATTATGGCTGAATTTATAATGCAATCCGTGTGTATTCTTCTTTTAAGTCAGAAATTGAGTTAAAGGGTGTCATTTATTTCTCCTTTGGTGGGTTCTTCGTTTTCTTATTGGATTTTTTGTGAACCACACTTAGGAATCTGAGCACCTGCCTCCACCATCTCCGACGTAGCTCCAATGGCGACGATCACATATTCCCAACAAAAATACAAAATACAAGAACTCGTATATAAATTCTCAAGAATCGGTTTCAACAACTAGTTTTCTCTCAAGTATATCATCGAATATATTGAATACATACAGGGTTCAAAATGCTCAAACTCTTCAATAACATATTTCACTACCAGCTGATTATAAAGCTTCCAATTTTCTAATCACCAAAATGTTGTCGTAAAGAAAAGGGAAATTGCATTTCTCACCTGAAAGTTTAGGCGATGGGTACCAATTTCATTCATGCTTGGTCAAACATCGCACCGTCGACTTGGGTCTTCTTTTGAACCCCTGACGAACACAGTCTATAATTTTTGAAAGCCCTGGACTACTCACAAGAGTTGGAGACTTCTTATGTATAAACTAAATAAACAGGGGTAGTTTGGGTGAGACCGACTCAGGTAAGATCATTTTACAATTTCGTAATTAGTTATCTCTTGTTAAAAAAATTATTACTTTTCATTTATATTATAAAATATTTTCACTTTTTGTTTGTCTCTCACACAAGTCTTTGCCAATAAAACGATGATCAAAGGTATATAAAAGTTACTCACTCTGTCCCAAAGAAATTGGCATATTTTCCTTTTTAGCTAGGTTGTCCAACATAATTGATATATTTTCTTTTTAAGTATATGGGACTCACACAAAAACAATTAATATATTTACATGGGCACACACACCACTAATACAACTACTCACTACACATTAAAATATTATATTCTTTAATCTCCATGCCAAAAAAAAAGTGTCAATAGATATAGATGGAGGGAGTATCTACTATACGTTCCTAAAAAATAAAATAAAAATTGGGATCCTACTTATCATGATCAATCAACCCCTCGGATCATATGCACCCAATCCAAAGAACTAACAAGAAAATTAAGAACAAACTTATTGAAAAAAAATCTAACGCAATCAAGGGCTCGAAGAAAATCAAGGGCACCTACATTAGCAACGACAGCAACAAAGTCAGGACTAAATTTGTAAGGTCTTAATGACGATGACGCCGAAACTATCTCATACTAAAACCCTAGTAATATTCCTCTCTACCCCATCTCTCTCTTAGCACATGTATCAATATCAGCACATAAAAGGTACACTAAAGAGAAACAAAATGATTTGATGTTGTCATAGATACAAACATCGAGTTTGGAGTTGTTGGGGTTATTAGGAGGAGGGAGACAGTGGTATGTCTTTTTGGGTTATGGCAGAGGGATATTAGCGAGTGTCCAGCAAGGAGGGTGGTATGCGGAGGAGGGAGAAGAGAGAGCTGCCGACGGTGGAGGAGAGGTAAGAGAGAGGTTACGGACATATCAGGTGACTGGTAAGACTTAAAAGCAATAAAGAATATATTTGTCTATGGTGCACTTGGGGTTAATAGAATAATTTTTTAGGGTATAATTATTTTTATTTTTTAAATTTTAAATTATTTTGCTTGATCTATAAGTGACTTTTTGTCTAATCATTAAGTGGTGCCCCTATTTTCACTCATAAATTTGATTAAAATTGATAACTTTATATTTGAATGTTAGTAATGATATTTATTATTTCAAATAGGTATTTTTCCGTAGTGGCACTAATAGATTCGCTATTTAAATTTTCTACACGTGAACTGACGTTTGATTAAATCAACATTCTATAATTCTTGAATGGAATACCATAAATCTACGCGCGATCTCCATATTTGTGCAGTATGATACTTTAGTAAATTCCCAAGATTATTACTTCCCCATACCGATCGAACATCTGCATTTATTTATTTATTTATTTTCACATAAAATAAAAAATATAATTTTTTAATATATAATTAAATAATGAATAGTTGTATTAGTGTTGTGTAGATGTTCTATAAAAATATGCTCCCTCCGTCACATGCAAAGATCCTCATTTCCTTTTTGCACGTAGATTAAGGAGTATTATTATTTTATGTGTAGTATGTAGTTGTATTAGTAATGAGTGATGAGCCATATATGGAACCCTTTTACTAAAAGGGTAAAATGTGGACCTTGAGTGGGATACTCACTATAGTAAAATGGGAACTTTTCGGTGGAACGGAAAAAGTAGTAATGTTTTAAAAATAGTATAAATTTTTGCTTAAAATAGAGGGAATATAAAGTAAAAAAAAAAAGCTAATTATACTGGGCATACAGGTGCACCCTAAAATAGGGTTCACCCACTACAAAAAAAATAACAAATATAAACAAAAACATATTGTATATAATTATTAACAAAAATGTATATAATTTAATTGTTAATTATTTTAATGGAAAATTGAGTGTAAAAAAATATACAATTATTAAAAAATATGTATACACTATTAAATAAAAAGTTATACACATATGAATAATAATTTTTTAATAAAAAAATTAGTGTGAAAAAATATACAATTATTAAGAAAGACGTATATAAAATAGAACAACATGAACCGCTACACCGTGCACCTAATATCTAAAAAAACTGCTAGAATACAACCGCATATATCATGCATTATTTTGAAACGAGTGTTACCCTTTAAAATAAGTTAAATTACCCCCACACAAAATAGTTCATTAATAATAATAATCTTTGAATTAAAGAATGACTCTACATTTGTTCAGAAAAGAGTAATAATAATAAAATTAATTTTTTTACTAAATAATAATCATTTATTGTTTTAAAAACTAATCCTTGTGTATACTCTCATGTTTGCGTAAATTACATTTTAAAATTTTAGACATGTTACGTGGCATTCAGTAGTTGGCCCGGCTAACAGCGCACAAAAACACCCAGGTTTATACAGAAAACCGCGTTAGAATACCACGCGCCGAAAATATTTTCATTTGCAATTTATATTTTCATCTCAAAATCAATATTCATGCCCTTTCGAGTTGAAAAGCTTCTACTCCATTTCTATCTGAAATTTCAGTAATTTCCTGAATTTGCTTTTCATTTCAGCTCATTAAATCGTAGCGTTTGAATTTCAAGTGGATTTTTTAATTATTCTCAGTTGGATTTGATCCGCCAAAAGTTTTTCTTCTAATCGTAGCTGCGGTAATTTTTATTTGAATTCTTCTTTGGATGCGATTTCAAGTGTATAAATGGCTTCGATTCGGAGAACGCTGTCACCGTACAACGATCGATCATACCAGAACGGATCCAACAGTCCATTTTCAGTACAATCGCCGTCGCAGAAGTTGTTTTCCCATGGCAGAACAACACTATCTCCTGTTCGTAGATTTATTACCGGAATTTTTTTTCAAAGGCACTACTCTAGAAAGAGTAATCAGTTCTCGTGGAAAAAGTCGATCCTCCATTGCTTTCTGTCCTTTTTCTTAGGGTTTTTACTCGGTATGACGCCATTTAGTAATGATTTTAGTGAATTAAGGCATCATGATTTGAGAAACAGCGATTTTGCGCTTGAGGTAAATCCCACGGTGGTGAATGTTGACAAGAGTGTGGGCGATTTAAGTTTTGATGAGAGAACGAGGGAGAATGATATGTTGGTGAATGGTGTTGAATTAGGGGTTGTTCAGAGGAATGAGAGAAATGGGAATGAGAAGATGTTGGATTCTGCGCCTTTGAAACAATTAATTGTGGTAACACCGACTTATAACAGGGCTTCGCAAGCATATTATTTGAACAGATTAGGGCAGGTTTTGAGACTAGTGAAACCGCCATTGTTGTGGATTGTGGTGGAGATGAATGCTGCGTCCATGGAAACTGCAGATACTTTGAGGAACATAGGAATTATATACAGGCATTTGGTGTGCACGAAAAACTCTACTGATGTAAAAGACAGGGGTGTGCACCAGCGAAATACTGCACTAGAGCATATCGAGAGGCATAAACTTGATGGGATTGTGTATTTTGCTGATGATGATAATATCTATTCGCTTGAGCTCTTTGAGAGCGCAAGAAACATCAGGTTGGTTCCTCTAAAGCTGTTTCAGTTAGTGTGAATGACCATATTGTTTTTTTGAAATTTTTTGGTTCCTTTAACTTTATGTGGTCCAAAATATAGGAGAACAAGTATAATTAAATTGAGTATGTATTATGTAGGTGCTTTTTTGCTGTATTAAGAAGCATAACAAGAATCTGGGAAGTTACTCTTTAAGTTATTAGTTTTTGGAGATTTAGTTCTAATCTTACAATGATGTGGTCCATGTGGATGCTTTAGAAGGACAGTGTTAATATTTTCTTGGCAATACCTAAACCATCTCCTGTTGAGGACTTTACAGAGTGCAATTGCTTTTTCTTTCCTCCGATACATTATTCAATTGGCATTGAACCTTGCTTTTGCATTTGCACTATCTTGTAATGTCAGTATTATTTTTAGTCATAGTTAATATATCAAGATCATTGTTCCCGTGATATACGAGTATGGCTGCAGAAGAACTATTATTTGAATTGTAGCTATAGAAATTTTCATCATGTTTTGAACATGTTGATATCTGAATCCCTATGGTGTTCAACATGTCAAGGACATCCTGTACTCAATTCTTTGTTGCTCTTGGCCTTGCGATTCATTTTGCTGTAGGCATATTAATTTTTAGTCCCCTTCTTAGCCAGTTAAGTTGGAACAGAATGCTCATGCTGTTCATTTAGTTCTTTTATCCCTCTTGTATATGATGGAGCTGTAATTTGGAATTTATGAGGTGCCACTTGGTTTAAATTCTGGAATGGAAATGAAGTTGATTGAAGGGGGTGGGGTAGTTATTGAAACATTGATTGAGGAATTTCAATCCCCATTACCTCATACCAAGGCTAAGGAATGAGAATTTTCCCGTTACCCATCCCTAATAACCCTTACCAAGCCCTCCTAAACTCTATACAACTCGCCATAGAGAACAAACAGGATTATGTATGTGCTTTCAGTACAATGAAGTTAGGCCGTAAGCAGCAAAATTGTCTTCTTTTTGATTGCTTAAGCTTACTAGTCTGAGATATTTTAGGAATGTGCCGAAAGCAGTCATTTTTAAGTACTTGTACTCCAAAATCAGTATCCTAGATTTACAAAATTATAGATATAATTTTTCTTTCAGCCAACCTTTCTTACCTCATTCCCCATTTTGTTCATCTCAAAGTGTTGAGCATAATGGTTTAATGCTCCATATTATTCTTTTAATGGGGTGCTTTTTTGAAAAGCTCTGTCGTATTTGATCCAACTCTGAATTTTGATGGTGTAGGACAAGTTTTCCTCTTGCTGTATTATAACATTACAATGGAGAATGTATGTAATGCAAGGGGACTATTAAGAAGTACTAGAGGGATGCTGAAGTAATAAGATATAGTTTATGAATTTATACTTCTGATGAGATTACTCATATTGGAGATTATCTCGGGCATTTTGTCCCTTACTTGGTTACGCCACTTTGTGGTCGCAATATTTGCCCATCTATAATATGCCCTAGCTCAGATGTTCTTTTGCTAGTTATTTAGAGTTTAGACTTACTATGAAACAATTAGTACGAGATGCAAAAGTGTTTTTTGATCTTGTGACTAATCTAGATTCCTCACATATGTGATGTTACTGATGTATGAAGTTAGTGTTTTTGTTTTCTATACCTATCTCATATGCAATCTCGTATTCATGTTTCAGTATTTTAATTGGAAAATATTTATACTAGATTTCCTTGTGACAAAACATCAAAATTAATAAATAGTGTTTCTGTTGCTTTCAGATGAATTTGATTCTTTCTTACATGCATGAAAAAATGACATTTCTTAACTTGATCAAGTGTTGATTTCAGAATATCTCTTTAAGTTTTCTTCTTGTAGCATGAGAAAACACTTTTTGTTGTTTCATTTTCATCCAATACTTATCCTTGTGCTTTTTAGTCGTTTTGGCACTTGGCCTGTTGGCATGCTTGCTCAAAGCAAAAACAAGGCCATACTGGAGGGCCCTGTATGCAATGGAAGTCAAGTTATAGGGTGGCACACAAATGAGAAGAGCAAAAGGCTTCGTAGATTCCATGTTGATATGTCAGGTTTTGCCTTCAATAGCACCATACTATGGGACCCTAAGGGATGGCATCGTCCAACATCAGATCCAATTCGGCAGCTAGACACTGTGAAGGAGGGTTTCCAAGTATGCTTTGCGTCATTTATTACATAATCATATATAGTTCAAGCTATATCTAAGCCGTATTTGAACTTGCTAACATTTTTCAGGAGACAACATTCATAGAACAAATTGTGGAAGACGAGAGTCAAATGGAAGGTGTTCCTATAGGTTGTCAAAATATAATGAGTTGGCACCTCCATTTAGACTCAAGTGACCTTGCATATCCCAAAGGTTGGATGCTTCAGAAGAATCTAGACGTGGTCATTCCCTCCAACTGAGATAAGTTGATCAGGTGGGATTGCGCGGCTCTTGTTTGATCCATGAGTTATTCTTTTATGTCCCAAGTCTATTTCTTAGTTAGCTACTTAGTTGAATTCTTTTATCTACTTGATCTTACTCGTAAGACCATGTGTATTAAGCTTCATATAATGGATTTTGAAGAAGCTACATTTTTTATTCAAATGGCAGTGCATTCATTTTATGTGGGGGAAGTAAACATTGAGTTGCACGTTGCTGTTTTTAAGCAGCAGTGAGGGACAAGAAGGAGAAGAACACGGGAAGGAACATCCCATAGTTTGATTTATATGATTTTCGTTCTTTGAGAATTCTTTCTTTCCTTTGGCGGAAACAAGTTCAATTTTGTTGTATAGTTTGATAGATGTAGAAGTGACGACGAGGTGTTGAAAGAAGATGGTGCATCTCTGGATTATTTTGTTGGTTTGTTTGAATTTCGGTTGTGAATGCAGTTACATAGGGGGCGGGTGGGTAGCCTCAAATGAGGTGATAAAGTTGCTTTGTCCATATTGTAGACCTTGCAATTATATGGAGTATGTTCTTACATCACTGATCACTCGCAATTTTTTACTTGAACAAAAGCTTTGATTTAGGTTTTGAAATTTGATTTGGGATTATGTTACTGTAATTCCTGCATGAAATTTCACTAAATTGACTGTGTGTGAAGAGTCTAATGTTGCTATTAATTATTTCAAAAGGGATCCTTCTGCATAATTCAACTTATAAACCTACCCATATACTATCTGTTATTCGCTTTGCTCACTCGAAAACCAAGTTTGCAATAAACTTGAATGCACACCTATCTAACCACCTTCATTTCCAATGATCATTGAATATATACATTGGGGGTGGCTATTCGCACCCCCGAGTTTATTAGACGTACCTCTATTTACTAAACACACCCCAATATAATTTAGTATTATATATATATCTATTACTAAACACACCCCAATTAAGACATTTTTATCCTTTAATTAGTTATAAACACTTTTTTATAAGTAAATCAAAGTCTTTCAAGAATTCAAAGAGGCGACGGAATTCAAGACAATGAAGGAATTAACACTCCTACAAACACATTCAATCTATATTGTGAATTACTTGCTTTTGGTAAATTAATAATGTTCTGGAGAGTTTAAATGTAAACACTAAGAACAAAGATGATTTTGTAATATTTTCAACAGTTGGGAGTTTTTGTCTTCTATTACATCCTAATTTACACAGAAGTACTTGGCAATTAAATTGTTGCAGAGATAGTAAATAAAGATGTCTTGACCGAATGCTTCACTGTAAATCATATGCCAAATGATAAATTTCATTATGAAAGGTAGATAATACAGGGAAATTAGCCTTAGGTTATATTGAAGGGCATAATCTGTAGTCGATGGTGTTAGAAAATTACAAGAGTCGAGAGAAGATAATAATTCCTCTGCCTTTCAATTTTTATGAAATTTTTGATTTTAAGGAGAATGTATAAGAGAAGATTTGCTTACAAGATTACAACGCAAGTCATGATACCATCAAGAATATCTTAGGGGTAAATATGTCTTATTATACAATAATATTTTAATATAATCATTTATGAGTACATTCAGTAAATTTTGGGATGCGAATAGTCATTTTCATATACATTTTAACAAATTTGAAAGCCCACATTGTAATCAACTCGGAATTCCACCATCCATCTACCTATTTATCCATTCGCAAGCCTATTTATCCGCCACTCGCGTTCGTAAGCCTATTTTATCACCACTCGAAAACATGTAAATTAGTTCGAACCATATGTGGAAAGGCGTTTGGTTTATTAGATAGAATCAATCGAGAACAATAGTGTAGTATTGGGAAATGGTAATAAATTTGTTACTCCATCTATCCCGAGCAAAGATGTCAATATGCTTTTTACACGTGGATTAAGAAGTATTATTATTTTATGTGTAGTGGGTAGTTGTATTAATAGTGATGATATCCAGGCGGTGGTGGTGGGGAATAATCTGGTGAATGTTGGAGTGAGCTTGGAGAGGTTGGATGAGCCGATGCGAATTCCCGGCCAAAAATGGTTCCGGCAACTTTGGGATCAAAATTGGCAAATTTGAGGAGTTACGGGACGAAATTGAAATTTTTATTTTTTTGGGACAAAATTAAAATTTCCTTATAGTTATGGGACTAAAAATAATTTTAACCTGTTTTACGAAATTAATTCCATACTCGCATATAAACTCACGACAGACTGCAAAAACAGTCTAGAAAAAAATAAAGGAATGAAGAACAAACATTTCTAAATCTCATTTATTATTACTTATAAAGTTTATATAATGGTTTGCATTGCAAAACCTAATTTATTAAAGTCTCAAATATATATCACTCAAAGCTATTTTTCCAAATCCAAACATATCCCTTCTACAACACCCTCGATCTGCTGCTCCGCATGATCATCACCTGTGTGTTGGGTGTATTGCGTTCAATTTGTAGAGATCACAACTAAAAATAAAATTTCACAAAGTTGAAAAACAAATTTGAATAATACTCCATAATAGTCTTCTTATTTAAAAGATTCATAAAATCTTGTGCCCTCAGACAAAATTACACATTTTGGAATAAAGAAAAACAAATTTTGATTCCATATTTAGTCAGGTAGAATTAACTAAATTAAACAGCAAGAGGATTGAGTTGGTCGACGAAGAGAACCACTCTTGTGAGGATTGAGTAGTTGGCCGATGAAGAGAACCACTCGTGTCGAATTTTCCCTGATAACGAACAAGAAGCGATGATCTACAACGAAGTCCAACGCCTCCTCGACCTTCAGCGAGCATCCCACTAATCCAACAGCTGCAGCTTCTGTACCTTCCTCAATAAATGACTTATGGAATATACTTGAAACATAGAGATTCAGCCAGTCGTCTACCATCTCAGATAGACTACCACCAGAAAAAGGATGCACCACTCCTTGTCCCTTGAGAACCTCAGAAGCCTCAAAACCAAAACCAATACTAAACTTAGGAATGCGGAAATCCTTAACTTTCACTCGTTCATATGGGAGATGATGCTCGATGAATCCTGATTCGGAGCTCATATTTTCTATCAAAGTTTGGAGACCCATCTTTAGCATCTGGGAGATACAAGTACATCGTAAATTTACGTTTATAATCATCCCCTCGTTTGTATGGAAGCACCAAAACCTTAAAACCATCAAAAGCACGAACGTATTGCTTCTTCTTGTTGGTCATGAAGGGTGTTTTAACCGAGCTTCCATTTAAGAGAAAAAATTTATGGTCTTTTGTCCAAAATGCATGAAATTTCTGATCCCAGCTTCCCTTAAAATACACTGCATTTGCAAAGATAAACCTAGCAGACGCATCAACTGAATCAGATGGAAGTATCTCTTTGATTAGGCCATTTGTCTCCTTATCAGACCATGTATTCACCTCTTTGATTGCCTCAACTGCCTGTGGAACTCAATCATAAATAAAAATGATGAGACAAATCCTTAAGGCTGTGTTTGGATGGATGGATTTGAGGAATGATTTATAAATCCCTCCCTCAAATCCTTCCCTCATGTTTGGATGACACTTGAAATTAATGGATTTATAAATTCAAGATTTGAAATCAATGGAGTTGAAATCATGAATTTGATTTTGAATTGTTTTAGTTGTTTTTGAATGAATTTCAAATTCTTACTCAAATCGTATCATTTGAAATCCTTCCGTTCCGTTAGTGTGTAAATGATTATATACGTATAAAATAATATATAAAATTAATAAATTAATTAAAAAAATATATTTATATATTTTTTTTTAAAAAAATTAAACTCTACCACCCAACCTACTCCTACCCATCCCCACATCCCCACACCCCCACCCCCCAAAATTTTCTTTTTTATAAAACTTCAAATTTTAATATTTAAATAATAAAAATATTACCAACCACCTCCGCCCACCCACCCACCCACCCCCTAACCCCCCACAAAATTTTTTTTATAAAACTTTAAATTTTAATATTTAAATAATAAAAATATTACCAACCACCTCCACCCACCCAACCACCCCCTCCCCCAAAAAAAAAATTTTTTATAAAACTTTAAATTTTAATAATAAAAATATTATCACCCAACCTATCCCTACCCACCCACCCACCCCCCAACCCCGACCACCCACCAAATTTTTTTAAAAATTTTTTATATTTTAATATTTAAATAAAAAAATATTACAACTCAACCCTACTCGCCCCTGCCACCGACTCGACCCCACCCCACCCCAACCCAACCCAACCCAACCCAAAAAAAATTTTAAAATAAACTTTTAGATTTTTTAAAATTTTGATATGTGGGGGGTGATGAGTGGGGTGGGTGGGTGGATAGGATGATAGGATTGAGTGGTAATATTTTTATTATTTAAATATTAAAACCTAAAATTTTATAAAAAAAATTTTTTTTTGGGGGAAGGGGGTGATGTTGGGTGGGGGTGGGTAGGAGTAGGGGGTAGGGTTGGGTGGTAATATTTTTATTATTTAAATATTAAAATTCTAAAATTTTATAAAAAAAAAAAAATTTTGGGAGGGGTGGGGGTGGGTAGGTTGGGTGGTATAGTTTCCTCCAAAAAAATTATTTTTAATAAAATTTTTTGATTTAATATTTAATATAATAAAATTTTATTATTTTTATTTATCAAATATTAAATTCTATTTTAAAAATAATTTTTGAATTATGGATTTGAAATCTCCTCAAAGATCTATAATTTATCCAAATAGTGGAATTCAAATGAATTGATTTAAAATCCAAGGAATTTAAAATCCACTCATTTTCAAATACATTGAATTTGAAATGACTCAATTCAAACACATACTCTATTCCATGATGCAGTAACTTTAAAAATAAATGATTAATTTTACTGCACATAATTTACTTCAAAAAATAAATGATTAACTTTACTGCTCATAATTTAATCCTTATAAAGGACAATTTTAACTGCTGTTTTTTTCTGAATCAAAATACTTGTTATCAATAATATTAGGACAAAATATCCCATTCACATTGTCGACGGATATTAATTTTATGTACAATTTATATATCCTACTTATTAATAAAAATATTATATTAGTAAATAAAAATTTATACAATTTGGTAATGAATTTTTAATAAATTCTCTTAGTTTTTCTTTTTAATAGAAAAATGGAATATAAATACTCATCAAGAAACTTATATATATTTTTAAATATAATTAATACAAATATGAGTGTATGCATGTAATATTATCTAACTCTCATTTTATGTTTAAAAATAAAACTCTTCGTAAAAAAAAAACTACTCCAGATTTTTATATTAATAATGAAAATATAAAAATAATAAAATGTAGTATCTCAATAAATATTTCATGAATCCTTAATCTCGGACGTCGCTCTAACATTTCTAACTCACCTACTCACATGATTATTGTATGTTATTAAACCCTAAAATAAAATCCTTATATTATGAATTAGGATTGATCCGAGGCAGTTGAGAACCTACATTGTTTACATTATTGGTAAGCTTCGATTATAACCCCAGCAACAACTACCACTACATTTAAACATTTAAATTTCAACTCATGAATTACGAATTCATAAGATCAAATAAATGTTGATAAATGAGAGAAATCTAGCTAACCTTATTTTGAAAATCAAGGGGAGTGGAAACAGCCTTATAAGCACTCTCGACGATTTCTTTAAAAGAGGGCAAGAGTTTGATCAAGCCAAACACAGTTGGCGAAGGACAGACGAGGCCCACCAAGCGGGTTGCCATCGGCTAACACCACGGTGGTGATCTCCGATGACAACGAATTAAGTTCCTCTGGTGACTTAGACTTGAGAAAACCCAGAAGCTGGTCCTGGGTCGGACCCTTCGACCCGGCAGCAATCAGGCCAAGTACGACGTGAATGGACAGGGGCGAGAATACAAGGTTATCGTCTTTGGCGTGGGTGGAGATCACGTGCTTTGCTAGTGTCAAAGAGACATCGGTTTGATTCAAGATGGATTCTCTGAGGTCCATTTTCTTTGAGCTTGTGTTTGAATATAGGGATTTGAGTACATGTTTGGCACAATCAAATTAATTGATTTGCAAATCATCAATTTTAGATTAATTTGCAAATCATAAATTTTAGATTAATTTGCAAATCATGAATTTGAGATTAATGAATTTGAGATAATATCCTCATTAAGCTACCAAAATATATTGCCAATTTGTTTTGGGCAATAAACATTAAGAATATAATAATTTAATTTAGGATAAGATTCGAATGAGATGAAACGGGTTAAAACATTCAATATTTAATAAATGGGTCCCACAGTAAAATTTTGCTTAATAAATCCCAGCGATTAACATTGTTTTCGTTGTCGGACACCATTAAGTCGTGCGTATATTTTATTACAGTTTAAAATCAAAATAGTCCACATAATTTTTTTTTTAAAATAATAATTCATAACTTTTAAATTATCTCAAAATATTTATTTTTACTTAAAAATGTTCAATTTTTCTAATTCTATGACATGAGATTAAATCGGTGCTTTTACAAAGTTATGGGACGAAATTGATAACAAAAATATTATTTTTGGATGAAATCAGAATAAAATTGAAAGGTTTGAGACGAAAATAAGTACTCTAACTATTTTGGGACCTTTTTGAAAAAAGTAAAAAGATACCGGACAGTTTATGTTTTAAACTCTATGTTAGTATATACTAATATAGTACCCGTGCAATGCACAGGATAATTTTTTTTTAATAAAATAATTTGTTAATATAATTATTAAAATATAAAATTTATTTTAATTCATAAGGATTTATGAAACTCCTATATGAATATCTTAAAAATAATAATACATGTTCATAATGATTTTTTATTTAAATATAATAAAAATTATGTATGTACCTATTACATTACATATATATATTAAACTTCTCATTATGAATCTTGAATTTTGTTACATTATATAATGCTGATCTATAATATATATTTTTAAGAAATATTATCGAAGCACCAATATTTAACTTGAGCTAATAATTTAAATGTTCTAAGCCTTTAATTATATTATAAAAATAAACATAATTGAATTGCTAATTTGTTCGATTTCTCCTAAATTTACAAATTCCATAAGAACTCATATGACTAGTAACAAAATATAGTCATAATTTGCCTGTACTATTTTATGTGTAATCTAATTTTAAAAGATATTATCCTCCCAATAAACAAATTGATCAATCTAATTATAATTAGGTTTTCTTTTAAAACAATGATTTTAACCAAAATGTAAATCTCAAAATGCAACTCCATTATATGATGTCTTTTAAACTTTGATTGAAATATCTAAAAAAAAGAATATATCAATCAAATCATGATTTTATATGTCAAGTATAAATTTGTGTAGAACCCCAAACCCTCCATGAAGCAATAAAGAGACATTAATATTATAAATGTTGGGATCATATAGATTTTTAGTAAAGAAGATCTCTTTAAATATTTAATTAAAATTAACTTTGTAAATTAGCATTCATTGATTAGTATTTAAATTATTAATTAATAAACAAAATAAAAAATTGAAAATGGGTAAGGAAATGAAAGTTTAGTAGTAAAAATTTTAAATTTCAAATTAATGTGTAATTTACACATCATCAAAGAGGTCATAGAGTGATGCCACACCCACATAAATAAAACGGTCAAATAGTATATATATAAATTAAAGGGAGCCGTTATTTGCATCCCTGAAATTGTTAAATGAACCCCAATATAATTTATAGAATTAAAATATGATAATGTGAGAAGATTTAAATACCATTTTATAAATAATAAAATAAAATTAATCATAATTAAATTTCTAAATGCACCCCATTATTATAATTACTAAACTACGATCAACACTAAATCCTTCTGCATCAACTTAATATCACGGAATCCTTCTGCATCAACTTAATATCACGGAATGAACAAAAACTGAGAATGATGATCATCTGGAACCTTAATTAAGAGTTGAGTAGGTCGTTCATTCACATTGGCTACGTATTTCTTCGCTATAACCCACTAATCCATTTGTTCACGCCATATTAAAATTGCCTCTTGCCATCGTATCGATGAACTTATGATGTGAAAAAAAAGAATAGAAACAGGTTGTTCGATAGCAACAATCGAACAACCTAATGTGTTCGACTGCAGCGGTCGAAAACAACATAGCTCTTTCTCTGCACTAAAATAATTGTGCCGAACTAATACTGCTTACTAAGATCCAAATTAGTTGGTGGAGCATGCTTGACGAAAATTCATTGGTGGGCTCATCTTGTATAGTGGTGGGTGCGGGTGTTTCCTGTGGGAGGCTGTTGGTTCCACAGATGTGAAAAAAAAAAGAAGAACAGAAACAGGTTGTTCGGTAGCAACAATCGAACAACCTAATGTGTTCGACTGCAGCGGTCGAATACAACATAGCTCTTTCTCTGCACTAAAACAATTGTGCCAAACTAATACTGCTTACTAAGATTCAAATTAGTTGGTCCAGCATGCTTGACAAAAATCCATTGGTGGGCTCATTTTGTATGGTGGTGAGGTGCGGGTGTTTCCTGTGGGAGGCTGTTGGTTCCACGGGTATCGATGAACTTAGAATGTGAAAAAAAAAAAAAACAGGTTGTTTGGTACCAACAATCGAACAATCTAAGATGTTCGACTGCAGCGGTCGAACACAACATAGTGCAGCGGATTTTGGAATTCACATACCTACTGCTCAGAAACCCATCTAATTGCTTCTAATTTATGTAAAATTCAACCCAAAATTGCAAGAGAAATATAACCTCACACTACAAAAACACAAATTCAAATTATCCATGCTTAATTTTCAAATTTTAAAACCAATCAAAACACTAAAATTCGTGTCAATTGTAGAATGAAGAAGCGAAATTGACGAAGCCTTGAAGATGTATAGAAGGTATGGACGTTCTTTCCTCTCCTTTCCCTCCTGAACAGTCACATCAAGGAAGACACAACGCCATTCCTTTTCTTTTTCAAAACTCACCAACATTTTCTTTTCTTTCTTTTTTTTTTTGTTTTTTTTTGTTTTTTTTTTGTTTTTAATGTTGTGACTAATTAGTTATTTAAAATTTTGGTATAGTTAATTAAAAGAGTAAAGTTGTCCTTGCATAAGGTGTATTAAGTAATTTAAATATGTAATTTTTAATTTTAGTGGGGTATGCTTAGTAATTGGGGTTCATTTAACAATTTTGGGGGTGCAAATAGTCGCCCCCTAAATTAAAAGCAACATAATTGTAATTAAAGTGGAATGTTTAAGATTAGAAAGTTTAATTATTTTGAAATATTTTTATATTAATTTTATTATTTTGATTAAAATTAAATATTATTTTTCGGTATGATTCAATAAATCAGAATTTTTTGGTATGTTGACTTTTCGGCATGAAACAGTATGCCAACATTTCAGTATTAATCAGTATTTATCGAAAATCAGTAAGATGTAAATTTTGGTACGATATCGGTATCTGATTTAATATACCAAAATTTCGCCAATAATATGTATGATGTATAATAATATCGGTATCGAAAATCAGTATGATGTAAATTTTAACTTGTTCACATAACTTCAAATTCAAAAGCTTTAATTCATTCAAAATATGTATGTTGAAGAAATTACTTTACCAATTCAAGTGCTCAATCCACCTATGCTCACAGAAGATATATAATGTAATTCTCACGCTCAAGGTGTATAAAGTGTACACTGATAGGGATATATATATGCTCTCAAATTCAATTCAAGTACATATGTAATCATAAGCTTGTCTATTGTCTCAATAATAGAAGGAATATTAAAGATGTAATAAGAAAAATTATGGGATAAAATTGGAAAGAAATGTTTCTCATATTTCTTATGATTATGATATGATATCTAAAGCAATATAATAGCAAAGTGAAAAAGTCAAAATTGGACCAATTTTTAATATACACCATTGATTTTGATTACTAATTCTTTTTAATCTTATTCATTCATCACATTATTCAATCTCATCCATTCATCACAATTATAAGATAGATCTTGGCCATTAATTTTTTGGTCATAATAATGATACCATATTTAATTTAAGATGATACCTTATTTAAAATGATTCCTTATATATGTGCTGAATATTATTTTTTTCATTTTAAGTATCCATCTTATTAAAATTTCCTTTACGAATTTTTTGAAACTATAAAGTAATTTTAAGTTTTAAAAATTAATTTATTATTAAATTATTTTCTTCATTTTTTTTCATCGCATATTTTCTTCATTTTTAATAATTTTGAATTAATATTATTGGAACTAACATCTTAATCATAATAATTTTAAATGGGTATATATAATCAATGTGTATTGATAAACGGGTTTGGGACGGGTATGAGTATCATAATTTTTTTTAATGAAACGAGTACAAATATTAATATTATTGATCCTAACATCTTAATAATTTAATAAAAAAGTACTTTAAAAAATAGTATTAAATGAGTATGAGTAATTTTTATATACGGGTATGAGTATTACGAAATAAGCAAGTATCTTACATAATTAATAAACATAATTATTAATTATGTTAAAAAAATAATTTTAAATGGGTATGTGTAATCAACGGGTATTGATAAATGGGTTTGGGACTAGTATGAGTATCATAATATATTTTTTAATAAAACGGGTACGAATATGAGTAGTTTATATTTAAATGTTAGTATCATAATTTTTTTTAATGAAACGGGTATGAATATTAATATTATTGGACCTAACATCTTAATAATTTAATAAAAAAAATACTTTAAAAATAGTATTAAATGAGTATGAGTAATTTTTTATGGGTATTGATAAAAGATTTTGGGACTGATACAAATATTGTAATGAATTTTTAAAATATTAATTTTTATATGATATTTATTTATACACGGGTACGAGTATTACGAAATAAGCAAATATCTTACATAATTAATAAACATAATTATTAATTATGTTAAAAAAATAATTTTAAATGGGTATGTGTAATCAACGGGTATTGATAAATGAGTTTGGGATGGGTATAAGTACCATAATATATTTTTTTAATGAAACGGGTACGAATATGAGTAGTTTATATTTAAATGGATACGAGTACGTAACAATTAATTCATTATTAAATTATTTTCTTCATTATTAATAATTTTGAATTAATATTATTGGTCCTAACATCTTAATAATTTTAAATGTGTATTTATAATCAATTGGTATTGATAAACGGATTTGAGACGAGTATGAGTATCATAATATATTTTACATATTAAGAAATAATTTACATATTTATTTTATATTTAATTATTAATAGTATAAGTTGATTTAAATATTAATTTTAATCAATAAAAAATACTTTAAAATAGTATTAAATGGGTATGAGTAATTTACGGGTATTGATAAAAAATTTTGGGACTGATACAAATATTGTAATGAATTTTTAAAATATTAATTTTTAAATGATATTTATTTATACACGGATACTAGTATTATGAAATAAGCAAGTATCTTACATAATTAAACAATAAACATAATTATTTATTATGTTCAAAAAAAAATAATTTTAAATGGGTGTGTAAACATCGTGCATTGATAAACGGGTTTAGGACGGGTATGAGTATCAAAATATATATTTTTTTAATGAAACAGGTACGGATATGAGTATTTTATATTTAAATTGATATGAGTACGTAACAATTAATTCATTATTAAATTACTTTATTCATTATTAATAATTTTGAATTAATATTATTAGTCCTAACATCTTAATAATTTTAAATGGGTATGTGTAATCAACGGGTAAAGATAAACAGGTTTGTAATTATTTATTTATACATGGGTACGAGTTTTACGAAATAAGCAAGAATCTTACATAATTAATAAACATAATTATTTTTTATGTTAAAAAATATAATTATTTTAAAAAAACGCTCAATATTTACCATTACCTTTCTTTTGTTATATATTTAAAATACATTTTTTCTTAATCTTCTTACTGCTAAAAATGAACATACTAGCATGGATTGAGAGATTGTATTATATAAAAGTTCAAATTCATATAAATTCTATGTGAAGATATACTTAATTTATAAAAACATAGAGATAGAATTATTTATCTAAAATGCATGATTTAAGCTTCTCCTCCTGTAGTTTAAATAACATCAGAGTCCCGTGCAACGCACGGGTTCAAACTCTAGTTATGATTAAGATAAATTAATACATTTTTACACAATTGACAATATTTTAATTCACACCCTACCCAAAAAACCAAAACAAACATATATTAGTATTCAATTAGTTTCAAACCACACAAACTCAAAACAAATATCACCTTGAAATAACAAAACTAACGGTTAATACTAACCACCCTCTAAAAGTCCTTAAATGGAGTATCAATTTCGTTAAAGTGATTTTGATAAAGTATTAAACGACTCTTCCCTCTATCAGCTTAAACTTTTAAATGAATTGGTCATTTAACCTAGTATCAGAATCATGGCCTAGCAAAGGTCCAAGTTCGAGCCTTATCACCACCCATTTATGTGAAAATTTCACATGAAATGCTTGAGGCAAAAATTAACTCTGCATGTAAGGAGGCGTGTTAAAAGTAATTTTGATTAAGTATTGAACGATTCTACTCTTTATCAACTTAAATTTTTAGATAAGGCGATCATTTAACAAATTTATTATTCCGGAAAAGACTGCATGAAAGAACATTGTTGAGGAATTTTGAACGTACAAATACTCAAAAACATTTGAAATGAATATGATATTTTACGTTTGGCCTAAAATAATCAATCATCTGAACAACCATTTCTAAAAATCATTGAATTTTCTCATTTGTTTTTTCATTATATCGTTCTCTTCCAAAATTACTTTAATTTCAAAATTATCACTCTCACCTAAAATTACATTATTTTATTACCTAGCCATAAACACCCCCAGAAGTCAATAAAATTTATTAAAATATCAACTTTCCTTGGATAACGTAAAACAATTAACATGAATAATTCCCCAAGACGGTAAACAATTTTCCCAAAATTAACTTTGAGATCTTTAAATGCAACTAATATTTGAGAGCATAAATAAATAGCCGTATGAGCTTACATTAAGTCATTAACTGGTTCTGGAAACTACAGAGAGAGAATGGGATGGCAAGGAGATTTTCTTTACACAAATCTTCAATCAAGCAACACATTAACAATCTTAACACCTAAAACGATTTTTCCCCTTAAAGAAATCAGTATATGTTCATTGCTCGAAACCCTTTTCCTCTTACAGGTTCCAAGTACGAAATCGAGGTACCAACAACCTAACATGCTCGTATTATGTGACAAAATCCGGATCATAATTCATGTGTACATCGTGATTGTACAATTCGGTGTAGTTGATACAACACCAAGAGCAGCAGATCCCCTTTAGACCCTACGAGTGTCCACTTTGAGGTTTGTGTGTTGTAAGCATATCAACCACAAATGCTTCGTATAAAAACAAGAAGCACCTGAGGTCGGGTGATAGGATGAGAGAATGCGCCACTGTAGTTAATTCACTCTGATCTATGCTGATCCTTTTGATTGCTGTAAAGAGGTAATATCCAATGGGAACCATGTTTTCTCCTTCCATAACATCGCCAATAAAGTACCAGTATTCCGATTATCACGAAAAGGGGAATCGCCCATCTGTTGCAAAGTATATAAAGGCCATTAGTCCATATTAAGATTTTCTCAAGAAAACAAATCCAGATTTTTCACAAAGCCTGGGGATGTTTGCTTTGATTTTCTAGAAAACAGATTCCAGACTCAACTCCAAAAATTGTTTTGTTTCTACTCAACCATTTATACATACCACTCCTACCCATCCACCCAACAAAATTCTAGAAAATATATAACATACGTAAATGTGAATATAAAAGCAAATATATACATAAATTAAATATAAACGGTTAATTAGCAAAACAAACTTTGGATTTTAGCAAACAAAGAGAACTTTAATATATGTTTCATTTTGAATCAAGATGTAGTAGTATGTTTGAATATTATTATTTTCTCGTCTAAAGATAACCCTACTCACGAAGAACATAACCTCGCCAGATAATCCTACTCACGAAGAACGTAGCCTCGCTATTATGTTTGCATTTCAACCCTTATCACATTCTCCACTTAATTTTTCTACTTTAAGAAATTTGATAATTAACTCGATAAACTTGTAAATGTAGTCTCTGTTTGGTAAATTCCAACAGTTTGGTCTTACCTACAATTGAAGCAAAAATCACGACTTGTTAGGAAATTATAACCCATATTATATATCTTAAATACTAACATGATAATCTAATTATAGACTATATACACTCAACAATAATACAGTTAAACACCACCCCTCTTCCTACACATTGATTTGACTCTACTAAAATCCCCAAATAAACATAGAACATCATCATTTATTATCAGCATTCCAAGATTCTATAGAATTAATCATCAAATTTCAAAAACCAAATCAAACATAACCTTAGGGAGCACCTGGTCAGCCAATACTTCTAAATCCGTTTTAATTCTCCCAAAACCCTTTAATGCTCAAAATAGCACATATTAAGTTCACAGGTTTAAATTGGTTTGAAATGTTTGGGTTGGATCCTGCAGTACTCTCTGAGTGAAAAACAACATATCCCACTACATTGGGTTGGTTAACTATATGGATCACACCTCCCCATCATGCTCAGTTGAGAGACGCCTGAGCATTCAAACAAATAATATCTTAATTATATGTAGATAGTATTATAGCACCAAACATCAAATCTATAATATAAATGCATCAAAATTCGTAAGAACTAAGAACCACCCAATGCTATTCAATTCTTGACCAAAAAAGGGAAAGCCTTATTTATCAATTCAACAGATCGAAATTAATTTTCCCAATATTATCTCAAGAGAAGAGCTGTAATGAAAAAGCACATTTGCTCTTTACAGCACAAATCTAAATTATATATCTGGGTCCAGGCAATATAGATATATGGTACCTAGTGAGCTAAAAATAGCAATAAACTTAATATTCTTTATGCTGAGTTGTAACAGAGGACTATACGTTCCTTACCTGTCTAAATCAAGGATAGGGCTGTAAACAACAGCTTCCCAGGCTCCAACAATAGCATGCCAGACCGGGTTGTAATAGAGAGATTCCGAGGACCAAAACATCCGCGTGTATGTCTCTAAGAACATAAAAAGTATCCATGCCCCAATCTCGATTAAAATAAACTTTACAATAAAACGACCCACCACCACCATGACAAGTGCAAATGCCACCAACCAATTAAACAGCCTGTGGTTGTATTCCTTAATAAATAGAGATTTAGATTTCCCCAGCATCTGCATTTATAAATGAAAGTTATGAGAAACCAAAAAAAAGGAGACGTGAAACAAAATCTGATTAATACATATTGTTTAAAGCAAAAAGTTGGAGAATAAAAGGCTTTGCCAACATAAAACAAAGTTCTACTCCAAACACTAGGGAAGTGTAACGTTCCATTTAGCTGAAGATGTTTTGGAGATAGATAATTATCACGCTGAAATTCTAAGCATAATAACTATATTCAAGTGGCACCCTTTTGTCAAAGCTAAAAATCAAGCACTCTATCTTTTTCCCGAACATGGATTTCGGAAAGCTTCATGTAAATTTATTGAATCCTACTATGCTTACTTTTTGTCTGTATAAATCTACAGAACTATTGAAGTTTAAATTATAATGACAATTAAGATAGGTTTGGCAAGAGTAGAACAACAATCAATACAACCACTCGAGTTTGTGGGCTAACACACATAAATGGCCAATATATTGAACAGAAAACATAATATTCAAATAGCTAATGACGCCAACAAGCATTGAATTAAAAGAATTAGCCAGGTCCCATGCAAAATATTGAAACCAACCACATACTCCCTCCGTCCCCTTTAAAGAGTCTTTTTTCCATTTTGGGCGTCCCACCTAAAGAGTCTCCTTTCCTTTTTTACACACATGGGACCCACACACACCCACTAATACAATTAAAATATGGGACCCACACTCCCACTAATACAACTACCCACTTCACATTAAATAATAATACTCCTTAATCCACGTGCCAAAAAGCAAAAGACGCTCTTAGTGAGGGACGGAGGGAGTACATATGATACACCCAAAGCTACAACGTTCCTTCACAATTAAAATCCTCTACCTTCAATCCAGAACGACATATTTACTATTACTATCTCTTCCATACCATTTTCTAGATGCCCAAAAACAAGGTTCAATTTCTAAAAAACCCTTTCTTTGGGAGATGACATGCAAAAGACTTCCAACACTCACGTAAGACTCTACAATGAATCTATGGGAGATCTAATTACCAGACAGAAGGAGTATCTGTTAGGAACAATAACTATAAGAACAAAACAATGAAACGGAAAACACCATTTGCCCAAAAGCCTCCAGTCTCCTCAATTCAATAAAATGTCAGAAAATCAATATACCCTGATTAGCTCCTTAAATACTTCTAACCACTATAAAAACCCTAAGCCCTTAATTCTCTCAAGCTCACAAATCAGAATTATAATAAACTCAATTACATTAAGCAAGCGATAAAAGCCAACATAACCAGCCCTAAGCCCATAACTCTCACGCTCAAATGTAACTCTCACGCTCAAATGCTAGGCACGCTGCTCCATATCAGTATCACATTCACTGTATTAAGTCAATTTTTTTCTCAGTTTCCTTCTTTGTCAAGGAAGTCAATCGAGTTTCTATGAGGACCCACATAAAATTTAAATGAGTTTTTCATTTATAAATCTCTCTTTACTGTACCACAGGGCCTAGAGTAGGTGACAGTTAGGAACCACTGGTTCAAACAATGGAGGGAGCGAAACCCGAACCTCACCACCTAATTCCAGGTTTCAGTTCAGTTTTCGAGTCGCCGGGTCGAACAAGCGGTTTCCCACCCCCACCCACCCCTTTTTTTACACTTAACATTGCTAGAAATTAAAATAAAAATTGAACAATGTTTTTGCAAATTGAAATTAAAAATAAATAAATATAATATTTTTAAAATTCTCATTAAAAATTAGTAATTCTTAATAACAAACTCCAATTTTTTCATATATACAAACATGAAATATACATGAAACAGTTAACAATTTTTAACTTATCAGTTGTATTTTAAAGTAACATATACAGATAGACACTGCAAAGAAGGTTAAATACAGTTTGATGCTGAACACACGACGGATTAAATTTACCATATAATTCATATAAAGATTATAATTTAGTTCCATATATTTGTTCGATGCACCCGCTTAAATTTTCCTATCATGAGTATCATCTATTTGTGATCATTTATTTTATACTAGATGTATATTTCATATTTTAAATTGATGTGCTAAGGATGAGCTTAATTCATCGATGTTTAACTAACGAATCCTGTCCGTTAATTTTTTTTTTTAAAAACGATAAAAACCGCTAGTTATGATTCCCAGTTTTCCCAAATCATAAACCAAACCGGTGATTTTTTTATTTCGGTTAGATCATTGGCTGATTTTGGTACGAGCCGGCAGTTCCACGATTCCAATTATTTTGGCCACCTCTATCAGGACACACGTATCAGAAAATACACGAATAAACAATAAACAAAATAAAAAACAAAGAAACAAAAGCTGGACACAAGAATTAAATACCTTCATCATCCGCATCTCGTAATTTACTTTTGATGGTCCAACGCATTCTCTTTCAAAACTTCGGTTGCAATGAAGGAATCCTGCATTAAATTTAGCCATAGATGGAAGTCTGAGAACTTGAAGTTGATCCATTTTTTCCTCGCATCTAGTATATAGAGCCTCACACAGCTTTGAGGATTGATATTCATTCGCCATCATAAAGTTCTTGTATACCTACAGACATAAGAATAGGAACAAATTTAAGAGTTCTATCTACAGAGCACTAATTTAGTATTCAATACCTTCTCAATCTCTTCAACCAACTTCTCAGCAGATTTTTTTGCATGGTGACGACCAAAATGCTGCTCATCAAAAGATACAAGCGCTGCTGTTTTAGCTTCTTCATGAGATTGTTGAAGAAACTCCTCCGATGTTGGCAAGCCCAAATTTCCCATACGATCATTGTATAATTTCATACAACGCTCCAAAATACCCTTATTAAAAACCTCCACAAGTGATCCTGTTGATGGAATCTCCCCTTTATTTAATGCATCAAGAATCTGGATACAATACAAAATTAATTAGGAACAAAATAAGGCCAATAAAAGTTTGAGGCAACTAACAACTCCTTTACCTAGTTGTTATTACTTTTTAGTAAGTCATAAAGACCCCCCATGAATAACGAGATAATATTATCATCCTATTAAAACACATTTTATGATCTTGATGATACATAGTTAAAACTTTTAACTATTATCATCCAATTTATCTATATGATAAATAGTAAAAACTTCATGAAAATTGTTGATTACTCATGCTCTATAATAAAGGAACAAGAAGCCTCAATGTGTTATATATACCCTAAAATAACATGAAACCAGAAAGGAGAAGCTGATAGTACCTGCTCCAAGAAAGATATAAATTCCTTGCCATTGAGAGATTTACCCTGGACAATCTTTGGACGAATGATGGAAGAAACAACAGTTTTCAACTGATCCCTCTTCTTAACATATGCAGGGTCCAGTTCATCATCCCTCATGTCACAAAGTTTTGTGCGCTGGAGATGCGGCTATACCACAGATGAAAAGACCTCTAAGTCAACTTGAGAATTTGTGAATGCGTACATAATTTCAGCAAAAGAAATTAAAGAATAATATACACGTGCAATACAAAGTACTGTGCCTTATGCATGAAGAACTGACAACTCAAAAAATTGTAAACTATCAACTTTTTAGGGGATTCATAATAGTTTATCAATTTATATTTGAATTTTCAATTTTCTGACAAGAGTTCTACAATATTCCAGGACTTTTGGGCATGCATCTCCAAAGAAAATCTTATTCTTGATTCTCTTTACCCATTTCACATTTTCTGATTTGACACAGTGAGTTCCAGAGAGTCCCAGCTAAGGAATATAAAACCATCATATCATAATCATACTAATCACCATAACCATCATTAAGTACTGTAGCCAATTCAGATGAAGAGTAAGCAATTTAGAATCAAGAAGATAACTACATTGTCGGAAATTAAAGGACTAGTTTTGGGCAGAGGATGTAATCTAAGTGCCAGGGCACCCGTCCTATAGTTTAATATCCCAACATTATAGAGAGTGTCAAAATATCCGTAGTTGTTGAGTGGATGATTATCCAACTGGTTCAACTTAATAATATACTTATTCATCACACAACAGTAAAGAAAAATACCCAGTCCACAGTCCATGTAAGGCATTTGGGTCTCCAGTCCCATAATCCAAGGGAACATGCTAGAAATCATAGTTCGATCATCTATACTCCGCATGCTGGTACAAAAAAGACTTAATTATTCTTTTATTCATTTTATTTAAGTTAGTTCATTAGTAAGATTCACAGGTTGGATATGATTTTTTCAAGCCCATGGGCCTCCCATGCCGAGGCTTATCTAGTATTTATTGGTGTCTTCTATGATTGATTAGGGATACCAATCCTTGAATAATTACTTCAGCTATTCTAGATTGGGTAGATTGTGCATTGTAATTTGACTTAATCTATAATGTTATGGGTTTTTATTCGGTTAATTCCTTTTTGAGCCTTTAACTACCATCAATTTGGTCCAACCTGCCATGCTCCAAACGACCATGACTTGCTCCTAAACAGAACGATTGGACGTGACGGAGAAAGGGTTGTAAGACTTACATAGGATGAGCTGACGCAATTCTTGCATCGTGAATCACTGCTTGCACAGATGTTCGAAAAAAAAGTTGTTCTCAACGTGACACCAGCAGCTGATCCATCGTTATCTTCCTCAAAAATTCTAGAACTGCTACCACCCCCACAGTGGCCCAGTCAAACACTCACCCCTTCCCTCCCCATCGAATAGAGATTCCAACTTTTACTGGCAAGGGCCCAATCAATTGGCTTTCTGAAGTAGAGAAATTCTTCTAAACTCACCCAACAGCTGACCCAAACAAAATTCACAACGCTACATTCGCCATGGAGGGAGCTGCATTGCATCAGAGTAGGTAGGCGTCGCGTAGGCCTCGATTAACAAGAGAACTTCTCAATGGTAAGAATGAGAACCCCCTTCGTGATCTGTCTGAGACTTTGATGGAGGCTACTCAACATGGACCTGTAAACCCCTCCACCTATACCCTCATAACTCACATGGAAATTGTGATGGAGCTACTTCCACAGTATATTCTGGCGTGGGCTAGACCCCAACATCGAACTCCGCATCACTTTATCCAATGCTCGAGATCTGTTCTCTACCATGCAAACTGCAAGGTACATTGAACATGTGCCCTACACCTTTTAGTCTTTTACAATCATGCTAAGCTCCAGGTTCACTTCACACCACCACCAACACCTTTTACGCTATCAAAGCTTTTATCCGTCTAGAGGGCCCGTCACATCTACCCCAGCCCAAGTCCGTGTATTCAGCCCCTCGCTTGGAAGCAGGCAGCCTCCACCAGCCACACTGAATGCAAACTCAAACCCCTCTAGCTACTGGTCTATTCCATCCCCAATTTCCCGAGCCAACTGTGGGGTCTTTAATATGAGTCATGCAGTATTAATTGTTCATCGAAAACGGGGACTTGCTATCTATGATGAGCCTTATATCATGCCAATTTAATATATATATATATATATATATATATATATATATATATATAAAAGTATTATTATTTAAATATTAGTATTACTGTATTAGTATTAACATAATTATAATCAATAATAATATTACTACTATTATTGTCAAGCTGCTTATGAACTTATCAAAGCTCACCTCAGCTTGTATGCTTAACGTGTATAGCATGGCCTTGAACGTGAGAAGTCACATATCGAGTTAAGGTCAAGCTTTATCGAGCCGAGCTACCAAGAAACTCATTTATTTTGACAGCCCAAGCCCTCAGCTTCCTCTTGGTCGACAACATTAATTGAGGAAATCCATTCAACCATGTCAGGGGGTCACTCGGGGGCACAAAGAACTTATCGGTGGCTGGCTGCAAATGTTTTTGGCCAGGAATGATGCGCCAAGTCACCAAATATGCTGCAGAATGTTTGATTTTCTAGCGCAGTAAGTGTGATACTCTAGGCCGGTCTGGTTGCAACAACTCCTATCTGTTCCAACTTTGGTAGATATAAGCATGGACTTCATCACTAGTCTCCCAAGATATCGTACAGTGCATTGTATCATGGTGGTGGTGGATCATTTCTCGAAATACGCTTTTTATAAGAACCCCTATACTGCCAAGCAGGTGGAAAAAGTGTATCCATGAGAGGTACGTTCGCATGGGTTGCCTCTGTCTATAGTGTCTGATCAAGACCCATTATTCATTAGCTCATTTTGGAACGAATTGTTTAAAGCTCGTGGGACTAATTTGAGAATGAGTTCTGCTTACATCCGGAGACAGTTGGTCAAACTAAAGTTTTTAATTGCTGTTTGGAGTCGTATTTTAAGTGTTCTGCTAGTGAACACCCCAATAGCTAGAATTTGTGGTTGTTATGGGCAAAGTATGGTTATAACATGGGGTTTCGCTCGGCTGAACGTAGAACTCCATTTGAGGGGCTATATGGAAGTCCTGTCCAAACTTTACACCAGTTACTTCTAGGCAAAATTAAGGATTGGAGGTGGCTAACGAATTGTGACTAGGAACGAGATGCTTCACCAGTTGCATTGGCATCTTGAGCACATCAATAGCAGATGACAAAGGCTGCCAACCAACATCTGTGCCATTTAGAGTTTGTCGTGGGTGACAAGATTTTATTAAAGCTTAACCCACGACATCAGCAAACCTCGCAAGGGATGAACGTTAAACTTGCTCATCATTATTTCCGACCATTTAAAGTGATTGGGTGGGTAGGAGAGATTGCATATAAGCCAACTCTACCCCAAACTTGTTGGGTGCATCCTGTGTTTCAAGTTCCAAAAATTGAAAACTCTTAAGGGAGATCATGTAATGGAAGCTTTGTAAGCCTATGATCTATTGGCTGAATAAACTTTATTCTTACCTCAATCTATGTTGGAGCTGACAGTTGTTAAATCGTGAGGTGAAGGTCGTTCCACAAGTACAGATTAATTGGACGAATAAGTCAAATGAGGATACTAGCTCAGTAGATGAAGTGGATATGCGTGGTCATTTTCCAGATTTCAACCTTGAGGGCAAAGTTGTTCCACAGAAGGAATGGGTTGTCAGCAATACGAGTTTGATTGTTTATACTTTGTATGCTGCTACAAAGAACTAATTATTTTGTTATTCTTGTTATTAAGTTATCTCCTTGGTTAAATTTGCGGGTTAGGCCTAATTTGTCAAGCCCATGGCCCTCAGTCCTCACATGCTTAGGGTTAATTATCTGCTATATGTTGGTGTCTTTTGCAATTGATTAGGGACCACATGAATAATTATTTCAGCCATTCTAGCTTGGGAAAATTGTGCATAGCAATCAGAGTTCATCATAATAATATTGGTTTTCTTTAGGTTTATTCCTGTTCGAGCCTTAACTTAAATCAGAATAGGAAAGAGCAGCTTGGAATCTCTAGAGCAAGCAGAATTGTTTAATTGGTCAAAATAAAGCTGGAACTCAACCAAATTAAGGTATCCTCAATCTCCTAAACAATTTAAAATAGAAAAAATATATTTATATATATATGTATATATATTACTCAGCTTTCAAGAGCTGTGCAGTAGTAAAATCTTGTCTGTTAAATAAATCATAGTCAGTTACAGAGAGAGAATCTAAGCCACGACTCAGAGCAATTCAACTACCACTAGCAGGGAAAGAAAAAGCGCAGCAATGAAACATGAACCTGAGGTAAGCTAAAAGCTGTGCTATTGTCACCCATGATAGCCAAAGAATCACGAATCTGGTTGACCTGAAAGCAATAACCATTAACATGATAAGCTAAAGGGATAACCAACATAAATTACATTCAGCATAAAACACAACACATTCCTTGGGGATCTAGAGATTGAACATACTTGATCAATATTCTTGTCCCCTGCTCAAAATAAGACCCTGTAGTTAGTATATAATCAAATATAACGCATTAGAATGAAATCCGGTGACATGCAGGGTGAAAAAACTAACCATTTACATTAGGAACTTGACGAAGAGCCTCATCAACCATTTGTTGCACTGATTTTCCTTCTGATATTGCATAGAATGAACTTCATGTCAAAATGGATAATAAACAAAGGAGAAACAGAAATTACGAGACTAATGGAATTGTAGATCGTAGAAATTTCTATGGATAGAATAAGATCTTGGTACACTAACGTAGAAAATCACGTTGGATTAACCATAATAACTTAGCAGGTTCAAAAGCCACATCTTGCCCCTGCATGAACAAATCAAACAATACAAACTTCAGTATCTAGACCTTTGTGTCGTCCATTTTGTTCTTATTGAGAAAAATATGAAACAAACAATGAAATGTAAAAGAAGGGTGCTGGGTAATGGCAGTATTACCTTTACTCTGTTGGTCACGCGTTTTTTGCAAGAAAAGAAACAATAAAAACAGAGAATCAGATTAAATTACTTAGGCATATAACCAAACAAAATTTACAACAAAAACGTATGTATAAGTAGAACAAGCAACTATGGATTAACATGCAGTTACAAACCTTCCATAAAATTCTTCAGCAAGCTCTACTGCAAATGATAATCGAGATATATCCGCCTCGCGTATCTAAGAACAAAGTGATGCTAAAACTTATTTCACTAAAAGATTATTTAATTTAAAATAGAATATAGGATCTCATGCTTATCAGAGAAAACTATACACAAAATACTAAAATGGTTAGATTGCATAGTTGTTAAAAGCGCAAGGCGCACCGAGGCGCAAGGACCCCTAAGTACGCCTGAGGCGCAAGGCGCGCCCGAGGCGCGCGCCTGATCTACATTTTGCCCAAAACTCAATTTATAAAATATATACTCAAATATATCCTACTTACAATCATATTACCTAACTAAACTAACATAAAAATTACATAACATCACATAATGATACATAATAACTCATAATAGCATCATAACACAAAATATAAACACAAATAAATCCAAAACTTAAAATCTTCCACGCAAATAAGTAGCAAGTTAATGAACATATCAATAGATAAGCTATTAGCAAACTAATTAGTCCTCATTCTTCATCCTCCTCCTCCTCCTCCTCCTCCTCCTCCTCAAATTGATCATCTTTCTCATTAAATTCTTCCTCTTCTTTCACATCACACTCAAGATCAACTTCAATATCTAAATCTTCATCTACAAGCCTTAAAGATGAGGCTTTAACCCTCTTTCCTTTATCCAATTGATCATTTCTCTTTCCTTTATCCATTTGATCCTTTCTTTTAATACTTGTAGGTGTAGCACTTGAAGTTGATGTTGTATCGGCTTTGGACTTTTTCTTTCTAGTGTAGTATGCAAGTTCTCCAATTCCCATTGCTTTCTCAACCACATCCCATGTTAAAGTATCATCTTTAAAGACCAACTCATCACCCGCATCCTCATCGACTATGCCGGTTAACCATTCATTACAATCGTCGATCTCCTTTAATGAGATGGGGTCAACGGTGTCATGAGTGTGATATCGGCGTTGCAATGCACGATTGTATTTCACATAAACCAAATCATTCATCCTTTGTTGCTCGAGCCTATTTCTTCGTTTTGAATGAACCTGCAAATTTTAAAAATATGTAATATATTTTGCAAGTTGCAACATAACTACGAAAAGATCATAAATATAATAATATGTATAAAAAAACTTACATTCTCAAAGATGCTCCATTTGCGCTCGCAACCGGATGAGCTACATGTAAGACTCAAAACTTTAATGGCAAACTTTTGAAGATTTGGAGTGGACGATCCAAACGTGTTCCACCAAGCGACTAGAGACATTGTTGCCCTTTGTTTTATTGCCAAATTACTTCCAAATGCATTTGTTGCCCTTCGATATGAATCAAGTTCCATTGTAGTTTGCATTTGATTCAGGCGGCGGCGGCAGATGGTGTGGTGGAGTGGAAGTGAAGGCAGCTGCAGCCCACCTCTCTCTTCTTTGAAAATTCTATTAAACCCTAACCCTAATTCTCAATTTATATACTCCTTATAAGTGGGCTGCCCCCTTCTACTTATAAAAACGTTTTAGCACTTTAAAATAGAAGTACCAACTTCCAAAAATAAAAAAAGGGAAAAAAACAGAATGTTTCAGAGACGCGCCCTTTTAGATCTCTCCGAGGCGCACCTAGGCGCGCGCCTGCGACACAAACGCCTTGGCCTGAAAAATATCGGCCAATCTAGGCGCACGGCTGTGAGCCTCCGCGCCTCAGGCGCGCCTTTAACAACTATGTTAGATTGACAAGCCATCCTTTTGCAAAATGATCAAAACATAAATTCGGAAAGTTACTTTCTATATCCAACTCAAGCGCCAATTGAGCCCTTCTCAATCTTAAAGGTCATAAGGCACCTCCATTAACTAACCCATATCTATCATATACTAAGGGTCTATAGCTTTTCACTAAAGTTCTTGAGCAAATGTTGTAGAGCCAGAGCACAAATTTCAATCCAACTCTCCTTGGGTGTGAAAGAAATATTATTAAAGACATTCATATCAAACTTTTTTTAATTAATGTATTCTCATATATCCTGAACAATAAAAATGTGTGATGCCATCCCACAGCTTCATATCATATCACATCACAAAAGCAAGTGTTTTTCAAGATCTTAATAACAAATGTTCCATTCATATCCATAAATACAATTTATGTAGAGCATTATCCATAAATAAAATTTATGTACAGCAGGACGAGTAACGCACCGTCTCAGGTAGATTATATATGAGCACTGAACTCATCACAGTGGCCAGGGCAAAAATCCTATAGAACAATTGTTGGAGAACCATGTAATTTAATCAAAGAGTCGTTCGAACATATTTATATGCACAAATTAGACAGATCATATTGATTGGAGATTACCTGTCATCGTATACATTTGACTTCCCAACACTTTCAAATCCCTCTGTATCAAGATAGAAGACAGAAGTCTTAACTCCATCAATATCCAGTTCAAGTGGAGTACCCCACACCCATATACCTGGAGAAACTCAAAAGGAAAATTTTAATTTAAGACTACTAGGTTAAATAAAAGTCAAAATATGGAAAAGATTCTAGCATAAACCTTTAGTTTTGGTATCACGCATATGCCCAACACCAAAACCTGCCAAGTTACAAAGTCAAAGTAAGGAGCTGGAAGACCAGTGCAAGAAACAAAATGCAGCTATACTTGGGACAGGAAAGTTAGTTGATTCACCTTCATAACATGATAGAGACAGAAGCTGATTGAGCAGAAATGACTTCCCAGAACGATACGGACCAATAACCTGTATGGGCATAAGAAGGTGACAGACAAGGTATGTGGGTTATGGACAATATTTTAGAGATTTGTTTCATAAAAGAAGCTTCATTGAAGGATAAATTGATCATAGTTTCAAGGAAACAAAGTAGATAGTATTCTGCAAAATTCTTCTTAAAAACAAGAAACAAAAAAAAATCCACTTAATATATAGGTTCTCATTCTTCTGTGTCCTATTATATAAAAAGTGTAATTGAATTTCCTCACGAAAAGAATATTGTAAAAGTGGAAATTCTACTCTGGCATACTAGTGCCAATCAATCAGTGCCTTACAGCAACAGCAGCTATAGGTGTGTCAATTCTCTCAATTGCTTTCAAGCCTTCCCTTGAGAGGCGAAGTTTTGTGTGGCCAGGGTCTGGTTCTATAATAGGAAACCTGTTTATGAATATTTTATACAGGCGTAAGGCACACTCGCAACATATACAGATAAACAATAAATTAAATGTATATTACATAAAAAGAACGAAGCAGTGAAATGAAACAATTCCTGCGTAAAATGCAATGGCAGAAGCATTGTATCACATTTACCCCATATTTTCTTTTATTTTTAAGCATAACAACGAATAATGATACAAGGATAACATAAAATTGGCACCAAGAATAATTTGAATTTTAAAAAGAATTATAGTTCTCAAGCCATCCAAGAATTCTCCCTTGCACAAAAATAATTCATATTATACAAGCAATAGCTTCATCTTGATTTGAATAAAGAAGAAATTTCTCTCTAAACTCGCCCGCCCTCTGTCCCGGTCTGTTGCAGGCTAAGCATAAAAGTGGGCTCCTAAATTATTTAACAAAGCACTATAGAAAACAAACTCACAGAAAATACATTCTAAATTCCCAGGGTCATCCCCACCATTGTTGTTAGAGTCGAGATACGGTCCAAGGGGACTCTAAGCAAAGCACCTCCATGCGCCTCTTACACACACAATCTAGCCGCCTTACAAACAATTTTTTTGTTACATTCTTAAGATGTATATTGTCTTCTAAAAGAACACTATTATTTACTACCCACAACCTCTTCTACGGTTCTACCTAGAGTTTCTATTATTCACATATTGAGAGAAAGAAAGAATGTATCTCCATTCTTGCAGAAAAGATAATATTACATTACGATGAGGATGATCATTATCTAATTAATCCACATAGTTATTGGTTAGTGAATAGCTTGCTAAATTCTAGTCATAATACTTGATCCACTTTGTGCTATTTTCTTGAGGACTTAAAATTGAACTTTAAAGATTTTAAAATATTTTTATATAATTAATTAATATTTACATTATGTGTTCAAGTTCAATTTGTTATTTATGAGTTACCAAAATTATGTGTCTTTCAACTTTATTTCATTAGTTAAAAGTTATTTGAACTTTGAAGTTGATCATGTATGCATTTATGTGATATTATTTTATTTATTTATGAGTTATTATGCCATGTAATGTTGTTTTCACCTTAATTTAGATGGCTAATCATTATGTTGTTCTCTGTGACTCTCAACGCAGGCTCCAACAGAACCCAAAGGGCCTCCTGTATCGCCTCTAACAACTATGATCCCCACTAATAACAAATCCACATAATATTTCTTAAATTCAACACAGCATGAAAGCAATTTGAGAATTGAAAATGCAAACTTTCATAATAACCCTCTGTCATAGACGACCACAATTCCAAAACTACCTTCCACCGTAGACGTATTTCAAACTATGACATCTTAACAACATAAAAAGGCTAATTAGAACAGTACAGAGGAGATGACATTATAAAAATATATAAAACAATTCCCAAAGTAGAAAAAAGATATTGCATTGCTAAATCGAACTCGAAACACACCAAAAATAAATAAATAGCAAATGCTCATTCACCGCAACCAGAACTAAGACGAAAGAAGAGAACTCACGCTTCACGAAAATTTCCAATGGAGAGGGACTCAGATGCGAAAAGTGCAAGAAAAATGGCTAAAACAGCGACGGGACTGGAAATCTGCATCTCTGATCTGCCAAGAAGTTGTGTCTTGAAAATGCAAGAAAATTGGACGCATAAGATTGTTCAGTGTTAACAATAATCCTAGAGTGAACAAAGAATTGAAGAAGGGTTTTTCCAGATTTGAATACGATTATATCATAAATCCATGGTTGAAACTTGAAAGTGCAAACTTTATGGAGAATAAATAATAATAGGCAGTTATTGATCAAGTTTACTTTTTTACAAAAATGGATTTCGGATCTTGAGGAGAGGAGACTTTGGGAGGGAGGATGAGTTTTCTTGATCCGAGTAGAGTTCCCCCAATGGGCCGCGAGGTAAAGGATTCTTACCCCTCTACACAACATTCCCGTTTTATTCATTACTAAGTAGCGACTCAACGATTTTTTAAATAATTTTATTGACTTTTTAGGGGTATTGTGGTATTTTTAAATAATACTACCTCCGGCCACTTACAAGGTACCCATTTCACTATTTTTGGCGTCCGCTTCAAAGGTATCAATTTCCTCTATTTAGTAAAGAAAGTACACAATATGTCCCACAACTTCCCTCTAGTACAACTACCACTTTACATATAATAATAATACTCCTTAATCTACGTGCAAACAGCAAACGGTTACCTTGTAAGTGGTCGGAGGGTGTAGTAAATAAATTATAAAGTACGCTGTGTTTGGTGAAAGTTATATTTTTGAAATTAAGATAACCTTTGAGATTGTTGGTTAATATGAAATTTCATATTTTGGGTGATGACATTTATTATGGGACGGACGAAAATAGAAAGTAAGACACTAATTATGGGACGGAGGGATTACAACCCAATGCAATAGCCCACTAAATTTGGCCCATATAAACAAGCCCAATGAGATCGACCAAGGCACCAGGTTAGGAGCAGCAAAGCACAACGTCTCTCCACTCGTCTTCCGTATCTATATATTGTTTGTTATTTCTGTCAATAGTCATGGATGATTATTGTGAGGTTTTCTATAGTTCTCCTTCCCCTTTTTTTGGAGCTTACACTCGCTCAGAAAATGAATTCTTGTAATCGTTCATTCCTTTTTATTTGAGTCGTATCACTAAAGCTCACAAATTGAAAATAAGAATTGTTAATACTCCCTCCGTCCCAAACTTGATGTCTGCGTTACTTAGATACGAAGTTTAAGAAATGTTACTTTTTTTACTTTTCAACTCTACTGTTTGAGGGTAAAAATGTCCAAACCAATTGGGCATTTTTTTGGATTAACTACATCATTAGTGTTAATTAAAAAATTACCCAATAAGTTAAAAAATCCAAAAAAAAAATTTTAATAAAAATAAGTCCACTGTTGGGCAGTACATATAATTCTTAAAAATTACAAATATAACAGGTGGATCAATATGTTAATATTATAATAATCAAAACAAATACCTACACTATTACACAATGGAGTTGGATGGAGTAGTTATCAAAAAATACACATTACACCTCAGATTTTGAGAATCATCCTTGGTGCTTCCCTCCAAAAATTTGTGTCACATCAATAGAATTCCCTCCAAAGTGTCCAAAAGTTGGTACCAATCAGTTTTTTCAGCATGTCTGCCATCACTTTTCCCTCCAACTGCCCAACCTCATTTTAGTTTCCCTCCATTTCATCAAGGATAAATACAAATATCAGGGACTTTAATGGTCATTAATACACATGCAGTAATGACAACTACCACAAGTTCTCACCTTTCCATAGAAAAAAACTTAGTAGCACAGTTTTTGATAAGTCACACCATAGATGGCAAGATTGATCGTGGAAAAGCAAAAAAAGCAGCTGAAACATTCTCTGTTTCTACAAGGACCATAAGTCGTATTTGGGCTGTTGCAAAGCAACAAATGGAGGAAGGGAAACCAGTACACCTTGGATCCAAGAAGGCAGGTGTATCAATTTCAAAAAGGTCCACTTTGATGCTAATGCAGTGAAGAGTATTCCATTTCAAAGTAGATCAACAATCAGAGATATATCCAAAGTTTTAAGTGTGAGCAAATCAACAGTGGGGAGATGGGTTAAAGGGGGTGCTCTTAGGGCACACACAAACGCAATCAAGCCTAAGCAAACTCTAGAGAACAAGCTTCGAAGGCTAAATTATTGTTTGGATGTCATCTATTATGACAGGTATGCTCAAAAGCTTAAGTTCAAGGAAATGCATAATGTAGTGCACATAGATGAGAAATGGTTCTTTCTTACTAAAGTTTGTGAGAGGTATTACATGGTTCCTGATGAGGAAGAACCACCTAGAACCTATAACTCCAAAAATTTCATCCAAAAATTCATGTTTATGTGTGCGGTGTCAAGGCCATTGTTTGATAGTGAAGGACATGTCATATTTGATGGGAAAATTGGAACTTTCCCATTCACAACAATAGAGCCGGCAAAGAGAAACTCAAAGAATAGAGTAAGAGGACTTTAGTAATCAAGCCTATTGACTGTGTTAACAAAGATGTGATCAAAGATTGTATAGTGAATCAGGTAATAGTCAGACCTTAAAAATAAGATCATCATCTTATATATTGCATATATGTAGTCACCTTACTTTTGTTTTATCAAAAGGGCAACTGTTACATGCAATATTTCTTTAATTCACAGATTATACCAGCAATCAAGTCAAAATGGTCACAATGTTTGGGGAAGGAGATATGGATACAACAGGATAATGCAAGGCCCCACATAAAAGATAGTGACTTAGAGTTTGGAAGGGCTGCAAGATCTGATGGGTTTAACATCAGACTTGTTTGCCAACCCCCACGCTCACCGGACACTAACATTAATGACTTGGGCTTTTTCAGAGCCATCCAATCCCAACAGTTTAAGACAACAAGCTATAATGTTGAAGAATTGGTGAAAAATGTTATGAAAGCTTATGAAGATATGACAGCTCTCACATTGAACAATGTGTTTTTAAGTTTGCAAGCTTGCCTCGTTGAGATTATGAAAGTGGATGGAGGAATTAATTACAAATTACCTCACATTGGAAAAGCAAAGTTAATCAAAGAGGGTGCACTGCCTATATCACTAGAGATTGAGGAAGATTTGGTGAAGGGATGCATCAATAAATTAATCGAGGAAAGTCATATCTATAAGCCAGTATATGACATATCAGAGCTTATGAATAGCCTGGGATATTGAGATGTGGGTAAAGCTTTTTGATGTTTACATCTTAAACAATAGATATCAGGATATCTTTTGTTGTTTTGAAATTGTTTAAGTTCTAAACATACATGTTGCATAATGAAATTTCTGCTTCTTGTATTACCCTCAGAAAAATATCATCATTGGGTAATTGAATCTCCTAACAAGGCCTTTAAACCCTGTGGTGACTCTAAGTTCAGTACACAACATGTTCAAAGCCTCCTAAACAGGTTTAAAAACCTGTTGGTGGCTTAAATATGCTGGTGACTCTAAGTTCATTATACAATTTGTTCAAAGTCTCCTAAACAGGTTTAAAAACCCTGTTGGTGACTTAGATATGCTGGTGACATTAAGTTCACTATGCAGCATGTTCAAAGACTCCTAAACAGGTTTGAAAACCTGTTGGTGACTAAGATATGCATCAAGATAGGGTCAATACACCAACAATCAGCCAACATATTCACATGCCCTCGGAAAAAATTTGTCACAGGGCTATAACTCAAGCTCAACAGAGACCAAATATACACAACAGCCACAATATCAAGCTCAACAGAGTCCTATAAGCCACATAATCCACATAATCAAGCTCAACAGAAACCTAAAAGCCACATAATCAAGCTCAACAAAAAACAGAAGCCACAAATAAAGCCTCACAGGGCTATCACAAACAAAGCCTCACATGGCAACGAATCAAGCTCAATAAACCAGAGGCCACAGATAAAGCCTCACAGGGTTATCACAAACAAAGCCTCACAGGGCAACAAATCAAGCTCAATAAACTAGAAGCCACAGATAAAGCCTCACAGGGCTATCACAAACAAAGCCTCACAGGGAAACGAATCAAGCTCAATAAACCAGAAGCCACAGATAAAGCCTCACAGGGCTATCACAAACAAAGTCTCACAGGGCCACGAATCAAGCTCAACAAAGCCAAAAAAATTCCCATCTCATGCAAAACCTCACAGGGCCATATCAAGAAAGAGTGAAGGGTCTACCTACACGCTGGGAAGCAGAGACATATCATCTCCCACATGAAGTCTCGGAAGCTATCACTTATTTCTTCCGGCAGAGCAATGGCTGGATCCTCCGTATCAGGACCCACCAGATCGATTTCTTGAGAGAGAGAGAGCAAGGAACGACTGTATCGAGGGTGAAATCTAAGGAATCAGGAACCATCAAGTATGGATCCACACCATCGACCATTGAATCGAGCAAATTAGGTACCATCAACGCCGGACCCACTATGTCGATGGTTGAATCGAGCGAATTAGGTGCCATGAATAGTGGATCCATTACGTTGAAGGTTGAGTCGAGGGAATCAGTAGCCATCAGCGCCAGCTAAATACCGTTGAGAGTTCCATCGGACGAAACCAAGACGTCGGAGGTCGTTTCCATCCCCGAGGACTCCTGGACTTGATGGTCGGAATCATTGGGTGTGGAGTAACCTTTACCCGACACCATCCATGACTCATCCATGCCAAATATACAAAGAGAGGCGGCTGAGAGATGTGAGAGAGGGACAGAGAGTCAATTTACAGAGAGAAGTTGCTAGGGTTTTCGCTCAAGAACGAGAGAGATGAGAGGAAAGAACGGCTGAGAGATGTGAGAGAGGGATAGAAGGATTAGGGTTTGTGTATGGATGTTAATCAGTGTGCATGTTAGTGGGATAGATTAAGTGTAAGTAGTGTGTGTGTGTGTGTGTGGGTTTAATTTGATATTTTAATTAAGGTTAATGTGATTTTAATTGGGTTAGGGTTTTAGAAAATATTGGATATGACAAGGGTATTTTAGGGAGAAAATTTTTTCTTTTTTGGAGTAAGACAATTAGTTTGGGACGGACAAAAATGGAAAGTAAGACAACGAGTTTGGAACGAAGGGAGTACTTTTTTTAATGAAATAAAATAAAAGAAATTATCTTATCTGGTGGTTTGTTAGTAGAAAAATGATTACAATTGAAAAATATATTAATATTAATAAATTATTGAAGTTGAGAATTGCAATAGTTAAAGATCATATGCGAATTTGACATATTTGCAAGACCAAATACGATAATTTTACAAATGTAAAAATTTCTCATATAATGTTAATACCCTCACAATACTACATAATTGCCACATATTTTTTTACACTCAACCCAACAATTTTTTTCCTCATTAAATTGTCTAAAACACTCTTCATTTATCTTACTGGGCAGTCTTACGTTAGATCATCTAACAGTGAGACCATTTTACACTTTTTTAATTAGTTATCAATTTTTATTAAAAAAAAAGTCATCACTTTTATTTAAACATATTGTCACTATCACTACAAGAAAAATGTCGAATTCCAACGGCGAAAAAATGTTGGAATATGCAAAAATACCGTTAATTCATGATTCCAACAAATATTCCAATTAATTTTTTTTCGTTGGAAAAGTAGTCGTTGGAATGTCATTTTTCCAACAATATTTCTAACAGTTTCTAAAATCCAATGGTAAATCCAACGACATTTTTATGTTGGAATTTTTTTTTACTAAAAGTGATTCAAACATTTTTTCAAAAAAAAAATTCTTTTTGAATTACTATTGAAATAAATTCCAACGCCGTTGGAATTGTTCAACGAAAAAAATACATTTATTCGGATTTAAACCCTTGACCTCCAAAGTATATCAATATGTCATCTACCAACTTAACTAATATATAATTTATATTATAAATTGACATTTAAATTTATTAAAGTCTATTTTTTCGATGGAATTTTCATTAGAATTTTCCAAAGGATTAAGTTTAATTGGAATTCTTATTGGAAATTTTCAATAGTTTATCAAGCTATTTGAATTAGCATTGGAATTTTCCAATGATATAAATTTATATGGAAATTTTCGTTGGAACTTTTCAACAGTTTTAGGTTTTATAGGAATTTTCGTTGGAAATTTCCAATAGTTTATTTAGCTATTGGAATTAGCATTGGAAATTTCCAACGATTTAAATTTCCATGAAAATTTTTGCTGGAATTTTTCAACGGTTTAAAGTTTCATTAGAAAATTTGTTGGAACTCTAAAATTTTTCAACGACTTTGCTTTTCGTTGGAATTTTTTGTTGTTGGAATTTGACAGTTTTCTTGTAGTGTTGCAGAAGGAAAATAATGTTAAGGCCTTGATAGTAGGAATTCATGGGATCCATGTTGGGGAGAAGTTGGATGTGTTAGGATGCACTGTAGCGATTGAAAGCACATTAATGTGATTAATTCTATCAATCATGTCTTATTATTTCCCCTGTTTGTTCTTTGATGTGTTTCTAGTTTTATGTTTCATGATTTTAGGAGTTATGGAAATATTATATTTTGAGTTGAGATTGCCAACGTTAACGGTTGTTGTTTTGCGTACAAGTTGTTTGTCAAATTGCCTTAACCACAAGTTGAGTAATAATTAAGCTAACCCACTTAACAATGCGTATAAAATTGTGCATGTATAAACTGTGGTCAGAGTTTTCCAAGTCTCATATTAGCATTATTTAGGAAAAAATATCAATTAAATTTAAAACATGGCTATTTATGATTCAAAACATGCATAGTTATTAAAAGCGAGAGGCGCAAAAAGGCACAAAAGCCTTGTTGGAGCCCGAGGCGTGCGCTTGGGTACAAGATACTCTAGAACATATATATACATTAATTAATATATCTAACTCAACATGTGATTTTCCAACTAAATAAAGGTAAAAATAAAAAATTATCAAATAATAATACATAATAACTCATAAATAACATAATTACAAAAGAACCCATGCACAATGTCATAATGAGCTTCGCAATTCAAGTGCTCAATCCAAATAGACAATCACAGAAAGCAAATAAGCAGAATCCTTCGATTTTAAGAAAATATCAAATGTCAGAGACTCAAATTGATCATTGTATTCATTAAATTCTTACTCTTCATGAAAAATATAGAAAACAGAAAAAAAATATCCAAAATTTAAAAATGTACCTGAGGCGCCCTTTTTTTTATCAAAAAAGGCGTAAAAAGGCGAGGGTTTTTTTTAATAATAATTGAAACCCCAAAAAAATATGAAACTCAGGCGATCAAGGCTACGCCTCGCCTAAGGCGCGCCTTTAACAACTATGAAAACATAGAAGGAACTCTAGGTAGTCTTAAGTAGTAGAAAAAGTAACACAACAGTCATCTCCAAACTTAGACTACACGATCATTCAAACAATCATTTTGTTCCATGACATATGCAATCTTATACTAAGATGATAAAGATAAAATATATAAATAATTTATTCTACAAAGCATGTATTCTGTATTCATAGATGCAAGTGCATGTGAATCACTTCTATATATACATGTTCTTGTGTTCTTTTCTGAATGCTAGTCAACAGAGATTGAAAGTAGTACCTTTTTGCATTCTTGGTACAATTTCATCATATGTCAAGAGGCTTGTTTCTTTTCGATATTTTCTTTGTGCGTACCGTAGTCTACAGAATATCAAGAAACAAGAGAAGTAGAATCAGTGCTGCTAAAAAGTATAAAGTCTTTTATAGCCTAGAAGACAAATAGAAATATACCAAAAAAATACAGAACTGTGAAAATAAGAGCTGTAATAGAAACTCAAGAAGAAATACACTTGATAGGATAAGGGAATGAATGAGTCAGAATAGACATGGCATTAACGTACCTCATGCAACAGGTCACACATTTTTTCACCATTGCTTTCATCATTGCATCTTCACTTATTCGTGGGGCAACAACACTACCATTTTGCTCAGGTCCATGTGATGTTTCGGCAAAATGCTGTCAGAGGCAGGAGTCATAACCAATTAATAAAATAGAGACAACATTAAATTTTCTCATTCAATCACTTGAGAGATTTTTTAGCTGAGTATCAAGTTTGATAGAATATCAAATTTCACACAGATGAATACTGCTACTTACCAAGTGAGATGTAAATTATGTATATAAGCATACACAATTTAAGAAAATAAAATAAATAAGCATAAGGAGATTATTCTTATATAAACACATAACTAGTACGGTGCCCGCGTGCGACGCGGGTTATCGTATTTATTATATATTTATTATTTTTAAATTTATTTATAATTTTTAATACAAATCAATCATAGATATGAAATAATTGAAAATATAATTGTTTATTTGATCAAGAAAAAATGCCTTAAGTTATATAAATTCAATCAAGTGGAAAGTATGCATTCTCTATTTATTTTATATTAATATGTTGCAAGTTATTCTTCACATGTCATTTTTTACTTTAAGTCTAGTTTTCATGGTGTTTTTAAAATTTATTATTTTATTTTATACACATAATAAAATAAAATTTCTAATAGTTGACATGTTCAATTCAAAACTACCCATAAAAAAATGAATCTACAAGTATACAAACTCTTAATAAAAAATTAATAGTATACTTCAAAAAGTGAAATGATATCCAATTAATTACTTAAATCAAAATTTGAAAAATCTCTCTATACTCCATGTTGAGTCTTATTTGTTAATTTTCATTCATCGTCAAGACAAATTATCTTCAATCCTCTCTTGCTTTTTACTTTGAAAACTGCTACGAATGATTGTCCATGTTTGAAAACATGTCTCGTTAATAATACACAACACATGATAGAAACTATCCTTAACTTCTATTAAAAGTCATATCATAGCAAACCTTAATAGAAAATCATTTTCTCTAAAATTTTAATGGAACATATTCATTACAGGGACTGAATATCATTCTATGTATGAAGTCTAAATTTTCAATATTTTTTCTCGACAACAGTTTAGCTCTCAATAACATGATTTTCCATTCTTGTATGCATTAGAAAAATGTAAATTTTAATGATTATTTTTTTAGAATATCGTACTCTTCATCTTCAAGTTTAATATAATCCTCTCTATTGGATTATATCTTTGACATCAACATTTGTCATATTTTCAATTTAGGTGACAATTCCTATTATATTAAATAGCATATCTCAAAAAATGCTACGTATTTAAAATAATTTATTCAATATATATATATATGTTTATATAATTTATTTATTTATTAAATAAATATATATGCATTATATATAATAAAATAGTGAATACCTGGCTACTGGGATCCTCACTAAGGTGAGTGATCCAAGTTCAATTCCCTTTGAGAATGAATAAGTGGGGAGTAATAAGGAGAATTGGAGATAAAATGGTGTATGAGTGCTTGGTGAACTAACTACTAACTATACTAATAACTAATTTTGTCCGATAAAAAAAAATAAAAAAGTGAATTATTCAATAAAAAATATGTTTAGATATATAATAAAAATAGTGACAATTCCTATCAAATCTAAACACCATTTATTTTTGAAATCATAAATATTCATTTAATCATATTATGACACCTCATATGTTTACAAAAATCATAAATACTCATTTAACCTTATGATTACACCTCACATTTTTTCAAAAATCATAAATACACAATTCACCTTATCATGACACATCACATTTTTACAAAAATCATAAATATACAATTCACCTTGTCATGACTCATCACATTTTCAAAATCTAATTTAGATAACTTATTTTGTTTTAGTATATAAGGAGATTGGAAGTAAAGTTTTAGTCATAAAATAGAAAATTAATGATGGTCTTAACTTAGTAAGAAAAGTATCTCTGCACACTATTGTACAGTTCCTTTTGTCTTTAGAGTAACGGCAGACAATGCCTAGAATAAGCATGGGTAAACAACAGTATCATAAGTATGAAAATCAGATCGTCATGCAATCTTACAAAACATAAAACAAAGGACTGAATAAACAAAAAAAAACTGATTCAAGACATATGGAAGCTAATACTTGAGAAAATCAAATGTCCTTAAAGTATCATATAGTTGAAACTAAGCCAAATGCCTTCAATTCTGATTCTCATTTTAATGTGTGACTTGATTTATATTACTTTCTGCGTGAAAATAAGAATCTACTTGGTTTTAGGGGGTTCTAATTAAAATTTTATAGATGTGGCGACTAAAATACGTTTGGTTAAGAATTGATGGAAATATTAAAACATATAGTTTATAATAACGGGATCACAAAATACTTCTAAAGTAAGCTTACAACATAGACTGTCGGCACCTGAATTCTTCATTGGTGTCACAAAAAATCCAGAAGAAAAAAGAGAATAAATGTACAAAGACATGATTCTCACCTCAGTCGAAGAATCATCTATAATAGCTTTTTTTAATACTTTGGCCAAAGCTTCCAGTTGATCCACATTAGACATGACAATTTCATTTACAGAACCTTCCCCTTGATGCGCATCGTGGGAAAGTTTTTTGTTGAGAGCTTCTCTGCATGCTTTACTTTGTGTCATAAATTAATTTCATCAGAGAAAAAAAGAGAGAGCTCCATAGTGCATAACCACGATTACGGAAATGAATTGCTATAATGACGAAAGCCGAATATACAGAACTTACTTTGAATTTTAAAGTTCTCAACATGGTTGTAGCTTCCTAATACGGAGCCATCTAAAAACCCACTTAAAAGCAATGATGAGATCTATTGACAAAAAACGAAGAATAAATATATGGTGGACTTCTTTATACATCTTATATTGAAGCTGGAAAAATGTATAAGGCATGAATCACCAATATTTTCAGAGACAATAATATTGCTTAAAGCTGATAATCAGCAATGGATGAGAAGGAGAACACTGAGACGAGCAAGCTAAAAATTGATATGATATACTCCTACCATTTTCAATAATTGAAGCTTAATGCAACCATTTCAACACTGTTAAGGAAATCATTAGCCTCAACTTTGACGGTTAATGAGTTAAAATAGAAAATGCATAAAAAGATTAAACTCATTTATAATATCTCATCAATTTTCATTTTTCTTAACAGTTTACTTCTTTAGATAATGACAATTTACTTATTTTCAGATAATACATATCACATTAAGATGCAAGAACAGATCGCCGCTTTGATAAATCTTATTTTGTGAAGTATCCACCATCACAATGATAAAATAATGTGAAACTGTAAATATATGAAAGTGTGTTTCAGTTGAAATGTAACAGTGTTTATATCTCGTTATTTGAGTGGTCTTTCCTAATGAAAGATGCAGTCAAATGTATCTACTAATGAATAAAGCAAATCTAAATTATAACTGCAAAAAACATTATCAGCCAAAATTCAATTGAAAACTTGGTAAATAATTTCTTCTTGAACATAAGATTTTCAAGCTTTTTACAGACAATAATTATATACAACATGAGTTAACTAAGTTTTTTACGAAAGTCATGCCTCAAGAATCATCCTTATTATGGCAAATGACTACCAAACCAAGAGACCAATCAACACCAAAAGGCACCATTCAATAGTATAAACATCTAAAACATGTACATATCTATTAAAAAAAGTCAAATATTCAACATAAGTAGTAAAATCATAAATACTAATTAGAGAATTGCGGTCTGTTGCCCAAACATATTTTAACACTTACAAAAATGCATACTTTGACTAAGTATGAGAAAAAATGCCTACTTTTGAGATGACTTTACTCATATACCCTTACTATGTGTCAGTTTTTTTTATCATATCCTAACATTCACAATCTGACATTTTTAATAAAATCGAGTGATCTCATTCGGACATAACTCTTAATATTTTATTTTGTTAACTCGGTTTTTGTCTTTTCATACTCGGTCTTTTAATTCTTATTCATATGTAACTCTTAAAATTTTTTTAATAATATTTTTTTTGTTAAGTACTCGGGCTTTCGTCTTTTCTGTTGAACAACTCGGTCTTTTAATTCTTATTCATACGTAACTCTTAATTCTTTTTAATAATATTTTTTTGTTAACTACTCATCTTTTGTTTTTTCTGTTGTACTATTCGATTTTTTAATTCTCATTCATACGTAAATACATGTACTTTAAACGAATATTGGGATATTAAATTCAAAATGATGTACTCCCTCCGTGACACACTTTTCATTTTGGGTTGTCTCACAAAAGTTTGCACATTCCTAAAAAATCAAAAAGTCAAACATAATCACCCTTTCCCAAACACTTTAATTACAAAAAAATCACTCATATCTAACACACCTGACATACTTTATTATTTATTTATTATCAAAAATACCATAACACCCCTAAAAGTTATCACTTTTCTTAATATCCATGCATAAAGTGGAGTGCAAACATTTGTGGGATGGAGAGAGTATACTTTAAATATATGCATAAAATATTAGAAATAATTTTAAAATATAAGCAAATACATTTATATATTTTTGAAAGATTAATATAGATAGAATATAATAAATTTATCTTTCTAAATATTTTATTAATATTAAAATTTTAATTAAAGTTTATAAGTAATACTCCATTCGTCCCTCATTAAGAGGGTCTTTTGCTTTTTGGCACATGGATTAAGGAGTATTATTATTTAATGTGTAGTGGGTAGTTGTATTAGTAGGAGTGTAGGTCCCATATTTTCATTGTATTAGTGGAAGTGTGTTGGTCTAACTACGCAATAATATTAAAAAGATAAAAGAAAATAAGAAAGGGGATAAAGAAAAAGCGTTAAGGGGAAAAATGACAAATAAAAAGTCAAACAAACGGCTTGCAAAAGAACCTGAACATGTGGCTCTGAGTGACAGAAGTAGACATGATTAAATAGTACTCTCTCCGTCCCAGTCAAACTGCACCGTTTACTTTTTCGCGTAGATTAAGGAGTATTATTATTTTATGTAAAGTGGGTAGGTGTATTAGAGAGATGTGATTGATAGTGGTGGGCCTTTGGTGGGCCCTTTTTACCAAAAGAAAAAAATGGTGCAATTTGGACGGGACGCCCAATATAGTAAGATGGTGCTATTTGAGCGGGACGGAGAGAGTACATCAAAAGAGCCAAAGAATTGGCTTATACAATGAGATTCGACTATAATTATGAGATAGTCCAAGATCATTGGCATGAAAATAAACCGAAAAAATAATGAGTTGTGGCAAGGAGCAAAATAGCAGGGGCTGATCCCGTGCTTCATGATCAGCAACGGACTTAGATAGGCAAAAAGCCATAGGAAAAGAGGTGACGCACCGGAGTTTGTAGCCCTACTCCCCCTATATTAGCAAACTGAAACAACGTCACATAAGTCTTGGCCAAAAACAAGATCAAAGATTGGATGAGGGCTCGAAATGAGCTGCCAAAAGGAGACTAGCAAAGGCGAGATGAAAATCTAAGCTACTATAGTCTTTTTTGATGATGCATGGAATAGGATGTGGCAATATTATCTGTATGCGTTAAAGTAAGCGGAAGAGCTTGAAACGAGCTGCATAAAAGAGACTATCAAAGTTTAAACAAATAATACTCTAGTCTCTTGTGATAAAGCATGAAAATGGCAATTGGGCCCTTATGATGATCAATAGAAGATCAGTTGTCCGCAACATGAATGGAAGATATGTGATCCATGGACAACAGCGAAAATAATGGCTTATCGCCATAATACTGTAAGAGGCCGTAAAGGCATGGAGGAGGTAGAATCCCATAAAAGGGAAAGAAAAAAGGATTTCAGTAGGTAGGAGAAAGTAGGGGGGCTGCATATCCTAGATAGAGTAGGAGCAAGGACAAAAGCAATTAAGACTAAAACCAGAAAATGACAGCAACGTTCTGCTCCAAGAAACCGCTAACCTGCTCCAAAGTAGGGTGTAGTCTAGACAATGGAGTGATACATAGCCTTAATAGGGCCAAAGATGTTTACTGACATGCCTCTATCAATAGACAGATGGAAAGCTACTGTTGCAGCCAAAAGCTACTCCAACCCGCTGACCAAGCAAGCTAAACGGCGCCTTGCTCCTGCTGCAGCCTGTCGAGCCTTGTTGATGCAGTACAGTGAGCTGTCGGAGGGCCAGAAGGACCAACATTAGTGGAAGTGTGTTGGTCTCATGTGTGTAAAAAATGAATGAGGATTTTTTGAGTGGGACGCCCAAAAATTAAAAAAAAATACCCTCTTTAAAGGGGATGGGGGGAGTATAATTTTAATAAATTAACTAAATGATATGAATTATATTAAAAAAATTAACATAAATTAATATATTTAAAATTTTATGTTTTAATTTACAAAAGTCAAAAATTTGTAGAAACAAATACTGTATGTTATAAAAATTGACATAAATTAATATCCATATAAAATTACAAAAATGAATATTAATATTTAATTTGATAAAAAATATAATATTAAATTAATATGTAATATCCAAATTAACATTTAAATATTAAATTATATTAATAAAGTTTAATGAAATAAAATATTTTATTCAGGTAATTACTAAATCAATTAAAAAAAAGAAATGAATAATTGAACTATTTTAACTTAGACATAAGACCGAGTATGTTTTAAATTAAAGAAATAACAATATGAATTAATATTTAAATATTTATTTTGGAGAGTAATAAGAATCTTAAAAATATTTTATCAATCTTATACTTAGTTTATTACAGCAGAAATATAAACTCAAATCCTGAGTGTCCGAGTCCGAGTGATATATAAATTCTCAAAGCCCTTGAATGACCGAGTTCGATTGATATGTATATTCTCAAAGCCCATTGAATGACCTTTGATATGTATATTTTCAAAGCTTCAAGACCGAGTGATATATATATATATATATATATATATATATATATATATATATATATATATATATATATATATATATATATATATATATATATATATATATATATATATATTATTAAAGCTCTCGGTCATGACCGAGTGATATATATATTCTTAAAGCAAGTCCGAGTGGTATATGTATTCTCAAAGCCCTGACCTAGTGATATATATATTTTCAAAGACCGGGTGATATACATTCTCAAAAAACCTAGTGAAACAGGTGTTTCTTCACGTCAAATCAAGGGTATCAGAGACTTTTTCTTTCAAAAGTGGGTATTTTTGCTTTTTTTGTACTGCACTGATCATTTTTTAATATCGTTTTTTGGCAGTGGGCACTATAGCATGAGTCCCTACTAAATATCATTTTTTGTAAATCAACGACAATAAATAATCTCAATTGAAGGAAATAACCCCGAAAAGTAAGGTAAAATGACAGTGATACATCAAAGTGGGTGACATACAATGGGATTTTGCAAGAGTACGGTTGCATTCCCTGAGGTCGTCGGTTGACCGAGGGAAGGGACGCAGGGTACCAATGGGTATATTGAATCACCTAAGAAAAAACCCATATAAGAGAATATCTAATCACCATTTAGAGTACGAAGAGAACAGAGAAAATAAAGGGTTTACCTGGGAAAATGTTCAAGCACAAGTAAGGACTGTTGAGAGTGAAAATAAGCTTATTTTAGTGCCCAATTTAACACCTTTTTTATGAGAATTATTGTCATATATTAGTACAAGGGTCTTATATTCAATATATTTGAGAAAAAAGTGAGCTTGAGGTGTTTTGTTGTGTTTTAGGTGGAAAAATGATCAAAAGTGCCAAGTTGGAGAAAATGTGCAATTTGTCCAAGAATGCTGAAAAACGCACGTCCAACTTGTGTAATTTTTCTGTGTTTGTATGGAGCTCTGAATTAGAAGTGCAATACATGGTTGTAAATCTACAGATGAGAGGGTAGTTTTGGTGTAAAGAACACCACAATTGGATTCCAAACGAGAAAGTTATGATCAAAGTGGTGATGTCGCGCAAGCTGTGCCAAACAGAACGACTATTCCACTTTACATGACTTGTTACACCATCAAATGTTGGATTTTCTGTGAGTTTCTTATGTGGATAGAAAGTTAAGGAAGAGAGGATCGCATGAGCGCAAGAATTACTCAAATCGGAGCTTGGATGTGAGAGTTATGTACAAAATGGTAAGACTGCACATGTTTATTCGACAAAGGAGATCCGTTCAACCGGAATCTGCATGGTCGAACGGAAGAGGTCAAGTCGAACAGAATGTGTTCTGACTTATAGAAAGGTTGTTCGACCACCATTCGACCAGGAGGTCTTGTTCGACCAAAATTGGTCTGGTCGAACTGTTGATTTTGATGGGATTTACACCTCCAGTGTGTGTATTTTCATGTTTTCCAAGAAAAAGCTCATCCAAGGTCCATAAGGAGAGCTCACAAGTATAAAAGGGGATGTAGATCACATTATTATTCATTGGGGATATTGAATTGGATTGGAGAGAGGCCACAACACAATACTACACCCCAAAGGGGGATCACACCCAATCATCATCCACATCCTTTCCTCCAACCATCCATCACTTTGAAGATTCGTCTGTAGAATCAAGAGAAGAACCAAGAGGAGGATTCAAGATGGAGAAGGATGTGACGATGCCCACATCTAGGGTTTATTCATTTCCTAATTTATTTTGTATTTTCCAAACATATGGGTAAGATCTATCCAACCTCCATTATTGTTCTTCGCAACATCATTGGCTAGAACCATTTTGGTAAATCTAGGGTTTTGAAGGTTTTATGAATTAATTAAACTATCTTGTGTGTCCTCCGTACAACACTACTTATGGATTTATTTTATATATGATTATGCTTTCTTAATTTATATTCACGGTCATTTTGTGCATCTTCAATTGGTATATAGAGTCTGAATATATATCTTGGTTGTAGATTGAGTGCATTCACCGCTAAACAGGATTTCATGTTATGATTTTATGTGAGAGTACTCCGAAGCTTCATTAGAACTATCATATATGAATGTTTATTAATTGAATTGAATTCGGGTTAGTAAGCAGGATAAACAGGGTAATTTTATAGTACCTATAAAGGGAGATCATATCGGGTTAGGTTCCAGACGTGGGAAATAATTGATACTGATAGTACCTAGAAATGGGGGTGAAATTATATCTCTTGCTCCGAGATTATTCACACGTGTTACACGCATATTTACTTGTGTCTATAGAGTAGATTTGCATGGTTTAGTGATGCGTCCATAATCCACAAGGCAGAGTCGGCCTGCACTTGAGAGGGAAGTTAACTAGTAAAACTGAATTACCCTAGAGCTACCTATTCTCCTACTTGATCCACTTTCGCATTCTTCTAGTACTTTTATTTTATTTGTTATTTAAATTAATTATTTAGTAGTTTAATAATTAAATCCCAAACTTTTATTGACTTTCGTCTCAATTAACTTAGTTAATAATTAAATTGATAATACGTCGTCCTTTGAGTTTAATATTTCACTTGGTCGTTTGCTTAGGCTGCAACTGATATCCTTAATACTTGGGGATTAATTTTGTGTGCAAAGAAAACGCGCATCAAGTTCTTGGCGCCATTGCCGGGATGACTGTTATTATTGATTTAATTATTTCTAGTTGATTAAGACTTCTACCATCAAGACTCTTCGACGTTAAACATGAGCGCCTGTTGGGAGACTTGTTCCTTCTGTTTTATTACTTTATTATTTCTTTCGTGTTAGTGAGGAGTTATTATATTTGAGGTGCTCACATTTCGGTAATTATATCTCTTTTCAAACTTAGTTTCGACTTACATTTTTACTATGTTTGGGGGGATGTGATGTATTTACCTCGTTTTATGAGTACCAAGTGTATAATTTTTCCTTTCGTTGTTTGTTTATTTATTAGGGGATTAATTTTTTGCGGCATATTAATATTTTAACCGGTGTTGATATGTCAATTTTTTGCAACTTACCTAATGTTTAGTGTGTTGTGTTGGTATGTCTAGTGTTTGGAGTCAATTATATAGTCAATTGAGTCTTTCTCATAGTTCTCATATTTATTATTGATGAATCATGTGATGATGAGTGTGTTTGAGTTTTGATGATAGAAAAAGGTAACTAGAGTGGCAAGATGAGTTCTACGCTGAGGCTTGACCTGATCTAGTTGAACAACTCGAGGAGCTCGTGCATACGCTGAAGGAAAAATCAGGTGCCCTCGTTTCCTTATTTTAATTTTTATGTGTGCTTTTAATTCATAAGAGTGGAAGAATTGAGTTTTTGGTTTTGGTGATCCATATGAGCTTATATTTTTGAATTGTGCCTGAATTCATATGCTCTTTAAATTGATGAAGGAAGTGTACTTGAGTTATATTGTGATATGAAATTTTATGTGTACTTGTGGGATATTGCTTACCATGGAAAGTTCTCTGTTACTTGTTAAAAACTCATATGAGATTTTGAGCCTCGTTGATCATGTCCATAATCACATGATATTTTCTTTCTAGTGAGTATTATTCTTGTGTGTGTATTCTACAACTTGCCTCTTGTCTTACTTGAGACTACATGTTATGTTAGATGATGGGAAATGATTTAAGGTCATCCTTGAATTTATGAGTCACTTAGCCAAATAATTTCCTACCAAATGATGTTTATCCATAGTTAGCCCCGTTGAGCCTAAAAACCTCATTCTTTGGCAGCCTACGAGAAATAACCACTTTGAGCATCTGAATTTTTTGAGCCTTGATTGTCTTTCTAGAAGATAACTAATGACTTTTCAAAGTGTGTTGATGGAGTTTGATAACAGTTTGGGAAGGAATGAAATTGGTGTTGAAAGAGTGATTGAGCTTGAAAATGCATTTAAGGAAAAGCATGGAGTAGTGCTTAAATCTAGTACTTCATGGAATCAAACACCCTAGGGTAATGCTTAAATCTAGTACCCCATGGAGGATGCGCGAGGTAGTGCCCGAAACTGGTACCTCAAGGAAAAAAAGAAGAAGGAAAAAAAATGTTGTGCTTGAAGAAAAAAGGAAAAAAGTTTGAGAGTTGAGGAGGATGTTGTGCTTAATTGAAGTGAGTAAGAAGAATGAAAGATCATGATGGATCGTGACTTGATTGATCTAAGTATTAAGTCACTTATCTATATATTTCCTACCTTAATTAAAGAGCCAACATTACATCCAAAAGAAAAGTCCTTTTTGATCCCATTGTCGAATCATACTTTTAGTGGTGGAGAGTTTGAAATATTTGGCAAGTTTATGGTTACACATGCACTTGAATTGAAGTCGAGCGTAAACATCTTAACCTATAAGTGTACATCTTTTACACTTGAGTGCGAGTGATATATACTTCCCAAGAGAACATGTCAATAGAGCATTTTAATTGATGGTGATTGTCTTATCTTGTATGCTATGAATTGATTATTACATGCAATGAAAGTTGCATGATCTAAGTTAAGGAAAATTGTATTTTGAAATGATATTGGTCATAGTCCTTGTTTCCCCATTAATTTTCTTACTCTCTCTCTTTATTTTTATTTTGTTGCCTCGGGACGAGCAACAGGTAAGTTTGGGAGTTTGTTAAGAGTGAAGATAAACGTGTTTTAGTATCCAATTGAATAACTTTTTTATGAGAATTGTTGTCATATATTAGCACAAGGGTCTTGTATTCAATATATTTAAGAAAAGGTGCGTTTGAGGTGTTTTGTTGTGTTTTAGGTGGAAAAAGGATAAAAAGTGCCAAGTTGGAGAAAATGTGTAATTTATCCAAGAATACTGAAAGAAGCACGTCCAACTTGTGTAATTTTTATATGTTTTTTTAGATCTATGAATTAGAAGTGTGATACATGGTTGGAAAGCTACAGAAGAAAGAGTAGTTTTGGTGTAAAGAACACCCCAATTGGATTCCAAACGAGAAAGTTATGATCAAAGTGGTGATATCGCGTAAGCTGTGCCAAATAGAACGACTGTTCCACTTTGCATGACTTGTTACACCATCAAATGTTGGATTTTCTGTGAGATTCTTATATGGATAGAAATTCAAGGAAGAGAGGATCGCGTGAGTGCAAGAATTACTCAAATCGAAGCTTGGATGTGGGAGTTATGTGCGAAACGGTGAGACTACGCATGCTTATTCGACCAAGGAGATCTGTTCGACCAGAATCTGCATGGTCGAACGGAAGAGGTCAAGTCGAACGGAATGTGTTCGAACTTACAAAAAGGTTTTTCGACCACCATTCGTCCAGGAGGTCTTTCGACCAAAATTGGTCTGGTCGAATGGCTGATTTTGACGGGATTTACACCTCCAGTGTGTGTATTTTCGTATTTTCCAAGAAAAAGCTCATCCATGGTCCATAAGGAGAGTTCACAAGTATAAAAGGGGATGTAGATCACATTATTATTCATTGGGGATATTGAATTAGATTGGAGAGAGGCCACAACACAATACTACACCCCAAAGGGGGGATCACCCCCAATCATCATCCACATCATTTCCTCCATCCATCCATCACTTAGAAGATTTGTTTGTGAAATCAAGAAGAGAACCAAGAGGAGGATTCAAGATAGAGAAGGACGCGACGATGTCCACATCTGGGGTTTATTCGTTTCCTAATTTATCTTGTATTTTCCAGACATATGGGTAAGATCTATCCAACCCCCATTATTGTTCTTTGCAACATAATGGGCTAGAACAGTTTTGGTAGATCTAGGGTTTTGAAGATTTTATGAATTAATTAAACTATCTTGTGTGTCATCCGTACAACACTACTTGTGAATTTATTTTATATATGATCATGCTTTCTTAATCCATATTCACGGTTATTTTGTGCATCTTCAATTGGTATATAGAGTTTGAATATATATCTTGATTGTAGATTGAGTGCATTCACCGCTGAACAGGATTCCATGCTATGATTCTAAGTGAGAGAACTCCGAAGTTTCATTAGAACTATCATATATGAATGTTTATTAATTGAATTTAATTCGGATTAGTAAGCAGGATAAGTAGGGTAATTTTATAGTACATATAAAGGGAGATCATATCGGGTTAGGTTTCAGACGTGGGAAATAATTGATACTGATAGTACCTAGAAAGGGAGTAAAATTATATCTCTTGTTTCGAGGTTATTCACATGTGTTACACGCATATTTACTTGTGTCTATAGAGTAGATTTGCATGGTTTAGTGATGCGTCCATAATCCACAAGGCAGAGTCAGCCTGCACTTGAGAGGGAAGTTAAGTAGTAAAACTGGATTACCCTAAAGCTACCTATTCTCCTACTTGATCCACTTTCGCATTCTTCTAGTGCTTTTATTTTATTTTTTATTTAAATTAATTGTTTAGTAGTTTAATAATTAAATCCCAAACTTTTATTACCTTTCATCTCAATTAATTTAGTTAATAATTAAATTGATAATACGCCGTCCTTTGGGTTCGATATTTTACTTGGTCGCTTGCTTAAGCTGCAAATGATAACGTTAATACTTGGGGATTAATTTTGCGTGCAAAGAAAACGCGCATCAAGGACACGGAGAGATGGATGATTATCTAGAATTTAATTTTTCGATGCAACTTTTTGGACCAAAATAATCAACATTGCGCAGAGTACGAAGACTGCGAGCTCATAATGGGTCAGTGGAGACAGTGGAGAAGAAGAGAATGAAATTCCTTTACACAAGAATGGTTGCGATGGTGGATAGAAACAAATGGTAGAGAGAAAAGAGGAGAAGCAGCGCGTATGTATCGTCCACATTGGGAGCACACCGAACAATGGTTGCGGTTGGGTAAAGATGAGTCAGGAGGGATAAGAAAAGGAGATGCGCGGTGGCGGAGTTGATCAGATGGAAGATGGAGCGAGAAGGGAGTCAGCGTCGGAGTTGACGATCTGATGAGAGAGAGAGTGAGTAGATCAAATTGGAAGAGAAAGTCAGAATTGAGTCGGCATCGGAGTTTATTGATCTGATAGGAGGGAGAGAAAGGGATTGTTTACTGATGAGAGTGATATGTATTTTGAGGTCTGATTTATGTGGAAATTGAGTACGATTTGGTCTTTATTCTACGCAAATCAAGTTGTTTATGGAAAAGTCATGAATCAGGTGCTATTGAGGTTATTTGAGCATATTTATACAGGAAAATAGGTCGAAAGTGCTCAGAATGGAAAAATACGAATTTCTAGGTGTCGCTCGACCTAGGGTGGAGCCGCTCGTGTCGCTCGACCTAGGGAGGAGCCGCTCGACCAGGGCATGTATGTCGAGCGAGGGCAGTTTTGGTCAAGCGAGGCACCGGATAGAGTTTCAGATCACAGTGATGCCGCTCGACCGCCGCTCGACCAAGCCATTTTGGTCGAGTGGGGACATGCGGCTCTATTTTTGGTAATTCCATACCGCCAGTGCGTGTTTTTGTGTATTTTTCGAGAAAAGCCCAGTAAAAGTCCGTAATGAGGAATTTACAAGTACAAAAAAGGGAAGCAGATCACATCAAGAAGAGAGTTAGATTCCACATTCATCATATACCACATCCAAACCCTAACTCCATCTGCATGAGCTGTAGAGAGAGGTTCGTGCAGCGAATCAAGTAGAACCAAGTGAAGATTCAAGACGGAGCGAGAAGCGACGACGCCCTCATTTAGGGTTTACTTGCAACTTAATCTTTCTTGTAATTTTTAAGACTATGGGTAAGATCTATCTAAACCCATGAACGTTCTTCGAAGCGTCATGGGCTAGAATATCTTTGGTAGTTATAGGGTTTTTGAAGGTTTTTATATAATTAATTGAAATTTCGTGTGTATACTTCGTACAACACTACTTGTGGATTTATTTTATATTAGATAATGCTTTTTTAATTCATACTCATAGTTGTTTTGTGCATGATTAACTGTTATATAGAGTCTGAATATGTATCTTGGTTATTGATTGAGTGCATTCACTACTGAGCAGGATTCCATGTTATGATTCTAAGAGAGAGGACTCCGAAAATTCATTAGAACTATCTTATATGAATATTTGTTAATTGAATTGAATTCGGGTTAATAAGTAGGATAAAGAGGATAATTTCATAGTATCTATAAAGGGAGATCATATCGGGTTAGAGTACTTAGTGCACGGGAAATAATTGATACTGATAGTACCTAGAAAGGGGAGTGAAGTTGTATTCTTGCTTTGAGGTAATTTACACGTGTTACACGCTTGTCTATTTGTGTCTATAGAGTAGATTTGTATGCCTTAGTGATGTGTCCATATTCCACAAGGTAGAGTCGGACATTGACATAAGGAAGGAAATTGACTAGTGAAACTGGATGGCCCGAAGAGCTACCTATCTTCTCACTTGTTCAACTCTCGTTAATTCTCTACTGTTTTATATTTTATTTGTTATTTAATTATTTTAGTTATTAATTTAATCATCACTCTCAAATCAAATTGCCCAATAATAGTTTTAGTTAAATTAGTTAATACTAGATTGATAATCATCCTTCCTTTGATTTCGATAATATAACTTGGTCACTTATCAAAACTACAATCGCATCCTTCATCCTTGGGGATTAATTGTGTGTTGAGAAAATGTCCACCATTTACAACACGTTGCAGGGGAGAGATGATGCCATGTATAAAGAGGATAACTGGTAACAGGAAGTAAACTGGAAATCCTAAGCTTATCCGTTCTTCATAATAGTTAAAGATATCCACATGAGTATACCTTAGGGCAACCCCAATGGCATTCATGTACTAAATCATCACATTTTTGGTGATTTGCCACACGCCTCCTCCAATGGATTTAATCAAAATTTGGTACAAAAGAGAATATTCTAAAGAATCTTATTAAAAATATTATCTTATTAAATCTAAATAATTATAATATTCTAAATTAATTATTTATGCCTCTAATTTTAAATTATTAATTAAATAATATTTTTTTTATTTTATATTAATTAATTTATATTTAAATTTTAAATTTAATTGCTAAATTTTAATTTGTATATATTTTACGAATTACATCAAAATAAATATTGTGGTAGGCCTGGAATACCAGGCCCTTGCCTATCAGAAATAGAGTTGGGCCGCCTACTCTGAAGCCCATTAAGAATGTGGGCCTAGGCCAAAGGCCCCCGATTACAAGGGCCGTGGAGCGCGTCTACCAAACTTCCCTTTGGAGAGCGTAACGATTCGGCCCTCCTCTTCATGTTGGCCACTTGTTGAGAAGTTATACAGATATCCCCTAGGATTCTATATAGGGGATATCCTAAAACGGATCCCAAAAAGGATCACGAGAAGATAATGCATTTAATGCTTATACTGAACATGTATATTGTAAGATGGCCTGGAGATTTATCCAGATTCAGATGACGTCAGGTTATCCAATATAAATATGGGGACAACCCATAACAATAAACATCACTCATTCACCCCCTCAAGAAGGCACAAAAATGCCTAGGGGGCAATCCTCTCTCCACATTTTATGTTAGCTTAGCACTGATAATCCCTTTATTAACCTTTAACAGCCACATTAACTTATCATTAGGAAGGGATCAAATCTGATAAGCTGCATTTGGCGCTAGAAGGAGGGGAGGACTTGAACCTTCGACTGCCACCCTCAATATACCCCAACCCAATTGTGTCTGCAATGGCGGACGAACATGACGAAGCCACCCCCAGTAGGGCTGATGCGGCTACCAGTCGGCATCGGCAGGAAGACCAAAACCCCCCTCGAACTGTAGAAAAAGAGGTCCCGCCACGTGATGCGGATCCAGAAGAAGACGACCCGCAGACCAACTTCCGCCAAAAATATTTCGACCTTTTCAAACAAATGAAGGGAAAGCGAGCGGCAGGGCCGAAGGCCGCCAGTCGAAGGCTAAGTTTTAACCTCGAGGAGAACTCGGTGGAACAGATAAACGAGCAGCAACGTGAATGGACTCCGCCTAGAAGGTCAGTGCATGAGCAAATGGGGCAAAAGGACGCACAAAGGGAGCCGAGAAAGGCCCAGAAGGTGGTAGATAGAGGACGCGAACGAAGGAAGACGGCATCCCATGCTAACTCGGTCACCAGTCAATCCCCCGCGCACACTACCAGACATATAAGGGCCAAAGATCGGCTGGGACCGAATCCAGTGAAGTCTCGACACGAGCACATGGGAGAAAGCACAGGCGATGATCCCTTAACTCGACTCAAACGATGACACGAAGTGGAAATAAATGCGCTAAGGAGACGAATCGACGAAATGGAAAGAAGAAACGAGGCTGGACTCCACAACATTCCTGACCTGGAATCTGGGAGGACCCCATTCACCCAGAGGGTCATCGCGGCTACCACCATGAAAAAGATACGAATCCCGTAGATCCTCCAATACGCGAGTGATTCTAGTCCAATCTCGCATCTCAATAAATATGTGGGATGGATGCTAGCACAAGGGTATTCGGAAGAGGACTGGTGTAAGATGTTCCCCTTGATGTTGGGAGATAAGGAACACTCGTGGTTTGAATCTCTTCCCGTTAACTCCACCGACTCATGAACACAACTCGCTACAGCCTTCTCGACCAAAGGAGTCCCTGAAGGATTTCATGAAAAGATTCAATGAACAGCACGCCAACACGGAAGAAGTCTCGGATGAGACATCAACTATTTTGGCAACTGCCGCCTTGCTCCTAGGGTCACCCATGTGGACTAGCTGCCAGCAGAAATTACCGAGAAGTTACACAGCCTTCATGGCTTCAGCTCAAGCATTCATCCATAGAGAAGAAATTCTCGAAGAATATAAGAAGTCTAAAGGCGACCTCAAGGAAGGCGATAAGAAAAAGAAAAAAGGGAAAAAGACTATAGAGCTCCATCTTCTTTCAAACCGTTCCCCGGATGATGACCAAATTTAAGAAATGACCGAGGTACTCGAGCTCACTCCAGAGGAGATATTTGGCAAGATACAAGACACCAACTTGTTGAGTCTCCCACCCAAGATACGTGCAGATCCAGCCAAGCTGAATAAGAAGAAATTCTGCAAATACCACAAATCTATGGGCCATGACACCAACAAGTGTCGTGACCTGTTGGCCGAACTATTAAGACTATTCGAAGATGAGAAATTGGACCGGCTAGTGTCTGGCCCGAGACAGAGGGGAGAGCAATCTATTGCGGTGGGCGAATGGTTTAAAGGACCAGCCAATCCACAAGGACAGATTAAACCCGGAGACTGTCTGCCCACACCACCTCGGGAAGTATACATGATGGACGAAAGCTACGTGTGAATGTCACAGGCCCTAACCACTCAGTCACGAAGGAAATGGAAGGTCGAGCTGCGAGAACTTGACAGTTACCAACATGTATTTACTTCGAGTCCCTGACCGCCTCTACATGAAACCGACATATTCTTCTCCGAAGAAGATCTTGCAGAGATACGAACTCCTCACAATGACCCACTGGTGATTTCGGCTGCAATCTCAGGTGTAAAGGTGCACCAATGCCTGGTCGATACGGGTGCATACACGAATATTATATTCTAAAAGGCATTTGAAGCCATTGGAGGACTCTCTCACCACAAGATGTCTTTATGCGTGATAAGATTCGAGGCTTCGGTAATGCCATTACTACCCCCTTGATGCAGACAGATCTATCAATCCAAATATTGGATGAAAAACAAGCAGTGAAGGCCCAACATACTATCAAATTCAAAGTAGTGGACCTCCCATCACCGTACAATTGCATCCTTGGAAGGACATTTATTCACAGATTCAACTCCGTTCCATCTATGCTCCACCAATGTCTGAAGTTTGTAACCACTGACGGTCGAGTCGGCACTGTTAGAGGCAACCAAAGGAAGACCAGGGAGTGCACATTCATTGAGAAGGGAGACAGACTCAACTACTATGACCCAAGCTTTCAGTTAATGATGATGGAGGAGGAGGCGAATCATGAAGAAGCCCCACCACCGAATGACCTGGTAACAGTAGACCCAGAGCTAAGGAATGACCAGAAGCTCTGACCCTTCGACAATAAGGAAGTCAGGCTACTCCTGATAACACGCATGCCACCTGCTCAATACAAACTCATCCTATCGCCTAGTGGAATAAAAGAAAAGGAAGTACAACCCCGAGAAATATGAGATCATTGAGATGGAAGCCAGAAAATTGTTGGCAAATAATCTGGTGAAGGAAGCTTTATTCCCCACATGGGTGGCTAACCCAGTCTTAGTGCAGAAAGCAAACAAGTCCTGGAGATTATGCATCGATTTCACAGACCTCAACAAAGCTTGCCCGAAGGACAGCTTCCCACTGCCACACATCGATCAAATGTTGACGCCACGGCCGGCCATGAGCTGATGAGCTTCATGGATGCATATTCGGGCTATCACCAAATCCCTATGCACCTAGACGATGTAGAAAAAATAGCTTTTTATACCAAAAAGAACTTACTGTGCTGGGTAATGATGCCATTTGGGTTGAAAAATGCAGGCGCCATGTATGAAAGGCTAGTTAACAAGATGTTCCAAGAAGAGCTGGGAAAAACTATGGAAGTGTACGTGGACGACATGCTGGTCAAGAGCTTGGCCATAAACGACCATGTACGCCACCTGAGCAAAGCGTTTGACATCCTACGGCAGTACGGGATGAAACTTAGCCCTAAGAAGTGCACGTTCGGAGTATCCACGGGAAAGTTCCTAGGGTACATGGTGAGTAAAAGAGGAATAGAAGCAAACCCAGATAAAGTGAAGGCCATACAAGACATGGAGCCTCCCAAGCACTCTAACAGTGTACAAAGATTTGCCGGTAGGATCGCATCTCTCAGTCGCTTCCTACCTAGGGCATCCGATAAATGCAAACTCCTCATGGACGTGATCCGAAAAGAGAAATTCAACTGGACGTCTGTTGCCTAAAAGGCCTTTGAAGAATTGAATAACATACTGGCTAACACACAAACCCTATCGAAACCACAGCCGGGTAAACATCTCAGTCTGTACTTAGCAACCTCAGAGTCGGCATTAAGCGCGGTGTTGGATCGAACTGAGAAGAAGCAGTAGGAATCGGTATATTATGTGAGTCAGATGCTCTGTGATGCTGAACTCAGGTACCCAGTAGTTGAAAAGCTTGCTTACGCCCTAGTAATGAGCGCACGAAAACTGAGACCATACTTTTTGGGACATCCAAGTGCTCTCAAAACCAGACGTAGCAGAAAGACTGATGAAGTGGGTTGTGGAATTAATCCAATTCGATATTAAGTACTTGCCCCAATTGGCAATCAAGGCACAAGCCCTAGCCGAATTCATAGCAGAACTCACCATCCCGTTTTACCAGGAGAAGTGATCAATAAACCCTGGCAGATGTCGGTAGATGGATTGTCCACAACTTACGCCTCTGGAGCAGACGTGGTGCTCACCAGCCCCACCGGAGAGACGTTCTGTTTGACAATTAGGTTCGGATTCCCAGCAACCAACAATGAAGCCGAATATGAAGCTTTACTCTCCAGCATGAATATGGCATTGACAATTGGGGTCAAAAGAGTAATGATCTTCAGCGACTCGTAACTAATGATCAATCAAATAAAGGGAGATTATGAGGCCAAAGATCAGCATCTAGTACCGCAAGCTAGTAGTAGACACGATCAGGAAAGTTGATCACATCTATATCACTAGGGTTCCCAGGCTACAAAACACCCAGGTAGATCCATTGGCCCGCCTGGCGACTTCGAAAAATGTCGAACAACTGGGAAGCATCAGCATAGTAAGACAAGAAGCCCCGAGTGATCAGGCGATCTGGCAGATCAACGAAGAAGAGACGTGGATGACTTCCATCAAGGCTTTCCTAAAAGAAGGAAAGGAGCCGGAGGACAAAACGGAAGCTAGGCGACTACGACTCCGAGCCACCAGGTACACCATGATAAACGATGTGTTGTATAAAAAGGGTACTTGATGCCTTTACTAAGATGCTTAGACAAAAAAGAAGCCGCCAAAGTGTTGGCGGAGGTTCACGGAGGAGTCTGCGGAAACCATTCGGGAGGACAAGCTCTAGCATTAAAGATAATCCGATAAGGATACTTCTGGCCTACCCTTAGAAAGGAGCTATCAAATATGCTAAGGCGTGCAAGAGTTGCCAAATCTACTCTTTCATAATCAGAACGCCCTCCACCGAATTGATTACGACAGCTGCACCCTGGCCTTTTGCAAAATGGAGAATCAAGCTGATAGGCCCATTCCCTCCCGGCAGAGGAGGTGTCAAAAATGTCGTAGTTGCAGTAGATTACTTCTCAAAATGAACAGAGGTGGAAGCGTTGGCCACCATTAATGAAGCAAATATGATAACCTTCATATGAAAAAACATCATCTGTCGTTTCGGGATACCTAATGTTATTGTGACAGATAACGGGAAACAATTTGAAGGCGTGCAGCTCCAGAGATTCTGCGATGGATTGGGAATAAAGAAGCTGTTTTTAATACCCTATTACCCTCAATCGAATGGACAAGTTGAAGAAGTTGACAAAGTGATTAAGCATACCCTCAAGACCAAGCTAGAAAGTCTTAAGAAAAGTTGGGCCCCACAGTTGCCTGGAGTTCTTTGGTCATACCACACAACAGCCAGGACGTCGACTGGAGAGACCCCCTTCTCATTGACGTACGACACAGAGGCGATCATACCAGCAGAGGTAGCTTGCCCAACATTTCGCGTCTCTCACGAAGAAGAAGACACCAATTCTGAGGTCATGGAACTTAACCTTGACCTATTGGAGGAACTTCAGCTGCGAGCGGCAGAGAGGCATGCAATATACAAGTCAAGGCTAGAATCTCAGTACAACAGAAAGGTACATCACAGAGATTTCACAGCCGAAGATCTGGTCATGAGAAAGATCTGTCAACAAGGCGGTGGAGTGTTCGGTGCGAATTGGGAAGGCCCATATATAGTAAAAAGAAATTTGGGTAATGGAGTATACGAGCTCAGAGAACTCAATGGCGGGAGTATCAAGCACCCATGGAATGCTCAGAACTTGAAGCGTTTCTATGCTTGAGAATACTTAGCCAAATCGCCATTTGTATAAATTGTAGGAAAGGTGGTAAGGCTGCATGAGTGTAAGGCCATAATAAGCAAAAGTGCAAGGAAAAGTAAAAGGCACATTATACCACAAAACCTACTAAATAAGACATTATAACCCAAGGACCAAGTTCATGATACGCCCCAAGAAGGCTACAAGAAAGTCCAGCAAGGACCCAATGACAAAAAAAAAAGAAAAAGAAACATTAAAAGAGGCCTCCCATCAAGCACCACCAGCACCATTGGGACCAATGCCGCTAGGTCCGGCACCACTAGGACCACCAGCGCCACTAGGACCGGCACCATCACTAGCGCCAGAGAAGTTGCGAAGACTTCTCATCCACGCCACCTCCGCCTCCAGTTGGGCAACGCGCTCCCTCTCCCGTTCTAATTCATGTTCGGCTAGATAGCGAGCAACCTCCAACTGATGAACTTGGCTCTCAGCCAAACGTGCTCTCTCCCTATAAGTTGTGGCCCAAGTATTAGCAGCAGTGATGAGCTGCTCTGCCACCATAGCCTATTGGGTTTTTATCACCGAAGAGAGCCCCTCAGCACGAGTAGAGGCCCGACACTGAGGCCGACCCAGGAGGGATGGCCTGCGCGGATTCCGTCAGAAGAAGGAAGCGGCACAGGAAAGTCAGCGCGTGTCCAACACTCACCAAAGTAGCATTTCTAATCTCATGAGGCCCAACACTTTACAACCAGTGAGACAACATAGGGTTCCATGAACGAACGGGAACGAAGCCGGCTTTCGAAATGCTCAGTTCCATTTCAATAGCCGACCGAGCATCACCCATGCTTCTCAGTCGCAACAAATCCTCCAGGGCAACCAGGGGAACACCCCTACCAACACCGCCTTCTATAGCGTGAGCTTCCCCTGCCGGAGGAGTCTGCCGAGGAGCACCACCGTCAAGCCCTCCCCTTCTGAGGATTGGATCGCTGTCAGGATGAAGAGGTTGAGGCTGACTGGTGCTTGGTGGGTCTTCAATCGGATTAATCCGAATGCCAGCACCCCGGCTAGCACGACGAGTAGCCTCCAAAATATCATCTTTTCATGTTTCGGCATCCTTCATAGGGGCTTTCCCCTTGTCAAATGGGCAAGCGCGCACCGTTTCGTTAGCGTCCACGGAAGCCATACCCATCACTCCAACTATACTCTGAGTCACCTCTGTTACAACCTCCTCAATTCCATCAACATTGACGACCACTACACCACGGAGCCTAGTTCTGCCCCTCGCAGCCGCGGAAGTATCTTCGGCCACAACCAGACTCGAGCGAGCTTCTTAACGGGGTCTTTGAGGCCGAGGATACACGACCTGGTTGAAAAAATATTCATCAAGGGCGATGTCCCAAGATGAGAAATTATCACTTACCCTTCCCTCGAAGCTTACCGGCGGAAAGTGATGAGACGTCACGAGGGAGAGTCATTCGGTTGATCGCGTCAAAAGCTCGGCGAAATCCCAGAGACAGTTCTTTCTCAGCCGGACGAAGCGGAGCTACCGAAAGGTACAATGCAGAGAAAAAATCACAAGTGAGAAATAATAAAGGAACAAGAAAAAGAGGTTGTAATAAGGCTTACAAGACTCGGGAGTCCGGAAGGCACACGACACGGGCAAATAATTTTTGAGTGGGTCTCGACATTCGAACCCTCACACCAAAACCATTGGCGCCTCCAATGCTGGCCACCAATGGCATTCCTATTGAACATAGGATGAATGCCTCGCTGCACCTGCAGATAGTAATAACCGTGGCAGCCCGGATCGCGAACGTAGCGATAAACGTAATCAATATTTCGGGCAGAAGGAAATGGGCACCCATTCTCATGAAGCAACACCAGCAAACCTATCAAATTAGCCCAGGCTGAAGGGATTATCTGCATTGGGGCCAGACCCCAATTGTTCAACACCCTGCCGATGACGAGAGCCAGAGGCAGCCTAATACCAGCAGCAAACATACCCGTATTAAAGGAGGCATGGTCAGGCTCACCACTCCAAGGACGCCTCCGCTTCCCAGGGATACCAAATTCAACCCCAGGATAACTGTATAGGATGAACACTCCTTCTACATCCTCACTTCGTATACTAGTGGAGTAACCCCTCAAAGTAGAGTTAGTTACCGTACTGCCCCGACTGGAAGGATGACTCGCGCTATTAGGATCGGCCGAATCCTCAAAGTTCACAAAAGAATGGGAGGCCCGACTTTCAGTCTTGGGGACCACGCGACGACCCCTCCCCATGAAGAATGGGCTCCCGAACAATTTCATAATGTGGAGGCGACGGAACTGAACAGCGGCCACTTCGTGTCACAGGGGCAGCAGGAGGAGCCCTAGCATTATTGACCTCCTCATTCTCTTCTGAACTGAGGAATTCTTGCGAAGATCTCGAATCGACAACCATGAGCGGAGGAATTAGAATGACAAAAGCAGACAAGTAAGTATGAATAACTAAGGAAAAGGAACAATCGCCATTTCTTCACAAATTCAACAGAGAGGAAAAGTTGCATAAGGGTGAGAAATTTAAGATGGCCTTAGACATTCACCTAGCCAACCCCTTTTATAGAGGGAGAAGGTGGGGGCCCAATAACTGTCCCCCCAGAACTCGAAGAGCCAGTTGAAGGAGAGATCATGGAGCGTTAGATCAAGACACGTGGACATAATCGGGCTAAAGATCGTGGGAAGAATAATGTCTGACGTGACACTTCGAGAAAAAATTGGCGGCGAAGATATGGGTGGATCCAGTGCATTAAATGCATAATTAATGAATGTCAGAACCACTATTAAATACAATCATTGCCATTAAAGAACAAAAATACAAGTCAGGTGAAAATAACCAAAAGAGAAACGGGGAAATTACAAAGGTGTTTCACCCTAGAAACTAAGTCCCATCAGGAGGGCCAGTCGGAGTAGGAGCAGAATGAGAGGGAGCCACTGCAGAAGTCGATGCTGTAGACGGCTGAGAGGCCACTCAACTAGAGAAACCCAGAACACTGAAGAAATCAGACACAAGTCCCAATGGAGCCAAGTTCATCCCTCCGATTCTCAATCAATGCCAGCCGGCAATTCCGAGGCGTCGATACGGGAGTGCAACATTTGGCAAAAAATTTCCAAAAGAACCGTCGCGCCAATCCCGTTAGATAACCACGCCAAGTACGCCAAAGCCTTGGCGAAACCCGCTATTCAAGAAAATTTTCTTTTAGAGTTGATTAAGGAGGAAAAGTTCGCCTCATATTTGTAGGTCAGGGCAGACACCTCAGCCTCTTTGGCTTTTAGCTCTTCCTGGGAGTCAGCTAGCCGCCTCTTCACTCCGTCCAACTCCTGGACGAGTTGACTCTTCCCCTCCTCCGACTCTCTTAGGGCTTTCTCGGCGGCCCTCAACGACGCTTCACTTGGGAGGAGTTTCCCTTTGGCCTGTCTCAACTCCTCCTGAACAGCCCTTAAGACATCTTCCAAAGCCTTATGCTGGCGGACTGCCTCCTCCTTAACTGCCGCAACCTCTTCCGAGTGTCTCCGCTCCACTTTCTCCATCTCTTCCCTCATCTTGGCTAGCTCCGCTTCCCTCAGGCGACCCAAAGCAGCAGACTGAGCCGCCTCCTAGCCCCGGCGAGCCAAGATAAGGGACGCTTAGTTTGAGTAGCTAAAAGCCCATGTGTGATACCCGGTCGCCGCATAGATAAGGTCGTCAGGATTCAAAGCCCCTATAATATCACTTTCTTCTTGAGTGATGCTAGCAGGGATGGACTCCATTGCTCTCAGCATATATGCAGGAAGAGTGGGTTGATTGGGATCATACGGATTTGACCCATACAGGCTGCGAAGCACTGGTGGCAGAGGGCGAACCTCCAGAGTAGAGGCGTCAACCTTAAAACCAAGATAAAGGGTCTCGATCGAAGGCGCTCCCAAGGCAGCTCCACCAGAAAAAAGGCCATAACTATCATCCCGAACCCTCCTGCTTGGGGGCTCGGAAGGGCTGATGGCGCCGACTGATCATCTACAGCAATTCCGCTGAAGCCCCGGGACGCCGCTGCACCATACGGACAATGGGAGAAGAACAGTCGAAGTCGTGAAGCAAAAAATCCTCTTCACGCCCCCTCCAAAGTGACTATCACGTCGTCAAAACCCTTTTATGGTACAGCATCAACGGGCTCGCGGCTCATGGTAACATCCTCTTACACGAAAGCACCGGTTCTTGAATCCGGTGCGACCTTATCTTCCTGTGGAGCCCGAGGGCTAGCCTCCGCCGGTGAAAACTTGTCCACCTTTATTATTTCTGTTAAGGTGTCTGACCTTAAAGTCGTCTGATTAAGGGAGGCGGACAACCCCATAAGAATCACCGCCACCCCAACGGGAATGTCAGGGTCAGCAAGAGAGGTCCCCGTGGGCTCTGAACTTGTACCAAAGTGAGCAGCCACAGTCACAGCCGATGAAGGGGCAGACGCACTCGGATCCACCATGAGCCCATACTTTTTTAAGAGCTCATCGGTAATGATGTCGGTGCTTCTCTCATGGGCATTCATTTTACTAATAACGCCCACTAGCTCCAAGAACTCCTTGGAGAGGGGAGGTCCAAGACGGGCATCCCTATCTGTAAACCAGGATCAAGAGCACAATTACCATACCTCTTAGACAAATAAAGTCAAGCGAGAACACAGATGAACATACCTCCACGAAAGCAAATTAGTTGGAAGGCAGAAGGAACCCTAATTCGCGGTGGCTTCCATCCACCCGCCGCTCAGCACCACCATTCCTTCCAATTCTTTATGGAAGTAGACTTCCCCGAGAGAGTTATTCCATGGGAAGGATTTACTCGATAAAATCCTTTATGTAAATTTTCCTCCGAAGGGCGGCACATATATTCGATTTCCTTAGGGGACAGATGGCGATACCCCTTCTTATAGAATAGGTGTATAAAGCCAATTATCGTAGCCCAGGCATTCAGGGATAGTTGGTGCGGCACCAAATTCCAAAAATTAAGGAGTTTCGCTAAACAAGGATGAAGGGGCAGACGGAACCCTAGCTTTAGCATATGGACATTCACCGCCACCCGCATACTTCGATGATAATTCTTCAAACTAGGAATGGGGAATGGTGCTGTCCTGGAAGTGGGCCCACATCGCGTTGTAGGCCCCATCGTGAGAAACGATGCGAGCCCGGATATTCTCTGGATTCGACACATCTTCCGCTGTATCAAATGAAGAAGGAAGAGAGCGGGTGACTGCTAGAAGCCTTCGCCATGACGAAGAAACTTTAGTCTCTTCCTGCAGATCTTGGAAAGCCCTCTCTAGGGATTTCAATACCCCTTATCCGCCACTCACCACCCGCTTTGGGCCCAACTGGTCTGTGGAATGGTCACATGGATTCATGCTTTAATGACTGAGGAGAGTCGACGGGAGATTACGAGTTAAAAGCGGAAATGATGAAAGGAAAGTAAGAATCGAAGAAAAGAAAAACCCATTTTTATAGCACGCCTCCCCAATCAACACCACCACTGATGGGACAAAAATTAATGCCAAACACATCTAATGATGAAAAGGTGTCTCAAAAACATGTTCAGGATCTTGAAACGACGCCTCAGAATCCCTGACAACCCTAGACGTCATTTCAAGGGTTTGAAATTCAGAAAATTAAAAGCACATGCGCGAATTGAGAAAGTTCCGCCTTCATCTGCCATGCGCCAATGATGACGAAACCTGGGGGCTAATGTGGTAGGTCCTGGAATGCCGGGCCCTCACCTATCAGAAATAAAGTGGGGCCACCTACTCTGAAGCCCATTAAGAACATGGGCCTAGGCCAAAGGCCCCAGATTACAAGGGCCGTGGAGCGTGTCTACCAAACCTCCATTTGGAGAACGTAACGATTCGGCCCTCCTCTTCATGTTGGCCACTTATTGAGAAGTTATACATATATCCCCTAAGATATCTGTACAGGGGATATCTTAAAATGGATCATAAAAAGGATCACAAGAAGATAATGCATTTAATGTTTATACTGTACACGTATATTGTATGATGGCATGGCGATTTATCCAGATTCAGATGACGTCAGGTTATCCAATATAAATATGGGGACAACTCATAGCAATAAACATCACTCATTCACCCCCTCAAGAAGGCACAAAAATTCCTAGGAGCAATCCTCTCTCCACATTTTATGTTAGCTTAGCACTGATAATCCCTTTATTAACCTTTAACAGCCACATTAACTCATCATTAGGAAGGGATCAAATCTGATAAGCTACAAATGTCAACATGAAATTAAAGAAATATATAAACAACACATATTTTAATGATAATTGCATAATACAATACATACAAATAAAAGGTATAAACTTTTAAATTTTAATCCTCAGATGAATACAGTTCTCAAATATGATCAATTAATGCATCACGAAGTTCATAGTGAGCATCTCGATTTTTTTATTTTTAAATCGAGCAAGAAATTCCTGGAACTGAGAATCATCATCATACCCCATTTTAATATTTATAGCCGGTGATTCTACGTGGTCAATAATAGGTGCATCAAGATCAAGTTCATCTTCAATAATCATATTGTGCAAAAAGTAATTTTTTAATTATTAATGATACTTAATTTATTATATATTAATTATATAAATTACAAAAACATAAATATATAATTAACAATTAAAAAATATTATTAAGAGTACCTCTTCAACCATAGGTTTATCTCCTTTCGATTTCGTCTCTATGTCACATGATTTTTGTTTAAATGACTCGTCGTTCCCGTCTGACCTTTTCTTTCTGAGATTTGTCAGTTCCTTCTCCTCGCAACCATTCTTTGCCGTGCTACCACCTGTTTATGTTTGCTCCAGAATTTCGTCTGCCAAAATCATCTTTTCGCCATTCAAGCTTTCTTAGTGAGTTACGTTTCTACTGCTCTTCTATAGTCACTATTTAGTTTATTAATTGTAAGGTTTGAAGTCTAATTGCATTCTTTCTCTCCAATTTATGTGTTCTACCCTCAGATATGTTTTTAATTTGGTTTTCCCTTTCTGATTCATTCTGGTTTTCGTGGGTCACTTGCAATGATGATCATGTGATAAAAATTGGTAGTTGATTATGAAGGATTTACATGTTTTAAATCATGCCTATGTGATGCTTGAGTTGCCTAGGTGAGCTAATTTCTTTCCTCCTCCCATTTACGCTGCCTGTAACTCATGAATTCTACGTACTGTGTGACCCAGCTCACATAGGTGCTATTTTATAATCGAACAAGGGTTTACAACGTTACACCTGTTGGCGTTTAGATATTTTGGTTAACGTGAACCATTAGGGTTCCATGCAATTTTACTACAGCGGAAACATAAGAGCAGAATCGTATTACCTTTCACCAGGGTTTGATGTAGAGGTTGAACAACAAGAACAAACGATCTTGCGATCTTCTGTTGTATTTCTAAGACACGTCTTGAAGTTGTGTAGGCAACTATCTGCAAGACGAACTCAATCTGAAGTCAATCTCGTTTGAACAACAAGAACAAACGACCTTCCGATCTTCTATTCTATTCCTAAGCCACGTCTCGACGTTGTGTAGACAACGATCTACAAGACAAACTTAATCTACAGTCAATCTCGCTTGCTCACGGTTTTAGGCGTGTAATCGTGATTATCCGGACTGCTGAGATTGGCTATTTATAGGCTACAATAGGGACCAGGAGGAGATATTAGGGTTGAGCCTCCCATGGGGCTTAAGCATCCAAGTTTAGCCCAAAACTTATGCTTAAGTCTAATAATAATAAAAAAATTGACTAAAGAATTATTATTGCACTGCCACCCTAATCCCAAATTATGTTATGGGCTTTTTCTTATTATGAGCCTGTTAATCTCCCTGTGTTTAAGATTCAATGCCCATTAATTAATTAAGTTACTGACAACTCTATTAATTAATATATTTACCGAGAGTAGTACCACTCAACCTTATTATCATGCCGGATTAAATCTACCTGCAGGGTTTACATGATAATCATTATGAGCTCCTCAAGGGGACATCATCAATCAATTCTTTTAGGACACAGATTCCTTCTACAATCAACTGCACACCATAGAGACATCACCATCTCCCAACTCACCGAGCATATTGATTTAATAATTAAATCTCACCTATTGATGAATCAAAGAAATAAATAATAGCTTACGTGTCGAGGTTATTGTATGGGGATTAAGAGTACGAACATCCATAGTAACAGAGATCAAGTTCTATTATGTAGTCAGTATAAACCGAACGATCTCAAGGCGGTCCTGCTCAATAAACACAAAGTGCACTAGTGTCATTTTATAGTCAAGACAGACTAATGCTAAATCACACTACAACCATACTGATAGATAGTCCCTGTCCATTTCAGTTGTGAGCATCTGTTTACACTTTATAAGTAGCCAATAATATGATCTTCCGTGTGACGCCGCACACCACATTATCTATACTATAAAGTAAATAGACTTTTGCAACAATATAATTGCAAACGTTTGATCACATGATTTTCATTTCAAATATTATTAAAATATTTTTCATACAAAATGCTAGACTTTTAGAATACAATCCAACAATCTCTCACTTATACTTAAAAGACTATGCTGCCATATTTTCTGCCATACATCTGATTCCCACTCCCACTACATGACCATCAAAAGCTTTCGCCTTAAGGTCCTTGTAAAAGAATTTACTAGGCTATCATCCGATGCAGTCTAGGCAACAACAACCTTTCCCTCGTTATACGATTTCTCGTATCAGGTAGTACTCGCTCTCAATGTATTTAATTGCCTTATGGGCTCGTGATTCCTTCAAGTTTGCAACTACACTATTATTATCACAATAAATTGTGATAACCTTGGGCAAACTCAGAATCATATCTAAGTACATTACAAAGTTTCTAGAGCCATATAGATACTTTGTTTGTCACAGGGCTCCAATATTATCATCTTTCCATGGTGGAGTCCGAAATATATTTCTTTATAATCACTCCTCCATATTATGGCTCAATTTCTCAATTTAAACACATAACCTTGAGGTGGATTTATTGTCGTCCCTATGATTTGAAAATCCAAGTCTATGTAACCATCAAGAAGCAATGAATCTGTCCGGTAAGCCTACATATAATTTCCAGTCCTTTTCAGGCACTTCGAATATGTCTTACCACAGTTCATTATTCTTGTTTGGGTTACCTTGATACCCACTGATTATGCCACATACAATACAAATATCCAATCTCATACATAGCATTGCATACATGAGGCTTCTCTTAAGTTCTTCATTTCATACTGCTTTATTAACCATACCCATACGCCCGATAATACTCTTTCATTGTCTCCAATGAGCAAGATACCATCTACTTACATACAAGAAATACCACCACGTTTCCGTTATTCTTTTCAATACATAAGACCCATCCTGCATTGATTAAATCTGTATGACTGGATTTTCTTATCAAAATGGATGTTCCATAATCTTGAAGCTTGCTTTAGTCCATCGATGGACACTTTTAAGCTTACACTCAAAATGCTCTTAGCTTTTTGCAATGAATCATTCTGGTTGCTTCACATAGGAGAGATGTCTTGACATCTATTTGCTATACCTCATATTTGATATGAATAGCATCAGACAAAAGAATCCGGATCGACTTAGGCATAGCTACCGGTGAATAGATTTTCTCATAATCGAACCCTTCTTTCTGAGTATACCTTTTCGCAACAAGCTTTGCATCAAAGGCTTTCACCTTACCGTATGATCCTCTTTTATTTTGTATGACCACTTCCGATGGCTTTTACATCATTTAATGGTCCTACAAGCTTCCAGATTTGATTTAAAATCCATAGATTTTATTTCAAAATTCATTGCAACTTACTAAGATACCACATTTCGATCTTGTAGTACTTCGTCGTATCCATGGCTGATTTCATATTTACTAGGGACTAAGTCTCATGACTTTCTCAAAACATGAATGTATCGGGTTGTAAAACAACTCTCCCACTACAACAAGTCACTACATACAATTGTGTATTAGATTTGATACGCGATGTAATTTACTTTTGGTATATCCTCTTGTACAATTGGTACTAAAATTTGTGTTTCCCTTCTCACACCTTTTAGAATATTTTATTCATGGGTTTGTGATTTATTACATAGTCTTTTTCCAAAAATCTAGTGCTCGTTTTAACAAACACTCTCTTGATCTTTCAGACTATTAAATAAATCACCCTTCATTTTTCTAGAATATCCCATAAACAGACAAACATTCATTACGACATGTTATTTCTAGGGAATACCCATAAAATGAATCCAGTAATTCCAAATAACTCCTCATCTATCTAACCATTTCCATAAGAGTCTTATTCCTTCTATTCCGCCACACCATTCAGCTGGGGTTTGCCCAGTGTAGTCAACTTGGGATTCAATCCCAACCTCTGATTAATAACTCCTAAACTATCCTAAAAGGTACTCGCCACCACAATTAAATCGTAATGACTTGATATATTTTCCATGACGCTTCACCATATCAGCCATGTACTTATTGAATTAATCAAAGTACCTAGACATGCGGTGCATCAAATAAATATATCAGTACCTAGAATAATCATCGAATATTCATAACCACCTCTCGCCAGGATAATCTTAGGATCGCTTAAATCAGAATAAACCAATTCCAACATATCTTTGGCTCTACACCCCTTTGTCTTGTAAAGGCAATTAATCATATTCACTTCCAAGTAAGACTCACAAGTTTGATAGTTTCCGCTTCCAATAAACCTAACGGTTCATCGGCTATCAACTTTCGAATCCTACTCAAGTAAAATGATCTAATCTTAGATGCCAAAGGTATGTTTAGTTCATCTCCAAAGGTTCATTTCTCTTACTAATATTAGAAGATGCATTATTAATTTCTATTTGTTGCATCGTGAGAGAAACAAGATTTAAGAGTATACAAATTGTCACCAACGTACCATAATAGATTATAGCTCCATTCTTCATTACTATGACCATGTCACTCAAATGAAATGGAGTATCCATCCACAAAATATAAAAACTGAAATCAAATTCTTTCTATGAGAACGTACATAAAGATAATTTCTCAAAATCAGACGTTTATTTCTATCATAAGACAAATAAACAACTCTCACTGCAACAACCACCGCTTTCATAGTTTTTCCCATGTACATAATAATCTCATGATCACCATGTTGAAAACATTTAATGATTTCGGTATCTACACACAACGTGTCAGTAAACGCTATCACTAATCATGCTTCAACAACAATAAGATACTTATAACCTTGTTCAAATCTTGATGAAAATGACTTTCCTTCGCCATATGTTTTGTCAGAAGTTTTCCACCGTATACAACCTCTTGTAATTAAGGTGAAACTTGCTTAAAACAACTAGGCAAATTGTGGAGAATAAATTGACCTAGGTTTCCCTTTCAATTTCTACTCCAAGGAAATCCAATTCATTCATCAATTCTACCATGACCCCATACCTTTCTATCTTTCTCAAGTATTCGAAGAATCGCATAAGACCATCATATTTCTATGAATCTCTCACCACTTCACTAGAGACTTTAATAGGAACTAGAGGGCATCCTTAGTGAGAACACATTTTTATTTTCCTAAGCTGTAAGAATTGAAACTAAGATTCTTATCAATCATCTATTTATGGACCAGTAAATATGTTTTCTTTTAGTTAACAATAAGTGAAATATAACAATTTGAAAAATTCAGATAATCAAGTAAATAACTACAATGATCAAACACTTCGAATTTAAAATTTATATTGATTCCCTCAAAATAATATAAAATAAATTCACAGACATCTCAAGCACCGTGAATTTGCATGCCACGTTAATGTGGACGTATACAAACCCTAACATTCGCAAAAGAAGGTTTTACCCATTAATTTTATTTATCAAATTTACCTTATGACCCAATGATTAATAGTCGGTTGTCCTTTAGCCATGCAATTTAATAACAGTGACTCCGTTGGGGAGAATACATATTAATTGTACCTAAGTGTATACCATTTTTTGATACTAAGTACGTTGCCCAAGTTTGTGTGCCTTACAGTTGGAGAAGTCCACACGTGCTCAGATAATTTCCTATAATCATCAATTATAAGTTTGTACCAGTGATCCGCAAATAAACTCATCCGTCGGGGAGGAAGGTACTATAACCAACTCATAAGCTTATGTGCATCTCATTACAAACAATAATTATTTAATGAAATTTATTCCTGTGATCCACAAATAAAACTCATCTGTTGGGGAGGAATGCACTATAGCCAACTCATAAGCTTACTTGAATCACATAATAAATCAATAATGGAGGCCGCGAAATTTATTAACTAATTCCTCTCCCACTTAGTTATTTAACAAGAGAGTTTTTGCATGCATACAATATACCATATATAATACGCAACTTAGCATGCTACTATTTAAAACAATAAATCAAATAGAACATGCATCCAAATATATAACACAAATAAATAAAATATGGCAGTTATATAAAAGGAATGAAATCACCAAATATAGGTTGACTTGATCAACAATTCAGCAATAAAGACGATGACTTGCGCAAGAAGCGAAAATCCTTGTGCCCTAAGCCACCTCAAACACGGACCAACAGTAACCGGAAACCACCGCGTGAGACGGCGTCGCTCTAGCCATGGATTTGTCCGCTGAAAAAAAATTTCATTGCCGGAAAAATTTTCTACGACGAAAGCCCATCGTAATAGCCACCGATCATCCCTCGACCTACGCCGTCTGCCGCTGGCTACCACACCGGCAGCAGCTATCGATCACTGCTGTTATACAGAGGATCATCCGCAAACCCTCCTGCCATGGACGCCAATAGTCTCCGGCAATCACGCGCAGTGGATGCATCAACTCTGCCATCGACTGTTCCGCCAAGCTACACATCAGTACCCTTGCATCAGAATCATCTACCGTCAACATCGCTCCGTAGGTCATGTCGCATGCATCGCCAATCATACCCAGCCTTGCCGACTGTATTCGATGTATGCCATCGACCCACGGGTGGTGGAACTGCCATCGCACAGGTCAGGGAGCATTCGTCCGGCGCCCACACCCAACGTGTGAAGAAGCTACCGAAAACAAACTTGGTCCGCCCAGAAAAACACTTTGACTTGCTTGGAAATTCAAGAGACCCGATCGAAATCTCTCATCAGACTCGCCTAGTCAACTACAGACTCGACCAGAAAGCTCTAGTCGACTCGCCTACAACGATGATTGATTCGCCCAGAACTCTAGTCAACTCGCCCAGAACTTTGGTCGACTCGCCCAGAACTTCATCTGACTAGCCCTGAATGCTGGTTGATTGGTCTAGAAATCTGGTCGACTCGCCTTAAAAATGTCTGCGTCGTAACTAGGCGCCGCCAACAGCATGATCGATGCACGACACTGCTGTCATCCAATAAAGACCAGGCTATCTGCCTCCTGTGCGCCGTCAGGGCGTCAGCCACGTGCCATCGTGCACGCCCAGCCTTGCCGTTCCGTCAACTTCACGTCAACCAGCTGCTACCACACCGCCACACAAAGCCGGCTTCCTCCACGCAGTTGATGTGCATTTTCTTTGCACGTAAAATTAATTCCCAAGTATTAATGATATCAATTGCAGCTTAAGCAAGCGACCAAGTAAATATCGAACCCAAAGGACGGCGTATTATTAATTTAATTATTTACTAAATTAATTAAGACGTAAGACAATAACGTTTGAGGATTGAATGATTAACTAATAAACAATTAAGTAAAATAACAAATTAAATAAAATATCACTCGAAGAATACGAAAGTGGATCAAGTAGGAGAATAGGTAGCTCTAGGGTAATCCAGTTCACTCATTAATCTCCCTTCCATGTGTTGATGTCCGACTCTGCCTTGTGGAATATGGACGCATCACTAAATCATGCATATGTACTCTATAGACACAAGTAAACATACGTGTAATACATGTGAATAACCTCGGAGCAAGAGATATAATTCCACCCCCTTTCTAGGTACTATCAGTATCAATTATTTCCCTGGCCAATTGTACTCTAATCTGATATGATCTCCCGTTATAAGTACTATAAAATTATCCTCTTTATCCTACTTAATAACCCGAATTCAATTCAATTAATAAGTATTCATATATGATAGTTCTAATGAAGCTTCGGAGTCCCCTCACTTAGAATCATAAAATATAATCATGCTCAGCGGTGAACGCACTCAATCAATAACCAAGAGATGTATTCAGACTCTACATAACAGTTAAAGATGCACAAAACGACCGTGAATATGGATTAAGAAAACACAATCATATATAAAATAAATCCACAAGTAGTGTTGTACGGAGTTTACACACAAAAGATCAATTAATTCATAAAAACCTTCACAACCCTAGTTCAACCACAAAGGCTCTAGCCCATGATATTACGAAAAACAATCATGGGTGTTGGATAGATCTTACCCGGATGTCTGAAAAATTATAAGATAAATTAGGAAACGAAATAAACTCTAGATTTGGGCGTCGTCGCGTCCTTCTCCATCTTGAATCCTCCTCTTGGTTCTCCTCTTGATTCCATAGACAAATCTTCAAAGTGATGGATGGATGGAGGAAAGGATGTGGATGATGGTTGGGGTTGATCCCTCTTTGTGGGGGTGGTGTAGGATGGATGTGGCTCTCTCCAATCCAATATTTTTCTATGATATGATCTACACCCTCTTTATACTTGTGAGCTCTCCTTATAGGTCTTGGATGAGCTTTTACTTGAGACATACGCCAAATTTGGTAAAAGAAATTCGAAACAACCAAAAATAGAACCCAACGACATTTTGTTAGACCAAACCTTCTTGGTCGAGCAAGGCCTCCAAGTCGAGAAACTGGTCGAGCAAGCTCTCTGTAAGTTTTTGGTCATTTTGCTCGAGTTTCCCTCTTCCGTTCAACCAATACAATTCTGGTCGAACGGATCTCCTTTGGTCGAGCAAGCTTGCGCAGCCTCACCGTTTCATGCATAACTTCCACATCCGACATTTGACTTGAGTAATTCTTAAGCTCACATGATCCTCTCTTCCTTGGCTTTCTATCCATATAAAAGAACTCACAGAAATTTCAATATTGAATGTATAACAAGTCAAGCAAAGTGGCACAACCATTCTATTCGGCACAGCGTGCGCGATTTCACCACTTTGATCATAACTCTCTCGTTTGGATTCCGATTGGGGTGTTCTTTATGCCAAAACGACCTCTCTTCTGTGAGTTTCCTATTGTGTATCACACATCCAATTCAGAGCTCCAAATGAATACAGAATAATTACACAAGTTGGACGTGCGTTTTTTCAGCATCATTGGACAAATTGCACATTTTCTCCAACTTGGCACTTTTGATCCTTTTTCCACCTAAAACATAATAAAACACCTCAAGTGCACCTTTTTCTCACATATATCGAATATAAGACACTTGTGATAATATATAACAATAATACTCATCAAAAAAGTGTTAAATTGGACACTAAAACATGCTTATTTTCACTCTCATCAGCCGTCACCGTCGGGGTTTTTCCAAAACCTAGCGACGTGAAACATCCATGCTAGTCGTCCTGGCTGCAAGTCATGCTGACTCCAGTCACCGCGCTGTCGTCCCGCCGACAGCCAGCCCATGATGCGTATCCTTTCGGAGCCCATCTATTCACCACGGTCTAGCAGCCCCATCGTTCGAAGATTGTCGTCGATGGTGCAATATGTATGTCGTGTACAGATAGGGTTTCATCAAGAAAACAAGTTTTAAACCCTAATATCACGTATTCCACTCAAACTCTAGCCCAACGTGTCATGTTTAGCCATAGAAACCTATGCACTGATACCAATTATTGGTGTTTGGATCTTTTGGTTAACGTTTAGCCATAGAAACATATGCTCTGATACCAATTGTTAGCGTTTGGATCTTTTGATTAACATGAACCGTTAGGGTTCCATGCAATTCTACTGTAGTAGAAGCATAAAAGCATAATCGTATTACCTTTCACCAGGGTTTGATGTAGAGGTTGAACAGCAAGAACAAACGACCTTCTGAACTTCTATTGTATTCCTAAGTCACATCTTGACGTTGTGTGGGCAACGATCTGCAAGATGAACTCAATCTGTAGTCAATCTCGCTTGCTCACTGTTTTAGGAGTGTAATCGTGATTATCCGTACTATTGAGATTGGCTATTTATAGGCAACAATAGAGACCAGAAGGAGAAATTAGGGTTGGGCCTCCCAATGGGCTTAAGCGTCCAAAACTTATACTTAAATCCAATAATAATAAAACAGTCCACTAAAGAATTATTATTGCACTGCCACCCTAATCCCAAATTATGTTATGAGCTTCTTCTTATTATGAGCTCTTTAATCTCCCCATGTTTAAGATTTAATGCCCAAATTAATTAAGTTACTGACAACTCCATTAATTAATATATTTACCGAGAGTAGTACAACTTAACCTTATTATTATGCCGGATTAAATCCACCTGTAGGGTTTACATGATAATCATTATGAGCTCCTCAAGGGGACATCATCAACCAATTCCATTAGGAGACAAATTCTTTCTAAAATCAAAAACACACTATAGAGACAACAACATCGATCTCCCAACTCACCAAGCATATTGATTTAATAATTAAATCTCACCCATTGATGAATCAAAGAAATAAATACTGGCTTACGTGTCGAAGTTATTGTATAGGGATAATATGAGCATCTATTTATACCTTATAAGGAGCCGATAATATGATCTTACGTGTGACGCCGCACACCACATTATCTACAGTATAAAGTAAATGAACTTTTGCAACAATATAATTGCAAACGTTTGATCACATGATTCTCATTTCAAATATTATTAAAATATTATTCATACAAAAAACTAGACTTTTAGTACACAATCCAACAACACCGTCAAGAAAATTGGCTACATTTAATTTTTTGCTTCCTTTTGGATCATTATGACAGATAAAGAAGCCCATTTTCACCAGTCTCTTTTTTTAGCCTAATTTCTAGGAGTGAATTTCTTTTTTCTCAAATTTGGGAGACACTGTCCATATACAAACTGCTTCTACGTCATCTCAGTTATTACTTTTTGCAATATTATGTGAAACGAATTGTATGTGTTGATGAATGAGATTAGTTTCCATCTATCATGTTTCCGCTCTACTATGAAACTAATTCCCATATCCCAAGTCAATGAAGAAATTTGTATCTTCCTTAAAAAAACTCATATCACTTATCACACACTGCTATATACCACATGAAACACATATAGTTTGTTGATTCTTATCAAAATCTGGCCATTATGTGATAAATTACAATAAGAAAGTAATGCATGGATGACGTCAACCCAACACATGTATAAAATCAGATTATGGGGCCAACGTATAAATTGTTTCATTCTATGATATCGTATATAATGATGTTGGTCTGCACAAGAAGTCCTCCTACAAGCAGTATATTAATTGTTGTGGGGAAAATTTCACTTTTAGTCCCATGAGAATTGTTGAATTGCAAAAATAGTCCCATACCTATAGGCTTGTCCTAAAAGTTTCACTTTTGGTCCTACCGTTAATTTTTTGATGAAATCGTTATATCAGAAACAAGTAAAAAATATTATTTTGGAGAAAATACTACCTTTCCCACTTTAAAATAAACACAGCATAATCCTCAATTACATTACATTCCATAATTTTCCACTAATAAATTAAATTCACACAAATTTGTCAATCCATTCAATAATTCATCAATTAACATACAAAAATAATTTTTATTACATCAATAAACATCCATTTGAAAATCGTGATTCCTTTAAATGAATCATTAATCAATCCACTAATTCTCATCTAAAAATTTGCGCATTTTAATCCCAATCGAAGAACCTTTATTTGTTGAATCTTTAGAATGGGATTTCAAGATTTTGAGCCATACAGTTGATGGATCGAAACAATCTTACATTTTGATATCACCCCATCGTCGCCAAAGATGTCGACACACAGCTCGTCACCACTTGCAATCCACCCCACCCCATTGACCTCACCAAACTCTGCTGCCAAGTTCAGCTTATTCGGACCCATCTCATCGCTCTCTGTGGCTGTGCTGAGGGCCTCCTCGAGGCCCAGTTATCCGCCGCCCTCGCCTCCTTTGACCGTCCCCTCCACACCTCCACCTCTTCCCCTACTATGACAACTACCTCAACCTCTTCCGCTCCAACGTCGCCGCCACCCTTCACCACGTTGCCTTCGTCGGCTTCGGACCCCTTCCGCTCACCTTTATTGTCCTCACCTCCTATCACCTTGAGTCGGCTGAGTTCCACAACTTCGACCTTGACGCCTCCACCAACTCGCCCTCGTCGAGGCTAGTGGAGTTCACGATGGCCTGCATCTGCAATTGAGAAGTAGAACCAAAGATGTGCGAGGTCATTTTTTGAGAATCATGCTGATTAGACGTGGAATTGGTTTTGGTGTGAAGACTAGTCAAAGTAGGGTTTAGAGGAGGACTATATATATATATATATATATATATATATATATATATATATATATATATATATATATATATAGGGATGAATTTGGGTCAATAATCTTGGCTAACCACTGCTAACGGCTCACGTAACTCACACATGATTTAATCTGTTAGTTATTGACGGAAAATGTGTAAAAATTCCTAAGGGACTAACCATGTAAGAAGGAGGACCATTTTGGCACTCACTAATTCTTACGGAAGTGAAATTTTTCCAATTGTTGTGATATGTACCCTGCTTTATATTATTTTTGTTAGAAGAATCTTAGGTCACTACTTGCTCGTACATAATATAACAGTTATTTCTATTTTCGTAGATCTTCTACGATCGACCGGTGGAATTTTGGCTACGAAAATACATCCGAGTAGCTGCTGTGCAAGGTAAGATTTCATTTTTTTTGTTGTATTATTTCTATAATAATAAGTGTATGCATAAAGGAGCAAATTTCATACCCAATTTCAGTAACATTACATCTTTTTTGTCAATCAAACTTAAAAAGAATTTCCTTACCCACATTAATACCCATGAATGGAAAATATTTTTTTTACGAAGTTTATTAATTGAAAAATTAATAACCTTAAATTAATTAACTTGAGTAGGATAAATAATTATCTATGAAAGATATTTTTATTAATCTAATTATGTACAAAATTAATTATGACAGTAATGCATTAATTAAGATTTTCATTCATATATATCAGCTGGCGGAATTTTGGCTATGAAAACACATCGGAGTAGCTGTTGTGCAAGGTAAGCTTTCAGTTTTTTTTTTGTATTATACTTTATTGCATATGTTTCTAATTTAGTAATCAAATAAATTTCTCTCTGTTGTGATATCCTACATACTTTCCCTGGGCCAGATAGGTTACAGGTAGAAATTTATTAATTGAAAAATTAATAAGTTTAAATTAATTAACTTAAGTAGGATAAATAATTATCTATGAAAGATATTTTTATTAATCTAATTATGTACAAAATTAATTATTATTATAGTGCATTAGTTAAGATTTACATTCATATATATCAGCCGGTGGAATTTTGGCTATTAAAACACATCGGAGTAGCTGTTGTGCAAGGTAAGCTTTTTTTTTTGTATTATACTTAATTGCATATGTTTCAAACTTATTAATCATATAAATTTCTCTATGTTGTAATATCCTACATACTTTCCCTGGGCCAGATAGGTAGTATGAACACCATGAATAAATCAACATTTTCTAGGAAACGGAAATATGCTTGCATAGAAGACTGCATGCACGCAAAAAAATGAAAGATGAACAAAATTTAAAGAAAAAACTTCAGATACAAGTACATTTGAAACAGAAAATATGAATGTTAACCCGCTTTTATGCATAATAGATAAACCTGACTTATTGCCAACTGTACCAAATTGTACGTTTTGTGATGCAAAACGTATTTACCTTGAACCACCTAATTTCAGCTGTTCGTTAGGAGATATAAAATTAATTGAAACTGAGATGGCATCTAAATTAGTACATTTATACATTGGACAAACTGAACATGCAAAAGAATACCATTCTTGTGTCCGTAGCTACAACAATATGCTTGTATTTACATCATTTGGTGTACATTGTGATAAGTCCTTAGCTAGAAGAAATGATGGAATTTACACATTTAGAGTTCATGGTCAGCTCTATCATTTTATGGACCAATTAATACCTTCAAATAATGAAAAACCCAAAAACCTACCGCTGTATTTTTTTGATACAGAACATGAAATTTCAAATTGGTTGTCAATTAGTCCAAAGTTTAGAGATACTCTTGTTGAAAAGTTAATGTATATTTTTGCAAATAATCATTACGCAGTGTTTTTCCGAAGCTTGAACACTATCACCAATTTAAATGAATATAACATTGCTCTGCGGGCTGATCCTTCTTTTGATCAAACGTTTACAATAAGTCAACTGCATCACAAGTTGCTGCAATATGGCTAGAATCTAATGAAGGTGAACTATATGCAAGCCAACACATTCAAGTATACCCAAAAAACACTCAACCTCAAATTATTAAACAATATTTTGTCTGCTATGATCCTATGCAATACCCTCTTATATTCCCAAATGGAGAACCTGGTTGGCACCGTGTAATAAGAACGTTACATAATTAACAAAAAGATACGCTTTCTAGACCGACATGTGATGGTGGCACCTCTTGTAACATTCAGAGTTGTACTAATGCACAAGTGCTCATAGATTTTGAAAACCAAAGTAATTTTCAAACTACATATTAATATTAATATTAAAATTCACCAGTACTTATAAAAAAAATTATTTTTTCTGTTCTTGTAGGCGCAAGAAAAAAGGTCCCACAACGAGAAACAGTGTCTTGTCGTAAGTATTATTGTTACAAATTACAGGTACGTGAACATGATAAATCATTTTTACTTCATGTTGGTAGGCTTCTGCAACAATATATTGTTGATATGTACATAAAGATTGAAACATCAAGATTAGATTTCTTTAGATGTCCAGACATGCAAAAATGTTTATGTAATGAACTATATAGTGGTGTAGTAGACAATATTGCATTAGGATATCAAACAGGTTCTGATATCGGCTCACATATGATATGGTATTACCTGCATCATTTATTGGTTGGCCTAGAGATATGCGTAAAAGATTTATGGATGCTACAACTTTAGTTCAAAGATATGGAAAACCTGACATATTTTTAACCATCACTTGAAATCCAAATTGACCTGAAATAAAATCCTTGCGTTTACCTTTTGATGAAGTGCAAAATAGGCCTGATTTAATAGCCCGAATTTTTCATGCCAAAGTTCAAGTATTAAAGAACGAATTATTTGAAAAAGAAATATTTGGTCATGTTGTTGCCTACACTTATGTGATAGAATTCCAAAAAAGGGGTCTACCGCATGCTCACTTCTTGCTCCTCTTAGACCAAAGATCCAAAATGTTTTCCCAAGAAGCTTTTGAACGAATAGTCTCCGCTGAACTCCCAAATCCACATACGGATGCCTATTTATTTTCATTGGTTGTGAAACATATGATGCATGGTCCATGTGGATCATTTAATCCCGCTTGTCCATGTATGAAGAAAGGATTCTGTAAATTTAAATACCTTAAAGATTTCTCTAAAAATACAAAATGTGAAATAAATTATTACCCAATATATCGTCGTAGAAATAATGGTCTACATGTTACCATTAGAGGTTCAAAGCTTGACAATCGATGGGTAGTTCCTTATAACCCATATCTTTTAGCTATATTTAATTGTCATATTAATGTTGAGATTTGGTCCACAATTCAAGTAATAAAATACATGTACAAAAATATTTACAAAGGTCATGACAAAATTTCATACACATTGCTTGAAAATAGTAAAAAAAAGGTGATTGACGAAATTGCAGATTTCCAAAATGCTCGATGGATCTCACCCCTGAGGCAGTTTGACGTATTTTTAGATTCAAACTCAGCTCTGTATCTCCACTTGTGATTTCCTTACCCATTTATCTAGAAAATGAGTAGCCAATAACTTTTTCCGCTAATGAATCTTTAGTAAACATCGTCAATAACCCTAAATCTAAAGAAACAATGCTAACATAATTTTTCCATATGAATAACCACAATGAGTACGCTAGAAGTCTTAATTTATTATATGTCATTTTCCCCAAATATTTTACCTGGTATAATGATACAAAAGAATGTAAACCACCTAAAAAAGGAAATGTAGCAGCACGTATTGTCACTTGCTAGCCATCTCATGATGATAAGTTTTATCTAGCATTGTTATTGAAACATGTTAGAATACCACCTTCATTTAAATGTGTAAGGACAGTAAAAGATAGTAACATATACTCCCTCCGTCCCCCGAAGTATTTCATACTTTCCTTTTTCATCCGTCCCTCAAAGTATTTCACACTTTACTTTTACTAAATTTGGTAAAAAATACATTATAACAATACTCACTTTTTACACACATCCTAATATAATACTTACTTTTACTTACTTTTTTACATCTCCCAACAACTTTACACCCCTTTTTTATTAAATCAACTAAAATATATATTCTCTTTCTTACTTTATACATAAAAATACAAAATTTTTTTAAACTCCGCACACACCAATACGTGAAATACTTGTTGGGACGGAGGGAGTAATACTTACCGAGAAACTGCACAAATATTAGGTGATAAGTTATATTTTAGCACAATTATTTGGTTGAAATTCATGTTTATTTGATTGGCTTATGTGCTAATTGGGTGCTAATATTGACTTATTTTATCTTTAAGAGATTATTACTTTAATTATATGAATTGATGTGGAAACAAGCTAAATTAGAAAACAAATCGGCCAACATATTTTCCACATAATTGAAGGACCATATCTGGTGGAAGACACGGTAAAAAAAAGAAGAGATCCTGGAAATATTTTGGAAGAGAGAAATAAGGAAAGAGATCAAGCTGGATTACTTAGGGATCAAGACACAGATATATATGGGAGATATTTATTTATTTTTGGAGTAAAAAATACACGAGGAGAACGTGAGTTCCGGGTGCAAAACACGATCATTCTGGGCAGAATTGGCATGAAGTTGAAGATCATCATCGGATCATCATCGGTTTTTATATTTTAATTTTATTTTTGCTATGAACATGCGAAGCTAATCCCCTTTTCTAGTTTAGGATTTCGTGAACCTCCCGTTGAACCTTAGATTAATTATTAAGGGTTTTTCATTGAATCTTTTGTGCAAATTTATTCTATTGCATGCTTTGATGTTCTTATAGCACTTTAATAATTAATTTAGCCTGATCAATTAATTTAATTGTTTAATTGTTTAGTGCTATTTCATGATCTACAATCCGTAATTGTTGTAGGAATTGGATTAAGTAGCAAGTAGAGATTATTCCCTCTAGGTGTAATAGGATCTAGGTTGTATGATTCCTAGCCGGTTTTCGTAGCCTAGTAATTCTATGTTTAGAGTTTTAATGCGCTTACGAGTTCGAATTCATAGGATCACTTGTAAATAGTTCAATTTAGTGGTCGTACCCTAATTGAAGAACATAAGAACATTCAGGTTGATTGGTCGTACCGTCAATCTAGGGATTTGAGTTTGTACACTAGGCTAGATGTTTAATTCATATAATTAATTAATTTAGTAAACGGGAGGGGATCGTCATCCTAAACTAGGTTCGTCTCACTTGGTTAATTTAATAATTAATTCTCGTCTACTTCGTTATTTAAAAATTAAGATTTATTGTCATTTTTACCTTCAATTGTCACCAATCCAAAACCCCCTTATTTATTTTATATGTTTGCAACACTTAAATTTAATTAAAATTTTATTATACTCTCTTGGGTTCGACCTGTACTCGTTACTATACTAAGTATTAGAGTGAGTCAAAAATAAAATTTGTTTTGGTAGGCCGGCGACAACCAATCATTAGGCCTGATGGAAGAAGATACAATACCAGAGATGTGTATTCAAGAGGCTGCCATGTATCTAATGCCAGCTGCTTTACGATATTTATTCCCTACTATACTTGTTCACTGTAACCCTAAAAACCCCAAAGATTTATGGTTTAAATTTGAAGATTTCTTATTTGAAGATTTTTCACAAGACAAAATCTTAAGCAGAAATAGAATCAGAAACAAAGTTCTAAGCATTCTCAGCTACTACTTGTATTCAATGGAAAAGAAATTAGAAGATTTTCCCTTTTTAGAGGATAATCTACCAACTGATTTTCATGACAATTTAACTAAAGAATTATAAAGTAAACCAAGTATATTCACTCCAGCTACTGGCCTCGCATCTGTTCATTTGTTAAATGAAGAACAAACATTTGCCTATAACAACATATTGTACCATGTGGATAATAATTTACCTAAAGTTTTTTAGATGGTCCCGAAGGGACTGGCAAAACTTTCCTATATAAGCAATTCTTGCTGCAATAAGAGTGAAATGACATATTGCACTTGCCACAGCTACCTCAGGAGTGGCAGCATCATTACTACTAGTTGGAGAACCTCACATTCAAGATTCAAGATTCTATTAGACGAAAATGAATTTAAGCCATGTAATATTAGCAAACAGAGCACATTGGCACAATTAATACGTATAACAAAATTGATCATTTAAGACGAAGCTACAATGGCAAAATGAAAAATAATTGAAAAATTTGATGAAATGTTAAAAGACATAATGAATACAAATACAATATTCAACTGAAAAATAATTATATTCTCGCTGCATCAGTTGGTAATCAGAGCCAGATTTTCGATGCTGGATTCGAGATTTCAAGTGATTTATGATATCTTTTATGATGATCAGTCATCGTATGAAGATGATACTATGCAAATCTACCAACAAAATAATTTGCTGGTATCTGATTCGATATACGATGGATCACCAATTTTCGATGAAGAAGTCGAATTTGTTGATGATGGCCGGCCAATCTTCGATGAAGAATATGGTGAAGTTTTCTATGGTGAGTATGATGTCTCACCGATCTTTGATGAAGGAGATTCATATGGTGGTTATGATACCCCACCAATCTTTGATGAAGAAGACGATGCAATTTTTCACGGTGCCAATGGCGATCAAGTTTTTGATATAGAGATAATTGAAATTGTTGCAAATTATGATGTGCTTAATGCGGAAGTTTCGTTTGATCCAAAAAATTCGTATTTTATGGATCTTATAATTAGCGATCTAATAAATATGAAGGTGCTCGACTGAAGGATTTAAGGTTACATGAATTTAAAGATATTTCGGCACGTTTCCGTACTTATTTTGTTTGTGATACGACCTACACGATTCAAGGGCGAATCGTTTCCAAGCAGAGGAGAATGATGCAGATATGGTGGAGATATAGAATAATTAATATAATTAGGTTTTGATTTGTTTCCTTTTATTTATAATTGTCATTATTACGTTAAATTTTGTTATCACTTATAAATAGGTGCTCATATTATTGTAAAAAGGGAGTTGAATTGATTAATGAAAATGAGAATTGTCTCATACCTCTTTTGCGGTATTCTATAAGAATCAACGTATTTAAGAAGCCTATCTTTCGGTATTCTTTAAGAATCAACGGATTATAAATTTTGTTCTAGGTATATCATATTTTTAATATGCTCTCGCTGCATCAGCATTATTGAATACATTGATAGACAGTTTTCCCTAATGTTTGTGATTATAATATAGATTATAACATATTTGTTAATAGAGAAATACTCACTACATGAAATGAATTTGTTCATGAAGTCAATGAGATTTTAATAAGCGACCACGTACTTCAGTTATGATGAAAGCACATGCAAATATGTTACAACTGACCAACAAGATTTATTTCATTCTCTAACTCCTCAAGGGCTTCCTCCACACAAATAATGTTTGAAGATAAACGCACCAATAATATTGTTGAGAAATATTAATCTAACAGAAGGTCTTTGTAAAGGAACACGCCTTCTGTGCAAAGGTTTTGAGAAAAATATCATTTATGATGAAATTTCAATTGGTATGCATTCAGGAAAACCTGTACTCATTCCCTGAATTACATTAGAAGCTCCACTTGATAACTTTTAAACTATTACATTTAAAAGAAAACAATTCTCTGTACGACTATGTTATGCTATGATTATCAATAAAGCACAAGGCTAAACTTTAGATTTCATTGGTATTTATCTAAACGAACCTGTTTTCTCACATGGTCAACTCTTTGTCGCATTATCAAGAGAAAAAACTAACGACCAATTAAAAATCCTAATTAGGCCTCCAACACCATAGTACACAGCACTAATGTTTTCCATGAAGTTTTGAATACTGCCAACACTCCATAAATACAACTTAAGAATCCACATAGGTTCGTTCTTATACGAAATCACTATATTTCTAAAATAATGCCAACATATTAGTGCATTATCACTGCATGCTTACTGGCCTCTTGTTCGGCAAAACATACGATTTTGTGCTTTTTCATGGTTCTGAATAGCTGATACTTTGTTCATATTGAGTTTTATAGTGTGCATCATGAACCTGCTTACAAACATGCTCTAAATCTTAACTCATACTAGCATTGTTTTTTTTTCCTGATAGATTGGACCAACTGAAGAAACAGCTGTGTACATTATCTTGATAATGCTCAACAAAGAAAAAACTATACTTTCAGATCCCATAGAGACAACAATGACATTTACTATGTTAACTCTCTGACTTTCCACCCAGTAAGATGTATTTTTTTTACTCCTATTTATTTCATACTCAAGGCTCCAAATCTATTTGGCTTGATTAGTTGATTTTTTATATCATTTTCCACAGTCTGTGCATCTTGGACATTCCAATACACCACACATTCACTGTTGTATGGTTACCTACTTACCTTACGTTGGTAGCTGTTACGTATTAGGAATTGCTGCTAGATGAATTGAGGTGTGAATCATATATAAGGGGTTTTTTTTTATCATTTGCAGCTACACAAACTGCTCTCATGTTATCTCACTTATAAAGTACAGGAGAAGAATGTATAAAATATAGACATTGCTTGGCAAAATTGCTGTGTTTTTGTAAATGCTTATAATTTATTATATTCATTAGTCTTCTATCTTTGTTATACAGAAAGTACTAATGTCTTCTTCAGATCAGATTTTGCAACTGTCAAGAAGTCGAAAGACAAAGTGGGAAAATTTGAAACACGTCTACTTCAAGGTTGAGAAGTATAGAAGACCAACAAGAAATTTTGACAGTGAGAAGTTTGCTTCTCTGAAAGTTTAGGAAGAGCTTTCTTTTCTGAGATGAAAGGTATTGAGCTATTTAAATTAGGGATTCTCGAACTCATTTGGTCTAATTGCTCTTGTTGTATGGTTACCTACTTACCTTGGATTCTCAACTCATTTGATCTGTTTGCTCTTGTTGTATTTTTACCTACTTACCTTATGGTGGTAGTTGTTTCGTACTAGGAATTTCTAATAGATGAAATGAGGTGTACAACATATATAAGGTGTTTGTTTTTGTATCCTTTGCAGCTACACAAACTGCTCTCATGTTATCTCACTTATAAAATACATGTGAAGAATGTAAAATATATAGACATTGCTTGGCTGAATTGCTGTGTTTTTGTAAATGCTTGTAATTTATTATATTCATTAGGATTATATCTTTGTTATACAATAAGTACTAAGGTCTTCTTTGGATCAGATTTTGCAACTGTCAAGAAGTCGGAAGACAAAGTGGGAGAATTTAAATTGATAGGGTGGCAAGACACATGGTGCCATTAACCAATATAAAATTTTGACAGTGAGAAGTTTGCTTCCCTGGAAGGTTGGGAAGAGCTTTCTAACCTGAGATGAAAGGTATTGAGCTGTTTAAACTAGAGATTCTCCAACTTATTTTTCCCTTTTGCTCTTGTTGTATGGTTACCTACTTGGTAGCTATTTCGTATTAGGAATTGTTAATAGATGAATTGAGGTGTGGATCATGTATAATGGGTCTGTTTTTGTATCATTTGCAGCTACACAAACTGCTCTGATGTTATCTTACTTATAAAACACAGTAGAAGAATGTATACAATATAGACATTGCTTGGCTGAATTGCTGTATTTTTGTAAATCCTTATAGTTTATTATATTCATTAGTCCTCTATCTTTATTATACAGAAAGTACTAAGATCTTCTTCGGATTAGATTTTGCAACCGTCACCAAGTCGAAAGACAAAATGGGATCTTCTAAAACCCGAAATTGTTGTGAAAATCATGGACTTCTACTTCTCTGGAAAACCGTTGATCTTAGATACAATCACTGCAGCCTCCAAGGACACAGCTACTAACGAAGATGATTCGGAGGCCGTTCTAATGCACTATGTCCCTGAGTTCAAAGGCGTCGAACGAGAACTAGACGACTGACATGAAGATGAATGTTAACTGGAAGCACCACATGAGTAACTGGTTAAATCATGCTTTCATTGTGAACCAATATCACATTATGGATAAAAGGTACTTTCATTTCTCCAAGTACTAAGCAGTATGCAAGTTCCATTAGCCACCCATGATCTTTTTAATTTGGATTTTCAAAAATGATTTCTTCTCGAATTGTGTTGTTTTATGGTTAAATATTTGCATGTACATTTGGTTGTTTTATTTCTCTTGTGAAGCTTGAACTGCATTTCCTTTTAAACTTTAGGCTTGAAGTATTCCACTATCATCCTATTTTTCCATATTGGTCATAGTAGACACTGTTTTTAGTGAAGATGTATCTCTCTTCCTTCATTTTGAATGCGGTATTTCTCTCATGATGTGCAGACATTGTATGTGTTATTCTCTTACACACCTGTTAAATTTATACAGTTTAATTATCTCTCTTAGAAGAGGTCGTACAATATCAATAATTGTGGGAGTTTGGAGAAATCCTCAACTCATTCCTTTTGGAGATTTAAACATTTCTATCATTCCATTTGGAGATTTAAACATTTCTAATATTTTCCACACGTAGATAAATGAAAACACATTTTATATTATGTTCTCAATCCTTTTCTATAAAATTCGTTACGTAGTGCTTGTGAGTCATCTGAGGTGTACCAGATTGATTGATTCATAAAATGTTTTCCCTCTTCATTCTATTTTAAATTTTGAAAATGTGGTCTTGGGTTTTGATTTAGTTGTGGTAATCATCATTTGTCTGTTTAGTGCCCAAGTTACAATTTACAAGCTAACATGGTCGGACATCACTCTTAATAATAGGTACACCTTTTCCATGACATATAGATAAAATTGAACACGTGTACTCAACTTACATACCACATTAACTTACTTCAACTTGTAAACAAAACAATTTCACACATGGCACTATTTTTTAATGCCACACTACCCCACTTCAATACAACCTAGACACATCACAACTCAATATAAATATTGTACACAGCTTATGACACGTGTCCCCTTTCATGTACAATTAGAAACCTTAGACATCTATAACTATAAAAATGCTTTACCTACAATATATAAACACAACTCACATAATATAAAATTATCCCCTTCCTTTTATTAATACATACATTTAAATATAGCTACTCGAAAATTACATCCAATATGGCAGAAAAAATGAAAAGTAACTGCACATGCGCTTGTATGCTAAAAGAAATAGAAGAGCTCATCAACAGATTCCTCAGTAATTCAGAATCGGCAAAAACTTTCCACACATTGCTTCACAAGAACGTAAAACTCCCCCTCTTGATCGATTTTACTACGGCCATTGAAGCAGAAACAGGTGCAGAGACATGAAATAAAATTTCAAATTATAATGGATTATCCTCAAATAAAATGCTTCGCCTTTTCTTAATATTTGTATAAAATATTTTGTTTTAAAATTAAAAATTATTATTATTATTATACATATAAAAATTACACAATGTCCAACATATAAGATAAAATTTATTTTATATTTGGCTATGCAATTTTATGTGATTTCTCTTATTTGGAAAAAAGAAAAAAAACCACTGGACTAATTTTATTAGTTACCTAACCTTTCTCATCTCTAAAAAAAAAACATACTATATTTTTGTGCAAATATAATAAACTAACAAAAGCCCACTACCTTAGCCCAGTAGTTGATGTCTTTATTAAACTTATTTGAAAATATAGAGGACTAACAAAAGCCCACCACCTCAGTCCAATGGGTTTGTTTTTCTAATTATTATATTTATAAAAAAATAATTTCAAACAACTAAATTAGGATCTCAACAACATTACTGATAGATACGTTCAAACCCTAGAAATGGAACACAACATCGACTTCTCCACCAAAGAAACAACCCAGATCATCATCTTCTCCTTCGTTAGGGCAACCCCAATGGTTGGGGTGACCAAAATCACCAAATTTGTGGTGATTTGGTGCACATTTTGGATTCAAAAAATTTGGTGCAAAAAGAAATATTCTATAAAATCTTATTAAAAATATTATTTTATTAAATTTAAATAATTATAATATTTCAAATTAATTATTTATCTCTCTAATTTTAAATTATTAATTAAATAATATATTTCTATTTTGTATTAATTAATTTATTTTAAATTTTAAATTTAATTTCTAAATTTTAATGTTGTATAAATTTTACTAATTACATCAAAATAAATATATCAACATGAAATTAAAGAAATATATAAACAACACATATTTTATTGATAATAGCATAATACAACAAATACAAATAAAATGCATAAACTTTTAAATTTTAATCATCAGATGAATACAATTCCCAAATATGATCAATTAATGCATCTCGACTTTTTATTTTTCTAAATCGAGCAAGAAATTCCTGGAATTGAGAATTGTCATCATCCCTCATTCCAATATTTATAGCTGTTCAATGAATATTTCTACTTCAACAAAATATTATTGTGCAAAGAATGAGTTTAAACCGGACAATGAATCAAGACAATATTTGCGGGGATTACTTTCCCACTATCTTGGAGGTTCGGGAAGTGATTTACCTCATTTTAAATATAGAGAATAAAAATTATGTTGCAATTTTAATTATGCAAGAAGTAATTTTTAAAATTATTTTAATGACACATAATTTATTATATATTAATTATATAAAATATAAATATATATTTAACAATTAAAAATAATTATTAAGAGTGGTTAAAAATATATATAAAGATAATTATTTTTAAATTGAGTATTAAAAATAAATGTAAAGAAAAAAATTGGGTCATGAATTTGGATAAAATCCAAAATTATCCAATTAGGTCACATTCACCTTTTAGCCAAATTTTTTGGATAAAAGAGTTAACCATCGGAGGAAGGTGACACCTTTTACCAAAAAATTTGGGTAAAAGGAGCCACATTGGAGATGGCCTTTAAGATCTACATATTCACTTTTCTCCCTTCAAATATCCCTACATAATGTTCAACAACGACCCCCAAATACTCTCTTTATTCATGAACCTTGTGGAGAAACCCAAAATACCTCAACTTCGTACTTGCAATCATTGAAAGCTTAGAGTGGCACTCCGACACGCCTTCAAAGAAAACGATTGCTACAATGGTGATCTTATGGGTAAATTATTGTTCTTATTAAAACATATTATTACATTCATACTTTTTTATTAGTATACTCTTCCTGTGATTTTATTTTAAATATCTGATATCTTGTGTTATTTCTTCAAATATTACCACACTTAGACAATACCCCTACAATTTAATATCTTACCACTTGTCTAATTAGTGTAAAATAACAACCATCTAAGCACATAATCACTCTATACTTGCTTAGTTAGTAAAAAAATGCTAATATTTTTATTTTAATCATGTATACATAAATATATAATTATGATCATTACCACATAATAATAGGAACAAAAAAAACCCTTTCTGCCTCTAAAACATTAGTGTATTACTAAAATAAAAAGTTATGTTAAACTTCTTTAAAAAAAATGCAACTTACAAAATTGTCAAGAACTAGGACAGCTCACCTACCTGCGTGTTGGATAGGGAAGAGATTATCTGCTTCATCAGAAAAAAAAAAAAGAGAAAAAGTTAAAATTCAAATTAGACAACTGTAAAAAAATAAGGACAGCTCACCTATCTACGTGTTGGATGGGGAAGAGATTATCTTCTTCATATTACCTAACTGAAAACATCTTGCATTCAGTCATAATCAGTTAACTCCTACATTTCTGAATAAGAGGTTCTGGTACAGAGCATTGGTAATGCTACATTACTTGTTTATTTTCTACACATTACTTGCTATACCCTGCTACAACCCTAAGTAATAAACATCTATATGTAGAACTAAATAATTGTCATTTTTTTACATTGCACGCTTTACCTTGCAAATTCTCCCATTTCAATGTATTTAGGGGTGGGATTGGATGGGCTTTGATTTATGACATTAATTTGAGGTGCAATTTCATGTGTTCATTCAGATACATGAGGATAAATCAATAGGTTATTACTATTTAGAAACTGAAATATGTATGAGGGATTACATTTGTAATGCTACATTACTTGTTTATTTTCTACACATTACTTGCTATACCTTGCTACAACCCTAAGTAATAAACATCTATATGTTGTACTAAATAATTATCTTTTTTTTACATTACATGTTTTACCTTACAGATTATCCCATCAACACTATTGAAACTTTTACATTTAGATTGAAATAATTAAATCACTAACCACATATGTAATCCTATATGCTGCATGCAATTTAAGTTTACCTTTTAAAGGAGATCTGATGTTAAACAAGGTTTACGTATTCTGCACTACTTGTTAACATATACTACAATAGTAAACAATTAGATCTACCAGAATAATAGACTACATTTTGATTACTTCATTATTTGACCATCCTGAATCACCATTATCTTCTCTTTGTCTCAGGTTGCTTGCCCGTTCATCTCTTACGGTTGCTCCCCCCTTCTCTACATGAGACTTGTTCCCTTTTCCTTGTCTTCATCTGCTGCCGTCTGCGTCAAGATGTTCTCTCAAATCATCCATAATTGAATATGCTAACCTGCCATTGTTCATTCCACAGCTTACCAACCTGATTTCATATTCACTCTCTAAATTTGACCTTGTTTTCCATACTTGTTCATAGACCTTGTGTTAAGTTATCTCTTTGGATTCCTACCAAACTGCTCTCTTTCCTACTAAATCTTACAAATGATGACCTTGCTGATTTTTCCATACCCACAGCTGAAACTCTTAACCATCCATATTTTTTATCTTATATACTGCATGCATTTTAAATTAAAAATTTAAAAGAACTTCCTCCTAATACCATATTCTACCAGATCAATGGATGCAACACCCAGTAGGACCATTACACTGGAGAGTTAACTCCAGACAACCAAAAGTGTAATGTTAAAGTGTTTATAAAAGAGAAAAACCCCCATACGCTGCTCGAAATATGGAAAATAAAAAAAATTGTCTTCATTGATGAAAAGGTAATAAACATTACTTTTTGAAACAAAAAAGCCGTCCATTACACTTCTAATCTCAATAACAACTTCTACATAATCACACTGCTCAGTGTAGCATCTACACCGCAGACGTAGAGAAGCTAAACAAAATAATTCAACTATACAAAACATACCATATTGGAAACAGCATGGTGAGGAAGCTCAGTGCCAGGGCTCCGCGACTTACCCAATCCGAAAATCACATAATCTTAACAAAGAGCTCTTTAATTAACATTGTGAGTGAAGAAAAGAAAACTCCAATCGAACACATTTACACAATCACACCCTTCGCCAGCTGTCCCTAATTTGCAGATGTCAACGGTGCAAGAATCAGCCAAGAACCTCTTAACTTAATACGCACTTTGCAACTTCAGTATGACAATGATATTATATCTTACACAAACAAAATTCTTGCAGATCTACTATGTGTTGTAATACATTCATTCACTCCTTGCCACATTCAGACACAAAATAGAACCGCTCTGTAGTTAACAAAGAGTAAGTTCACACCACATTTTCTAATAAACAACTTGACATTTCTATAACAACTATTACACTTTCCTCTCTTCTACAGATGTTGACCACTTATCCTCACACTTTGGGAAGAATTTCTACAGCATGAAGGTGCCGAACTAGTAGCGAAAATTCAAGAAACACCTATCATTGTAGGCATGAGACTCTCTGTGCACTCTTTCCATGGTAACAGTATATTTCTACCCTTTATTGCTATGTCGTGATTAACTACTTTGTGTTTCTGGTACTTCAGAATAATTGCTACTTTATTCGGCTGCATGCCATTCATGCTCTGTCATGGCCAGCTGCCTTTTGTAATTTGTACTTGAGAGTAGTTGTGGTCTTATTTGGCTGATTTTATTATTTAACTGATTTCACTTGCTAATTCTACTGACATTGTGATTGAGTCCAACAATAAATTTCTAATTCAAGCATTGAATGCTTCACTTGTATCAGCAACTTAAGAGAAAAACCTGAAAAGAAACTATAGGATATACACGGTTGTCCTTCGTACATGTTAGAAATATTAGGCTCAACCATCTCAATAATGCTCTTTGTTTTTCTTATATTTAAATAGGTTACTAGGGCTGCTTTTTCCATTCTAATGTTTGTATTTTTGAAACCTGATTCTTGTCTCCTGAAACATTCTGGTTTCATTCCACACTGCAGGTTTATCCATCAGTTCATTGCCAATCAACACTATACTCTTCGACCCCCTACAACAGAAGCCGACAATTTGAAGTCATGGTACTATTCTCTTTCTGCATCATATTACCATTACACTTTTGCACGTTACACAATATCCCCTTACATTAAACACAACCCGCTTATATGCACACACCTCAACAAGTTACAAGGAAACATATGATACATAAAAAGGGTGATCGTGGACAAACTGTATAGACAAGAAAACCAGTGTAGAGACTACCCTCAACAGTCCCAAATAAAGGTCATCAAAGAGATTTTTGATCTACCTGAAATGGTAATAAAAATGTGCTTTACATTATGGAATTTTAGCTTTTACTCCATCTGTCCCATAATAAACTTCACACTTTCCATTTTCATCCGTCCTACATTAAACTTCATCATCCAAAAAAGCAAACATCACACCAATCCCCACCCCTAAAAGTTCATCTTAATTACAACTTTATCACACCCACCTAACACACAAACATACTTTATAAATTATTTATCACTTAAAAATACTACATTACCCTCCAAAAGTCAATAAAGTTTGTCAGAAATTAACTTTTCTTAAAATCCGTGTCTACAGTAACGGTGAAGTTTATTCCGGAACGGAGGGAGTATATAGAAAAACTTCTCCATTAAAATGCATACAATCCAATCAGCAAACAAAGTCATTCTGGCTAATAGGATATATGAAGATTACAGACCCACAAAAGCACTTCTACTTCCTAGGGTGCCTAGAATGCACACAACCCTATGGGGCTTCTTATGGACAGGCATTCACTTGTCTATACTGCTGATGAGTATTTTCTCAACACACAAAATTAATCCTCAAGTATAATGATATCAATTGTAGTTTCGATAGGTGACCAAGTGATTATCGCACCCAAGAGACGGATTATTATCAGTTTGATTATGTTCTAATTTACTAGGATTATGTTTGGCAAATTAGTTTTAAATTGTTACGAAATTAAATAGAATTTGACTTAAATAGCAAATCAAATAAATAAACAAGTAATAGAAAATACGATTGTGATCAAGTAAGAAATTAGATAGTTCTTCGGGCATCCGGTTTTACTTATTAATTTTCTTTCCATGCGTTATTGTCCGACTCTGCCTTGTGGTTTATGGACGCGTCACTAAACCATGCAAGTTCACCCTATAGACACAAGTAAACATGCGTATGACACGTGTGAATATCCTTGGAGCAAGAGATATAATACACCCCACTTTCTAGGTAATATCAGTATTAATTTTTCCCGTGCACTTAGTACTCTAACCCGATATGATCTCCCTTTATAGGTACTATGACGTTATACTCTTTATCCTACTTATTAACTCGAATAATATTCAATTAACTAGTATCTATATAAGATAGTTCCAATAAGACTTCGGAATCCCTTCACTAAGAATTATAACATATAATCCTACTCAACGGTGAACGCACTCAATCAATAATCAAGATATGCATTCAGATTCTATATAACAGTTAATGATGCACAAAATGACCGTGAGTATGAATTAGAAAAGCACAATCTTATATAAAATAAATCACAAGTAGTATTGTACGAAGTTTACACATGGAAATTCAAACTCATAAAACTTTCATAACCCTAGAACTATCGGAGCGGTTCTAGCCCATGATTGATCTAGGAACAATCATGGTTGTTTGGTATGATCTTACTTGACGCGCCAGACGAACCTCTCTTTACGACCCCTTCGGATGATGGTAGGGTTTCGGTGGTGGATGGATGATGAATGATGTGTGTCTCTCTTTTCTCCTGCGAAAAACACTTCTTTTATGCGGGTGGAACCTCTTTACGGGCTTAGAATGGGCTTTTGCTTGAAGCACACGTCAAATTCAGTAAAAGACATCCAGAATTACCATAAATAAAAGCTGTAAGAATCCGTTCGACCAAGCCTGGACTGGTCGAGCAAGGCCTCCAACTCGAGCAATGGTCAAGCAAACTCTCTGTAAGTTTGCACATTTTGTTCGACTTCACTCATCTGCTCGACCAAGATGATTCTGGTCGAGCAAGCTCTCTGGATGAATCTGAGTATTCTGCTCGACTTGGCCACCTTGTTCGACCAAAGTAATAATGGTCGAACAAGGTCTTGAGGTCGAATGGCCTTCAAAAATCACTCCAAAAATTGTGTCTTCCAATTCCGAGCCCTTTCTAGCTATTTTTCTGTACAAATATGCTCAAAAAACCCTTGTACCATCTGATTCGTGACTTTTCCATAAACGTACCGATTCGTCTCAATAAAAGACTCAATCGTACTCAATTTCCACGCAAATCAGAGCCCAAAATACGTGAATTTACACTCTCATTAAACCCCCAAACTTACATTTGCTCGTCCTGAGGAAACGAAAATCAAAACAAATCAGAGAGTGTAATCCCGAGATCAAGCACAACTTATTCTAACACATGTAATTATATCAATTTAAGTCATGCAACCCATCATACCTTTCATTCACATAAAAACGTCAATCAATCACAATACTTCTACAAGTACTAAGTCATCTAACTCACTGATAAGTGTTTACTCTTTCTCTTAAGTATAAAAGATATACACTTTATGGTTAGTATCGACACTCAATTTCAATTCATATACTCGCGTAACCATAAGCTTGACAAGGGTCTCAAAAATCCATCTAGAACTACTTCAATACTAGGATCACAAAGGACTTGCATATAGGTTATAATGTTGGCTCTTTGGTAAAGGTAGGAGAATATAAATAAGTAACTAAATTACTAGCAAAGAAGTACCTTGGAGATTTGCTCTTCAACAGCTTCCTTCTTCTCTCCTTCATCTTTCTTATGATCACCTCAATACATGCTTCCTCCATCTTTACTTGGATCAACATTTTTTCGCAAGAGAATACCAATTTCAGTGTTCTTCAAGAATAAGGGTACCAGTTTTGGGCACTACCCTTTCTAGTATTAGGGATACCGGTATCAGGCACTATCCCTTGCAAGATTTAACCTCTTGTCCTTCGATTCTTATTTCACCAATCCCATCCGTCCCTATCCTCTTTAAACTTCATATAGCATTAATTCAACTCCACTCTTTACTAGTAATAGGTGTTCAAGGCTCAAGAAGGTAAATGACTATCTATCAAGGGCTTGCCAAAGAAAAAGCTTAAAGGCTCAAAAGGACTTCCAATGATAATCATATAATAGGGAAGGATAAATTTGGCGAAGTAACTCAATTGACAACAATGGCCCAAGATCATTTCCTAGTATCTATCAATTATAGACTTCAAACAAGACTCCAAGTCAAGCTCTAGAATACGAGTATATAAATGGCTCTCAAGAATAAACTATCATATGTATAGCACGATCAAAAGGCTCAAATCCTCACATGAATAATAGAATCCTAAGCACTCTTCAAAGCATGCAATCAATATCAATTTCTTATGAACTACAAGTAAAATAGAACATGCTCGTCATCAACAAATCAACATGCATCAAAATAATAACACATGCATAACATGAATAATCCTCATCACTAAGCAATCCCAAGCGAACAACTTCCAACAGTCAGTCAGTCATCATCACTATCAAATACATGCCACTCACACATGATGTCAGGATCAAGTCCGGATCCCCTCGGATAGGCCTGTGCCTGCTCAAATCGACTCTATAGTACTCAGCGATCAAGGTGATGAGTCCTCCGATATTCACGCGCTGAAATTCATGGGTAGTGAACTTGTGCAACTGATTGAAAAAGTACGTTGCTACGTTGAAGCGCACTCCATGAAGCATGCACCACAACACGTACAACTCTCCCCTCGAAATGCAACTCCCCTCAGATCTCGCAAACAGCGTATTGCTCAAAATTCTATCTATGTAAGCGATCACGAGATTACGAATGAAGGCAACCTTGGAAGTATTCGAATTATAACACTCTTGCCTCCCCGTAACAACTCTCCAAAACTCATTCGGCTTGAAGTCATCATGCTCCATATCCGACTCATTCTCATACCCAATCAATTCATTAAACTCTCTGGCCCACATCATCTGCTCTTGCCCACCAATCTGCATCCGGATACCATAAGGAAGGTATCGATCTCTATGCTCAATCCTTAACGTGCACAAGACCTCCACCGTTATGTGGAAATAGGTCTCTCTCTTCATCTCCATAAACTGAGTAATGCCCACCTATTCGAACATCAAACGAATGTCGGTGAGAATATTCATTTCCCTCATAGGATGATCATCCTGATATCGTGTCCTTGTGATCTTTTGCGCTATTGCAGTCCAAAGATTATTCTTCTCCTCCCAATTTGAAATTTTCAGCCCATAGTCGGATGGCCTCCTCTTCTCCATCCTTATTTTCTTGATCATCTCTCCAAGCGAAGGAGACCTAGGTCCCTTCCTCTTGGATGATGAAGCAATCCCTTTTCTTACAAGAACAATATTTCAATACATTCCCAAAAGAGATAAATATACTCCACCTAGACTAGCATGAATCCTACTCAAGAATTCAAATTCATGTGCTTCAACAACTTAATCTCAAGTGTTTATCAATCATAATTGCACTCCAAATCAACACTTTCAATCAAGAATATTTAGGTTCAATTAGTCTTAACATTACTCCACACAAACACTATAAATTCCACACATGCTTTCACCAACTCCACACTTAAATATGTTCAAATTCTACCCTCAATTGCACCATAACAACACCCAAATCAATGAGCCCATAGGTAAACTTCGAAATTAAACTAAAGCCCATGCTTCATGCATCATCAATTTCACAAGAATTCCATAATTTGACGTAAAATATTTCAAGTGCAAATTCGAATAAGAACTTCAATGATTCAATAATTAAATACAACCCAAACTAGCACGAATACACTCACCCACTCTCCACTAAGCATTATCACTACAATTCAAGAGTAAAAGTGAGGAGAAACATACCTTTGCTTAACATGGTATGTGAGTGGTAATTGGCAACAAGAACCCCAAAAATTCAAGTGAAAAGCCCTAGATTGGACTTGAAATCCCTCTAATTTGGATGTGAAGTGTGTGGAATAGAGAATTTAGGTATAGAAAAGAATTTGGAAAGGACTTACGGTTATAGATTGGTGCTCGAGAAAAGGTGACAGGTGTATGTCGAATGGAATGACATCTGACCTTAAAAACTGACTCCGGGCTCCGTTCGACTTGAGAGGACTAGTCGAACAAGGGTTTCAAGTCGAGCAACCTGAAATTTTCTTTTAAAATTAACGTTGTTCGACCTTCGTTCGATTAAAATTTGTTGGTCGAACAAGTGCTGGAAGTCGAGCAAACTGCCCAATCGCGGCCCCTGTTCTCCTCTGTCCCACTCGACCTTCGTTCGACTTCACACTTATGGTCGAGCAATAATGACTTGGTCGAACAAACTCTTTGGAAGAATTTGCACATTTTGTTCGACCGTTGCTCGACTATGATATTTTGGTCGAGCAGTAAAGTCCAAATCAAACAAACTCTCTAAAAGAGTTTGCATATTTTGTTCGACTCCCGTTCGACTTACCAATGTAGTCGAACAACCTTGTCCAGGTCGGAAAATCCTACTGGAAGATTTACACATTTCGTTCGACCATTACTTGATCAAACAGCATGGTCTAACAGCCCTCCTGAAAGTCGAACAACCTTTCGAGCTTCATAAACTTCATACCTTCTTCGTATTTCCCTGCAACAATGAAACTATAGAACAACATCAAGTATCAAGATATCAATTTCTAAGCTCAAGAATCACTTTCATACCAAATAACATCAAGTGTAACACCGCAATGACACTAAAAAAAACACCACTAAATACTAGGAAAATTGCAAAAAAATCGATGCATCAAAACCGGCTAAAGTTTTAATATACCGCAAAAAACCAACTCCCCTAGCAAATGTTACAAAGAAAAGATCATACTCTCTGCGCTATGTGAGTTAAGTACATCACCCCCCCAAACTTAGCAGAAACTATAGTCGAACTAAGTTTGCAAAGAGATGTAATTTTCAAATGATAAGCACATCAAATATAAAAATTTCTTACTCACACCAATGAAAATAAAACAATAAAATGGGAGGAAAAGCCCCCAACAGGAGCTCATGTTTAATGTCGGAGAGTCACGACGGTATCAATTTAGCGCAAGGTATCATCAAAGACGACACAAGCATCATCCGGCGACTTGTAATGCTTCAATCGATGTCCATTCATCGCTATGATATCTTCATCTTTGTCCATCAACTCGAAACTCCTCCCTCCGCAGGCTCTATGGATAATGAACAGCCCTATCCACTTCGATTTTAATTTTTCTGTGAAAAGCTTCAAATGAGAGTTAAAGAGTAATACCTCATCACCTTGCTTGAACTCCTTGTATGAGATCTTTGAATCATGACATTTCTTCATTCTTTCCTTAAAGATCTCTGAATTCTTGTAAGCACGATTCCTGAACTCGTCCAATTGATTGATATGAGTCATCCTCAACTCCTTTTGATCCTTTAAAGACAAGTTTAAACTCCTCAATGCCCAAAAAGCTTTGGGCTGAATCTCTACGGGTAAGTGGCATGACTTCCCATAGACAATTTAGTATGGTGACATATCCAATACCGTCTTATAAGCAGTTCGGAATCCCCACAAAACATCATTGAGCTTCATAGTCAATCCTTCCTATTGGTTCCGACTACTTTTTCCAAAACTTAATTCACTTGTCGGTTGGAGACTTCGGCTTGCCGATTCGCTTGAGGGTGATAGGGTGTAGTAACCCTATGCTTGACGAAGTTTATTGACGAAGTGAGTACCTCCATCACTTACTAATGCTCTAGGAACTCCATAGCGGGCAAAGATATGTTTCTTTAAGAATGATAAAATAGTCCTTGAATCATTCACGCGAGTGGGAATGGCTTCCACCCACTTAGAAACATAATCCACTGCTAAAAGAATGTAGAGAAACCCATTAGATAGGGGAAAATGCCCCCATAAAATCAATCCCCCATACATTGAATATCTCAACAACAATGCTTGACCGAAGTGGCATCTCATCTCTCTTACTTATGTTCCCCATCCTTTGACATCTATCGCAGGACGCCACATAGGTTTCACAATCTTTAAACAAAGTAGGCCAATAAAGAGCAGACTGAAGTACCTTTGCTGTCATCTTTTGAGCTCCGAAGTGCCCCCATTAGGTTGTGCATGGCAAAAATCAAGAACACTCTCCATCTCCATTTTAGGCACACACCTACGGACTATGGAATCCGTACATATCTTGTAGATAAATGGATCATACCATATAAATGTCTCAACATCCCTCTTGAATTTTGTAAGTTGATATCGGTTGAGATCTCTCGGAATTTCTCCAACGGCAATGTAATTCACATAATCCACATACCATGGATCCATCCCTTGGGCAGCCACCACACATTCTCTTTCCGCTCATTCAATAAACACCGCCATTATCTTCTCATCAGGGAACATCTCTTCAATGTAATCGAAAGAATCATCACAATGCTCCCTTGTCTCCAACCTCGATAGGTGATCCGCTAACAAGTTCTCCGTACCTTTCTTATCTAGGATCTCCATATCGAACTCCTGCAGAAGAAGGATCCATCTAATGATCCTTGGCTTCGTTTTCTTCTTCTCCATCAAGTAACGGATCACAGAATGATCTGTATACACTATAGTCCTCATGCCAACTAAATACTGTCGAATCTTATTGAACGCGTACACCACAGCCAAAAACTCCTTTTCAGTCACCATGTAGTTCTTTTGTGCAGCATCAAAAGTCTTACTCGCATAGTAAATGGCGCATAACTTCTTTTTCCTCAACTGCACAAGCACCACTCCAAGTGCTAAATCACTTGCATCACACATAAGTACAAATGGCTGAGTCCAATCCGGTGTGATCAAGATAGGTGCAGTAATAAGCGCCTCTTTCCAAACCTGAAAAGCTGTTAGACACTCTTCATCAAAAACAAAAGGAACATCCTTTTCAAGTAAATGAGATAAGGGCTTGGAGTATTTCGAGAAATCTTTAATGAATCTTCTATAAAAATCGGCGTGTCCAAGAAAGACCTCACTCCCTTTTCATTAGTAGGCGGTGGAAGCTTCTCGGT